>JAVSCE010002777.1:0-672016 GCA_032199065.1 Smutsia gigantea
AGAACATTTGAAAAAGAAAGGACAAAATGTTCAATGTTACATCTCAAAGTAGAGCAAAGAATAAAAAAAAGCCATCAAATTTAATTCTAATGAAGTCAGTTGCAAACTTAGCAAGAGCTCTTTCGATAGCTTTGATAGGCTCTGATGACAGATTGTAGTGGGTTGAAGAACTGAGTGATTGATGGGGAAAGGAAAATTTGGGTAGAGTCTTTTGAAAGGATTTTCCATGAAGGGGAGGAAAGATGGGTAAGCAGCAATAGAAGAATATATCAGATTAGGAGAAAATTCTATGATGTTTATTTTTGAGAGGTAAGACTCCAGCATGTTTAAAAGCCTCTGGACATAATCTGGACTAGGAGTCAGCAAAGTATAAGACATGAATCAAATCCAGCCTTCTGCCTGTTTTTATAAATAAGAGTTTTGGGGGACACAGATGTGCTCTTCCTTTACATATGTGTGTCCTCTGGCTGCTTTAATGCCACAACGGCAGAGTTAAAGTAGTTGTAACAGAAACCATATGACCCACAGAAGTCTAAAATACTTACTTTCTTGTCCTTTACAGAAATATTTTGCTGACTCCAGAGTTTGATCAAGGAGTATTTGACTAAAAAAGTAAAAGGCAAGATAAGGATGATGAGGTAAAATTACTTGTCAGAAGGGTATAAAATAATGGAAATACAGTATAGTATAATAATGTCAGAGTATTAGTAAAGGGATTAATTCAGACCTATGTAATGTTATATCTTGGGAAGTAGAATAGTAATTCCATACCATTAAAGATAATTATCCTCAAATTCTTTTTTTAAAAATCAATAAATCTGAAAATCCTTAGCAATTATGAACAAGAATAAGTTAACAAAACTAAAATTTTAGAAATGACTAGAGGAATTTTATGTCTTCAATGAATTTGCATTCTTAAGGGAAAAGTATATCTAATGACCTATTTTATACTGGATTATAAGAATATAGCTACAAGAAACTCAACTGTCTCATTTATAGTATCTGATATAGTGGTGTATAATGATTAAATATAAAAATATATGACTGGAGAAGATGTTTAAGAATAAGCAATTATTACATAAACTAAATCATTATATATTAAAGTTTCAATGAAATGGGTATTTTTCTAGGAAACCAAAATTCAATATTCTGATTTAAAGACTAAAAAGGCAAAAAAATCTGGACAAAATTTATGTTTTCTCAGTATTATATCTGAAAAGAGGCACTACAAATGCACTTTTTGGTGGATATTTTACAGATTTCAAGGAAAAGATAATGTCCATATTCAGAGTTAGAAAACAGATGTATTATTAAATATAACTCAACTGACTGACACCATAATAGTGAACTCCCTCCCTTATTAAAAGAGAAATCTTAACAAAATAAAAGTAAACTCAATTAGAGCTTATTTAGGAAAGAATATTCTGAAAGGACAGTCAAAATTTATTCCAGAAATGCCAGTAAAATTTAAATAGCAAATAAAAATATATAATTCATAAAGTCGATAACTAAAATGTTAGGGGAAAAGATATGCCTCACAAAAAGAGAAAAACAAAATGCCAAAAAGCCATCTAGTCAAATTTTATGTCCATCCTGATACCTCTGTATTTTATAAATGAGACTGTAGGTATGACAAAGTGATAAAGGTTTACCTAAAACAAAGTATTTTGTCCCCTACTGTAAACACAGCCATTAAGCCCAGTGTTATTACCTACTAATGTAGTTACACACACATTTTTGTTAAATAAGTAAGTGAATGAATAAATGGAATGACAAAATGGAGAAAAACATAGGAGTCAGTCCAATAAAAGTCAGGATAAAGAATGTTGCTCCAAATCACCATTCTTTAATACTGTTTTAGAAAATTAATCAACACAATACAGAAAGATAAGTAAACCAGAAATGGAGCTATTAGAAAGTTAACATACTTTGTGTTCTAAAAAAATTATTTTTAAACTAGAAATTTCAAAAAGTTAATCTCCTGCAATTAGTGGATTTAGTCAAAATATTGGTAATGATTATATATGCATATATATATATATATATATATATATATGTTCTTATATGTATAAGAATTTTTAAATGAAGTAAATCAACTCATCTTTATTGGCGATATAAGAAATGGATAATACAAATGGAGTTCTGTGCCATTTTTATGCCAACCAAACATTTCCTTTTGACAGCTACAGATATTTTAATTATTTCTAAATTGCTTCATAGATCACATAATTCCAGTCAGAATATTGTGTGTGTGTGTGTGTGTGTGTGTGTGTGTGTGTGTGTTTAGGGACAAAAAAGAGAAGAAGAGCATGATGCAAAATTTTATTTCAAATAAAAATAGCAAACAATAACCAAGACAATTTTAAAAATATGGGTAACTTAGAAGTTAAGACACATTTATAAAAATTAAAATGCTTTCAAAATATAGTTATGTAAAATTATGGTTGTGATACAAGACTAGAGAGTGAATCCATGGGAAGATTATAAACAAAAGTGATGTGTATATATAAAAGTTTTACATTAATGGTAGGTAAAAAATGCTGGAAAAATCATAATTCTTTACTGAGAAAAAAACAAGTTAGGTCTATATTACACGTGATATACTAAAGAATATTTTAGGTAAATTAGAGTTATAAACATAAAAATAAACCTAAGAGGAAATGGTCAAAATGTAGTGGATGAGGTTTACTTACATACAGCATGGAAAAGGCCTTTCTAAAAATAAAACAACTAAGAGAACATAGTGAAACTATTATTATTGTCAACTTCATAAACTGTTCATGTACAGTATTTCAAAATAATAAATCCAATAATACAAAGTATACAAAAAAATTTTACTGAACTAAAGCCAAAGATGTAAATATTAAAACTAAAAAAATAATTTATCAACTTGTTAAAAAATGATAATAAATAATGGTGTATATGTGGGAAAATGATAAATCTTAAACAATGGATGTGGTAGTACAAATAGCATATATTTTTTAGAACAATTTGGCAGTATGAGTTAAATTTAAAATTTTCATTCTTTTGGCTATGTATTTTCTCTTTTAGGTATCTTTCTAAATGAGAGGTCACTGAAGAAATATTTATAACTGAAAAAGAGCACCATAAATATCCAATTAAAAGCAAGGCAGAAGTAAAATATGGCACATTTTAGGGATGCAGTTTCAAGATATATTTTAAAAAGTGGTTCTATTCATTATACATAGTTTCAATGCCAAATTCATTTTATAAACACCCATATACACACACTTGTGCATATAATAGTAGCAAATGTAGAATTTTCAAAGTACTATCTCTGCATATTAGGATTTTTGATAATTATTTTATTTTTATAAATAACCTCATGTTTTTAATATTTTCTAAACAAATATTTATTTATAATTAGAAAATAATGGAAAATAAAATACATCAGATTAACCCACAAAATTATACTTACTCATTTTCAGAATATTTATCTAACTTTTAGTATCAATAGAATAGGAATAGTCTGACAACACTGATAAAATAGTATATTTGCTGTGTAATTAGTTACCATGTTCCAATAAGTTTTCAGTAGGAAATGCAATGAGAAATAAAATAGATGCTATTGTCTGTCTAGGCCAACGATCTTTGCCAATCTTCATATTTTAGTGGAGAATTATATATACATTCACAAGGAAGATGTTATACTAAACTTAAAGGGGCAAAAAGTTGGACTATTGATTTAAAATCTCTTCTCATGCAGTTGAGAACCGATAGACCATGAGTGCATAGAAAGCCAAAAGGATCATGATTTGCAAAAGGTTAAAAATTGTATTTACAAACAACACGCTCTTATCTTTCAATTTTCAAGATTGGAATCTAAGTAGTTATTCTAAAAAATCAGAAAACAGAATTCTGGTTGGAATACTGTAGACCACATCTCAAGAAGATGAAACTGATTGACTATGTGGCAACTGGGGAGGGGACCAAGATTAAGAAAAGTAAGGTCAGGGATCATGGCTCTTTGGACCCTTTTTGCTACATGTCACCGCAGGTCAGAAATTAAAGTGGGAGCAGCTACCAATGAACTGGCATCCCTAAATGCAATGGGAAAAATGAGATCCCTGGGTAGTACAGGCCTAGTTTCAGCATTTAATGGCCCAAGATCAGACAGGCATGGTTACTATATGGGAAAGCAGAGACAAGGTAGTAACTAAAGTGATTTGACTCAGAAGAGACCTATGATGGCTATATGATCATGGTGTCCCTAGAAGAAAAGAATATGAGCACCCTATTAAATTCTCACTTGATCTGTATAAACAAAGAGGAGTGCTAAGTTGAGTGAAGAGAAGTCTAACTTGGATCACCAAAGCAAAGAATCACGGTCCCATAATCAATTCCCAGATTTAAGCCATTGAATGAAAGGCAGATAGATCCCCTTGAGGAAAAGACCCGGCTATACTATCAAAATGCATACTCTTAATCTTTATCCTGGCCTTTCCCAAAGGGACATACAGCTGTTTGTCAAGGTGACAGTGTATTGGGGGAAGTGAAGTAATCAGACTTTGGGGAATTAGAGGACACTGACTTTGAAAGTGACACTAACTCCTGGAGATTGAAAACATCACTGTAGTTCTCCCAGTCAGAGTAGGGGGTCCTGCTGATCATTGGATTTTTAGGTCATAGTGGGTCCAGGGGTCCAAGCCCCCATCCTGTGGTTATTTCCCTAGTTCCAGAATACAGGGTTGGAAGAGACATATTCAGCAACTGACAGGATCCCCAATTTGGAATAATTCAACCTTCCCAATCACAGAGAAAACAACTTATTGTCTTCTCTAGCAAAGATAAAAATGTTTCTTTTGTCTGTAGGGAAAATTAAAATGAAATGTATTTCACTTTAAAATATATTACAGGTATGGTGACAAAAATAGAAATTTTATACTATGTTTATGCAAAAATAAGGGTTCATAGTATATTCAAGTATTTATTATATACATCAAAGTATTAAACATTACATATGTATATATATGTTACATATATAACATATACATATTTTTATGCTAGAGAAATTTCAGGTCTTCTTAATATCACATATTAACTTCTCATTCATAAGGACTATCCTATAAACTGTTTGAAAATTCCCAATTGTCGTGCATAAACACTTTGGGGAAATTAAAACTTCCTCCACTTGTTAAGAAAATGCAGTAAAGGGCAATACTTGATCAGACTAGAAATCTGTACGTTGTTTCTATAACCCCTTTTTTCTATAGAGCTAATACCAATAAAATAATTGTAAATGCTGCTTTCTTTGAAATGTGAATAGAATGTTCAGCCAAGGGAGTATTTCACAAATCCTAGGGTATTATTTAAATATTAGTGTGTCTGGTACCCAAACTAAATTACAGCTCAGACAAGGGACTGAAAGGTCAGGTTTATTATTCACTTTTGTAAAAATGTAACCACAACACTTGTTTCTACATCAGGGAGTATTATAACCATCATCAACTAATAATAACAATGAAAATAATACAGCCACATTGCAGTTTGCAGTAGACAGTAGGGCTACAGCTAATAATCAGTTATATTTACATCGAAGCTTTTGATGGAGGAATTCAGGTGGTTTTCAAATAGTAGCTCATTAATCATTTCAACAAGTTACTTGGAAAGTTATTATCCCAGTTCAAAAGATGGAAAAATCATATTACAGAAAGGTCATATATATATTGACTTGTCCAAACTTACAGAAGTAAAGTGAGTCAGTTTCAAATCTCTGAGACCTCTTTTCACCCCTGGATCAACCACTGGACCAATGCAATTTTGATCCATATTGTGGTTTGATCATAAACCTGAAATACTTTAAGGCTGACCTTTCTGCTATTACTTTTACAGACCTATAAACAGAAGAAAATAACAATTTTTCATCTGTGGAGACCAAACTAGTAAGGACTATGACATAATAATTAATTTATTTTTCTTTTTTAAAGTCTTATTAGAAAGATTTAACAACAGTTGGTATCAATTTAAAACGTAAATATCAAATACTTAATAATGAAATGCTTCATCATCAAACTTATGCTGAAACAAACAAGCACTATTTTCAGGGCTTCATTTGAACATAAATGGATTTAATAGGAGTCAGTTAAAGGAAACAAGAAGTTAACTTTCAATAATTCTCAGCACTGCCAATAATCAGATCTTCAGGGAAAAATGAAAGAACTAATGTTTCAGTAAATGTGACTCGAGGCAGGAGGGAGGAATTGAAAAGCAAGCATAGAAACCCGAAGACTGTTTGTTTTAATGAAATCTGTGCAATTTCAATGCTTTATCTAATGAAACTTAATTTTAAAAGGCTGTTATCTTTTAAAATGAAAACTTACAGTGAATATGAAGTAAGTATCTTTGATTTTCCAAACTGAAACAATTCCAGGCATTTTCCTCTTTGTCTATATCATTTGCTCTTCCAAAATTAGTGATGATACTGCTTTGCTGTAACCTTAAATATGACTCCAGAATGGAATTAATTCATAACTCTATATTCATATTTGTTAGTATACATTTGCTTACTGAGAGCCTAGAAGGGCAACTTTTCCTAAGCAAACCCATCTATATTCATTTTAGCGTGTCTTCTTTGAATATTCAAATATACTGTAAAAATTAATACATTTGTGAGTTTTTAAATTCAATATTTGATGATTCCACCCATTGAAATAGTATGTGAAATGATAATTATAAAGTTTTGCAGGAAATTTTGTTTTCATACTATAGTTGTTCTTCTTGTACCATAAAATTTTCTTCTAAAACCAAAGCGACAAAAATGTTTACTGCACTTACTTTCTTCTACTAGAAGAATTAGCAATTTTTAAAAAAAGAAAAAGACCTTCTGGCTAGGTTTAATGATTACATCTTCATCCCCTAACTCTGAGGTCTGAGGATTCAGTAAATATTCAAAAGACTGAAGTAGAGAACAGAACCTTCCAAACGATGGTGATATACGGAATCAAAAAATTCAGAAAGCAATCATGACAAATTGAGGCAATGAAACAAGAAAGATAAAATCATTATGATGTCTTTGCAAATTTGTAATGTTGCATCTAAATATTTACTGCTAAGGGAGTTCTCGAGAACTGGACAAGTTAGTCAAGAACGTGGTTTATCCAAAAGTACAATATATATTATTCTAAAATAAATTGCACACTCTATGAAATATTCCTTTCAGCATTTAAGATACTTTGATATTTATGTTTAAGAATACCATTTGTATAATATTAGAATATAAAGATCTCCTTTCCATGTACAAAAATACTAAATATCACTATCATATTTGGTTATGCACACGTATTATTTACCCAATACCGATGCATTAGCTTTTGTTCAGTGTTTTCCTCAG
Source organism: Smutsia gigantea (assembly GCA_032199065.1). NCBI lineage: Eukaryota > Metazoa > Chordata > Mammalia > Pholidota > Manidae > Smutsia > Smutsia gigantea. The sequence continues at coordinate 7,352 of JAVSCE010002777.1, forward strand.
TCAAATTTATTCACAGTTTTTAGATAAGATATTTTTTCTGAATTTTTTTATATTCTCACCATTACTTTAACCTTTTATTAATGTGTATCAGCTATGCTTTCATTTCCAAACCTATGTTTACAAGTATTACATAAGATTTGACTTAAAGTCAAAGTCTTACTTTTAAAGGACTAATTTCCCATAGCTACGTTTTGTTTAGACCCTAATTTCTCTTGAAAATGAAAGCATTATTTTTAAACTATTTAGCAGGAGTGTAAGTCATATTAAAGCAGTTTACTAAAGAGCCAGTGATTTGATATCATAGGAGAAATACTGTGCTTTTTCTCAACCTTCCTTAACTTACACTTAAAATTTTAATAGTCTATTGAGTTCATGAGAAAGATACCCTTATCATTTCTTTTTCATTTTCAGAATAGTGAGATTTTTATTAAACTGACCCAATAAATGATCGTTCTTTTGGTACTATAAAGAATCAATTTAAAGTTTTAAAACATATTCACTATCACTGTCATGATTTCATTGATAAAAAGACATGCTAATGTTCAAAACTTCCATTGTCTGGTGATACACAGGCTGCCACTGTTTCACTTTGATTCAGTGATTCATGAAACTCTGGGGAGCAGAAAATTCTGTTGAGTCACCATGTCCCCAATGCTAATCTTACCAAGCATTTTATAAAGCATAAAGCTATCTATAAACTAATTCTTGAGAACTCGGATGACTAGATATCATTCAACATAGAAAAGTCTCAAGAAGAAAAATTCTGCAATTATGTGAAAACTCTTACGGTGTGTCAAGAGCTATATATTTGTAAGATCACAGTCAGATGTCTCAGTTTGAGGCCTTAGAGAGCAACCAATTATTAAAACCTCATCCATGAGATGCTAATATGAGTCAACTCTAGAAAAAGGTATTGAAGGTTTACTTGTCAGTTTAAAATCTTTCCTAAATTAGCCATGTCAGGCCTTCTTGGTGGCTGTCACTGTTCACCACTACCATTTACAGATGTTAATGAAAGCTATTCACAGATAGATTTTAATTGGAGTAAATTCAAATAATAGATTCTTAAAAAGCAGTATATTTTAAATGCTTTCAAAATAACTAGTTACTTAGAAGAATTTAAAAGATACATACATTTGTGTGTGTTTGCATGTGTTCCTGGGTGGTAGGTTATTTTCTCCTCAAGCATAAAGAAATGGTATGACTGCTCACCTGAGCACGACAGCCAATTTTTATTAACTCAAGCAACTCTTTCTTTTCTTATTGAAAATTAATATAAATACCTCAGTTTTTCCTCCATAGCCCATCTTACTTCTGTAGAACTGGGAAAGACTACAGACATCTTACAAAGTTTACTAACCTGAGGAATACTTTGAGTTGGGACATATTGCACTAGTTGAATACTTTTCTTTTAGTGATGGGTCACAGAGAAATGAAGTGACTCACCCAAAGTCACACCAAAAATGGCACTGTATAGATTAAATTATGCTTTTTTTAAAAAAGAACACTAGACTACCCACACATACTTAAAATTTTAGAGAGGATTAAACATTTACTTTAAGTATGTTCCTGAATAACAAATTCTGGTAATTATGAGCCAAGTTTCTTTCACTAATACCTCAAATATTCAAAAAGAACAAGCATTTTAATGGAAATATATTTATATTCTCTCTTTGTATATGAACGCATACACATATTTACATACATACAAACACACACATAAATATACCTTAGGTGAATATACAAAGTATAATTTCAATTACATTTTAACATGACAGAGTCAGCCACCAAAATAAAGTTTATTTTCTTTATATTGGTAAAGTATAAATTAAACTCAATGATACTGGACTTCCTTCACTTAGAACCCTCTTTGAATGTATTATGCTTTTTAGTTCTCAGAAATTCATTCAATATACCTCAAAATGTCAACTTCTAAAGTATAGAAAAATGTTAATCATCTCCCATAAATCATTAATTTGGGACTACCTAATACATTGAATAAGTATAAATATAAACTGTTTGAAATGGTCTGTACCACCCACTGCACAACAGTGAAATAAATAATATAAGCCCAAAATGACAACCAATATAGTTATATTTCTTTTGATTTTGAAAAGTTTGACCAAAATAACAAATATTTGGAAAATAAATATCTAATGTTATCTCTATTCCCATTTTCTTAATGGCAGCACTGTTAGCATTATGGGACCATTAAACTTTATATTTGTATTACCTACCTTCTAAAACACTTTGAGTGGAGAATCTCCTTTGAGTCTATTTACCCTCATTTTAAGATTCTATTTCATTTTTGTAATTCAAAAGACAAACCTGAAATGTTCTCTTCTGTCCTATACTCACAATGATTAATTTTATAAAGGCCCTTGCTATTTCAGTTGATAAAACATATCTTAGATGAATCAGTATCCAAAACTTTGTTCTGTATAATTTTTAAGTAAAATTTTGGTAAGCAGAATGAAGTAACTTCATAATTCCTGTAATATTTTAATGAGCTAAATCTATGCAAAGTTGCACAACTATTTTCAAAAGTTAAATATTTATAATTTTCTCTTTTAATGACACCTTACTAAATTCTAGGCAAAGCTGTATCTTTTAGCTTTCAATTCTCTTTTCTGAGCACATATTGAGATAAATTAAATAACTCAGTTCAAAACATGCAAAATGATCCAAAGTATAGTTATTGAGATGTATGTATCTATTAAAGTTATGCCATATATCATATGAATTATTCATAACTATCTACTCTATTCTTCCTTTATTGATAAGAGATTTTTACTGCTTAATAACATTCTCTTTCAGTTTATAAGCATAGGATATGCACATGGATTTTTCAAAATGAAAACTTGTAAATAATAAAATCAGAGATCTATTTTGTAAATTGCATGCTGTATTTGTGTGGCAGCTCACAGACACCATTCTAATCAGTAACCTTAATATTTGTATTTTGTTCTTAAAATAAATAAAGTAAATATTTTAACCACATTTAGATCATGATAACTGAATATAACAGTTGTAAAAGTGAAATTTTCAAATTAATGCAATTTTTTTCAAGGCACTACTTAGAAAATTAGCATTTGGTGCTAAATTTTCTAGTGAAATATTTATGGCTTTATTGGGTAGAGTTTAGAGCTTTGAACAAAAAAAGGTCTACCTCACAAAATTGTGTTATAAATATACTAATGGCTCTCTATTTCTTTAAGTTACTGATTTGTGAGGTTTATGACAACACAAGACTAAAGTTCAGCATACCTCTACTGTCCTAAAAAAATCATAAACGAGCAATCCATACCTTTCTTCTGGTTTTATTTTATGGAGTTTTCTCAACAGGAGAAATTTTACTCCAGGATGACATAGAAGTAAGGGAAAATTACAGTTTTCATAACAATTCCTAAGAATTTACTTTTTCTCATTTCTTAAATCCATCTCTTAACTGTAATACACTGCACATACTGTCAACAAAGGGGAGTGGCAGCTGCAATGTTTATTTTTGTGTGTTTGTGTTTCAAAACAAGTTAATATATATTTACATGTAGTTTATTGGACCCTCACACTTGAAAGTGGAGTTAATGGTCTTAAATGTATAGCCTACAATTTTCCACTTTTCAGGGCAGAGTTTGATCTACTTGAGTAGGGCTGCCATTTCTATTCACCAACTTCACTGCAATATTTAATTAAGCTCTTCATTATTAATGCCTAACACGTCTTTCATCCCCAACAGTGGCACTGCAATTTCATGACCAAACTCCACTCTACATAACACATATAGTATCAAAATGTGGCTTGAAACACTCATGTTTTTACAGAATAAGACATCTTTTTATTTTGTTCTTATCATGGTAATGCCTATAGTCTGAAGGAATAATCTCTGGAATTTAAGATTGCTGGCAAAGTTTTAGAACCATTGTTCTCAAGTCCTAGTATTTTAAGAATCTTCTTTCTTGGTGATTATTATAAACAAAAATTACCATTCTACTCCAAAAGTCAAGAATGAATGAGTGAATGGACCTGGATTTTCCTATTCTTTTTATATGACTAGCCTAATAAAAGAGGATCTCAAAATATAAGGAGAATCTAGAACAAAACAGGATGAACTTGTTTTACTAATATTCATGTATATTGTATAAAATGTCAGCCTGCAAAAAAGAAACATCAAATCTTGGTAGGCTTTTACACAAAATCTTTTATTCTCTTTAATTTTTAAGGGCAATTGCTTATACAGGTCTCTTTAGGGATTTATTATCTGAGATTACTTTTCCTATTTTCAACCATACACAAAAAGGAAAAAAAAATGATCTCTGTGAGGACTAGCTCAATATTCCAAATTATACTGAGTTGGAGATTATTTCAAACTCAGTGATGTGTCTGAAAACATCTTCATTAGCATATGCATTTAGAACTATGGGAAACTTTAGGTAGATATTAACAGAGAGCAAACTATATTTTCCAACTATTATAAATAGTATTTTTTTAAAAGGGCAAAGTCTTTAAATACTCACTGAAATTTTCTTTTGAAAAAGTAATCATCTAAAATAAGAAACTACAATGCCATAGTGCCAGAACTAAATCTCTTTACTAGTTTGTTCCAACAACAGGTCCTTGGTAGTCACAGTCATTGCACCTTTTGATCGACTTTACCAAGAAAAGAATGATTTGCATCCAGTGTTACCTATTGGCAACTTGGAGCTCTGCAACTATTTTTCTACTCATAAACAAGTTCTTGTAAGTGCTCTTTAAAATTAAATAATCCAAAACTGGGTCCAAATTTATTCTTATGCAATGAAAATGGTGTTACATGAAATGTCTTCCTTTGAGGCTAATGTTACAGAAAGGGAAAATACCCAGAACTCAAATCTCGGTTTATTTATCAATATTTGCATCACTTAGTTTTGTATATGTTTAACAGAAATACACATCATTTCTCTTGGGGATAACAGCAACACTGACAAACAGTCCTGGCAGTATGTCACTGCTAAATCATCCCACAACAGAATAACCTGATTTTAGTTCCCAGGGACAAAGCCAAAATATATTTGTTTCATTCTGATTACAAATAGCCAGCACTTAAGAAAACCTGTGAAAAGTGATCTCTGTCCAGTAATTAAAAAAAAAAGAAGAAGAAAGGATGGAGGGAAAGAAGGAAGGGAAAGGGAGAAAGGAAGAAAGAAAGACATCTTTAGAAGCCTAATACAAATACACATTAGGCCTCTGACATTCTCTATGCTGGTAAAATAACTAAATGGCTAATAACACAGAAACAGTTATCCCTCTGAGATCCCTGTTGCATGCTTTAATTAAAACTAAAAATTTACAACAGAATCAACCCTTGGGCAAATTGCTCTTTGGTTTAAATCTTCGTTACCTCCTGTAATTTTGGTAAAATCACTGTTTTTCAATTCAGTTAGCCCCTCATTCTTTACTCCATTACAAAAGTCAATCAAGAATCAGACATAAATTTTAGAAGGAAGAGTTTTGTTTATGTTATGTGTGTTTGTAAGTCCAACCCCTGTATACAAACTGTTAAAAAAAAAAACAGGTGTTTTAACATAGTGCTTTATTCCAACTTAATCTCATCCTTGAATGAACTTCCTTCAAGTTTCAACCATTAAAAAAAAAAAAACAGTCAATTTCCTGGTGGTTGTAATTTAATTAAGTAACCTTTCACACTGAGGAAAACCCAAAAGCAAAAGGGTCATTAATCTTTCTAGTGATTAGAGACACCTCTAGAGCTTCAAACATTTACCTCTCCTTCCCCGCAGTAGAAATGCTTTTAGGAGGATCATGGTTCATACCTCACATTCCCTGGAGCCAGAGATGGTATATGTGCAGGGCCCAGATCCATTAACGGATATATCCATGGTCTCAGAGTTTGTAGGCTTGTAGTCCACATAATACTCCTGTAAAGGGGAATTCATTTGTCTTTCAGACTCTCTGGTCTTTTTCCGCCGCCTCTTCATAAGAGAGTGTTGCTGAAGTTGTTTCATGCTGGCTGGGTAGCGTTTCCAAGACACATAGATCACCAAGAGGATCATGGCCACCGACAGAAAGAGAGCCACGCTCCCTGCAATAATTTTATGAAATGAGACATGCTCATACTCTTGCTCTGTGCCAGGAATCTGAAACCCTGGGGAAGGGCTTGGTGTGGCAAGGGTGGGATGTGTGGGGTCGGATTTGGAGACTGTAGGTTTAGAGATAATCAGAGGCTTCTGGGGAGTTTGGGGCACCAGGTGTGATTTTTCTGTGTTGACCACCTGGACCTCAGAGCAGATATTATATGTTTCCACTGCATCACTAACCTTTTCACCCTGGATCTGCTTAGGTCCTGCACATATCATGGTGCTTTCCTTATTTCCTTTGAAATTCTTTAGCCAGTAAAATAGAGGACAAATGCTCCGACTGCATTCCCACATATTTCCAGACAAAGTGATGGATATTAATGATATCCATGCATTGACAGTTTCCTGGGAGATGTTGGTAAGCTTGTTTGAATCCAAATTCAATTTCTGCAAATTGGGCAGACATTTAAATGTGCCCGGCTCAATTCCTTGGATGTCGTTCCCTGATAAATCCAAGTTGTGCAAGGAACTCCAAGTCCATGTCAAGCCTTGGCTAATGGAGCGAATCCTGTTCCACTGTAAGTAGATTGAGCGCAGGTTGAAGAGACGTGGAAAATGAGCGAAGTTGATCTTGGAAAATTGATTGTGCTCCAAGTGGAGTTCCTTTAATTTCAAGAGGCCAGCAAAAGCATTTCGGGACAGGCTTCGAAGACGATTGTAACCCAAATCCAGAAAGTCAAGATTTCGACAGTCTTGAAAAACTCTTATCGGCACAGTCTTTAATGAGTTTGACCTCAAGTGCAAAATGATGAGTTTCCGAAGGCCTTTAAATTGTTCCGACTGCAAGGTCTGAAGTTTGTTGTAGGAGAGGTCCAGGTTGCGGAGATTGGGAACTGGGTGAAATGTTTTATTGTGCAGATAGGTAATTTTGTTGGAGCTTAGAATTAATTCTTTCAGTCTACGGATCCCTTGAAATGCATCTTCATCCACTGAGCTAATGTAATTATGGTCAAGATAAAGCCATATAAGCTGGTTAAGGCCGGCAAACTGATTGGATTTGAGTTTCTGAATGCTGTTGAACCTTAATGATAAGCCTTGGGACCCTCCGGAAATGTTCTCAGGGATATCTGCGAAAGCATGAGATTCACAGTACACAATTTTGCCATCACATCTGCAGTTCTTTGGGCAAGCTCTCTGGGCCCCTGTGAGCATAACGAGTAGCAGCGTAGGGAATAGCACTAGGGCCACACGCATGCCTCTCAGCTGCGTGATTAAACGGAAACCTACAATATTAAAAAAGAAGACAAATGCACATTGTAAAGCTATTACTATAAATCACCCTCGCTTACCGCTATCGGGAGCATTTCATCTGGTGTAGGAACGGGACAGTGGACTTAAGAACAATGCCTGAAACATTCAAAGCCTTAGTTTCTTCAGGGTTGCATGCTTGCTATTTAGGTTTCATTCTTTCTTCCTTGATTTTCAAATCACCACGGTGCTGAAGAACTAAACAAGCAAAGCCTCCCCGAGTTTCAGGAGTTCATACGTACGTCAACACAGAAAAGCACGGAGCCCGTCTTGTCACTTAATAACAACATTTTAATAACATTAGTATTTGGCTAGTTGCTCTGCTGAACACCAGTACCGAAGGGAAGAGTACTAGGTCTTCTGGTAATGGCAAAAACTTGACTTAGTCAGTCTTGTACGTGCACATTTTTCCTAGTTGAGCAAGCAGGCTGTGATTTGGCAGAGGAGCTTCAGTAAGCTGTCAAAGTAACCCAAGTTCGCCCTGCCAGGAATTGTATCCTTATTATATAACGGAATAACAATATATGAACTCTGAAAAAATGGCATTGGGACTCATAGAGGCAGCCAGTGAGGCATGGTATGAAGACTCATAACAGTGCTAGGTGCTCTCGATGTCTTAATAAGCAATATATGCCCTCCACATTCAGGAAGAGCTGCCTACTCTAGCTTTCCTGCCCAGAGATACACCAGCTCACAGCCCTAACTACTGATAACACAGAACACTCCGAAGAAAAGACTGTCAAATTCTCATTAAATATTTGCATAGAATGCAAACTAACCTAGTGTAGTATGAGTTTTGCTGTTATTTTTAACATAGGAGTTCTCTTGGGAATTTGAGAAAGGAGAGAAGCAGCCTCCTGCTGCGCTCCTTCCCCATCCCAACCTGCTCACAGGTCCCTGACTTCTGTTTCTCCCCCACCTCCATCAACTTCAGAACACCTGCAAACTTGCAGTCTATTGGCACTGTGCTGCATTTCCAAGCCTTACCATGTTAAAGGACTTCTTTCCTCTGTCAACAGATTTCTGATTTCTTAGCGGTAGGGGAAAATAAAACTGTGTGCTGCAGTTTCCTTATTTATCATAAACATGCACATTTTCAACCAAGAGGCTATCAGCCAAACCCATAATAATAATAATTTTAAAAACTCTCTTCCTTTACCTCAATCGGTTCAAGTTTTTTGAAACCTGATCTTTCTCTCTGTCCTCTTGCCAGCTACAGACTCATTGAAATACATTCCAGCTCTCCCAGGCAGGAGGAAGAGGGGGGAGAGCTAGTCACACTTGAAAAAATAAGACTGGCAAATGACGGCTGGAAATTTGGAAGCTGGGTTCAGGATGCAGTTTCAGAGATAAAACAAGCCCTTGTGCGACCTCTGATAAAGTAAAGACCCCACCCCTAGTCACACGCAGTGAAGTGTTAACAATCTTCCTGACGGCAACCAGAAATGCCAGCGTGGTTAATATTATCACGAAATAGAAGCAAACACCGTATTTATCTCATGCTCAGTTCCCAAGCTGTGGATACGCATACGGAAGAGATAGTCTTAAAGAGATTTCTCTAGAGTCTGTTTAAGTCCGTCTTATGCATTTGCAGATTAAAAAAAGAAAAACTACAAAAAGGAAAATGATCTAAAAATATAATAGCAACTATACTGAGTCGACTGGCAAACTCAGAGGCTGCTGCTTTTTGACTGTTTCCCCGTCTTTTATCAGCTAATGCCACGACTGAGGATAGGGAGCGGAGAGGATCAGCTTTGCTAAGGAGGAAACAACAAAAGTTCACTTACCCATCCTTTGTCATCCAAAAACGGTTCCCCCCTCTCTCAGCTTTCTTCTTATTTGGTCTCTCGGGCTGAAACCACCACCACCTTCATGACACAGTGCGGCTGTCACTCACACCATTCTGATCCTGCATGTGAGCTAGTAGCCCCATACAAACTTCCCCGGAGAGGACAGGCAAAAATATGTATACATATACAAAAAAAATCAGCATGGGGTGGGATGTGGGGGCAGGAGAAGGACGCTGTTGGGGGGGAGAGGGCCTCTAGGCTCTGAGGACCATTGTGTCATTCACCAGAGACCCGTCAGCACTAATTGGCAATCTGTGCAAAAGAGCTACAGCCCATCTCTAAGGTAATCAACTTCTCTGTAAAAAGACAGGAGAAAAAGAGAAAATCTTCAGAATACCTGGCATTCCTTATTGTGCTGGCTTTTGCCATTCCCAGATAAAGCAATTCATCCTCTGGATTTTCAGTTCTTGAAGCAAGTAGGCCTCCTGTGCTGTATGAGACCCCAGTTTAAAAGCTAGGCAGGCTAGGTTTATCCATTTAGCTGGTCAGGTTTAAAGTGTTTTGTAGCTGTGCTGAGAGGCAGCCCTTGTCTAATTCAGAAGGCTTTCCAGAGACTGATGACGCTCAGAGCTTGTTGGTGCTAATGCTTGAGTTTGTGATACACTGAGTGCCCTCCGCTGGAGAAAACAGATTGCACATTAAAGACGGGAACAAGTGAGCCTGTCAGTGGTGTGCGGCCTTCCCTCTCTCAGGAAGGGAAATTAAAGGCACAGCATCACTTTTTTCTCTCCAATAATATGTATTATGAAAGGTTTATGCCAGGGAGTTCCATCCAGTGATATCCAATATTAAGTAAAATACTACTTTTGTAAATATTACACAATTGGGAATTTTTAAAAGTTGCCCTGACCTTTTTTCTTTTTTGCATGTATCACAGGGGATTTATTAATCATTTTTTCAACAACAGAGATAGTTTGAATTTTATTTTTGTTGCTGTTGATTTACTTACATTTTCTTAAGCATGTCACCAAGAAAAGCAATCTTACCCAAGGGAAAAATGTAATTAGATCACTTTTAAAGATAGTTACATTTTTTAAATTTAGGGCTAATTTTAAAACTCCTGAACCTTGATAATAAATACATTCTGCCACTTTGCACATTTTATTAAACAGTCTAGATCACTTTGTAAAAGCGTACTTTTTTAGTCTTAAAGGAGTTTAGGACTATATTACCAAACGTGCAGGTAACTGAGAGACTAAATGTTAGTTAGATAAGAGTAGAATTCTTGCTTGACATTCTTGATGAAACCACTTTTTAAAAAACTCTTCTATATTTATAAGGCAGATTTTTTTCTTATGCAAATCACTTATAACGTGCAATCCTAGAAACATGGAAACATATGAGTTCTACATCACTGTATTTCTCTAAAATTTGCAAAATATCCTCAGAATTATAAGGGATGACATGATGAAATAAATACCTGAGATATGTATTTTTAAAACATACAAACTTCCCTTAAACTTGTTACTAAAGTTTGAAAAAGCATATAATGTGCACCACTTCCATTTCGTTTTTCATCTCTACTTGTTTATTTCACAATCCTCTGCTGATAACAATTTTTGGAACAATCCAGAAGAACGAACCAATGTACTAAAAAAAAAGACTGATAAATAAGATTGCTCACCTAATTTAGCAGTTGTGAAAACTTTAAATAAATTTGACATAACTATAAAGAATTTCTGTAGATCATTGGAAATAAATATTTTCAGAAATATTTCTTGATTTTAGATTATCTGCCAAAATATTAATAAGTAAAGAAGGCTTTTCATGTGAATAATACATAAAATTTGAGTCAAATCTATGAGCAGGCAATCACAGGCACTGCCTAATTACTAGGATTTCTCAAGGAACAGAAAAGGATGGTATGTCCCCCAAATATATCCATTTCTCATAACTGGTATCTGAATTTCTATTGGAGAGATGTATACCTTTGGCTTAAGGCTTAATACTTATTAAAATGCAAATTAACACCAAAAAAGGCAATATGACTTGGTTAATGAGAGGTATAAAAATATCTAAAGAAATAAACATAAATGATACACATATAATTTATTCACAATAGTGTAGTTTACATAGAAATAAAAATGCCACCTAAATAGTCAATGATAGAGGATTTCAAGAAAAATTATTCATGAAATAGAGCACATGTTGACATTAAAATTAAAATTGCTAACAGGAAATGATGACTCCAATGTATAAAGTACAAAGGGTAGTGGCAGAGAACATAGGTACTACATGCTGATGAAAAGGAGTCCATTTCTGTATATATTTTTATTTACATGTAGGCAAAATAAATATAAAGAGCATATTTTCCTAGGAAATGAATTTTAGATGTATTTCATTCCATCTTTTATGATTTTTAATGTATTTGTATTTTTAATTTTTTTTAATATGATGAATACATTGTACATGTGATACACGTATATGAATGTATAAACACCTTTGAATATATACAAGAACAGCTTTTGATAGTTGATTGGAAAATCTTATGATATTACCCACATTTGTGGTGTAATGACCAGCTAAAATGCAAGTTTTTTTTGAAGTACTAAGATTTAACAGATACTGTATTTCAAAGTAGATACCAAGTCATGTGTAGAGTTTACAAAGGATATTATAAAAAAACAGGTTACTGGTCTCTTAAACACACTGTGAGGACATAAAGGGGTCAAGAGAGTTGAAAGTCGCTGGGTGGAAGGTTTCTTTGCAAGGAGCTATTCTGGTATTATCTTCATGTGCGTGCACACACACACACACACACACACACACACACACACACACACCCTTCACCCAAGGGGACGAGTGGGCAGGGAGTATGTCAGCTCTTCAGCTTAACATGTTAAAAAAAAAAGACCACAGGCACAGAATGAAGGCACTTATGCTAAGCCCCATGTCACCACATTAAAACTTAATTACAGTTTCAGTCCCTCCAGAAATGAAATCTTAAACCATTCGATCAGGAATCACCTGGTCTGCACTCGTGAGCTAACCTCCATGGCAGACTCCAGCCACCCTCCAAAGGAAAGTGGCCTCACCACAACCAATCCCCTCTTTGTTAGTGTGCCCTCCTTGTCCCCTCGCTTCTGCCTATTAAGGTCTTTCATTCTGTACCCTTCCTCAGAGCTCCTTTCTTTCTTCGAGATGGGATGCTGCCTGACCCATGAATGGCTGAATAATGCCAATATGATCTTAAAAATTCACTCAGTTGAGTTGTGTTCTTTTAACAGTTTTGGTGGTATCGATGGGGTCTGAAGGAAAGTTCTGACAGGTTTGGGGACAACGAGAAGCACAGGACTGGAACCCAGGAACTCTGAGTTCTCTTTATTGCTGTTTCCAAAGGCCCTGGCTCAGTTCCTCTAAATGCTAAGCTCTACTCTCCTTATGTCCAGCTCCTGATCTAATTGGCTTTCCAGTCCAGCACAGGTCAGCATGAGCTAGCAGATGGTTCCTAAAGGAATGTAAGCTTCTCACCCTTGACTCAGTCCCCAAATTCCATCTGGGAACTGCTGGTAGTTCAGTGCACAGTTTCCCATTTGATTGGAATCCCAGTCTGTAGCACCCGTTTGCTGGTATCTGCTGGTTCACTCCTTTCCCCACGCCCAGTTCCTTGTTGAGAATTGCTGGTGATACGAACAAGGCCTTTTCTTTCCAGGTTACTGTTGTTTTTTGTTAATGTGTACCTGACGTAAAGGCTATTGCTAAAGGTAATCTCAGAAGCTAAAGTCACAAAATTAGTGGGCATGGGTCAAGCACCTTCAAAGTTGTGAGAGCACTTACCACCTAACTTTAATATTCCCATGTTAGGATAACTTGGTCACAGAACAGGTCAGATTGACATAGGTCACACACCAATCTCAAGAAAATTTCTGTGCAACCTGGTACACTGTAATATACCACACAATCCCCAGCCCAGCACACAACCCTCTTACATATTAATTTGGTCACGAGAGACCCAAGGCTTGACTAAGGAAATGGGATCCTAAAGTTCCAAAGAGTTGAGTATGCCCCCTTCCAGCACACCTGCTTATTTTGTCAAAGAACTGTGGTCTCAGAAGCTATAGATATCTGCAGAAAGGGAAAAATTTTACTAAAGACAACCTAGAATTACAATAGCTATTATGGGGAACATTCCCATTAGACAAAATTGTTCATTTAAGAAGTACTGGAAGGCAAGGGTTTCCAAATCTGACAAAGTGACTGGGAAACCTATGTTAACTGGCATGCCAAAGCCTCCAAAGGGCCTCAAAACTCTAAAATAGCTTCATTGAAAGATTCATTGCAAAAGGCTAATGAAAAGTTAAAGATCTAAAAAGTACCTAAAACAAAAGACTTTGAGACTGACACAACCCCTACTGCTCCTCTCCATCCTCCTTTACTTGACAACTCATCCTGTTAGTCTTCTGTCTCAATTGTCTTTCCACTGAAGAGACTGCTTGACGATAAGCAAAAGTTTGCCAAGTCAGTGGCATTATAGACACTTCTATGGCTGCCTTTGAAGGGGGTACCCCATGTGGGCCCCTCCCAAGTTAATGGGACTCAGATTTTCTGGTAAACTGCTATGTTATTGGCTTAAACAGCAAAGGGGAATTGTCTAAGTCTTTGTTTCTTATGGATATCTTTGGGAATGGCTCTAGATCGTAGAAGGGTATTTTCTGCACACTCTTTGGAGATACCTCTTGGGTCCAGAGGGTCATTCAGTAGTGCCAGGAATATTTGCTACTGGACCTCAATGAAGTTGACAAGATACTTGGAAGCAGCTCTGTGGTCAGATATTTGCCAAATTTGGGAGCTGATACTCAGATCCTGATAGAAACTTTTTTTCTAGGCCTCCTCCCCTAAGGTGACCATATCCAGAATGAAAGAAACATAATCCAAAGACAAACCTCTAAATGTAGAACACAGAAATCTTTTGATTTTCATCTTAGCTCAAGATCTTCTCCCTGATAATAAAGGAGCAAGCCGAGGGTAATGTAACTGGAGGAGTGGTGCAGCTTCTTGATGCTATTTAGGCTGCAACCCAGTCCTTTGAGGAATTAAATAAGCAACTGTTCTCATCTTACAAATCTTTGCAAAACCAGAAAGACAGCTCTAGAAACAATTCAAAGTCCAACCATCCATTTCACCAATCCAAAAACCTCACCTATTCATCTTAAAAGGCCTGTAAGTATTGTACAAATTCTGGCCTTAGGAAACAAATGTGCTTCTTGGAGGTACTTGTATTCTTTCTCTGTGCCTTTGAGATATAAATATTCTACCCAGTCTTCAGGAACTTTTATCTAGACCATCTCTTTGAAATATAAACTTCAAGAAGGTAATTCTTGTCAGTAGGAAAAAAAAAGGAAAGGCTATTTGGAACATAGGGAAATGAAAAATCATTAAGTGTCTTCATCAAAATATTATTATTAAAAAGCTTTAAACATCAGAGCAGGTAACCTGAACTTATTCCATCTGTCACAAACACAATTTGGATCCAACTGCTGTTTTATAAATAAGTGAGATTTTCTCTATCACACTTATATATCTAAAATTTTTAAAATTTTTAAACAAAAGCTATGTAATCTCTGTTTGTTTCTGCCTGTATTATGAATGTATGATATTTTTCTACCTCTGGATGGTATTGCTAAAGTTAATATGTAAAGAGCTCTAATTAATTGGCTTAAAAACAAACAAGCACTATATAATTAAGTACTGTCTCAGAAATACAAAACCTAACCCAAAGTCTTTTTCAAGTTCACATTATCTAAGATAATCTTCAGTAAATAAAAGCTGATTTAAGTTTGTTGGTTTAAGTAAAATAG
The DNA here is from genome assembly GCA_032199065.1 of Smutsia gigantea. Classification (NCBI taxonomy): domain Eukaryota; kingdom Metazoa; phylum Chordata; class Mammalia; order Pholidota; family Manidae; genus Smutsia; species Smutsia gigantea. The sequence continues at coordinate 22,379 of JAVSCE010002777.1, forward strand.
ACATGTCTTCAGAGTTATCAACACTGAAAATAATGTGGGCATACAACTTTTATTCTACCTGGGTTTATAGTCAAATAAGTTCATGTTATGTCTGTTACAAAATTTGTCAGCAAGGAAAACAGCTTGGGATGATGGCTGATTTTGTCTAATGTCTCACTAAGTTTTAGTGGGGTCTAAAAATCATTGTTAGTAGCAAATAAATAATACAGATATTATGGGATAAGAATTTTTAGGTGAACTTTTCAGCAATAATTATGTGCTACGGTATTTCTACTAAAGAGTTTCCAAAAATCTTTTTGAAACCTTAACTTGAAATCTTAACTTGAAACCTTAGAGTTTTGCTAAGTCAAATTAAATGATGGATAGTCACTGAATATCTAGATCATTTCCAAATAAAATAAAATAATGAAACATTAATTTTTGAACACAGGTTTATCTACTTTTGGCTTCATATTACCAAGAAACTTAAGATATTTTGGTCTATTAGTAAACATATTTTGTGCCACATTGAAAAATTGTGTTAAGGGGAATCATGTTTCTAGAAATAGTGAAATTTAATCCAGAGAATGCTAGTGTAACAGAGCATACACAATTGCTTACTTCTTAATTTTCAATAGAAATAAAGTATTTTAAAGGTTAAGAAGCCTAATCAATATATGTAATTAAAACTACTTAGAAATAATAAGGGTATAAGAAAACAACTGTGTATGAAAAGTAGGTAAGGCAAGTAGAATGATTAATTGTTCCAGAATGAGAAAGAGGGAAAAAAAATTGGACAAAATTGTAGATGTGTGGAAAAGGAATCTTGGGAAAGGAATTATATCTGTCATCAAGCTGGCTAAGTTTGGAATGAATTTATTAAAGTTTTTTTTTAAGTTTTAATATCAAGCACACGTGCAAAATTAGAATTTAATTTTTTCTTTCTGTTAAAAGGACAAAGTTTTCTTAGTTGGTCTGCTTTTGATAATAGAATCTACCTTTTAAGATTACTTAAGAAAACTCAATATTCTCAGTATTAAAAGAACTAGGTTTTCCTCACAACTATGTAACTTTCTTTATTTGCCATTAACATATGTTACTACCAGTTTGGTTAAATGGATACTTTTGACAACGTCCTCAAATTAAATTCCAAATGAATCTTTGACTATAAACTAACTTCGGGATTTTTAAGAGGGTCCCTGGAACATATCAAAAGATTTGTTCTCTCTCCCTATAAAGAGACTTTAACTAATAAGAATTATTTGATATGCCAAATTACATAAGCATGTCAAATAAGAAGTAAATACTAAATTTTTAGGTTATATTTGTAGGAATATATATTATTAATATAAGTGTTCCACAAATTGTATGGAATTCCTAGAAATCTGATATGTCTTAGTATAATGTTATTAGTTGTTAATTCTAATTATCACCTTAAAATGTGTGACACAGAAATAACCAAACTTCCTTGTTAATTCTTTTATAATGAACTCTCATCAGACACTGAACCACGCATGACCATTTTTAAGTCTTTTGTCATTTACGGACAGTTATTGTTTTGCTCTGATGCTTTTGCAAAAGTGAGTTCCATGGAAAAGGTCTTAACAAGCACTATCGTCTACTAATACTGGTAAATTACAAGAGCTCAAAACTTGCTGCATTTTTCACAGCTACAGAGGGCTCCAAATGACATCTGGTTCTCTACGAACACTGGAGACTGGCAAAACCAAAGTGACCGGAAAGAGAAGTAGCTAACATTAAGGTAGACTGCACACTCCCAGTGTGCCAGATCAGGAATGTTTCTCTCCATTGCTCCTTCGCTTTCTGACCCTCCTTACTTAATTCTCACACCATGAAAGCCTTCTATGAATTTTTTGTCTACCATCTGCCTTGCTCTGGCCTAGAAAGATAATGCCATTTGTTTACATATCTCAGGCCATTGCAAAGGGGGTAATCCAACTTCCACATGCCTGTTGGATTTGCTGTGATGCTGGTGATCTTATAGTTCTGCCCATCACATATTTCTCCCTTCATTCCAATGCCTCAGTTTCTCTGGAACAAACTCAGCCCCCTATCTACTGTGTCAGATTCTCTACCCTATGTCTGATTAACTACCCCAAGCCCTGGGAAACTTGTGTCCAGGCACTGTACAAAAAAAAAAAAGGGAACACAGGGCAAGGGTGACCAGGATAAAACCAACTGTGTGGTCTAAAGACCCTTGAATTTTACTGGCCTCCATGGCTGTCATCTTTCCAGTCCTGAGCCCCAGACTCAAATGTAAATTACCAGGAGGTGTTCCTGATTCAAAATCAGCTTCCTTTGGTATATCTGCTCCCCTGTCTAGGAGTAAGTACAAATGAGGCTACAATCAGGAACCTCTCCTTAATTTTGAAGATATGGGAGAATCTGCCCCTAAGCAACAGCTGCCCAACAAAAATCTCTGGACTCTTTGGCCAAAGTTGTTCTTGATACTAGAACAGCCTTTGATTGCATTTTAGCCGAGCAAGACATCTGTGGCTGTAGTTAACACCACTTCCTGCATCTGGATTAACATTTATGGGGGAGTTGGAACTCAGCTACATAAGATAACTGACTTGGCTTAAGAAAGTGTTTCTCCCAATGGGGTAGTCCTTCTGACTTACTTGATTCTGATTGGTTTGCGTTTTGGGGACTGCAGCTCCAAAGTGCACACCAGGACAGGGAATTATACTGTTTGTTATAATTATAATAGTCTTCCTGGTGCGCTGTATTCCCTCACAACTTTTAAATGCGTGTCTATAGCCACTAATCACCACGTAAATGAACACTCTAAGACTAGAACATTAGGAAAGGAACAAAGAGAATGACAGACTTAAAGACTGTGAACCAGAGCTGTAATCTACGAATACCACAGGGAGCCAACAGACAGACATCATAACCTGTGAAAACCACACAGAAGATCAGCAGAAATTGCGAGAGCCTCACAGCAGTAGTTGGGAGTTGTGCTAATGCCTAACATTGTGATTACATTTCTCAGGCTATGTCTGAACCAAAGGGGAGAATTGTTAAAAACAAGACAACAGACCCAAGACTGAGTCACTTATGCCAAGTGCCACATCAGCAAACCAAGACTTAATTACAGTTTCAGTCTCGCCCAGAACTGGAAACAAACCATTCCATCAGGAATCTCCCTGACACACCCCCGGCCGTTCTCTAAAGGAAAGCGGCCTCCCCACCACCAGTCCACGTTTTGCTAATAATGAGTTCCTTGTTCCCAACCCCTTCTGTCTGGAAAAGTCTGCCCTTTGTCCAGCTCCTCGGAGCCCCTTTCCATTGGCAAGAAGGGATGCTGCCTGATCCATACTGTTGAGTAAAGCCGTAAGATCTTTAAAATTTACTCAGTTGAATTTTATTTTTCTGTTTTTTTAACCAGCCAAAGGGACTTCTCCAGGCTAGCTGAAGAACCTGATGGGTGTTTCCATCAGTGAGCACAGCACTGATGAGTGGTAGTCAAGTCCTGTCTAAGAAATGCTGAAGATAGGAGATGGGTTTTCCTGAGCAAAGAAGAGTTCAAGTAGCATTAGGATTGCCTTTCACTTTCAGAGTTTGTCCAGATAAAAATTCGTACAAGTGTTCTCTATGGAAGAGAAGAAGGGCTGTGTGAGAGCGTCTGCTCAAAGCCATTTTAAATCCTGGTGATAGCCCCAACAGCAAGAGTCTGTGTAAGTGCATTGCCCAAACAGACAGATGAATAAACAAAAACAACTAGAAACCCATCAAGTTTGGACAGGTACCAGATGAAAAAAAGAGTGTCATCCTTGTCATGGGAACTTTGGTCCCTTATTCCTATTGGGGGTTATTAAGGATCTATCAATGTGTCCATGAGAAAGAGAAATACCTTTTGACATTTGCTAGGCCAGACATCAAAAACCTTTTTCAATTGTACCACTCAACCAAGAAGTTTCAATGGAAAGGTCAGAAACAGGAAGGAATAAATGTGGGTGGTGGTAACAAAGAAAGAGAAGCTGACTGCACTTCCTCTTTTCTGCAATGGTCTCACACTGGAAGAGGGGGAAATGCTTACGCTTTATAGGACACATGAGTCATTGATTAATATGGTGGACTTAATACTTTCATTTACCAATTTGAGACTTTATGAACTAACAATATAATAGAATTTTTCTGTTGCCACATTCAGTAAACTCACCTTCATAATTTGAAACTGATCATGGTAGGAGTATTTACACCAAGGAAATCAGCAAAAGCTAAAATTTAAAGTGTGACTTCTTATTGTTTTGTTGAGTGTTTAGACTTAAGAAAGTGATAGAGAAAATATTACCAATACAGATTAAACTTAAAGGTGTAATGTGTCTGTAGCCATTTAATTATAAGCAGCACAAATGAGAAACATCCTTCCAGTATTTGAAAAATATTGTCCGAATGAGCAAAGAAGTTATTTTGTATCATTGACAAACAAGCAAAATTCCAACATAAGTGTTTTTTGTTTCATTTTTGTCTTACTCTTAATTAAACAAAAATGTGAGATAGTATTCATGTTGGATTAATACTTGGAAAGCCAGCACAGTCCTGTGCCTAGGGGTCTACATATTTATAGCTCCAAGAATGAACTAATTTGAACACTAAGTGCTAGTGAAGTCCTGGTTTTAATCAATAAATCAAGTAATCAGTTGATTGCTATGACCACAATTAATGTCACTTTCAATACCATTAATACCTTCTTTCTTTCCTAAAACACTATTTGTTCTCCTCACTTATAAATGAAAAAGCTGTGTAAGTTAAGATATTTAAAGTTACAAACGTAAGAAATCTCGGCTCAAACTGAATGAAAATAAAATAGAAACTTATTTTAGTTCATGCAAATGAAAATTCCATAATCCAATACAGCTTGAATCAGAAGTTAAAAGTATTGCTTGTATGCAGTTTCCTTTAGTCTGTTTCTCAAGCCTGTTTTATTTCCATTTCTTATTCTGGTGTCACAATAGCGTAGTGGCTCCAGCCTTATGCATATTAAGATGCAAGAACCAATACATGTCTCACTGCATGCCATGATTCTAGTGGAGGCTTTTTTTTTTTCTCACTCTTAAGTAACCTTCTGTGTCCAGAGGACTGAGACTCCCTGGGTGGTTTACATAAAGGTCATATATTCTAACCCTGGAGTCAGCTGGGAACAGCTTCTTAAAAAAAACATGTACTGAAAGTGGGAGGAAAAATAATGTGTTCTTCTGTTCGAAAGCAAAAAGCCATCACTAAAAATTGGCTTCCCTGTCAGGGCACACCTTGAATTTAGTTTGAGACCACACAACTAATCCTCACCACAGACTATGAGCAAAATTGATGTGTATCCCTCCCAGGTAAAGGTGGTCAAGAAGAGGATCTTCTTCTTCCTCTGGCTTGAACGCAGGACTCCAAAGCCATGTTGAACTACTGGATTACAGGGATTACTTATGTTAGCAGTAAAAATGGGATAAGAGGTAATGATGGATATTGGGAGCAAATACGCCATGCAAATAAATACAGAAACAAAACACAGAAACAAAAATAACAATTAAAAGGTCAAAACAAAAAATACAACATCCCAGGAACCTTCTTTTGCTATTGCTTAAGCACATCATGGTACCTATGCTTTCTTTATTTTCACGATGTAAAGCTCCTCCTACTCTGATGTTCCAAATATTCCTAAAATGCGTAACTTCCCTCTTAAATGGCAAAAAAGCAAAATTAGTATTTTGTGCCTATTCTCTCCCATGCACACATACAAACACACTGGAAACCTGAACCATATATGCACATGCTCAAAAATAATTTACATTACTTATTGCATTAGTGTTATCACCAAGGGAATCTGGATCAAGGTCGACTCAACTACAAGCTAGCAAAATGACCTTAGTCATATCAGATTTTTGCTACACACTTTTCTCATCATCTTTAAATGAAGGAATCAGATTGCTTTAAGTTCTAACAGTCTCTGATTAATTGCATACCAGCAGAATTATAGCAAACAAATAACAGGTTATAAATATCAGGAAAATAAAGAGGGTATTTGGGCATCTTGCTTCCTTAAAAACCCTGACAAAATTAGATCCACTGTGGATTTTTCTACCAGCTACTAAAAATTCCTCCATCCATCTCATATATTATATAAAATAAAAAAGAAAATGTTTGAGAATAGGTTTTTAATGAATTAGATGAAAAGACATTAAACTATCACCTGCCCAGATTAAAGTCTTTTATAACTCCATTCATGAATTCACAAATTAGCATTTTACTTCTAAACAAAGAAAGCCTTCCAACTGAAAACATATTAAATATATCCCAAATGTAAACTCCTTTAAAGCTACATAGAGCCCAAATGAGAAAAAAAAACCAAAAACTAGAAACTTGAGTTTATATGTGTCAGTTTGTAGCAACTTCAGAGTTACTTTTACATTTGTTCAAGGAAGTGAGGTATATGTTTATGTTACAAGGTCCCCAAATGACCCTGAGTCACTCTCATCTCAAGCAGACAACATGAAGTTAATAGGGAGTGGAAATAGCAAACGAACAAAATAACATGCTTCAGCAGCAAAGGAGATTTCCCTCCATTTTGGGGGAACTTAGGTAACAAGACAACATTAACTTAAATGCTTATAACTGCAATATCTACACCCTCTGGGTTTAATGATTAACACATAATTGTAATGTAAATAAGAACTATCTAAATGTGACCCTGAAACATAGGTCCCGCTATAAAATACTTCCACTCTAGAAACACAGATTTCTCATTTGTGTGTATCACAAAAACACCGCCCAACACACATACATTTGACGGTTAATGAATTTTTTACTTGCCGTATATTACTGCTCATGAAAATTTACGTGCTTTTAAAACATTTTTTTCCAATAGAAAATTCTCACGTCTTATTTATATTTGCCCACTGCAGTAATGAAAAAGCTCCAAAGAAACCTCAATGTCACTAGAAATGAATAAAGGAAATTGAAAGAGCTTTGCACAGTTTGGCAGGATCTTAAGGTTCTAGAGCTATCTAGATATCAGCTGGGATTGTGACTTTGGCATAGTTTTATAAACTTGAGACCTTGATTTTGACATCTGTAGTCTTAATAAATTTAATATATTTAATAAAGGTAATGGCAAAAATGAATAGTTATTAATAACTTAAAACACGTAGACCTGGAAATCTAAATCGTATTTCTAGGGGATCATATTGAATTTAAATTTAGAGGACAGGCTTTACTGCAGGGGGTGGTATTCCCCAGTCAGAGGCAAAACACTGCCTGCTGAGTAGGCAAGCACCTCATTTCAGCAATAGGGACACAAGAGCTTGTTTTAGGGGGGAAATGGACTGGAGAGATGTATGCTCTATACCTCAACACAGAAGCCCCCAGAGATGCCTTGTTCCATCCATGCAAATGTGCAACTCTAGGGTTGAGCTGAAGTACAGCTGGCACAGGATGGGTATAGAAGGTCAGCCCTCCATCTGCCTGTGATGGGTACATAATCACACATCCGAATAGCAATCATAAGGAAAACAACTATTTAAACCTTACTTTATGCCAGTCTTTTTGCTGTTGTTAGAACCTCTGCTATAGGTACTGTTATGATTTTCATTTTCCAGATAAGAAAACAGAGCATGGGCTTTAAAATAAATTTCTCAAGATTGTATAGCTAATACATGCTAAAGTCAGTTTAGAACCCAGGGAGTTAGACTCCAAAGCCCATGCTCTTAGCCTCCAGACTGGCCCATTGCAGGCTGTTCTGGACTGGTTGCTCCTGACAGTGTAGGAGAATCCAAGCAGGACTAAGTGCCCATGGTCCTGGAGGTAGACTCAGTCCCAACCAGGTTTGACATTTACACTAACATAGGGATAATGACTAATCTGCAGAGATAAACTAGGCAATGAATTCACTATGAGTCAAATGTGGGAGCTGTAACCTCTGGGCATTTCCCCTCTGACGATGTGTCTGTGAGGGCTGAGACCTCCTGCAATGCAACAGTGGACAGTACTATAAGGACTGACCGCACTGTTAGGTCTTGATGCCAGCAGAGGATAGCATCATTCATACAAAAACTGAATTGAATGATGGAAGGCTGGTGGGCTGAGGGCTACCTGACTTCATCATATATATTTTTTAAGCAAGTACTTGACCTAAAGGCACAATTAGAACACTTAGAAGAAATTTCTCTTTTGTTTTCAAGTTCTATAATTCTCTCTCCAGCCACATTTTTTTACAAGTACAATTCACAGGATACAGGATAGACAAGGAAAGGTAAAAAATATGGTATTCTATGATGAACCATTTACTAGTATCTGCTTATTTAGCATGACATTAGAAATGGGAGTCCAAATAAACATGTTATGTATCCAATTTCAAGGTATTTTCTGCCTTTCTAAAGGAAATAATACATATATTTTTAAAAAGAGATTAAAATAATACTTAAATCTTATAAGAAAGTAATTAAGCAAGAGGTCATTAGAATGGGGTGGCATTAATGCCTCAGCAGCCTATGCCAGCAAACCAAAACCTAAACCAGAATCAATTCAGTTAAATCCAAGAATATAAAAGTCAAAAAACAAGCAGTCACAAACAGCCCACCAAGCTTTCCCAAATAAGGCAACCTCAGGCTACAGCCGGTCAAATCGCTTTGTTCCCATGTCTTCTCTATAAAACTTTCTCCCCTAGATTCCCTTAGTGGAGCGCTCCTAATAGCTTTGGTTTGGTGCTGCCTGATTTGAATTGATGAAATAAGCTCTTGAAAATTTCAGTGTGCCTCAGTTTATCTTTCAACACAATGCATGACACAGGAGTATGATAAAATTAAGTGCTGAAAGTGTATGAAAGAATATGAATGTGGTGAATGACTCCTGTGGCCCTTGCAGCTTTTGACAGAGAACAAATTTGTAAGGCTGGAAACCATTTGTCTGTTAACAGAAGTGTTAACAAAATTCTTGTAATTCAAGTCTTCTTAGGCTGCACAACAATCCAATCCTACTTATACTATTTTTTGGGGTCAAATTGTCTGTGAGTTAATCATGATACAGAGAATATATCTGAGCTTCTATATGTTAAATTCTTATCCAATATTAACTCTTAATTTGATTCATGAGGTTTTCACATTATACTGCGTTTTGTATCAACATAGACACATAATGTGACTAGATATTGCTTGATGTACTTAGAGATGTGTACATGTAACTATAATAAGTAGATATTATTTAAACAATCAGATCATTCAATGAATGTTATTTTCAAAAATCTACATTGGTGAGAAGATTGCTGAATTAAGCAGTATTTGCTTTCTTAATGTTATAGCTGTTTTTAGTGGACATAACCACTATGTAAAACCCACACATAAATTTTACAGTAAAAGGGTTCTTGAGTAATAAATAGCATGTTCAATATTTCCATTACATAACAAAATTGTACATTATCAGTATTTGGTTTTTGCTTTTTAATACCTGCACATAAATGGCATTATTTCCACATGCATGAATTAGCAAACTGTTCCTGGGAGAAAATGCAGGAGCTAATGAAGCTTATTTTATTATTGATTTGTGACTTGGGGTTGATTGACTTGCTACCTTAATAAGTGACTTGACTAAATGCAACATTTAAGTATTCTTTCTCGAAGAGTCTTCACCAATGATACCAACATAGCTGGAGCTACTTTCAAAGGAAATGCTGGGTTCAGTGGTTAAGGGTATGTTTTCAACATGGAGACTAATTCTTTTTATTATTATTTTTTAATTACAATAAAGTTGATATACAACATTATGAGGTACAACACAGTGATTTGATTATTGTAAGACATTAATAGATGTTGGACACAATAGGTGTAGTTATCCCATTATTATTCTAAGACATTACAATACTGGTTAAATTCTCTATGTTGCACTTCCAATTCTACATCCAACTTATTTTACAATTTGCAGTTTTACCTCTTTATCCCCTTCACTTACTTCACCCATCCCTCCACCCCCTTCTCTATGTTAACCCATGGTCTGTTGTCTGTATTTGTGGGTCTACTTCTTTGTTTTTTAGATTCTTATTTAGATAAGTAATATTACGTGGTATTTGTCTGTCTCTGCCTGGCTTATTTCACTGAGCATGATACCCTCTAAGTCTATCCAGGGTTGTCACAAATGGCAAGATTTCCTTTTCTATCATAGCTGAGTAATATTCCATTGTGTATATATCTCTTCTTTATCTGTGGAATTGCTGGGTTGTATGATATTTCTATTTTTAGTTTTTTGAGGAACCTCCATGATGTTTTCCACAGAGGCTGGACCAATTTACAGTCCCACCAATAGTATAGGAGGGTTCTCTTTTCTCCACATTGTCACCAACCCTGGTTATTTCTTGTCCTTTGGATAATAACCATTCTGACTGGTGTGAGGTGGTACCTCATTGTGGTTTTGATTTGTATTTCCTAAAGATTAATGATACTGATCATCTCTTCATGTGTCTGTTGGCCATCTGTCTGTCTTTTGGAAAAATGTCTATTCATGTCTTCTGCCCGTGTTTTAATTGGATTATTTGTTTTCTTGGTGTTGAGTTGTATGAGTTCATTATATATTTTGTATATTAGCCCTTCATCAGATATATCATTTGCAAATATATTTTCCCATATGGCAGGTAGCCTTTTTTTTGTTGAGGGTTTTCTTTGCTGTACAGCAGCTTTTTAGTTTGAGGGAGTCCCACTTGTTTATTTTTGCTTTTGTTTCCCTTACTGGGGGAGAAGTATCCAGAAAGAAGTTTCTCATACTGATGTTCATGAGATTTTTACCTACGTTTTCTTCTAAGAGTTTTACAGCAGAGACTAATTCTTTAGTGTAGAGTTTCTCAAGGTCAGAACTCTTAGCAATTTGTACTGGGTAATTATTCTTCTGGGGCTCTTCTGTGCATTGCAGGATAGCAGCACCTCTGGTCTCTACACAGTAGATGCCAATAACAACTTCCACTCTAGTTGTGATGATCTAAAATGTTGTCAGGTATTACCAAATGTTCCTGGGACCAAAATGAACTTCCTTTCCCATTGAGAACAACTTCTTAAGTAGAGGAGGAGGTGGAGGAAATTCAGAGATCACAAAAGGAAGGCAGAATCTAAGCACAGGATTTCTTCCAGGAAAGACTTGAGGCACGGAAATCAACATTTAGCATAAACTATGTTGATAATTAAAGGATGTTTTGTTATGTTAAAATTATTAAAGATGAAATGATTACTAATATATGTATTTTTTAAAGTCAGTCAGCTTCAAGACCAAAATAATTTATTTATCTGTAAAATTTAGGATCATCTGAATTTCCAAATTAAGAAAATAAAATATTTGAAGGAACTGCTGTTTTGACAGGATCTCTCGGTCTGAAAATATTAGGCTCTGCAAATTTATTATCTAGAATTTTCAAAATGGAAGACTAAAATAATTCTGTTTCTGAAAATGACTGGCGTTTTCAGAACGAGGTATTTCTCACACCATCTACCACTGATGGCACTGGTAATCATTTTAAACTAAATTTTAAACTCCAATTACTAATCATTTTGAACTAAAGGCTAATTGAGGAAAAATTTACCTTAAACAGGAGATACGTTATCTGGCTATTTCAAAACATGTTTGGATGTTGTTTAAAAGATGGTGGACACTAAATTAGCTGTTAGAACAGTTTTTCTAAGTCACCCATATTTTGAAACTCAGAAAACACAACAGTTATGAGAAAGAAATTAGAAACACAGTTTTATTAATATAACTTCCATTAACATTACCTTTAAATAAAAATGATATTAAAAAAGACTTGCATTTACTAGCACCAGCTCCAATTCTTTCCTTAGACAGTAAAAATTATCATTTATATTAAAGATCACTCTAGAGTTAGTTAATTGTGGCTAGAGTGCCATAAAAATAATTCAGACTTGGCAATGCTTAATAAATTTAAACTCTATAATTTGTGTCAGCCTCAGAACAATTCAACAGACTAAGAAGTCACTTGTCCTTATTCTTCATGGTATTAACAAGGAAATGCATGAGATATGGAATATTCAATTATTACATTAACATGTGCTCACTTACACTTTGGAGTAGAAAATTAAACTTCTGGCATCCCTGCAAGCCAAGATGTGTTAATTCTTAAATGAAGACAAGATTTACTAAACATGTCTGTAATGTATCACAGACCCTTTTACAAGCAAGCTTCACACTGCTGTCCCATAGTGATGCCTTGATTCTGTAAATAGAATAGCTTTGAAAAACAGTAGAATAATACAACCATATCAAGCAATTCAAGGGATTTCACAGACAAAATATCCACATACTGCCAGCGAGTTTTCTGTGTGTGGGGCATTGACAAATGCCTTATGGCACCATTCATTCACTACGTGAAACTAACCCTAAAGACATATTCAAACTGAGATTGGCAGATGGGGAAATAATGAACATATTATGTAAGCTAGATTTCTATAGGAAAATGTTGCTTGCTAAAACTTTTTTGTTCTCAGTGGCTTTTAAATTCTTGAAAACTTTGTTATAGGCTTTTATGAAAAGGAAAAGGAATTTAAAGACCAGCTGTCTTTAGAAAAATAGGAAACTCGAAGGTGCCTAACTGGTGATCCTGTTGATGTTGTTATCAAGCACTTCATTGTGAAAGTCATAGCTGCAGTTACAGCTCTAACATATGCACACAATGTTTCTCACCAGTATTAGATTTAGACTGCACTTCTTGTGAAAACTTCTCTTTGTTTTGGGAAGCTCTGTGTCCAGGTAGTTAACCAGAGGGCATCCGAACCAGAGCCTAGAAGTGAGGAGGAAGGATACCTTGATTTCACACTGGCAAAGAAAAGCTTAAGGGGAAGGAAAGAGGTTGAGAGTAAAGACCAAGGTGGATCATTTTCCTGACACCTCTCATGCATATTTCAGACTTGAGTAACTGAATGTTTGGACCTGGACTGGTAGGGATTATTGCATTCTGGCAGATTGTATCCGAAACTGAGAGTATCTGGCGTGAGGCCATCAGTATCCCAATGGAATCAATGTCTGTTTGCAGACATTGTAATGCAAAGCAAAGGACTCTAGGAAGCAGGTCACTGTACTTGGAGAGGAGCCAGCCAACTGACAGCTATGGAAGTCACTGTCAGTTCCTGAGGTGAGCTGGTCTTGGTACGGCGATGGCTCCGTGGAATAAGAAGACAACAGAGGACAAACATGGAGTGACCACATTGCATGCAATTTCCTTTTGTTTTTCACAAGCCATCAATATATTCTATCCAAGGTACAGATTGGTTTCTGCTATCACTGTTCAAAATTAAGGCAAGTTCTGTGCAGTTTGGGATAAGGTCGAGCCAACTCATGATGGTGGCAAGAGAGACCAAGACAGATGTACTTATTTGTAGAACACTGGTGGACAATAGGGCATACCCTTAAATTTTTAAATAAGTCAGGGAGGAAAACCTGGTCTGAAAAATAGAAAAGAAGTAAGAGAATGACAAAAAACAGAGAGTGGAAAGGAGAAAGAAGACAGACCTGAAAGTTACAAAATTCAGAGAGATTATAACAGCACTATAAATTTGAGTAAAATAGCAAATCCTGCTGTGTTACTTCCAGGATTCCACATGCAAAAGGAACCTACAGAATTTAATGTTCTGGGACACCTTTTCTTTTAACCACAGCTGCTGAGGCAAAGTTCCCACTAAATAAAACATAATTCTGTGCTTTTAACCATTTTTTGTCAACATCATATACTAAACAAGACCTTTCCCTCATTATCAATTCTCTTTGTATCTTGTAATAATATTGCTTTTAGTTTTATAGCATTTAGCTTTTCATTTCAAGTAATACATATTCACTAGCTATATTTGAAAATTTAAAAAATATATATTTTGTATAATACTCTCCCCTAGAGATAACCACTATTAATGTCTTCAGTAGAAACTTAAAATCATGAAAAATACATGCAGAACACATGCCTACCTAACTTATAAAGTGCTAAATTGTCTTTTTGAGTGGCATATTTTTACTAAGGATTATATGTATTTTTTTCAGGTCAAAAGATTTTTTTGCAGTGTTTCTTTAAAGAGTGTTTAACAGAATATACCAAAGTTTATTTAAATGACTCTCTGGTTTTAAATTTTTAAGTGTTTTTTAGGAAATCATCCTGGTTTGCAATAGCTGTATTCTACTTCTGATTTATTTTCATGTTACTAATCAAAAATTATGGAACAATGATTAATTATGAGTGAGCAATAAAATTTGCCTTAATGTCTTTACATTAAATTTGATATTGGTCAATAGAATAAAATAGCTTTAATTTATGATATTCAATGACTACATTATTTATAGATTGCTAAGACATTTCCAAGAATTGGTGTTGAATGTTTTTAAATTATGTTTACTTCCATAGAGATAGTCAAATAATTTTTTCTTACATGAACTAGGGATATGGTGAATTATATTTATTGGTACCAAATACTGAACTATATTTAAACCAGGACAATGACCATTACATTTGAATGTTGGGTCATTCTCTTAATACACTGATTAGATCAATTTTGGCATATATTATTAATAATTTCTTATCTGTAATTTCTTCTTTTGCACTTTGTTAGGTTTTCTTTCTATGCTGCTCTTGTTTATTTAAATGGGATTAGGAAACTTGCCATCACTTTTCAAACTCTAAACAAACTTAAACAAACTTTTAATTCTAAAAATTATTTATTGATAAAATAAATTTATAAAATTTCTCCCTGTCAATAATGCCTATTGTTTATCAGATCTTTTTTCATTTGTAATATTTTTTAATAATCTTATTTATTAATTTAATGTAGCAAAAGTTCTTACTGACCTTTTCAAATAAACATGCTTAGATTTATTAAACAATGTTTTAAAAAGTCATTATACTGATTTTATCCATTATATTTATTATTGTTGCTGGTATTAATGTAAGTTTTAGGTGAATGCTTTTCCCATTTTTAAAAAATAAAAATTTAAGAGATTAATTTTCCTCAAAACAGCCTTAAAATAACTTAAATATTTTAAGTAAAATACATTATTTTTACTTTTAAATTTCTGTTACATCAATACAATTTTAATATTTCTCACCTAAGGTATTATTTGTGAAATTTTAATTTTCCCTAAAAGATTTAAGTTTTCTTAATAATTATTCCATGGTTTCTTAAGTTATGTCAAAAATTGTTCACACTTTTTCTTTAGGAAAGATGTTAGAGATTTTTTGGAGTTGAATATGTACACTGTAAGACTGCATGTATACGCATATCATTAACATTTCAGAGCACTGTCTTTTATCACACATACACAATATAACATTAGTATTTCTAATTTTTTTACTTTAGCTGTCAAAAGTGATGGTGATATTTTAAAAGTATCTCACTATTATTTAAATTTTTCCTAATATTTTTAATTTTTTGTTTTAATAAAATAATGTTAATAATGCTTGTAAGTTTATTTTAAATTACACAACATTCCATGCAGTTGAGATGGACAAAGGCAACTCATGCTTGTTCTCACTTTGACACTTTATCTCCTTTTATGTTTTCCATACTTCCCTTTTTGTTGTTATTGTTCTTAAGCACACATTTCAAATCTTCTGCACTTTAGCTCAAATGATTTAGAAGTTATTCTTTCTTCCACCTGCCATTCTTGAAGGCATGAGGTGACTTTTGTAAAATATACTTACATAGATATGTCTAAATACTGAGCTGATTTACTTCAAGCTCAGGTTACTCTGCTTTCTATAAAATGTGTAATCTCATCACGATTTTAATTTTTTCTGCACCTGACTTATAATTAGACACCATGCCTTACTAGCACTACTGCTACTCTCTTTTCTTTTTTATCACTGTTATCCTTTTTATTATTACTTAGTTTCACATTATTATGCAATATTGCCAGAAGTGGTGTGTGGGAGGCATACTAAAAGAGTCTTTGCATGTCAGAGACTCGTAGAAGAAGGATGGCTGAGCTGATTTAAATTTCATCAGTCACAATCTTTTAACCTCAAATGTAGCATCTATCTTTCATTGCCTTCCTGCATGCACAGAAATTTGAGTCCAACTTGAATTTTTTTTTACCCTTATAGATGATGTGTCTTTTCTGCATGGATGCTTGTGTGATTTTTTTCCCCATTGCTATTATTCATGAATATTTCTTAAAAGGATACTTTAGGCCTGTGATCCGTATACCCTGAACATATAGGAACACAAAGTAATAAAATTATAATATTTATAGGTATACATGTACTAATAGGCAAAAGGGAAAGAACATAGCCAGCTGACAAAGATTAAAAATTTTGGTAGTTAATATCCAGTAAGAATTTAGAAAAAATAAACATATCCTAATAGCATAATTATTACAGAATATCCAGAAATACATATAAACACACATTCATTTTCACCCAGATATTCCATTTCTAGGTATTTAGTCCAAGAAAATAATTGAACTAATAATACTGAATACTGAAACAAACCACACATATATGGTCAAATGATTTTCAAAAGGGGTACCAAGACTATTCCACAGGAAAAGGACAGAATGATTTCCAACAAACTGTTTTAGGAAACTAGATTTTACATGCAAAAGAATAAATTTGGAACATTACCTTACATCATATATAAAAAGTAACTCAAATGGATCTAAAATCTAAACATAAGACCTACAATCATAAAACTTTTAAGAGAAAGTATAAAGGAAAACCTTCATGACAGTGGATTTGACAAAGATTTCTTAAATACGACATCAAAAGCATAGGCAACAAAAAAAAATAAAAGTAGATAAACTGGATTGCATCCAAATTCAAAACCTCTGTAAATCAAAGGACATAATTAACAAAGTAAAAAAGCAACTTACAGAATGAGAGAAAATATTTGAAAATCACATAGCTGATAAGGGGCTAATAACCAGAATATATCAAGAACTGCCACAATGTACCTCAACATAATAAAGGCCATATATTACAAGCTCATAGCTAACATCATATTCAAAGGTGGAAAGTTAAGTCTTTTCTTCTAAGATCAGGAATAAAACAAGGATGCTCACTTTCACCATTTCTAGTTGGCATAGTACTGAAGTCCAGACAACAGCATTAGCCAAGAAAAAAAAAATTATCTGTGTTTGCAGATGACATGATTTTATATACAAAAAACTCTAAAGACTATACAGAAAAAAAAACAGACTAATAGATGAATTCAGTAAAGTTGCAGGGTACCAAATCTATAGAAATCACTTGTGTTTCTAACACTAACAGTCAACTGTCTGAAAGAGATATCAGGAAAATAATCTTGTTTTTAATAGCATAAAAACCAATAATATATTTAGGAATAAATTTAACCAAACAGGTGGGAGACATGTATACTGAAAAATATATGACATTGATAAAAGAAATTGAAGAAGAGACAAACAAATGGCAAGATATCCTATATTCCTGATTAGAAGAATATTGTTATATCTCCATACTAGAAAAAGTTCTACAGGCTCAAAGCAATCCCTACCACAATTCCAGTGGAAGTTTTGTTGGTTTTTTTGTTGATGAATTATCCATTATTTTATTTTTATTGAGGTATAACTGAGATACAACATATTTCACGGATTCAACACAATTGGATAATGTGCACATTTTCACAATACTTATTCTTTAATCCATGATCATGGAATATCTTTTATTTGTGTCTTCCTCAATTTCTTTCATTAATGTCTTATAGTTTTCAGTGTACATATTTTTTACCTCCTTGGTTTATTCCTAGGTATTTCTTTTGCTATTACTAATGCACAATTACATGAGCAATATTATGGTTACTAGACTCTCCCTATTATCAAGTCCCCACCGCATACCCCATTACAGTCACTGTCCATCAGCGAGGTAAGATGCTATAGAATCATTACTTGTCTTCTCTATAAATACTGCCTTCCCCGTATCCACCCCCCCACCTGCTACATTAGGTGTGCTAACCATAATACCCCTTTTTCCCCCTTATCTCTCCCTTTCCACCCATCTTCTCCAGTCCCTTTCCCTTTGGTAACTGTTAGTCCATTCTTGGGTTCTGTGAATCTGCTGCTGTTTTGTTCCTTCAGTTTTTTCTTTGTTCTTATAATCCACAGATGAGTGAAATCATTTGATACTTGTCTTTCTCTGCCTGGTTTATGTCACTGAGCATAATATCCTCCAGCTCCATCCATGTTGTTGCAAATGGTAGGATTTGTTTTCTTCTTATGGCTGAATAATATTCCATTGTGTATATATACCACATCTTTATCCATTCATCTACTCATGGACACTTAGGTTGCTTCCATATCTTGGCTATTGTAAATAGTGCTGCAATAAACATAGGGGTACATATGTCTTTTTCAAACTGAGCTCCTGCATTCTTAGGGTAAAGTCCTAGGAGTGGAATTCCTAGGAGTGGAATTCCTGGGTCAAATGGTATTTCTATTTTGAGTTTTTTGAGGAACCTCCATACTGCTTTCCACAATGGTTGAATTAATTTACATTCCCACCAGCAGTGTAGGAGGGTTCCCGTTTCTCCACATCCTCGCCAACGTTTGTGTTGCTTGTCTTTTGGATGACAGCCATACTAACTGGTGTGAGGTGATATCTCATTATGGTTTTAATTTGCATTTCTCTGATGATTAGCAATGTGGAGCATCTTTCATGTGCCTGTTGGCCATCTGAATTTCTTCTTTGGAGAAGTTTCTGTTCAGTTCCTCTGCCCATTTTTTAATTGACTTATTTGCTTTTTGTTTGTTGAGGTGCATGAGTGTAAGTCATGAAACCATAAAACTCTTAGAAAAAAATATAGACAAAAATCTCTTGGACATAAATATGAGCAACTTCTTCATGAACATATCTCCCCGGGCAAGGGAAACAAAAGCAAAAATGAACAAGTGGGACTATATCAAATCAATGGAGGTTTTTACAGAATAGAGCAAAGATATAAAAATCTGTAGGGAATCGAAAAAGATATTAAATGGCCAAAGCAATCTTGAGAGAGAACAAAGCTAGAGGCATTGCATTTCCTGTTTCAAATTGTATTACAAAGCAACAGTAATCAAAATAGTGTGGTACTAGTATAAAAACAGGCACCCCTATGTTTATCACCTCACAATTTGCAATAGCCAACATATGGAAGCAACCTAAGTGTCCATCAATAGATGAATGGATAAAGAAGATGTGGTACATATACCCAATGGCATGTTCAGCCATAAAAAGAAGAGAAATCCTGCCATTTGCAACAACATGGATGGAATTAGAGGGTATTATGCCCAGTGAAATAAGCCAGGTGGAGAAAGAAAAATACCGTACGATTTTACTTATCAGTGGAATATAAAAACAAAGCAAAACCAAAGGAACTTTTAAAATGGCAGTAGACTCATAGACACTGAGAAGTTACTAGTTGGCTACCAAGGGGTAGGTGTTGGGGTAGGTGGAAGGGTAATAGAGAGGGATAAAAGGGCACAATAATTCACAATCACAATATAACTTGGTCATGGGGATGGTAGTACAGCATAGAGAATATAGTCAATGATTCTATAACATCTTTCTACACTGATAGACAGTAACCACACTAGAGGGGGAGGACTTAATAATATAAGTAAACTGTTGAACCACTGTGCTGTATATTTGAAACGAAAATAAGATTGTATATCAGTGATACTTCAATTAAGAAAAAAGCATAGAGGAAAAACTCCTTGACATTGATCTTGGGAATTATTTCTTATATAAGGCAATAAGAGAAAGGGAAACAAAAGCTAAAATAAACATGTGGGACTACATCAACCTAAAGAGCTTTTGCACAGCAAAGGAAACAACTGATACATACAAAGGCAAATGAAAGAATGGAGAAAATATTTGCAAACCATATATCTGAGGTGGAGATATACAAAATACATAAAGAACTCATACAACTCAAAGGCAAAAAACAAACCAACTGTGGGTAAAATTGCAGTATTTCCAGAATCTCTCACCTGGTCTTAGTGCATATCCATATCAGTAGGTCTTTCCAAGGGGTGGAGAGAGGTAGTCCAACTCCATACCAGTAGGTGATTACAAGGGGGGTGGGGAACAAGGGCAGCCTGGACCAGAGAGGTTTGGTGGGGTCTTTTTGCAGCCAGGTCCTGAGAGACACAGGCGAGCAGAAGTAGACAGCTGCTTGTAGGCAATAAATGGTTTTCTCCCACTTTATTTCTCCCTTTGACTGATTTCAGCTTCAAAGGTTATTTGTCCCTAGCTGGGTACATATCTTTTCCCTCAACCCCCAGAGTTATATCAACCAATTAAAAACTGGCCAAAGGATATGGGTAGACATTTTTTCAAAGAAATACAAATGGTACATGTAAAGGTACACAGTGTCACTAATCATCAGGGAAATGCAAATAAAAACCACAGTGAGATCTCACCTCACACCAGTTTGAGTGGCTAATATCAGTAAGACAAGAAGTGTTGGTGAGGATGAAGAGAAAAAGGAACCCTCATAAATGTTGGTGGGAATGTAAACTGGAACAGGCACTATGGAAAACAGCATGATGGTTCCTCAAAAATCAAAAACAGAACTAATAATTAGTAAGCAATAATATCTTTAAATACGTAAAAACTGAAAATGACAAAGGAAAGATCTATATACCTATTAAGCCAAATACAAGTCCTGATTTATGTACCAGTGGTTCTCAAGTTCTCAAATTTAAGCATTCATCAGAATCTCCTCAAATGCTTTTGTAAAAACACAGATTGCTGGATCATCTCCCAGAGTTTCTAATTCAGTAGGTTTAGGGTAGGCCTAAGAATTTCTATTTCTATGAGTTCCCACGTGATAATGGTGGTGTTGTTGGTCCTGGATTCACATTTTGGAAACCACAAATGTATGGTGATATCACAATGCACTCTGTCCATTTTACTTTCAGAAAGGAAAGGCCACTTCCATTCAAACTGCTACTGTCTGCACACCCAAACCTATGTGGCAGCCTCTTGGGTACACTATACACCATAGCCTGCTTCAGTGACAGCCATGAAATGTGATCCCCTCTGTGAGTAAATGGGTCAGCACAAGCTGCTGCAAGTTAATTTTTTTAAAGAGAGGATTGCAGATTTTTCTCCTTCACTCTGTCATTGCCATGGTTTCAGATTATATACAGTTTTTCATTGGACAGATGAATTCCTAAAAATTTGTTTATGCATGTTCCCTATCATAGAGAACATTAACTCTCAGATGATTATATCTTTTACATAAAAGTAAACAGTTAAAGTATAAAAAAGTTGGTTCTATAATATAAATAGAAAATGTATCAGACTGTTGAAAAACTAGGATAAGTAGACAGAGAAGTGAAAGGAAAATTAAAGAAATTATAACTGACTAAATAAAATTAACAGTAATTTCTCTATAACAAAAAATTATTAAAAGGAAAGCAGACCTAGCAATAACTTAAAACAATTCTGAGACCACTTATATTTATAAATATGTTTTATGAAAGTTTATAAACACTGAAAAATATATCGATAATTGAATAGACACATCAGCAATGGACATGAAAAATTGCATGTGGTAAATGTAATCATGATTTCTGAAAATGGGAATATACATTTTGGTGGTAAAATACATGTCAATTTAAACAAAATTAGGTCAGTAGTGCATTCAGGAAGTGCTAAAAACATAATCAATGTTAATGTTTGTGTGTATAGAATATTTCTGGTGGGATGTGTATATGCACATAATAATTTGGAAATCAATTTTACAAAATTTATCAATAACTACATATATGTATATATACTTTTTTTTCACATCCTTTGATTTAGCACCTTTTCTTTTCTTGGAAAGCTAATCCCAAGGCAAAACTCTCCAAAAACTGAAAATGTTAAATAGAGATTCACCTGTCTTAGAATTAGAACTAATATTTAACTATCATTGTATTTGTGTTTAGGTTATGCGAATTGCTTCAATTAATTTAATAAAACATTATATAACTTAACAAGCATTTAATGATTCTCTGCAGCAATGAGGGAAACATTTTATGTAAGTAAAGAGCAAACCAAATGTATATGTATATCTGTTAGGTGGTAATAACCATAAAATTATATCTGTGGTGGATGGAAATAAAGATAGTCATTTAAGAGGAATAAGGATTATAGATAATCTTGTTTATTATTTTTAAAATTGCATATAAAAATTTTATTATTGAAAAAAGACACACACACATCTCTGTTCTATTTATCAGAAGAATAGTAATTAGGCTTTGGTCCCTCCTTTATCAAAACAGGGCTGTTACTGTACCACGGATTGGCAAACTCTAGACTTTGCCACCAAGTCCAGCCAGCCACTTGCTTTTTGTATGACCTGTGAGCTAACACAGCTTTTCACATTTTTGGTGAATCTTTTTCTCACTGTTATTTGTGAGTAAAATAGGAAAACACAAGCTTCTTATAGTAGTTATTTTGGAGTACTGGATTAGCTGCCATTATTTTTGAAATAATAAAGCAAGACACCAAAGTTCAATGAGAGGATCAACCAACATGGCAAATACTTCCATTTATGTACTTTAGTTTCCTTGCACTATAGAAAAATACTTAAGTCTTTGCCCTACTTGAAAAATCCACATTCTCCTATCATTTCTTTGCTTTTTGACAGCATTAGAAATACGAAGTTTTAAACCAAGATAATTAGGGTGATCTTGATTTAGCTACAGCTGTTCTGGGGGTATAAATGAACACTGAGAGGGCTTCCCTATCCAGGGAAACTCACTGGGCTCTGTCATGGTTCACTGCCCTGAAATGAATCTGCCCACACTCAGCACCAAAGTGGGCTGAGGAAAGGACAGTGGGGCCGTCTACCCAAACTCAAAGAGGTGAGGTACTAGTCAGGTGGGCCCATTTGCAGAAAACATTTTGATTTCCTTTGAATTTGCAGTTACTTTATGCAATGCAGCCTTGAAAATGAACTTAGAGCAAAAGGGGTTATATACTGTCATTATTATTACTTAATGACGTGATTTCAAACATATATGCAATTCATATATGCCATATTTTATACAGAAATTGACTTTTTTTTCCTATAGGGAAAGTAGTACACACAGTAAAAAGTTTTAAGGAGTGGAGTGATTATAAAATAAAATTAAAAAGCTATGACAACTCACACTTCGACCCCTATTCTTTCTCTCTTAAGGGTAAGCCCTAGTTTTTAATTTTCCGTTTCTGTTCTACTTGTTAAAGAGAAATATGTATTTGGATCTGTATATATGCATAATATCCCTATATATAAATGCAAACTATAACTATACTCTCCAATTTCTACCCCTTTGCTTATGAAGTGAATGTATTTTAAGCTATTTTCATAATAGCTTAAAAATTATGTAACTCTCTCTAATGCCTGCATGATTCACTAGAGATTTCAAGAATTCATGCTATAAATTAAGTCATATTCCAGTAGACTTAGTGGACAATATGTGTGCTCATTGTTATTTTTTTTATTAAGGTATTACTGATATACACTCTTATGAAGGTTTCACATGAAAAAACAATATGGTTACTACATTCTTCCATATTATAGAGTTCACCCCCATACCCCACTGCAGTCACTGTCCAACAGTATAGTAAGAAGCCACAGAGTCACTATTTGCCTTCTCTGTGCTACACTGTCTTCCCCGTGACCCCCACACCATGCGTACTAAATATAAAAAACCTGAATCCCCTTCTCATTCCCTCCCCAACCACCCTCCCACACCCCTCCCCTTTGATAACCACTAGTCCCTTCTTGGAGTCTGTGAGTCTGCTGCTGTTTTTTTACTTCAGTTTTGTTTCGTTGTTATACTCCACAAATGAGGGAAATCATTTGGCACTTGTCTTTCTCCGCCTGGCTTATTTCACTGAGCATAAAAAAGCTCCATCCATGTTGTTGCAAATGGTAGGATTTGTTTCTTTCTTATGACTGAATAGTATTCCATTGTGTATATGTACCACATCTTCAGTAACCGTTCATCTACTGATGGACACTTAGGTTGCTTCTATATCTTGAATATTGTAAATAGTGCTGCAATAAACATGGGGGTGCATATGTCTTTTTGAATCTAAGCACTTGTATTCTATGGGAAATTCCTGGGAGTGGAATTCCCAGATCAAATGATTTTATATTTTTAGTTTTTTGAGGAACTTCCATATTGCTTTCCACAATGGTTGAACTAGCTTACATTGCCACCAGCAGTGTAGGAGGGTTCCCCTTTCTCCGCTTCTTTGTCAGCATTTGTTGTTCTTAGTCTTTTGGATGCTGGCCTTCCTTACTGGTGTGAGGTGATATCTCACTGTGTTTTTTATTTGCATTTCCCTGATAAGTAGTGATGTGGAACATCTTTTCATGTGCCTGTTGGCCATCTGAATTTCTTCTTTGGAGAATTGTCTCTTCATATCCTCAGCCAATTTTTTAAATGGGTTATTTGTTTTTTGGGTGTTGAAACATGTGACTTCTTTATGTATTTTGGAAGTTAACCCCTTGTTGGATGTGTCATTTATAAATACATTCTCTCATACTGTAGGATGACTTTTTGTTCTATTGATGGTGTCCCTTGGCATACAGAAGCTTTTTAGTTTGATGTAGCCCCATTTGTTCATTTTTACTTTTGTTTACCTTGCTCGAGGAGATGTGTTCAGGAAGAAGTTGCTCATGTTTATATTCAGGAGATTTTGCCTATGTTGTCTTCTAAGAGTTTTATGGTTTCATGACTTACATTCAGGTCTTTGATCCATTTCGAGTTTACTTTTGTGTATGGGGTTAAACAATAATCCAGTTTCATTCTCTTGCATGTAGCTGTCCAGTTTTACCAACACCATTTGTTGAAGAGGCTGTCATTTCCCCATTGTATGTCAATAGGTCCTTTATCATATATTAATTGATCATATATGGTTGGGTTTATATCTGGGCATCTATATAGTCTGTTCCATTGGTCTATTGTTCTGTTCTGTGCCAGTACCAAATTGTCTTGATTACTGTGGCTTTGTAGGAAAGCTTGAAGGTGGGGAGCATAATCCCCCATCTTTATTCTTCTTTCTCAGGATTGCTTTGGCTATTCGGGCTCTTTTGTGGTTCCATATGAATTTTAGAACGATTTTCTCTACTTCATTGAAGAATGCTGTTGGTATTTTGATAGGAATTGCATTGAATCTATAGATTGCTTTAGGCAGGATGGCCATTTTGACAATATTAATTCTTCCTGTCCATGAGCATAGGATGTGTTTCCATTTATTGGTATCTTCTTTGATTTCTCTCATGAGTGTCTTGTAGTTTTCAGAGTATAGGTCTTTCACTTCCTTGGTTAGGTTTACTCCTAGATATTTTATTCTATTTGATGCAATTGTGAATGGAATTCTTTTCCTGATTTCTCTTTCTGCTAATTCATCAATAGTGTATAGGAATGCCACAGATTTCTGTGTATTAATTTTGTATCCTGCAACTTTGCTGAATTCAGATATTAGATCGAGACATTTTGGAGCAGATTCTTTAGGGTTTTTTATGTACAATATCATGTAATCTTCATACAGTGACAATTTAACTTCTTCTTTACCAATCTGGATGTCTTTTATTTCTTTGCATTGTCTGATTGCTATGGTAAGGACCTCCAGAACTATGTTGAATAAAAGCGGGGAGAGTGGGCATCCTTGTCTTGCTCCCTATCTTAAAGGAAAGTCTTTTAGCTTCTTGTTGTTAAGTATGATGTTTGCTTTGTGTCTGTCATATATGGCCTTTATTATGTTGAGGTACTTGTCCTCTATACGCACTTTGTTGAGAGTTTTTGTCATGAATGGATGTTGAATTTTGTCAAATGCTTTTTCGGCATCTATGGAGACGATCATGTGGTTTTTGTCCTTTTTGTTGACGTGGTGGATGATGTTGACAATTTTCTAGTACTGTACCATCCTTGCATCCCTGGAATAAATCTTACTTGATCATGATGGATGATCTTTTTGATATATTTTTTAATTCAGTTTGCTTATATTTTGTTGAGTATTTTTGCACCTATGTTCATCAGGGATATTGGTCTGTAATTTTCTTTTTTTGTGGTGTCTTTGCCCGGTTTTGGTATTAGAGTGATTCTGGCCTCATAGAATGAGCTTGAAAGTGTTTCCTCATCTTATACTTCTTGGAAAACTTTAAGGAGGATGGGTATTAGGTCTTCACTAAATGTTTGATAAAATTCAGCAGTGAAGCCATCTTGTACAGGCGTTTTGTTCTTAGGTAGTTTTTTTGATTACCAATTCAACTTTATGCAGGTCTTTTCAAATTTTCTGTTTCTTTCTGGGTTAGCCTTGGAAGGTTGTACTTTTCAAGAAAGTTGTCCATTTCTTCTAGGTTATTCAGTTTTTTAGCATATAATTTTTCAAAGTACTCTCTCATAATTCTTTGTAATTCTGTGGTGTCTGTAATGAATTTTCCTTTCTCTTTTCGGATTCTGTTTATGTGTGTAGACTCCTTTTTTTCTTGATGAGTCTGGCTAGGGGTTTATCAATTTTATTTATTTTCTCGAAGAACCTACTCTTGCTTTCATTGATTCTTTCTATTGTTTATTCTTCTTGATTTTATTTATTTATGCTCTAATCTTTATTATGTCCCTCTTTCTACTAACTTTGGGCCTCATTTGTTCTTCTTTTTCTAGTTTCATTAATTGTGAGTTTAGACTGTTCATATGGCATTTTTCTTCTTTCCTGAGGTAGGCCTGTATTGCAATATACTTTCCTCTTAGCACGGCCTTCGCTGCATCCACCAGATTTTGCATTATTGAATTATTGTTGTCATTTGTCTCCATATATAGCTTGATCTCTGTTTTTATTTGGTCATTGATCCATTGGTTATTTAGGAGAATGTTGTGAAGCCTCCATGTGTTTGTGGTATTTTTCACTTTCTTTGCACAGTTTATTTCTAGTTTCAAACCTTTGTGCTCTGAGAAACTGGTTGGTATAATTTCAGTCTTTTTGAATCTACCAAGGCTCTTTTTGTGGCCTAGCATATGCTCTATTCTTGAAAATGTGCCATGTACACTTGCGAAGAATGTGTATCCTGCTGCTTTTGGGTGGGGAGTTCTGTAGATGTCGGTTAGGTCCATCTGTTCTAATGTGTTGTTCAATGCCTCTGTCTCCTTACTTATTTTCTGCCTGGTTGATATGTCCTTTGGAGTGAGCGGAGTGTAGAAGTCTCCTACAATGAATGCATTGCATTCTACTTCCCCTTTTATCTCTGTTAGTATTTGTTTCACATATGTAGGTGCTCCGGTGTTGAGTGCATAGATATTTATAATGGTTATATCTTCTTGTTGGATTGACCCCTTTATTATTATCTAATGTCCTTCTTTGTCTCTTGTGACTTTCTTTGTTTTGAGGTCTATATTGTCTAATAAAAGTACTGCAACTCCTGCTTTTTTCTCCCTATTAGTTGCATGAAATATCTTTTTTCATCTTTTCACTTTTAGCCTGTGTATGTCTTTGAGTTTAAACTGAGTCTCTTGTAGGCAGCATATAGATGTGTCTTATTTTTTTATCCATTTAGTGACTCTGTGTCTTTTGATTTGTGCATTCAGACCATTTACATTTAGGGTGATTATTAATAAGTATGCACTTTTTTCCATTGCAGCCTTTAGATTCATGGTTACCAAAGGTTCAAGGTTAATTTCCTTACTATCTAAGAGTCTAACTTAACTCACTTGGTATGCTATTACAAACATAATCTAAAGGTTCTTTCTTTTCTCCTCCTTTTTCTTCCTCCTCCATTCTTTATATTTTAGGCATCATATTCTGTACTCTTTGCCTATCCTTTGTCTGACTTTGGTGTTAGTTGATATAATTTTGCATTTGCTTAGTAATTAATTATTCTACTTTCTTTACTGTGGTTTTATTACACCTCATGAGAGCTGTTTAGCATTCAGAACCCTTCGTTCTATAACAGTCCCTCCAAAATACACTGTAGAGACAGTTTGTGGGAGGTAAATTCTCTCAGCTTTTGCTTATCTGAAAATTGTTTAAACCCTCCTTCAAATTTAAATGACAATCTTGCCAGATAGGGTATTCTTGGTTCGAGGCCCTTCTGCTTCATTGCATTAAATATATTCATGCCTCTCCCTTCTGATCTGTAACGTTGCTGCTGAGAAGTCTGATGATAGCCTGATGGGTTTTCCTCTGTATGTGATCTTATTTCTCTCTCTGGCTGCTTTTAATAGTCTGTCTTTATCCTTGCTCTTTGCCATTTTAATTATTTTACATGTTGCTGTTGTCTTCCTTGGGTCCCTTGTGTTGGGAGGTCTGTGCATCTTCATGGCCTTAGAGACTATCTCCTTCCACAGACTGGGGTAGTTTTCAGCAGTTACCTTCTCTAAGACACCTTCTATCTCTCTCTCTCTCTTCTTCTTCTTCTGATACCCCTATAATGCGAATAATGTTCTGTTTGGATTGGTTACACAATTTTCTCAATATTCTTTCATTCTTAGAGATCCTTTTTTCTCTCTGTGCCTCAGCTTCTTTGTATTCCTCTTCTCTAATTTCTCTTTCATTTATCGTCTCCTCCACCATAACTAATCTCCTTTTAAAACCCTCCATTGTATTCCTTAATGATTGGATCTCCAACAAGAATTCTTTCCTGAGTGCTTGAACATTTTTCTGTACTACCATGAGCATGTTTATGATTTTTATTTTGATATCTCCTTCAGGAAGATTGATGAGATTAGCTTCATTTGACTCTTTTTCTGGAGTTTGTATGATTTTGGATTGAACCAGGTTCCTTTGTTGTTTCATATTTGTATATGGTGCCCTCTAGTGCCCAGAATCTACTTTCTGGGTCTGCTCAGCCCCTGGAGCGATGATGGGGGTTACAGGGGAACTGTTTTGATGCCTGTGGGGAGTAAAGAGCTGTTTCCTGCTTCCCAGCTGGAGTGCCTGTCTTCACTGCCAGAAACAGTGGGCCGAATACACAGGTGTAAACGTCTATGCTTTGCGATTGTAGTTGCTGTAGGCGGGGCTTCCCTCTGGCTGGCCTGATGCCAGGGGAGGGGCTGCAGGTTCGGGTTTGCCAGCCAGGTGCGGGCTGGCTGGGAGGAATGTGCAGCATGCTGCATATCATGGTGGGGGGCCTTGGAGCTGCATATCCAGGCAGGGGGATAGAGCACCTGAAGCTCCTGAAAGTTCCCAACCTGTTTGACAGAGTGCACCTGGACAGTTTTGTCTTCCTCTTATTTATCCTGAGCAGCAAGCTCTGTGCAATCCTTGCCCCTTTTGTAGCCCTCTTGCTTTTAGGAAATCTCTCAGACTGCCTGCCTGTCTTTTGTCTCAGAGCAGCTGGATATGGATCCCTGTTTTCCACAAGCAGCTGGAATCTCATTATTTCCAGGTATTCCACCTGTCTTAGCTTTCTAACCCCACTAATCACCAGAGCACCAGGTAATGTAGGTTCATGCTCCTAGAGCATATCTCCAGGGTTGGTGTTCAGCAATCTCAGGCTTCCACTCCCTCCCCACTCACTTTCTCTTCCTCCTGCTGGTGGGCTGGGGTGGGGAAAGGGCTTGGGTCCTGCCGCGCCATGGCTTTGGTATGTTTCCCTGTTCCATGAGTTCTGCTCTTTTCTCCAGGTGTATGCAGTCTGGTGCAGCCCTCTTTCCTGTTGCTCTATCAGGATTAGTTATATTAATAATAATTTCGTATTATATGTGTTTTTAGGAGAAGGCCTCTCTGTCACCTCTCACACCGCCATCTGTTTATTTCTTAGAAGCAGTCATCCCATCTCTCTCTTGACCAGGCTGCAGCAGAAGAGCTCCCTATGATTTCTTAATTGACACCCATTTTGAATGACCATATGACATTTACTAAGAATTAATTAGTGTAATTTTGAAGAGTCAAATATTTACATAACTCTCCTTAAAAACTTATCAGCATGAGATTCATTTATTCTGTCAAGGCACATCCTTTGACAAGGCCATGAGCCAGTCCTGAGTTAGAATTCACTCCAAGAAGGCAAAAGTCACTGAGGCCTGTACATTTGAGTTGATAATGCCTCTGCTGTAGACATGACTTGGTTATTCTCCAGAACTTTCAGATCCAGATGAAGTTAGGAAGGAATCATTATATTTATTCTATTTTCCTTTTTCTGTTTAGAGATACACAGAATGAATAATAATACAATAATGAAGGGATATGACACAGCTCAACAACTATTGAGCTTAACAGGCTTGCTGTTTTGGAAGGAAAAAAGCAAAATCAAAAATGTAGGAGTACAGGCTTCTGAGCAATTCCATCTTTTGTTAGTACAAACATTTCTTGGGAAATGAGAAATCAAATTTGCCTTGAGTAAAGCCTATGATATAAATTACTCCCCAGACACATTATTTTCTGTTTATTTGCTTTAAGATGTATTGAGATTTAAGGAGGGTAGAGAACATAATTATTTCAGTGGCTCTACACTAGGGTTTGTTATTTTAGCTTTAGAGTAGAGACTTAAAAACATGTTTTGAGTGGTGCATTTTATAAAACTAAATGCTTGCAAATAAAAGTGCTAAACTCTAAAACGGCAATCTAATCACACCATAAACAAAATAAAAGGTGAACAACGAGTTGGGACAGTGTTGCAAAATATGCTAAAATGAAAGGGTTGATTTCTTCAAGAAGATGTATTAGGGTCATAATTCAGTTAAAGTCATCATCAAAAAAGATAAACACCTTAAAAGTAAAAAAAGTAAAGATATAAATGGCAACACACACATCCAAACTCAAATAACAAATGCAAAAAAAGAATTCACTCTGATAAATAAAATAAACAAAAATTAAATAAAAAAGAGTTAACACCTGTCTACCTCTACCACAGGCCTAATCCATCACAGTTCTTATAGTTCACTTCCAAGATAAAGTGAGACTCTGTCCCCTGTGACCTCACTGGTCTAAGGCACTGTCATTACTTACCTGAACTACTGCAAGAAAACTCTGCAATTCTACTCTTGCTTTTGTCAAATCTTTCCTTCACTGAACAGCTAAGATTACATTTTAAAAATATAAATAAGCCATGACATCCCTATGCTCTATGCATCTCTCAGGGCTCTTGCTTCTAGAAAGGGCAGTGCCAATTATACTATTGACAGATGCATGAGGGCATCTCAACAATATGCTCACATATTTCTTCTTCTTAGGTATAATGTGTTGGGACACCTGCCTTCTTCTGAAAGAAACATACAGTAACTTATTAGACACTTGTGGCAGGGAGTATTATGCTACAAAGAATGGAAGCCAAAACTAAGCAAGTTGGAAATTATTTTCCTCTATGCATACACTGAATGAAAACCCATGAACAGCCAGTAATATTTTAAAATTTGCTTCTCTCAAACTCCAGCAAAAGCATGGCATCCCCAGTATCCCCTCATTCATACCTTCTGTTTGGTGCTCTAATGTAGTTAGTAGTAGGATCATTCGTCTCAGGGCCCCACTGTTTATAAGTACATCTCTGGGTTAATTTGCTCTTCCCTCCACCAGCCTGCAATGGATCTTAGAGGAATTTCACAAAGCATTCTTCAGGCAGATGGCATTTGTTAAAGTTACTATTGCTGTGTAACAAATTACTCAAAATTTAGCAGCTTAAAAACCTACTTTTCTATGTTTACCATTTCTGGGGACAGGAATTTGGACAGGGTACAGCAGGGACGGCTTTTCTCTATTCCATAGTGTCTGTGGCCTCAGCTCGGAAGACTTCAAGGATGAGAATAACTCAGAATATCCCTGAATGCTTGTTCACTCCTGTATCTGGCACCTGAGATTGAATGACTTGAATCCTAGGGCTGCTGATTAGAGGTATGTATGGTTTTTCTATATGTCTCTCAATTTCTCTGAAGCATGGCAGACTTGGGTTGGTATTATTTAATAACTCACAACTCTAATCACAGTGTTACAATCAAACAAAGCAGAAACTAGATCACCTTTTAAGATTAAGCCTCAGGAGGCACACAGATTTGTTTAGTCCATGGTGGTCCAAGTAGTCACAAGCATGACAAAATAAGATTGCCAAAAGGAAGAGAATGTGTCAAAGAATGTGACCATGTTTTAAAACCTCCTCAGCCCTGATACAGTTATCCCTTCTCAGTTTTATGCTCTTCCTGTCATGAAAGTTGAGAGATTAGGGCATGGTGGTAGCTAACAAGGGAAAGTAGATTTATTTGGAAACCTCATTTGCCCTCCTCCATTTACAGAAAGAGGTAGATATGAACATGGATACTTGCAAACAAATTTGATCTCCCTTCTGATGACAGCTTTGTTGGTGATGAAAGTGATGATATTTTACTTATTAAACTTCTTGGACATTTCAAACTTACTTGGAACTTATGAACAAAAATATCATTATAAAGGTAAAGATAATAGACCTGTCAAAGAAAAGTCACAGAAAGAATTTACAAACAATTTTAATACAACAGGAAAGCTGAATTTCATTCCATGTTTTCCTTGATATTACATGAAATAGAAAAAAACTGTATGTATGTTAAATATATGGGTGTGTATATAAATAACTTTTGTTTGAAGGTAAGTAATTTAACTAAACATTACCACAGAGAAAGAAAGTTAATACAGAAGATATGGGAAGATAGCAGAGATTTTACAATATAAGCAAAAATAATATCTTACAAGTAATAATTTTTAAACAAAATGAATGTGGGGTATGTGTGTGTCAGTGTGTCTGGTTATATGTCTAGTATTCAATAAACTAATGGAGCTGGGTCTTCTCTCTAATGAAATAGTTTTGAAATGTATGGTATCTAACATATTTGGTATGTTTTTGTTCAAATACTTGGAAGTAGATAAATTTAGTAATTAAAATTTTGCTAAATACATTTAATGCCTTTTATTTTCGCAGTACCTTAAAACATATACATTTCAGGACTATCATTTTAACTATCAGCTCTTTATAAGATAGGCTTTTAGAAATATTAGTTCAGAGAGAATTCTGGGTCATTTAGGACTCTGCTCTATATACATTTCTTAGAATTAAGATATTTTTACAGTAGAAATACTCTGCTGCTAACACACAAATGTCCTTTAAAAACAGATAGAATTTTTATACTCAAGAGTCCAATTAGTGCTTCTCAGTGAATTCTTATCCTAGTTTCTGTTTTGGGATTGGAGAATATTATCCCTTAAAGAAACATATTTGAAAAATATTAGTGATGCAAATGTCTCCTACCCTCAAGTGGAAATGTTAAAATGATCATGCAACATTATTAAACATTATAATTATATCATATCATTTATTCCCTTAGAGGAGCTTTTTAAACTTTGAAGATCTTATCCCTTAAATCGCTCTGAACTTTATAATTTATTCCCCTATTTCAACCATAAGCAAATAAAAATAATATAATGTGTATGGCCCAAGTGCTATATAAAAAAGCAAAACAACAAGAAAATAAACATGTATTCCATAAACTACTATACACTAACAGTATCAAATATAATATTAGGTTTTATCATAGGTCTCCCTTCCTTTTTGCAGTAGGGTTGGGATGAAAGTAGAAGATAAACATAGAAGTTAAATTTTCTGTGTAATACTGATAATTTTTTACCAAAAATCACTTAGCTATCAAAGCCATCTATTCCTTAATGAGTAACTTAGAATGATTTCAAATGACAGAAATATTAATTTTCACTGGAATGACCAAAGTAAGAGAAAATTTAAAAGCATTTGAATTTCCACAAAATATGGTAATATAATTCCATGGCCCGAAATCCCATACTCTCCTAAATTTTTATAGAATTAGAAAAGAAATTCAAGATTAAGAAAAAATGTGCTTCTATGCTAAAAAGTCATCACAGCTGAAAATTTTCCATTGAAAAGTTTTAAAGAACAATGAAAAGTAGGTAGAAGTCTGAAAAGGCTCTATAGTTATGGTTTCATTCGCACAATATTCTGGAAAAGGCAAAACTATAGAGATGGTAAACATATCAGTGGTTGCCAGGGGTCTGGGAAAGGGAAAGTGTTGTATTTTAGGGTCAGGAAACTGCTCTGTATTAGTACTGAAATGTGTCAATACATGTCGTTATGCATTTATGAAAACATATGTGTCAAAGAATGTGACCATGTTTTAAAACCTCCTCAGCCCTGATACAGTTATCCCTTCTCAGTTTTATGCTCTTCCCATCATGAAAGTTGAGAGATTAGGGTATGGTGGTGTGTCATGGGATCCCAAAATGGAATACAGACTATGACAAAAGAATCTCACTATATTATAAACATATGAAGTCACCTCCCTGTGGGAGATTAGAGATAAGGCAGTGACCTAAGTTACTCTGGAAATGAGAGGAGGCTAAGAACAAAGGCAGTAGGAACTGCGCAGAAGCATTATACGCTAGGTGATAAACAATTTTTTCTATGCGAACATGAGTTAACCATTTTGAAACCACTATACATGTATACTGAAATTAAAAAACTAAGTAAATGGATGATGGCTAGTGGGAACCAGGTTTCCCAATGCTCATGGTAACAGACAAGCAAGAGAAGGCAAGCATGATAAATGTGGTAATGAATTCGGCCTGGAGACTCCAGTATGAACTAATTAAGCTTAATATTGATATAGATGGATAACGTTACAGATATCTGTATATACACAGGTCAGTGTACACACATTTCCATACTCTGTCATTTGATAGAACATTGAATATTGACACCCTAGGAATAATAAGAAATGCCCAAATCATGGTGGTTGAAGCCATTCTCCAAAAAAGTAGAATCATGGCACCTTGGAAAAATGGCTGATTCTAGAGCTGAGGTAGAGAATATACAGATGAACTTTGCACATCTTTAGGTGCTAGAAACTGAGGAAGTACTTAAAATAACACCACAATATAACAGGGTGTGGGGTATGAAAGTGACATTAGGAACAAATTGAAAGAGCTCTTAATAGCCAAAGCTGGAACAACTGAGCAAGAGAATAAATAACATATTATTGAATTATAACCCAAAGTGCAAGGTAAATATCTGGGAGTCCATACTGATATAAATAATTGAATAAACAAATAAATGAGGGAGAAGAGACAGATTTCCTATGCAGAACAATTCCAAATAATTTATGTATATGTGTCACCCCCAAAAAGAGGAAAGCACAACTTCCCACTTTCAAAGTGCGCACAGAACACAGCGACTTTCCTCATATAAGTAAAATATGGGAAGGGACAAAAAAGTAACTTTACAGTAGAGATGTCACACAAACACTGTCTACAGACAGATGATCAAGGTTGGTATTCATGTTGATCAGTTATATTTGGACTCTGAACTTCTGATATTATATAATGAAAGTGGCACTTCACTTCTGCTCACTTCCTCTTCAGAACAAAAAACCTTAGTTGAATAATGAGAAAAGTAGAAAAATTTCAATTATGGGACACTCTACAAAATATCTGGTCAATATTGTTCAAAACTATCTGTATCATCAAAAACAAGGAAAGTCTGAAAAACTCACTGTCAAGATGATCTTAAGCAGATTGCTAAACACGTGTCCTGAATAGGTTCCTAAAACAGAAAAAGAACATTAGCAAAAAGTAAGGAAATCTGAAACATGTATGGAGTTTAGTTAATAATAACATCATTATCTGTTCATAATTGTGACACATCTACCACATTAATGTAAAATGCTAATAGTAAGAGAAACTGGGTGTGGGGTGTATAGAATCTGATACTATCTTTACACCACTTCCTATAAATATAAAATGTCTCCAAAATTAAAACTTTATTTTTAAAAATCATTTTAGTCATGTTGTAATGCCATCTGGAATTGATTATTCATCCTATGAAATAGTTTGGGCCTTTCAAAAAAAACAAAAGAAGAGCAGGTAGCCCAATAAGATGAAACGTTTGTGACTATAAATGCAAGTAAGTGAATTGTCAAAAATGAAAACAAAGAGACTCTAAGAGTTGGTCTTCCAAAAGTAAAAAGCAATAATCCAGAAAAAGTAAAAAAAAAAAAATAGGACCTGAAACACCAGTCGTAGTCAAGCAAAATTCAGACTTTGCTCAATAACAATATTGTAATACGTAGAGCTAAGATCAAGAGTGTTATTTTTAAAACTAGAAAATAATGTCACAAGAGAGCAGTCAATATTTCACATGGCCATTTCATCCAGAAGTTCAGACACTTCCCCAACTTTCCCCCAAATGATATTTCCAAATGTCCCATCTTGCACAGTACTACATGCTGAAGTTGGATATCAAAGATGCTGTTTGAAGTTAGAAAAATGCACCAACACTTACAAAGATGATAGATATGAACAATTACCCCTACTTCTGTTGAAGTGTACAAGTCTGAGAACGGGGAACCCTCGCTGAGCCTGGTCAGTCCAAGCGCAGTCTCTATTTCTTGTCACAGCTGACTCTGTTTGCTCTTGTCATACCCTGCCTTTCTCCCTATGCCTGGACCTGTCACATCCATGTTAAAGCCACTGACAGTGTTTCATAAACATTGCACAGAAATGTCATAGAAAACATGCAATACATTATTAAGAATGATGGATTTGAATGTATAATATTATCACAATGACTGGAAATACCATGGAAATTGAAAGCAAAATGAAAAATCCTGGAGCTTACAGAAAAATATAAAAAAGGATCTTACCAAGTAATAAGAATATTATGAAAATAGCTATAGGGCACTGTGTAAAATGTGAATATGATACTGTGGGTAAAACTGCAATATTTCCATAATCTCTCACCTGACCTTAGTCATCGCCATAGCAATAGGTGTTTACAAGGGGGCAAGAGAAGTAGTCCACCTCCACATCAACAGGTGCTTAAAAGGGGCGGGGGAAGAGTGAGCAGGCACCTGAAGCGGTGAGGTGCTTTTGTCTTCTTTCCAGCGAGGATGGGGAGACACGGTGGTGGTGGTCGAGTGGGAATAGACAAACAGAGCCAGGATTCTTGTAAACAATAAATCGGTTTCTCCCACTTTATTTTTCCCTTTGACTGGTTTTGGCTTTAAAAGTTTATTTGCCCCAGACTGGGAAAACATACTTTCCCTCCAGAGTTACAGACACATATAATGTTAATAAGCAAATGAAAACATACGTAGTTTCACTCACAAGCAAAACTTTTGTCCATGATTAAACAATAGCCAACTAAGAGTTAAGGTGGACTGAAACAGAAATTCTCAAAACATCTGGAAAAATGTACACTGTCACAAACTCTCTGGAGGAATTTATGCTGAGGAATTAATCCTGAATAGATGCAAAGATATGGTATGGCAATCTGCATTGCCAAAATGTTTATAATTAGGAGAATTGAGATTCTCTATAAATTAAAAAAGTTAATTAGAAGACATACCTTTAACTTGTTTGGCAACATTTTTTATGGTGGTAGAACTGATGTGAGACATAGTCAATAGTTATATACTAATTCAGGAATTTATATAATGGAATACTATATAATCATTTAATTAACTTCAAAGACAATATGTAATGATATAGAAGGTTGTTCACAATATTTATACAGATAAATACTCCTAACTTCTTGTTTCAAAGAGTATAGAGGTATTGTACTATTTTTTAATTTATATATGTATAAGGAATTACTAGAAAAATATCCAATGAAAAGATAATGATATTTATCTCTAAATAATACAATACTGTGTGACTATTATCAACTTTATTTTGTGTGTAATGACTATTTTTAGGAAACAGTTATTAAGGCACTTAAATATTGTTTGTTTCATCAATGATGGTTTTTATGAATTAAAAAATAATTTCTTTGAATTTTGCCCTTACAATGATTTCATAAATTAAATTAGTTGTGTTAACAAATTGACTTAATAATA
The DNA here is from genome assembly GCA_032199065.1 of Smutsia gigantea. Taxonomy (NCBI): domain Eukaryota; kingdom Metazoa; phylum Chordata; class Mammalia; order Pholidota; family Manidae; genus Smutsia; species Smutsia gigantea. The sequence goes on from JAVSCE010002777.1 coordinate 60,131, forward strand.
GTTCATTATTTTCACACTGAGTGTATGACTTTGCCATTTAACTGATGTAAAATGAAATAATTTATTTAACAATAAAATTTGGTAGCGCTAAACATAGACTAGGTTCAGACTTTCATGTGGCCTTTCCCAAACTATGCAACACATTGACTCAGTCTTGGCATTAAAACATATTACAAGTTGACAGAATATTGATTATATTCTGATGGATAGCATTTCCATTAATAGCAGTTGAGAGTTCTGTAAATGAGTTTTCTCAAAGCATTAGGTTCCTAACTAGTCATCTTCTACATTTTCTTATTTAATTTTATCTCAGTGTAAAAAAACAGAAAAAACAAAAGCTTATTAACTTGTGCTTTTCAGTCCATTTATCTCCCCATTATCTACCATATGGCTAGAAAGACATACCTTTAACTTCTTTGGCAACACTTTTTATGGTGGTAAAACTAACATGAGACATAGTCAATAGTTATATACTAATTAATACAAACAAGCAGATACCTACTCACCAAAGCATTCTTAAAACAGAATTATTTCCTAGGTCTTATAACACTGAAGACAGTGGCCTACTAAGTATTTCTGTCTTTTAGGTTTTTACAGTACCGGCTTACTCCAATCTTAAAGGAAAGTAATATTTATCTATCAGCCAAAATATACTTGAAATTGGCCATTTAATAAAATAATAATTCATTTACACATCAATCATTTCACTGGAGCTGCTTGTATATAATTTTCATCCTCACAATCTTCTACAGGTTATTAAACTAACCTTCTTATAAATTCTTAGAAGTGGAATAAGCCAGGTAGAAAAAGAAACATATCATATGATTTAACTTATTTGTGAAATCTAAAAATAAAACCAAATGAACAAAACAGCAGTGGACTCATAGACTGAGATGTGACTGGTGGATGGGGGGGAGTGCTTGGGGTGAACGGTGAGGGGGACAAAGTGGCACAAAAATTCTCAATCATATTGTAATTTGGTCACAGGGATGCAAGTGCAGCATGGAGAATATAGCCAATGGTTCCGTAAATCTTCCAATGTTGACAGATAGTAACCTCACTAGTTGGGGTAAGGATTTAATAATGTGGTTAACTGTTGAACCATGTGTTGTATACTTGAAAACAAAATAGTACTGTATATCAACTATACCTCAATCATCAAAAAGAGAAAAAAATAACCTATTTTGAATCACAAATGATTTTCCTCTCTTTAAGCAATATCAATGAATAAAATAATAGTTAACATTTACTGAGTTACAATGCACCAAGCATGGTTCTAGAGGTTATATACGAATTAAGCTAATGTTAATAATAACTCAAGAAGACAGATAAGTTGAGCCTGAGAAGATTCAAGAATATATGATTTAGTGACCCACACTCTCTGAATAACCTGTAAGGGCTTGAGAAAAGCAAGATACAGCTAAGGAGAAAGTCACACCTATGCAAGAATGTGGATTCAGTAGAGGTCTACCTGAACCTCATCTCAAGGGGAACTCTAGAGGGAAAACTGCTCCAAAGACTCTGTTTTAGTTTGGGTCAGTGGGAGAGCTATGGTTTCTGTCTAGTAATATGACCCCAGTGGAAGGGTCTGTAAGATGCGAGGAAGAGAAGAGAGGCCCCGGCATCTCCTGCTAGGTAGTCTCCTTTTCCCAAGGATATTCCTTAGTTGTTTAACTGCCCCTAATGTTCAAGTATGTGCCATTTAGGAAAATCCTCACACACCCCAGCAATGGGAGATAAGCACACCCACAAAACTCATAATGTACTCCAGGAGAAGCAGTCAGGGAGGGCATCACGGGCATCTGATACAACAGTTCTTGGATTACCCTCATTTTAGAATTTAGGACACATGTGATTTACCCAAGGGCACACAGGTAGGAAATTACAGAGTCTGGATGCAACTCTTGTCAGTCTGGCCACAGAGTCAGATTTCTTACCTCCACATACTAAATTGACTCAAGTTTTCAAATTAACAATGTATTTGTAGAGAATTTTAAAGTCTGTTCTGGTAATTACTTCTGAATTCATATACCACCTGCAGCATTAAATGAATCCAAAAGTACTATAGATGTTAGAAAACTCATAAGAAAGTTTTCTAAATAACCCAAGGCATTTTTTTTAAATCAACTTATTTTTGAAACATGCATTTCTGGCATAATGGCTTTCCATTTCTTTCCACACAGTGGTGTCTTTACATAAAGGTTTGTTTTAAAAAAAAAGTTTGTTTTACCTTTTCAGGCTATGGTTCATATTTTATTCTCTTATTGGGATGATATTTCAGAGACATCAAAATTAAGTTATATAGTTTAAACTCTCTCCATTCCAAAACCAAGAGTTTACCCAGAAAACTTGTTTAAGAAGGAATCCAAAATCAATATGTAATTAAAGACACTCACACATGAGATTAAAAATTACTATAGTAGGAAATAAACAATGGAAAATAAGGACTTCAAGTTTAAGTGATATGTGGTTCTGCTAACAGCAAATAGAATGTGTTATGCTGCAGACCAGGTATTACACTGACTACAATAATAAACATTCAAGAATGTAGTGTAATGAATACACAATTATGAGTTTTAATAAGGATATGCTACAGCTTAAGTTGGAATAATACTTTTGGGGGTAATGGACCTACATAATTTAAAGATAGGCAGTAAACTTCAATTACACTGACTATAAGATACACTCAAACAGGTTCCTATGAAGCATACGATTTCCAGCATCATCTTGCTGATAATGTTTCCTACAGTTACAGCTGGACACACTTTTATCTGATCATTTAATTTATGAACAGAATAGAAAATCTGAATGGTTAGTTTGGAATCAGAACAAAATTACTTATAGTTTATCATGATAAACTGCATTTCCCCAAAAGCATATGCAGACTTTGAAAAACAATCACACAGTTTAATAAAAGGGGAAGTTGTTAATCAGATCCCAAATCTATTAGGAAATGAAAACAAGACCACATATCAGTGGGAGAAGTAATGCTTATGACCAGAAGTCAGAACAAAAACATGAAGACAGACAATGCTAGTTAACAAGTCATTCTTAGAATGTTAAGGTATTCGGTTGAGACTACTCATTTTCAAGATCATCAGATGAATTCAAGAAGGAGGGGAAAAATATTTCAAGTATTTTCTCCAAGGAGCAGAGAACAATGTGGAATTTTGATTTCATTATTTCAATAGGTATATCTATATTATGTTTCTTAGAAAGGGTCATTGCTGTAATAGGGTGGTTTTAAACTCCTTTATAACAACATGCTACTATTCCATATCTTTTACAAACAGAGCAATTGTGTTTAAAAGCACTTCTATAAGGAAAAAAATTGTCCACAATATATGCAAATTGCATGGAAACTGTTGATCTAAATGAAATGTTCATACCCTTAGCTGACAGATTATTAGATACTACAGAGAGTATATATGGCATTGCATTACCAAATATACAGGCCATAAAAGGAAAGCATTATTTAAAGCTGTTTATATCATAACACAGCAAGCTATTGAAAAGTTACATATTAAGTTGAACTACTTTATTTTGTCAGCAAACACCATCCAAGTGAGTGCAAATATTTTTCTGTTGTGTACCACTGTCTATGGGCTACATTTTTTAATTCAGTCATTATGTAGAAAATGCAGCAAAATGTTAATCTTACATTTTTCTTTGTTATATCTTCCACCTCCACTCACTAAAATGATAATCATATAAATAACAGCTTTGTTAGAATGATCTTTCTGGAAGTAGTGACTTCTGTCATAGAGAATGGTAGAGAAATAAAAATAACACTTTTAGAATTCTGGAAAATGTAGTGAGCTATTATCTTTCTACATTATTATAATTACTTTTTTACTCATATTTTCTAGAAACCTTTAAGACAAAGATGAAGTTTAAAAGTAAACAAAAAGATCGGGTAAGAAGACTTTACTTTAGGGCCCATAGGTTTTTTGAAGAGTCCTGCTTCATTACTATCTTCTCTCTTGGACTTTTTAAAATAATGCTTTTCTTTTTCAAGTCTTAATAGGCTTTACTTTTAGAGCAGGTTTAGGTTGACAAAAGTTATGCAGAAGGTACACAGAGTTCACATATACCCCTCTACTTCACACTGCAATACAGTTTCCCTTACTATTGACATTTTTCTTTAGTGGTACATTTTTTGCCACTGATGAACCAATAGTGATGCATTATTATTAACTAAAGTCCATCATTTACACTAGCATTCATTCTTTTTTTTTTTAGGGGTTTCAGAATCACTTTATTTTAGAAAAGTTTTAGGTCTGAAGAGAAGTAATGAAGATAGTTAAAAAATGTCCTCCACACCCAGTTTCCCGCATTAACATCTTATGGCCAACATGGTACATGTGTTAAAACTAATGAACCAATATAAACTGAAGTCCATATGTTATGCAGAATTTCTCTGTCCCTGGATTTCACGTGACATTTAGTCGGTACGTCTCCTTAAGCTGCTCCGGGCTGACACCGTTTCATGGACTTCCTTGATTTTGATGGCCTTGGCGGTTTGAGGCGGACTGGCCCGGGGTTTTGTGGGACGCCCCTGGGGTGGGATTCATCCGGTGTTTTTCTCACGGTTGTATTGGGCTGGCAGGTGCAGGGCGACCACATAGGTGAAGCGCCCTTCTCGTCACACTGCATGCAGGGCACGTGACTTTTCACTGTGCTGTTGGCCTTGGTCACCTGGCTGATGTAGCGGCTGTCAGGTGTCTCCACTGTGAAGTCTATCTCTTCCCCCTTGCCATGCTGCGCTCACACCTAAGCGGTGGGAAGTCCCGCTTTCCTCCTCAAGGCGACACTACCTAAATACATTATTTTGAATTCCTCTGCATGGGACCTTTGTCCTTCATTTATGTCTTCAATCACTTATCTGTTTTTTTTTTAGTTTATTTTGATATCATTAATCTACAATTAAATGAGTAATATTATGGTGATTACACTACCCGCATCATCAGGTTGCCCCCCAACCCCATTACAGTCACTGTCTATCAGTGTAGTGAGATGCCATAGAGTCACTACTTGTCCTCTCGGGGTTGTACTGCCCTCCCCGTGCCCCCCTAACATTACATCTGCTAATCATAATGTCCCTTTTCCCCCCTTGCCCCTCCCTTCCCACCCATCCTCACCAGTCCCTTTCCCTTTGGTAACTGTTAGTCCATTCTTGGGTTCTGTGAGTCTGCTGCTGTTTTGTTCCTTCAGTTTTTTCTTTGTTCTTATACTCCACAGATGAGTGAAATCATTTGATACTTGTCTTTTTCAGCTTGGCTTATTTGACTGAGCATAATACCCTCTAGCTTCATCCATGTTGCTGCAAATGGTAGGATATGTTTTCTTCTTATGGCTGAATAATATTCCATTGTGTATATGTACCACTTCTTCTTTATCCATTCATCTACTGATGGACACTTAGGTTGCTTCCATTTCTTGGCTATTGTAAATAGTGCTGCGATAAACATAGGGGTGCATCTGTCTTTTTCAAACTGGGCTGCTGCATTCTTAGGGTAAATTCCTAGGAGTGGAATTCCTGGGTCAAATGGTATTTCTATTTTGAGTTTTTTGAGGAACCTCCATACTGCTTTCCACAATGGTTGAACTAATTTGCAGTCCCACCAGCAGTGTAGGAGGGTTCCCGTTTCTCCACATCCTCGCCAACATTTGTTGTTGTTTGTGTTTTGGATATTGGCCATCCTCACTGGTGTGAGGTGATATCTCATTGTGGTTTTAATCTGCATTTCTCTGATGATAAGTGATGTGGGGCATCTTTTCATGTGCCTGTTGGCCATCTGAATTTCTTCTTTGGAGAAGTGTCTATTCATGTCCTCTGCCCATTTCTTCATTGGATTATTTGCTTTCTCTTTGTTAAGGTGCATGAGTTCTTTATATATTTTGGATGTCAACCCTTTATCAAATACTTTTTTTATGAATATATTCTCCCATACTGTGGTATGTCTTTTTGTTCTACTGATGGTGTCCTTTGCTGTGCAGAAGCTTTTCAGCATCATATAGTCCCACTTCTTCATTTTTGCTTTTGATTCCCTTGCCCGGGGAGATATGTTCATGAAGAAGTTGCTCATGTTTATGTCCAAGAGATTTTTGCCTATATTTTTTTCTAAGAGTTTTATGGTTTCATGACTTACATTCAGGTCTCTGATCCACCTTGAGTTTACCTTTGTGTATGGGGCTAGACAGTAGTCCAGTTTCTTTCTCTTACATGTAGCTGTCCAGTTTTTTCAACACCAGCTGTTGAAGAGGCCTTCATCTCCCCATTGTATATCCAAGGCTCCCTTATCAAGTATTAATTGACTGTATGTTCTTGGGTTGATGTTTGGATTTTCTATTCTGTTCCACTGGTCTGTGGGTCTGTTTTTGTGCCAATACCAAATTGTCTTGATTACTGTGGCTTTGTAGTAGAGCTTGAAGTCAGAGAGCGTAATTCCCCCTGTTTTATTCCTCCTTCTCAGGATTGCTTTGGCTATTCGGGGTCTTTTGTGGTGCCATACGAATTTTAGAATTATGTGTTCGAGTTCATTGAAGACAGCTGTTGGTAGTTTGATACGGATTGTGTTGAATCTGTAGATTGTTTTGGGTAATATAGCCATTTTGACAATATTTATTCTTCCTAGCCAAGAGCATGGGATGCATTTCCACTTGTTAGTGTCCTCTTTAATTTCTCTTAGGAATGTCTTGTAGTTTTCAGAGAACAGGTCTTTCACTTCCTTCGTTAGGTTTATTCCTAGGTATTTTATTCTTTTTGATGCAATTGTGAATGGAATTGTTTTTCTGATTTCTCTTTCTGTTAGTTCATCATTAGTGTATAGGAAAGCAACAGATTTCTGTGTGTTAATTTTGTATCCTGCAACTTTGCTGAATTCAGATATTAGTTCTAATAGTTTTGGAATGGAATCTTTAGGGTTTTTTATGTACAGTATCATGTCATCTGCAAATAGTGACAATTTGACTTCTTCTTTACCAATCTGGATGCCTTGTATGTCTTTGTTTTGTCTGATTGCCGTGGCTAGGACCTCCAATACTATGTTGAATAACAGTGGAGAGAGTGGTCATCCCTGTCTTGTTCCCGATCTTAGATGAAAAGCTTTCAGCTTCTCGCCATTAAGTATGATGTTAGCTGTGGGTTTGTCATATATAGCCTTTATGATGTTGAGGTACTTGCCCTCTATACCCATTTTGTTGAGATTTTTAATCATGAATGGATGCTGAATTTTGTCAAATGCTTTTTCAGCATCTATGGAGATGATCATGGCGTTTTGTTCTTCTTTTTATTGATGTGGTGGATGATGTTGATGGATTTTCGAATGTTGTACCATCCTTGCATCCCATTTGATCATGCTGTATGATCCTCTTGATGTATTTTTGAATTCGGTTTGCAAATATATTGTTGAGTATTTTTGTATCTACGTTCATCAGGGATATTGGTCTGTAATTTTCTTTTTTGGTGAGGTCTTTGCCCGGTTTTGGTATTAGAGTGATGCTGGCTTCATAGAATGAGTTTGGAAGTGTTCCCTCCTCTTCTATTTTTTGTAAAACTTTAAGGAGAATGGGTGTTATTTCTTCTCTATATGTCTGGTAGAATTCAGAGGTGAATCCATCTGGTCTGGGGTTTTTTTTCTTAGGTAGTTTTTTGATTACTGCTTCAATTTCATTGCTGGTGATAGGACTGTTTAGTTTTTCTGTTTCTTGTTTGTCAGTTTTGGAAGGTTGTATTTTTCTAAAAAGTTGTCCATTTCTTCTAGGTTTTCCAGCTTGCTAGCATATAGATTCTCATAGTATTCTCTTATAATTCTTCGTATTTCTGTGGGATCCATCGTGATTTTTCCTTTCTCACTTCTGATTCTGTTTATGTGTGTAGATTCTCTTTTTCTCTTAATGAGTCTGGCGAGGGGTTTATCTATTTTGTTTATTTTTTCAAAGAACCAGCTCTTGGTTTCATTTATTTTTTCTATTGTTTTGTTCTTCTCAATTTTATTTATTCTCTGATCTTTATTATGTCCCTCCTTCTGGTGACTTTGGGCCTCATTTGTTCTTCTTTTTCCAATTTCAGTAATTGTGTCTTTAGACTATTCATTTGGGAATGTTCTTCTTTCTTTAGATAGGCCTGGATTGCAATATACTTTCCTCTTAGAACTGCCTTTGCTGCATCCCATAGAAGCTCTGGCTTTGTGTTGTTGTTGTCATTTGTCTCCATATACTCTTTGATTTCTGTTTTAATCTGGTCATTGACCCATTGATTAATTAGGAGAATGTTGTTAAGTCTCCATGTATTTGTGAGCCTTTTTGTTTTCTTTCTAAAGTTTAATTCTAGTTTAATACCTTTATGATCTGAGAAGTTGGTTGGTAGAATTTCAGTATTTTCGAATTTACTGAGGTTCTTTTTGTGGCCTAGTATGTGGTCTCTTCTGGAAATGTTCCATGTGCACTTGAGAAGAATGTGTATCCTGTTACTTTTGGGTGTAGAGTTCTGTACATGTCTGTTAGGTCCATCTGTTCCAGTGTGTGGTTCAGTGTCTCTGTGTCTTTACTTATTTTCTGTCTGGTTGATCTGTCCTTTGGAGTGAGTGGTGTGTTGAACTCACCTAAGATGAATGCATTGCTGTCTATTTCCTCCTTTAATTCTGTTAGTATTTGTTTCACAAATGCCGGTGCCCCTGTGTTGGGTGCATATATATTTAACATGGTTATATCTTCTTGATGGATTGACCCCTTTATCATTATGTAATGTCCTTCTTTATCTCTTGCTATTTTCTTCGTTTTGAAGTCTATTTTGTGTGATACAAGTACTGCAACACCTGCTTTTTTCTCCTTGTTATTTGCATGAAATATCTTTTTCCATCCCTTCACTTTTAATCTGGGGATATATTTGCATTTGAATTGAGTTTCTTGTAGGCAGCATATAGATGGGTCTTGCTTTTTTATCCATTCTGTTACTCTGTGTCTTTTGATTGGTGCATTCAGTCCATTTACGTTTAGGGTGATTATCGAAAGATATGTACTTATTGCCATTGCTGTCTTTAGATTCGTTGTTACCAAAGGTTCAAGGGTTGCTTCTTTACTATCTAACAATCTAACTTAACTTTCTTATTAAGTTTTTGTAAACACAGTCTGATGTTTATTTCTCTCCCTTCTTATTCTTCCTCCTCCATTCTTTATATACTAGGTGTTTTATTCTTTGCCTTTAGTTAGTGTTTGGATGGTCTGCTTTCTTTGCTATGATTTTATTTTCTCTGGTGACAGTTTTTTAGCTTTGGGAGTGCTTCCCTCTAGAGCAGTTCCTTTAGGATGTCCTGTAGAGGTGGTTTATGGGAAACAAATTCTCTCAGCTTTTGCTTGTCTGAAAATTGTTTAATCCCGCCGTCATATTTAAATGATAATCGTGCTGGATACAGTATTCTTGGTTCGAGGCCCTTCTGTTTCATTGCGTTAAATATATCATGCCATTATCTTCTAGCCTGTAAGGTTTCTGTTCAGAAGTCTGATGTTATTGTGATGGGTTTTCCTTTGAAGGTGATCTTTTTTCTTTCTCTAGCTGCCTTTAATACTCTGTCCTTATCTTTGATCTTTGCCATTTTAATTATTATGTGTCTTGGTGTTGTCTTCCTGGGGTCCCTTGTGTTAGGAGATCTGTGGGCTTCCATGGACTGCGAGATTATTTCCTTCACCAGCATGGGGAAGTTTTCAGCAATTATTTCTTCAAAGACACTTTCTATCCCTTTTTCTCTCTCTTCTTCCTCTGGTACTCCTATAATGCGAATATTGTTCCTTTTGGATTGGTCACACAGTTCTCTTAATATTCTTTCTTTCCTAGAGATCCTTTTATCTCTCTCTGCCTCAGCTGCTCTGTGTTCTTCTTCCCTGATTTCTATTGCATTAAGAGTCTCTTGCATCTCGTCCTGTCTGCTGCTGAGCCCATCGATGGCTTGTCTCATTTCTGCATTATCTTTCTTGACTTCCCTCACTTCCTCCCTTAGTTCTTGCATATTTCTCTGTAGATCCATCAGCATGGTTATGACTTTTATTCTGAATTCTTTTTCAGGAAGATGCTGCATTTCCACCCCTTCAGGTTCCTTCTCAGAGGGTGCCTGGGTCTGGATTTTTGTCTGTATCATGTTATTCTGTCTTGTCATGTTGATAGGAGTAGTCGTTGGTAGGTGCCACATATGTCAGCTGAGCTCTTTAAAAAAAAAACCATCAAAAAAACAAGCAAGCCAAAAAAAAGAAGGAAGAGAAAGAAAAGAGATAAAGAAGAAAGAAAGAAATGAAAGAAAAGGAAGGTGAAAAAGGAAAAAGAAAAAAAGGGGTGGCAAGAAATAGAACAAACGAGCAAAAAAAGAAAAAAAAGGGCAAGAAATAAAACAAACGAGCAAAAAAAAAAACCCACCTGGAGTGGATTCTCTAAGCGTGCTGTAGGTGTCGCTGTTGCTCCACTAATCCACAGTCGTGGCCACTCCACTTTTTGGCCGGGTTGGTAACAAATGGGAGGCTATTGTTTTCTGTATAAAGTTCTAGCGTGTCTGCCCCCTTCGCTCTGTCACGAGCAACCGAAGTTCCCCAGGACTTCCAGCCTGCAGGGCTGAGCTCACCAGGGTGATGGTGCTCCCTCACTGGGCCCCCCGCCTCTCCGAGACCGCTGCAAATGGCGCACGCTTTTCTCTTGTCCCTAGGCGCTGGCTGCACGGTCCCGGCACGTTCCCGGCTCTAAACCTGCACCTTCTGCCTCTCCAATGACGGATGCACCGTGCGATGTGTGTCAGCGCTACCAGCGCAGACCACCGGGGCTGGTTATTTCACGGACCTGCTCTTCCACTCCCTCCTGGCTCCGAATCCTCTCCTCCTGCCGGCATGCTAGGGTGGGTGAGTGCCCGGGTCCCGCCAGGTCGCGGCTCCGTATCTTACCCGCCTCTTGGGGTGCCAAGTCCTCTCGTGTGTAGCTGCACGCTGTGCGCTTTCTTGTGTATTCTGGTCTTTCTTTTATGAGTGGTTGTATTTGCTGTATTTTCGTAGATAAATGTAGTGTTGGGAGCAGATTTCTGCCGCCCTGCTCTCACCGCCATCTTCCCGGAAGTCTCATTCTTTAGGTTATGAAGTTCTATGGATTTTGACATGCAAATGTCATGTAATCACCACCATAAATTTGCTAACAGTAATCTTAAGTGTTCTCAACACACATACACAAAAATGATAACTAAGTGAGGTGATGGATATGTTAATCAGTTTCATTACGGTAATCATTTCACAGTATATGCATATATATATATATATAAACTATATATATATATATGCATATATATATGTATCAAACCATCACATTTCACATTTTAAATACATACAATTTTTATTTGTGAATTTTACCTGAATAAATCTGGAAAAAAACATAACATAATGAGGAGAGTTAATTAGAACACAGGATTTAAAAAACTGTGGCTTAATATTTTTAAAATTTAATATGACTTATTAAGTGCTCATTCAGAAATCTATGAGTACTTTATTGCTTCACCACTTCTAATAAAAACTCCACACACACATACACACATACAGACACCTGCACAAAGACCTGTAGGAACTTTAAATGCAATTGATAAGTTAAAGAAATGATCTGAAAAGGTTACATATGTTCCAACTATATGACATTCTTAAAAAGGAAGTATCATAGGATAATAAAAGTATCATTGGTTGTCTGCCAGATAGTTGAATAGAATGAAGAGTAGTGAGATGAATATGTTGAGCATGGAGGTTTTTAGGGTAGTGAAATTATTTTCTATATTATAATGGTGATTACATGAGAACAATGAACATTCATTCATTAGCAGACAGGTTGTTTCCATATCTTGGCTATTGTAAATATAACTGCAATGAGCATGGTAGTGCAGACATCTCTTTGAGATGCTGATTTGATTTTCTTTTTGTTATAGACCCAGAACAGGGATTGCTGAACCATATGATAGTTTTATTTTTAATTTTTTGAAGAACCTCCATACTGTTTTCAATAATGGATGTATTAATTTACATTCCTACCAACAATGTATGAGGTTTCCTTTTTTCCACATTCTCACCAACACTCAGTACCTCATCCTTTTTGGTGACAGTCATCATACAGGTGTGACATGATATTTCATTGTGGTTTTGACTTGTATTTCCCTGATGATTAGTGATGTTGAGCACTTTTTCATATATCTATTGAGCATTTGCATGTATTCTTTGGAAAAATGTCTATTCAGATCCTTTGTCCATTCTTTAATTTGATTGGTTTTGTTTCTTTGTTTTGCCATTGGGTTGTATGAGTTTCTTATGTATTTTAGATATAACCACCTGGATGTGGTGAAAATAACTCTCAAAAACTAACCTCAGAACTATTACCTCCAAGAAATCCCGATTCCATTGATTAGGTCTGTGGAATAATTTTACTCTGGGGCTTTGTTGAGACTAATAGATCAGTCAGCCCACCATGAGTGGAGCTTTAATGTTGGTTGTATTCTTGGATAGTCAATATGAGAAATGCCAAAAGCGCTTTCATCTCAGGTTGACTGTGGAATGCCCCAGGCTGAAACTGCTGAGAAGCAACATCAGAAGCTTAGAGATGTTTAAGGCAGAGGGGAAATAGATTTTCCTAAGATTATCCAGTCAGTCACTAAACAAACAACTACATAAAAATAACAAACCCTGGGAGGCAGTAAGATACATTGCTGAGTTGCTACAAGATGTAAAATATTCTTCAAAAAAATAAGATTATTGAACAGGCAGTAGCAGGAAAGTATGACCCAGTCACTGGAAACAAGCAGGCAACAGAAACTTCCTATGAGAGCCAACAGATGTTGGATTTACTAGAAAAAACCTTTGAATAAGCCATTAGAGTCAAAGCTAAGGCAAACTTTGATTAAAGAAATAATGCAAGTTTTGATGAGAATATTACAGCAAATAGAGAATATCAATAAAGAGACAGAAATTATACAAAAAAAAAGAAGCAAATGGAAATTCTGGACTTGGAAAGTATAATAGCTGAAATGGAAAATTCATTAGAGGAGCTCAATGGTAGATCTGAACACGCAGAAGAAAGAATTCATAAACTTAGAGACAGATCAATAGTGGTGACATAATTCTCATAATAGAAAGAGAAAAGAATGAAAAAGAAATGAACAGAATATCAGAAAAATATGGGACAATATTAAGCCCACTAACATATTCACAGTGGGAATGCGAGAGGAGAGGAGAGAGAAAAAGAAGCAGAAAAAATATTAAAATAATTGTTACTGAAAATTTCCCAAGTGTATTGAAAAATAATAATCACATCCAGAAAGCTCAACAAATTCCAAATAGGATAAGTGCAAAAATATCCACAAGCATATATCATAAAAATAGTGAAGCAAAAGACAGAAAAACCTTGAAAGTAGGAAGAAAAAAATCATCATTAATAAGGGAACCACATAATGTTAAAAGCTGACCTAGCAAAAACAATGGAAGGCAGAAGGCAGTGGAATAACATACTCAAAGTACTCAAAGGAAGTAAAAGAAAGAAAACTGAAAACAAAGAACCCTATATCCAGCAAAATGGTCTTTCAAAAATTGTTAAATTATAATAATCCCAGAAAAATAAAAAGAGAATTTGTCACTAGAAGACCTGCCTTATGATAAATATTAAAGGAAGTTCTTCAGTCTGAAAGCACGTAACCCAGACAATAATTAAAATCCATATGAATAAACAAAGAACTCCTCTTATGGTAATGATGTGGCTATAAAGGATAGTATAAATGCACACTCTTCGTCTTTCTCCTCTTAACTGATTTAAAAAGCAATTATATAAAACATATAAAAGACACTTATATAATACAATGTAAACATTGTGACTATAACATATAGAAATGTAACATATTTGCTACTAAGCAAATTGGTTGGAGAAGAGTTGGGTTAATGAAATAACTACATATATTTACCAGAATTCATAAGAACAACTGAAAAGAACCAAAAAGGATAAATAGAATTAATATAACAAAAATTTTTAATGGATACTTCCTCTCCTTTTTTCTCTCAACTACTATGAAGACTTAAAATTATGTAATGTACTGGTATAAAAATTTATTTTAGGGGTTTGTAACATTTACAAAATTAATATGTACAAATTATAGGATAAAATGGGTTAATGGGATTAGAATATGGGAATGTTGTTTCTGTATCTTAGTGAAATTAGGGTTAGTATAAATCTGAATCTGATTCTGATAAGTTATGATGTAGCTGTTAAACTCTAGAGCAACCATTTGGAAATAACTCAAAAAACTGTAGTGAAAATTCATTAAAGTAATTAAAATGCTACAGCATAAAATAATAACTTCATGCAAGAGAAAACATTAAAGAAGGAAAACAGGAACAGAAAAACATGTGAGACAGAAAAGAAAAACGGCAGAGATAAATCTAACAGTATCAATAGTAACATTAAATGTAAATGGTTAAACAATCCAATAAAATGGCAGAGACTATTACTCTGCATTTTAAAAAAGGATGTGACTATATGGTGTCTACCAATTAAGATCTGCACATACAAATACCTTAAAACTAAAAGAATGGGAAAGGTGTTATCATGCAAACAGCAATCACAAGCCAGCCAGAATGGTTACACTAATACAGACAAAATAGATGTTACAACAAAATATTTTACTGTACATGGAAAGACATATTTGTAATGGTAAAAGTGTCAATCTTAAGGAAGATATAACAATTACAAATATATACACACCTAATAACAAAACACAAAATACATGGAGAAAAGACACAAATGAAGGGAGAAATAGAAAATTTGGCAATATTAATAAAAAGTTCAAAACCTCACTTTCAATAATGAATAGAAAACCAGGCATAAGAGCAACAAGGACGTAGAAGACTTAAGCAATACTACAAACAAACTAGACTTGTTATCTATAGAATTCTACACTAACAATAGTTCAATACATACCCACCTAAAATGAATATGGAATATTCTCCAGGATTGACAAAATACTAGGCCATAACACAAATATCAATAGATTTAAAAACATAGAAATAATACAAAGTATTCTGACCCAAATGAAATAAAATCAGAAATCAATATTTTTATTTGGGAAATTCACAAATATGTGAACGTTGAACAATATGCTCCTACCCCTAAATAACCAACTTTAAATAAATCAAAAGGAATATTAGAAAATACTTTGAGATGAATGGAAGTGAAGATATAACATACCAAAACTAATGAGAACTAGTAAAATAGTTCATAACAGGGAATTTATAGCTGTCTATGCCAATATTAAGAAAGAAGAAAGATGTCACTTAAATTCTAATCTAATTTTACACTGAAAGACACTAAAAAATATCTAATTAAATTTAAGGAAGAAAAAAGAAACAGAAAGGAAACCAAAAAAATAAAGAATATAAAACAGTAGAGAATATCAGTGAAGTAATGTAGTTCTTTGAAAGATCAATGAAATTGATAAACTTTTAACTAGATCAACAAGAAAAAAAAAAGAAGACTCAAATTACTAGAATCTGAAATGAACAAATTAGACCACTTCAATGAAATGGAAAATTCCCTAGGTAAACACAAATGACCAAAACCAACATAAGAAATATACAATCTGAATAGACCTATAACAAGTGAAGGGACTGAATTAGTCATTGAAAACACTACCCATAATGAAAAGTACCACCCAAAGGCTTCACCAAACATTTTGCAGAACTTTTACCAAACATTAAGAATTGCAGTTTCTCACAAACTCTTCCACAAAATAGAGGAAGAGGGAACAATTAATTACCAACTCATTTTATGAGGCCAGTTTTATCCTGACACCAAAACCAAAGACATAACACAAGAAAAGTATACTGCTTTCTCTTATAAACATGATGCAAAAATCCCAACCACTACTAGGTATTTATCAAAAAGAAATAAAAATATATGTCCACAAAAAAAAACTGAACAAAACATTTATAGCATCATTATACATGTATCATTAATTCTGCTGAAAGGTGAAAATAATTCAAATATCCATTAAACGGTAAAAGGATAATCAAAGTTGTATATACACACCATGGAGAATTATTCAATCTTAAAAAGGAACAAAATACTTATATCACAACATAAATGAATCTTGAAAGAATTGTGCTAAGTGAAATAAAATAGGCAAAAGAGTCACAGAAGACCATATACTATATGATGCCATTCATATGAAATGTTTAGGATAGGCATTTATGTCTACAGAGACAGAAGGTAAGTTAGTAGTCACTTAGAACTCAGTGAGGAATGGGATGGTGGTGGGGTGATAGCTAATGGACACAGGATTTCTTTTTAATGAAAATGTTCTAAACTTGACTGGTGATGGTGTCAAAAATATCAGAATAAACTAACATCCACTGAATTTTACACTTAAGGTGGGTGAATTGTGTGGCATGTGAATTACTTCTTGATAAAGCAGTTTAAAAAATGAATAGATTTAGAAAAAATAACAAAGTACATCTTTGCAGTTTGAAAATTTGTATTTATATCTATGAGCTCTAGAAAAAGACAAAATGCATTTGAGTTGAGTTAGTAAACTAAGCCATTGCCTGGGAATGACAAGTAACATTAATGAAAGGTAAAGATTATTTGGAAATGGTAAAACTCAAAACTAAATAATGTTAGAACTCACCACAAATTAAAAATGACCAAAGATTTTAAGTGGTCAGAAGAGCTAGATTATGTTAGAGGCTTCCACTTTTAAAGCCAGGGGTGATTTTATTCAAACTTCTTTTCTAAGCCATATTTCTTATTCTATAAAAATTGACAAATTTTAAACTAAAACAGTGTAGAAATGTGAAGGATGTATTAAATCTGTGGGGTATAGTTGAATTCTAATGATGAGAACATACTTCAGCAAATAATCATCCTGTACAATTACTAACTTCATTGGTCTTTTCTAAATCTCATCACAGGGTTTCTTCATCTTTAAAATATTTGGTAACCATGCTAATTAAGCTCCACAGAGCCAAATTTCACACAAGCTCCTTTTATTTCCTTTCTTTCCTAGTCAGAGAAGCAGGCAACTATGGCTGTATTAACTTGTGACATGCCTGAGTTTCAAATGTAATATCTTCAGTTAACTAAACTTGATTTTTCTATTCACCCTTCACTCACAGTCACCTGTATGTGACCTTTTACCCTCATCATTTCCTCAGTATATTTCTTATTGCAAAGGATTAATGTTCTTTTGTATTTTCAAAATCATGGGTAGGAATTAAACATGTAAACTAACTGTCAAAGAAAGAATCATTACTGATGTATAAGAAGCACAAATTGACCATTCAGAGAACTACATGGTAATTAATAAGGGAATGTGCATAGTATGGTAGAACACCTTCATGATGCTATTATGATGCTATTATGAGAATAGGGCCATTGCCAAGCTAGGCTAACTCTAATGAAATTGTACTTAATGCTTTTATAATTAAAACATTTCAATGGAAATTATTTTTCTCTTACAACTTAATTTTTCCCAGGATATGAGCAGTCCATGATATACCATAATTTATTCCATATATCTTAAGAACTGTTTTCATTTTCAATGTCCTTTTGTATTTTGAAATATATTTTGATGCTGTCTTAAATTAAAATCATAGTAAATGGCTTTGCACAACTTCCACAAATTCAGAAAAATGTTAACCACAGGCCATGCATTCTTTGCGGTGCACGTATTATCATTGTTGAAAAAGAACCATGAACAGACTTGTTATTAATTGGCTTTTAACCTCTATGACTGAAACTCTGAAAACGTTGACTTAACAAGGGTACATAAATTAGGTAAGTAACAAAGATAATAATATTTTTCAAATCTGAGATATTGTAAAAAGCTTAAACTAATAGAATACTCCAAAGTTACTTCCTTTATAGTTTTTTGAGTGACACATAAACCTCATTGTATAAATTTTTATATTTACATAAGTTAGTTCAAAGTGTATTTAGAGAGGAGATAAAAGATGGCAGCATCAGAGGTGATACAGAGGCTTATTCCTAAAACCGCATATAATACAAAAATAAAACTGATACAACTACTCCTGAAATAGCAACAGGAGAGATGATTGTGCCAAACTGCATACACCTGGAGACAAGAGCAGACCTCACAGAACAGGGTAACGTACTAAAGCTGTGGCCCAGCAGGACACAAGCCCTTCCCCAATGCCAGTTCACTGGTGGAGGAAGAGAAACGGAGCAGGGAGGGAGTGGAGACTTGGGACTGCTGAATACCTAACTCCAGAGATCTGATCTGGGAGCACAAACCTACATTTCATGGTGCTTGCATGATATTCTCATAATTAGGGGGTTGGAAAGCTAAGACAGGCAGAATTCCTGGAGAGACTGAGATTCCAGCTCCTTGTGGAAAGCAGAGATCCATATCCAGCTGCTCTGGGACAAAAGAAAGGTGGGCAGTCTGAGAGACATCCTAACAAGAAAGCCCTTAGCAAGAGGGCTGCTAAAGGGGCAAGGATTGCACAGAGCTTACTGCTCAGGAGAGAGGACACGTAGACAAAACTGTCCAGGTGTACTATGCCCAGTAGGTTGGGAGCGTTCATGATCCTTAGGTGCTCCAGCTCCCTGGCTGGCTACACAGCTCCAAGAACCCCCTCTGTGATAGGCAGCCTACTGTGCCTTTCTCCTGGCCAGCCCCACCTGCCTTGCAAACTGGCAAACCCTACCCTGGCATTACCCAGCCAAAGGGAAGATCTGTCTACAGCAACTACAAACGCAAAGCATAGAGGCTTATACCTGTGGTTCAGGCAGTGGAGACAGGCATAGCAGCCGGGAAGCAGGAAACAGCTCTTTCATCCCCCTAGGCACAAATACCACTCCCCTGCAACCCATGACATTGCTTCAGGGGCTGAGCAGCTCTAGAGAGTAGAGCTTCTGGGCACTACAGGGCACCATACACAAATATGAAATGCCAAAGGAACCTGGTCCAGAGTAAAATTATTAATTCAACTCCTGAAAAAGATTTAAATGGTATTGACCTCATGACTCTCCCTTAAAGGGAGTTCAAGATAAAAATCATTAACACGCTCATGGAGGTATGAAAAGATATTCAAGAACTCTGGAATGAACTCCAGTCAGAAGGCCAGAAGGGAGTGGCAAGATGTATTTAATGCAACAAAGCAGAAGGGCCTTGAACTAAGATTACATTATCTGGCAATTACATCATCATTTAAATTTGAAGGAGGGATTAAACAATTCCCAGATAAGCAAAAGGTGAGAGAATTTACCTCCCACAAACCATCTCTACAGTGTATTTTGGAGGGACTGCTATAGATGGAAGTGTTCTTAAGGTTTAACAGCTGTCACTAGACGTAATAAAACCACAGTAAAGAAAGTAGAACAGCTAATTACTAAGTAAATGCAAAATTAAATTAACTATCCCCAACGTCGATCAAGGGATAGACAAAGAGTACAGAATATGACACCTAATATATAAAGAATGGAGGAGGAAGAAAAAGGAGGAGAAAAAAAAAACCTTGAGATTGTGTTTGTAATAGCATACTAAGTGAGTTAAGTTGGACTCTTAAATAGTAAGGAAGTAAACCTTGAACCTTTGGTAACCATGACTGTAAAGACTGCAATGGCAAAAGTACATACCTATCGGTAATCACCCTAAATGTTAATGGACTGAGTGCACCAATCAAAAGACATGGAGTCACTGAATGGATAAAAAACAAGACCCATCTACATTCTGCCTACAAGAGACTCACTTTAAACCCAAAGACATACACAGACTAAAAGTGAAAGGATGGAAAGACATTTCATGCAACTAATGGGGAGAAAAAAGCAGGAGTTGCAGGACTTTTATCGGACAAAATAGACTTCAAAACAAAGAATGTCACAAGAGACAAAACGGACACTACATAATGATAAAAAGGTCAATCCAACAAGAAGATATAATCATTATAAATATCTATGCACCCAACACAGGAGCACCTACATATGTGAAACAAATACTAACAGAATTAAAAGGAGAAATAGATGGAATGCATTCATTCTACGAGACTTCAACACACCACTCACTCTGAAGTACAGATCAACCAGACAGAAAATAAGTAAGGAGGCAGAGGCACTGAACAACACATTAGAACAGATGGACCTAACAGACATGTACAGAACTCTACACCCAAAAGCAGCAGGATACACATTCTTCTCAAGTGCACATGGAACATTTTCAAGAATAGATCATATACTAGGCCACAAAAAGAGCCTCGGTAAATTCAAAAAGACTGAATTTGCACCAACCAGTTTCTCAGAGCACGAAGGTATGAAACTAGAACTTAATTACACAAAGAAAATGAAAAATCCCACAAACACATGGAGACTTCACAACATGCTCCTAAATAACCAGTGGATCACTGACCAAATAAAAACAGAGATCAAACAATATATGGAGACAAATGACAACAATAATTCAACACCGCAAAATCTGTGGGACACAGCAAAGACCATGCTAAGAGGAAAGTATATTGCAATACAGGCCTACCTCAGGAAAGAAGAACAATCCCATATGAGCAGTCTAAACTCACAATTAATGAAACTATAAAAAGAAGAACAAATGAGACTCAAAGTCAGTAGAAGGAGGGACATAATAAATATTAGAGCATAAATAAATAAAATCAAGAAGAATAAAACAATAGAAAGGATCAATGAAAACAAGAGCTGGTTCTTCGAGAAAATAAACAAAATAGTTAAACCCCTAGCCAGACTTATCAGAAAAAAAGAGAGTCTACTCACATAAACAGAATCAGAAATGAGAAAGGAAAAATCACTCAGGACACCACAGAAATACAAAGAACTATTAGAGAATACTATGAAAAATTATATGCTAACAAACTGGGTGACCTAGAAGAAATGCACAACTTTCTAGAAAAACACAACCTTCCAACGCTGACCCAGAAAGAAACAGAAAATCTCAACAGAGCAATTACCAGAATCGAAAAATTGAACTGGTAATCAAAAACCTATCTAAGAACAAAAGCCTGGACCAGATGGTTTCACAGCTGAATTTTATCAAACATATAGTGAAGACTTAATACCCATCCTCCTTAAAGTTTTCCAAGGAGTAGAAGAAGAGGTAATACTTTCAAACTCATTCTATGAGGCCACCATGTCTCTAATACCAAAACCGGGAAAAGACACCACAAAAAAGAAAATTACAGACCAATATCCCTAATAAACATAGATGCAAAAATACTCAACAAAATATTAGCAGAAAATTGAAAAATACATCAAAAGGATCATCCATCATGATCAATAGCATTATTCCAGGGATGCAAGGATGGTACAACATTCGAAAATCCATCAACATCATCCACTACATCAACAAAAAGGACAAAAACCACATGATCATCTCCTTAGATGCTGAAAAAGCATTTGACAAAATCAACATCCATTCACGATAAAAACTCTCAACAAAATGGGTATAGAGGGCAAGTACCTCAACATAAAGGCTGTATATGACAAACCCACAGGCAACATTATACTTAACAGTGAGAAGCTGAAAGCTTTTCCTTTAAGATCAGGAAGAAGACAAGGATGCCCACTCTCCCCACTTCTTTCAACATAGTTCTAGAGTTCCTCGCCATGGCAATCAGACAGCACAAAGAAGTAAAAGGCATCCAAATTGGAATGCAAAGTTAAACTGTCCCTGTTTGAAGATGACATAATATTGTACTACTAGATCTAATATCTGAATTCAGCAAAGTAAGTTGCAGGATACATAATTAATACTCAGAAATCTGTTGCATTCCTATACACTAACAATGAACTAACAGAGAGAGAAATCATGAAAACAATTCCATTCACAGTTGCATCAAAAAGAATATAATACTTAGGAATAAAACTCATCAAGGAAGTGCAAGACCTATACTCTGAAAACTACAAGACACTCATGGGAGAAATTAAAGAAGATACCAATAAATGGAAACACATCTCATGCTCATGGATAGGATGAATTAATATTGTCAAAATGGCCATCCTGCCTAAAGCAATCTACAGATTCAATGCAATTCCTATCAAAATACCAACAGCATTCTTCAACAAAGTAGAGAAAATCGTTCTAAAATTCATATGGAACCACAGAAGACCCCGAATAGCAAAGCTATCCTGAGAAGGAAGAATAAAGCTGGGGGGATTATGCTCCCCAACTTCAAGCTCTACTACAAAGCCACAGTACTCAAGACAATTTCGTACTGGCACAAGAACAGACCCATAGACCAATGGAACAGACTCAAGAGCCCTGATATAAACCCAACCATATATGGTCAATTAATATTTGATAAAGGAGCCATGGACATACAATGGGGAAATGAAAGCCTCTTCAACAGCTGGTGTTGGCAAAACTGGACAGCTACATGCAAGAGAATGAAACTGGATTATTGTTTAACCCCATACACAAAAGTAAACTCAAAATGGATCAAGGACCTGAATATAAGTCATTAAACCATAAAACTCTTAGAAGACAACATAGGCAAAAATCTCCTGAATGTAAGCATGAGCAACTTCTTCCTGAATGCATCTCCTCTAGCAAGGGAAAAAAAAGCAAAAATGAACTCATGGGACTACATCAAACTAAAAAGTTTCTGTATGGCAAAGGACACCATCAACAGAACAAAAAGGCATCCTACAGTATGGGAGAATATATTTGTAAATGACATATCCGACAAGGGGTTAACATCCAAAGTATATAAAGAACTCACATGCTTCAACACCCAAAAAACAAATAACCCTATTAAAAAATGGGCAGAGGACCTGAACAGACATTCTCCAAAGAAGAAATTCAGATGGCCAACAGACACATGAAAAGATGCTCTACATCACTAATCATCAGGGAAATGCAAATTAAAACCGCAGTGAGATATCACCTCACACCAGTAAGGATGGCCAGCATCCAAAAGACTAAGAACAACAAATGCTGGCGAGGATGCAAAGAAAGGGGAACCCTCCTACATGTACTGCTGGTGGGATTGTAAGCTAGTTCAACCATTGTGGAAAGCAATATCGAGGTTCCTCAAAAAACTAAAAATAGAAATGCCAATTGACCCAAGAATCCCACTCCTTGGAATTTACCGAAATAATAAAATTTCTCAGATTCAAAAAGACTAAAGACATATGCACCCCTATGTTTATCACAGCACTTTTTACAATAGCCACGGTATGAAAGCAACCTAAGTGTCCATCAGTAGATGAATGGATAAAGAAGAGGTGGTACATATACACAGTGGAATACCACTCAGCCATAAGAAAGAAACAATTTCTACCATTTGCAAAAACATGGATGGAGCTGGAGGATATCATGCTCAGTTAAATAAGCCAGGTGTAGAAAGACAACGGCCAAATGATTTCCCTCATTTGTAGAGCATAATGATGAAGCCAAACTGAAGGAAGAAAATAGCTGCAGACTCAGAGACTCCAAGAAGGAACTAGTGGTTACCAAAGGGGTGGGGTGTGGGAGGGCAGGTGGGAAGGGAGGGTGAAGGTGATTGAAGGGTATTATGTTTAGTACACATTGTGTGGGAGGTCACAGGGAAACCAGTGTAACACAGGCAAGGCAAATAGTGAATCTGTGGCATCTTACTACACTGATGGACAGTGACTGCATTGGGGTATGGGTGGGGACTTGATAATATGGGTAAATGTAGTAACCACATTGTTTTTTCATATGAAACCTTCATAAGAGTGTATATCAATAATACCTTAATAAAAAAATTTAAAAAATAAAAAATAAAAGTGTATTTAAATTTGCATATATATATTAATGTTTATGATAAATAACCTAAACTATTATTTATAAAAACTGCTCAGAATTATGCAATAAAGTGAAACATATAGTTTAAAGTAATTTGCTGCAATTCTACTTTTCTTTCACAAAAGCTATGCTAAAGTTTAGAAGGACAACATATTTGGTTCCCGTCTGTTCACACTGTCTTTGGGAGTGAAAAACATCAAGATCTCAAAGAAGTGCTCTCGATAACTAGATGTTCTCTATCAGCAATTTTTAGGCATTGAGGAATTTATTTAGCATACATCATTAAATAATGTATTGACAAAATCTTCCTCAATATCCCCTCTCTCAGAAAATATGGATTGGTTATTATTATTCCATGTTTTTGTTAGTTTTTCATTTTCTGGATCAGCTTTCATGATTTCATTAAACACTTATCCCAGCACTTTGCCCTCAGCAGAAACCTGGAAGCAAGTCAGGTCCCTCACTTAGGGATAAATAAGAACTTTTGTTAACGCAGACTACCAAAATGTTTAAAGTTTGTCAATATTCACTAAATCAATTTATCTTCACAATAATTCTGTGAGATTCTTATCATTTTATGGCATAGATTAAGTGACAAAGAAATTCACATTATATACGACCTTATATGCCATGATCAGGAGGTTGGAGTTAAAGAGCAATGAGAGCTATTTTCAAGTTCAAAGTAAAGGAATGACATGGTATGATGTATATTTAAGTGACACTATGATGGTGAGAAAAAATTAGAGTTAACAGAATTAGAAGTGTGGCCATTGTAATGGTCTAGGTGAATGATAACAGTGGCCTGGAATAGAGCCTGGGGAAATTTAAAGAAGTAGAATGAGTCTGGATTTCTATTTGGAGGTCAAACCAGCAAAGACTTGGTGATGGACTGATATGGTAGGGAAGTCAGAGAATCTATCTTAGTTTGGGCTCTTAAGCAAATGTGAAAGTTACACTTAGAGAGTCAGAGGACAGTGAGAGAATTAATTTATAGCGAAAAATCAAGAGCCCTGTTTTGAATATACTATGTTTCAAATGATTAGACCTACACTGAACAAAACGGCAGCCACTAACCACATGTAGCTGTCGGACACTCAAAATGTGGATAGTCAAAATTAAGATGACAGTAGTGAAAAATATACATTGGGCCATGAAAAAATAGCGTAAAATAAAATAAAGTAAAATATCTCATTAATACTTTTATCTTGATTATAATTTAAAATGATACTATTTTAGGTATATCTGATTAAATAAAAATACTAAAATGAGCCTCTAGAAATTTAAAATGACTCTGTGGTTCCCATTATATTTCTATTGGAAAAATCTGGATTAGAAACTATGACCTCTTTTTATATGCCCTGTGAGCTAAAATGGTTGATGGTTAGAAAAAGAAATTTCGTTGAATTAGTGTTTTTATTGCATTAAACTTATTAATAACCCCCTTGAATTGTTTATATACCTATAAACACTGATATAGCCTAAGTGAGATATCCATCCCTGATAGCCCTGTAACATCTGTTTCTTATAGAAAACCTATTTCCAAGCTACAAAATATGTGTTGGCATTCTGGAATAGAGAATATTTTTCACATGAAATCTAAAATCATAGTGATATCTTCTCATTCAAAAAATTACTAAGGTAAAACTTCTCCATTAACTTTCAAAAATAATTATTTAAATATTTTGTTTTGTTATTTAAATTAAATCTGATATGTTTCCTAATTTCTCTTACTGTGGCTATAATGTAGGATGAAATTTTTAGTAATTAGAGTTTATAGGAGGAAATTACATATGCTATATAATCATGCACTTAAAAATACTACTTGAAATATAGAAATATTGTATGCACATGCACACACGTGGTAGTAAGGGTCTGAAGTAAACAAGTTAGCAGCCTGTGAGGTGAAAATATTTGTACTTTTGTTTTCAAGATAATATTTGTGCATAGGAACTGTCTAGAGTTGTATGCTGATGATATGTTTAAACAATAAAAGACACCTCTGTTTTTTCGCTTCCTATTTTGCAGGAAAGACATAGGGTATGGCATCCAGAAATAAAAACTATTTTGAGTAAAATTTGGAAACTGAAATGGGAGACCTCAGCTCTAACCCTGGTTCAGTTATGACAAGCCCAAGAGTCATTGGGTAAATCACTTAATTTCTTTCTTATTTTTCTCTCTTACAAAATAAGGTGCTCGTTTTGATCATTTCTAAGCTTCCTTCTCATTCCATCCCCACTTGGAAACTGCATATTTCATTGAAAAATAATTCTACAATGTAAAAAGCCAAAAGTCTCCAACTATAGCTAACAGTGGTGGTTAAGACTATAGAATACTTCCATATTAAGCTATAATAATTAAAAAATATATTCACTAATGAAAATGGCTATTTGATCTTTGCCTTGTTATTCTCTGTTCTCTAATAATATATAAGCAAACTAAATATGTTTTCGATTGGTGAGGCATTTATCATTTATGAAACACAATGACCATAGTGGTTTGTAGAAAACTAAAATATTAGCCTTTCCCCTGGTTCATTTTTTTGTCCTATTTTATCACTTTGAGCAAAGATGCAGAACACAGAATTGATTATATTTTATATGCAGGCTCTGCTACCAAGCTGATTGCTTCCTTTGATCTGTAGTGGTTTTCGAATTCTTTTAAAGTGAGGCAGCTATGTAATTTAGAATAAAGGAACATAAGTGTAAATTTAAAATATATATTTTTTCTAATTATTTGAGCTTCATAAATTAATTTCAAAGGGGGACAAAAAATGTTCATTTGTATGTGTTACAAAAACATATATTCATAGTCATAGGACTGAAAAGATGGTAAAGTCAAGAAGCTGTAGATACACATGTGCAAATTGAATCCTTGGAAACAATTTTCAAGAAATCAAAACTGTCTTACAAATATAGAGCTATAAGTAAAAGACAATTGAACTAGAGGTGAATCCAATATTTTTTAATCAAGAGCAGAATTTTTGTTGTTTTTTTTTTCTGTACTGGCTTTGGGGTATTCAGCATGTTTTGTCAAAAAGGAGAAGGGAAATTCCATCTTCCTGTGGTGCACACTTCCACATCACACTGCTTCATGCCTGAGCTCTATTCTTTCAACATTACCTTTCTTTAATCCCTCTTGTACACCTGTGTCAAATTAAACTTTACAGAATATCACTTTCAACATTTTAGTGCCCTAATCAGAAAAGCTTCAATTCTTCTGGTTACTCAACTTTTGGTAATCAGGGTCTTCTACAAGCAGGCCTCTACCTTCCTTCCTACATCAAGATACCAAGAAAGACATTTTTATATTTCATTTCATTTTCCTTCATTTGGCTTTCCCCACACTCCCTTCTTCAAAGGCAACAGGCAAGGAGAGACAAGAACTGATGCTTTATAAAGAAGGTCAGGCTTCAGACAGAGGAGCCACAATTAGCCCATGAAACAAAATCTAGGGTTGAAAGGAGAACCAAGTGCTAACAGAACATGCAACCAAGCCATAAATATGGAAGGACAAATCTTAAGGTTGAGGACCAGCCCTAGTAGGAGGATGAAGAGACAGGAAAGAATGAAGAGACAAGAGAGGCGCCCTGAGCCATCAGAACACTGCTGGTACATTTCACAGGGTTCCTCCAGGTATAAAGGATGTAGAGAATAATTTTTAAGGTACCAAGGGGATTTAAGTCTTTGGTTGTGGTAAGTAATGAAAAAAGAATGAAAGACGAGACAGGAAAGAGAGGGGGGAAACAAAAACTCTGTGTTTTTCAGCTGGCTTGGTAATTTGGATATATAAAAATAGGAAGTACATTTTAACTACCTGCTATACAGCATGTATAAATTTAGGATTTTGATTTATGGAATCTGGATAGCTTGGGAAGACACCTATAGGTTTGGCAAACGCTCAAGTGTCAAAATAGAGGGGAGAGAAAGGAAGGGAGATAGAAAACAACCAAACCAGAAGAAAAAAATATTGTAGAATTTCCATAACCCACTTGTCCACAATAGATTATTTCTGTCTCAGAGATGGCTGTGATGCAGATTCCAGGGTTAAGCATTTAAATACACTTTTTAAATGCCCAGTTCTTCAGAATTGTAAGGACATTACAGCTGGATGAAAGATAATTTTTCATCATCTCCTTAGATGTCAAGTTCCTTTGTTCAATTTGCAACATTCAAAAAGTATATTGAAAGATCAGCAAAAATGAAAGGGCATTTTCATCACCTTGAGAAATGGTGATCAAAGGAAATGTGCCAACCAATTAAAACATGATCAATGCCTCAATTTCCTTTCTTTTCTGTTATAAACTGTGCCTAAAAATAATTAAATTATTATTTTTTCAAAGCCTGCCTCATCTTGATAAAAAAAAATCATATATAAAAGCAGTTTGAATCACAAGATTTTAAATATGCCATGTGGTAAATTACACTGGTACAATTTTATGAAGGCAATATTAATAATATTTGAAATACATGGCAGTCTATCTGGTAGTTGGTTCAATTTAAAGCAAAGCGATTGGCACTGGTAGGCTTAAAGTGCTTTAGGCTTTTGTAGGTAGATATATAAAAACAAATTAGGATGAGTTATCAGCTTAAGAAACCATGGTCTTCATTTTCTTAGTTAAACCCAGTTAAAATGAAGTATATTGTCTTCCACAATGTACCCATTTCCTTATCTCAGCAAAAGATCTGTGTTTTTCAGCTGATTTGGTAATTTTATATAAAAATAGGGAATACATTTTATCTACCTGCTACACCACATGCATAAATTTAGTATTTTGATTTATGGAATCTGGATAGTTTGGGAAGACACATACAGGTTTGGCAAATGCTCGTGTCAAAATATTAGGTTCCTGGACACATCAAGGACCTTCTACAGTTCTAGGGCCATTGATTAAAAACTGTCAGAACTTCACCAAGAAGCTAAGTCTCCAAATGAGACTGCCAAGGACACATGTCCTAAAGTGACAGCTTTTGTGCATGCTTTGTTCTTTTATGTCACCCAAGGGACATCTGTTATTCTCTTCCTGCTTGTAGTGAATGCTTAGTCTTTCTTGGTCCCTTTGTAAACTACAATCCCAGGAGTTTTAGCCATGCTTACCATGCTTTACTAACAGAACTGAACTTCCACATGAGGTACAATCTCCTGTTGAGTCTGTTCTAGACTATAACTAGGTTAGCCACCTAACATACCAGCTGGTAAACTTAAAAGTAAACCATCTCACCGGTAATCCATTTGCCAATTCTAGAGGACAAGGCAAAGGACCAAGAAGATAGGAGGACCTTTAAAGAAACCCGTGTGAGAGATGATAGCTGGGGCCACTGATGGATGGATGGATAGATGTCAAGGGAAGAAAGTGATTTCTCTTATACTTGTTTCAATCATATTTCAAGTGAAATAAAAGGCAAGGGCTATGAACAGAGAAAAGTCGTAAGATGAGATATGAGGCCTGAAGGATAAATAGAAAAGGTGAGAAATAGAATGGTAAAGAGGAAGAGAGGGTAAGAATGTGAGTCGTGAAAGACTTAATGGTGTAACTGCCTGAAGGCATTACAGGAACTCACAGTTCATTATTATTAATTGGAATTTGGTCTAATCATTGTGTTTGTGACTTTTCCTCCCATCATTTCAGCAACAGAGGATTACATTTATTAAATTAGTGTCATAAAACAGTGTATGTGAGTATGGGTGTGTTTTCTGCAAGGAGGAGGATGGGTAAAATAAAATAGGGAAACAATTTAAAATTATTCTACAACTTTTCTTTTTATCATCGTGCTATAGTTTTCCTCTAGCATTAATAATTCATTCTCTTGTCAGAGGCATATATTATATAATTATTTGTTTTGTAGTTAGCTAATTTATGTGCTTTTATAATTAAAGTAGTAATTATGTAAGTTATTTGGAAGGCATCTTCACTATAAAATTAGTGTATTTAAAAATAAAGTCAAAAATTCAGAAAGCATGGAAGTTAGCCTTTAAACATACAAAAACATTATTGGTGGTACATTCTTGTGGTCTTAGCAATGGGTTTTTGCTAAAATGTATTCATGAACATGCTTTAAGGAAAAAAGAATTGCCAAGAGCACTATAGCACGGTAAACGGCAGAATTTCCAGAATCGCCTACCTGGCCTTAATCATTTACATATCAATAGGTGTTTACGGCTGCAGAGCCTCCTATAGATCTGGGGCAAGGGGTGGAGAGAAAACAGCCATTCTCTCCTCCCCTCCTTTCCTGGTACGTAATTGGTCTGGCATCTGCCAATCAGAAGGACCCGCCTATGGAGTTCCTCCCAGAAGGGGCGGGCGGGAAGTAAGAGTATGAGCCACAGCCAGAGGAGACAGACAATGCTGAGCCTGACTAGTGACTGTAAGAAATAAAAGTCTTTCTTCCAAACCCACCCTTTCCCTTGGCTTATTTTGGTTTTATCAGTTTCAGAGGCCCCTCGTCCTGCTGGGAAACACCCTTCCCCTTGGAGCTACAACTATAAAAAAAGATTTGCCTATGTACTATAAAATTACCTAGGAGTCACACTGCTAGAGTAATAAACACATCCTTGGATTGACTCATACGTTTTACTCTCCAAAGCAAATTAGCACTTTGAACTCTTATGAAGGTAGAACGGTTTCCCAGATGCAAAGCAGCAGGATGGATGGGCAGTCATGGCGTCAGAGATGCCTACCAGAAAGAACTCCAGAAGCAAAGGCAGAGACAAAGCACGCAGCTGAAGTCTCATGAAAGGTAAGTCCAAGTCATCTTAAAGATAGTGTAACAAAGTCACTAAATGTTATAGTAAGTCCTACTGTCATTGTGGCTGCCCCTGATATTGTTAAGAAACATATAAGCACAATGCATTATATTATATGTAAGAAAGCTGGAAAATTTATATAATCATCTTAAAATGGGAGACATTTAATTCAATAAAAATCAGCTACTAGTAATTTTGTGGAAAAGTGACATGGAAGCATGTCTTTATCATAGTATCAACTTTAAAAATAGTTACCAACATTCTAAGGATAAAACACTATAAATTTTGCTTCTTTTAAAAATTATGCCTATGTTACTCCTAATATTATTACTGATGGTCTAGGCCATCCAATAAGAGAAAAAAATAGCATTACTATTAAAGTTGATGGGCCAAAGAGATTAGAAGCATATTCAGATGAGATATATATGTGTATATATCAGAAAGTCATAACTACTTAGAAATTTTAATAAAACATTTAAAATGCTGTTTATTTTTGGTTTGTTTTTGTAATGCTTCTATTTTGGATCTGTACTAACACAGACAAAGGTTTCTCATATTAATTCTCATATTATTAACCTTTTACTCCACATATTAGATTCTATTTAGTGTTGACAGATATTCTGAAATGCTACTTAGTTCTCTACTAGTATGTACTTAATATTCCTGTATATTGATTTATGTGAAGGATTGTTCCTCACTATCATTTTATTGTAGTTATTTTTTGTTATAAGCATAATTATGGTTCAAAATATGCTCTAGGTTGTGCTATAGTGAGTTTCAGTCGTTTGTGCAATTTTTAGAATAATCTTTTCAAAATGTTTGCATGAAATAATAAGTGAGACCACTTAACTCTGTAGTTTCATTATTTGATGTTTCTATAACTGTTTTCAGTTCCTTTCATTATTTAAAATCTATGTATTTCATATCATTTTTTTATATTCTATTTGATAAAGTTACTGCAACATACACCACAAAGACTTTGGAAAACATATAAAAACAAAAATAAACTTAAAAAATCACCATAACTGCAAAAACAAATAACCACTGGGCCCATTTTGGTGTATAGAAAATCTCCCATGCCTTATCATTCCTCACTGGCACAAAATCCTTTTGTCTTGATAGTTTATCTTTCTTCTTTTCCTTTTCACTCTTTCTTCCGATGGTTTTCTGAACACCTTTTAGAGAGCTGATCTCATTTTGCCTCTAGAGAGTCTATCAATTATACCAGAGTTTTCTTCTAGAAATTCAAATGGATCACTTTAAACTATTTGGTTTAAGTCTTTCTGATAATGATATTCCCCTCACCCTGATTTCTATGGGTACTTTAATGTCTGTGTTTTCTCATATTTAGGCAGGTGTCTGTGTTTTCTCATATTTGGGCAAGGTAAACTAAATCTGGGTAAAGCATCACCAAAAGAGGTGATGACCTAACTTTGACTTGTGTCTGTCTGTATGGGTGACAGCTTTGCAATAGTCTTAAGAAATTTCCTATTATGGAAATAATTTGTAAAAATCAATTACCTGATTATGCAGAATCACAAAATCACCAAATTGCTACTTTGTTAACAACTTGTTTCTATTATATATTATGGAATTCATACAACTTTGTATTGGGAAAATGAAATATTTTAAGGACATTTCCTACATGTTCTAATCCAGATAGTTCCACCTTTCACACTTGTTTTCTCAAGCAGTTAAGAAAGAGGCTTTGGCAGAGCCCTAGGGATTGTATGGAGAGAGAAGTTTCACACCCTTGCTATACTAAGGCATGCATACACAAACATGGTTATTTACCACTGGCTTCACAGAGAAAAGGTTGCTTCGGTGGCCTTAGTAAAGGCTATTCTGCCTTCAGGAAAAGACTGACTCATTTTTATTTCTTTCTTTAGCATAACTAAAACTGTATTTCCACATAGTCAAGGCTTTCTTGCCAGAAAACTTCACTAGACTGAACATTCAAAGTTGCCTGGTTACATATTCCATTGAGTACCACTGTTCCTTCTGTGTACCTTTTCCTCAGATACCTAAAGAGGAAAGGCAGGTAGCTGGATGAGACATAAGAACATGTTAAGATTTAGTCAAAGCATTACTATCATTTTAATTTAACAATTTTATAATATTATTTTGCATTATTATAATTTAATAATTTCACACATTACATCTTGATTACATATATTGAAATAATATTTTTGACATTGCATTGATTAAATGTATTATTAAAAGGGAATTCATCTGTTTCTTTTAGGTTTGAATGTGGTCACTAGGAAATTTAAGTTATATATATGCCTTTTACTTGTGGCTCACATTATATTTCTGTTGGCTACATACAGATTTAGGTATGGATAGACACATAAATAGATGCAATATGTATTTATGTACATTTATATAGAACAAAATTCTCTGTAAACACATACCTATCAAACAATGACTATCTCTGAGTGACAGAATTTTTAATGATAGTTTTAGGTAAATAAGTCTTACAGAGTTGTACGGTGATCTCTACCTTTTAAAAATTTCCTTCTTCAACAACCATCTTCTTAGAGAGAAGAGCTGTAAACATTGCTCCTTTTCCCATGGTATAATTTAACATCCTTGACCTGGACTTCAACAGAACTAACCCCATTCTCCTCATTCTGAGCTTGGATTTGTTTGTGAAGTTTCTTACATTCCCCAATGTCCTGATTTCCATTCCATGCCTTGCTGCACCCTAAGAGTCTTAACCCCTGATACTAAGCTCTAGTGTTTTTTACAGGTTTCTAAATTGAGGCAAACTCTTCCTGAAGCTGCAAGAGACTCAGAATCTTAACACATGAGCAAGAGTTAAATCTCAGAATACACAAGATTTATTTTCTAAGAAAATGCATTTTAATGAAAGTATGCATCACTATTTTACAGACAAAATTCCTAGCTACCTGGTTTAAACATTTCCCCTACAATAATTAAAATTATATAATAAATGCAAAATGTTTTCTTCATAATCCCTGGGTTCTCCTTCATAAAAATGCTTTACTATTACCTTATAAATATTCTCTCTGTATCACATAGGCCTTAGTTTAGGGCAGGCAACTTCTCTTAGCAATATTAAGATATTGACTCTGAAATCAGTCAGGCAATGAAAAATGAAGTTATGCATATTTAATCTACTCAGTGAGGATTTGGTGCTGCCTCTGAGGATAAGGGAGAAAATTAATAACTCCTCACCCTCATTCACAAGGATATTTATAAGGACAAAATTATATCAAAACATATGGGAAAGCATTCAGAAAGTATAACATGATATAAAATGTAGAGCATTTTATGACTGCTTTTATGGTTGATAATTATATTATTTAAACTCTGGAAGAAACATTCATTTGACTTTTGTAAGTTTAATATTTCCTTTAAGCCCTAAGGGCCAGTTCCTCTTCTTCAACTAAAAAAAAAAATCTATTTCACATCAATAATAGAATGGGTATTTTCTTATGCCTTTTTTAACCTTTCAAGAATTCTACTTTGTATAGAAAAGTGTTTAGCCTTGACTACCTTTGTGAACAGCCTATGCCAAGGGGACTCTTAAATGCTATTCCTCCCAGCAAAATAAATAATGTATAGAATACAATTTCCTTCAGAGGGATAGAAGAAAAGAGCAGAAGAGGGAGAGGGAGAGGGAGAGATAGAGGGAGATATTTAAAAATTTTTTCTTTATTGGCTAGTATATATAATCCTTTAAACTGTTATAGTCTTATTCGGTAGGTTATTTTATTTATACCCAAAGTCTTTAAAACAGTCATTTTTCAAACTACACTGAAGAAAGAAAAAAGAGAGAGAGAGAAAGAAAGAGAGGGAGAGAGGGAGGGAGGAAGAAAAGAAAGGAAGAAAGAGGAAGGGGAAATCAGTCTTCAAGGAGATGGGAGAGGGAAGGAAAGGGGCCGAAGGAAGCTGGGCGGTCAGAAGGAAAGGAATAAATGCAGGGAGAAAAAATTAAGCCCGGAATTGAAGGATGACCCAGCAAGGACTAAAGTTTTTACTGTATTTGTAAAACTGAAAGTATTGAAAGAGTTTCTAGTTTCTAACTTAGACACTGGAACTCACTTTGCGGAAACAGTCTCTCTTTATTCGAGGACAGACAACAGGAGAGTGGATCTTGTAAGTGATGAGGATTTGTGACCAGACCTACCCATCATGGTCATTATTGCAGCTGAGAATAGTGAGGTAACGGGAGGCAAGTGCTTCAGGTTAAAATGCTACATTTCTAATAAGAAACTGTTATTATTTGGTATGATACTGGGTTCCCTGAAAGGGACTTTTTCCCAGTAAGTCTACCAAATGGGTAAAAATCATTATTTATTTTGTGCTATGTTGCCCCATATGTGACATGTAAGAATTTAAAGAAGTAAGGAAGGGGTGATGAGCTCAGATTAGAGCTGTTATCGCTCAGAGAAACTACTTTTGATGATTGCAGTCATCGATAGCCTCTGTATTGAATTTCTTTTTGTGCCAGGTCTCAGTAAGATCTTAAGATCTTAGTTGGCTTACAGCATTTTCAGTTTCTGTTGTTTTTGTCACTGATCCACGACATTGGTGCCCGGTTGAATGACAAGGTCCTCTGTAGAGGAGGCTGACCAGAGAGGAGTCCAGAAAAGAAGGGTGTAAGGAACTAGTTTTGCCACATATATAATTCGGTCAGTAATTTATCCTAATAAGTCAGATGTGCAAAAGAAAAAAGGAACATTTTATCACTTCTCTATCATTCTTTGAACTCTCACCCTGTTGGGTAACAAACACCTAGCCTTGACAATGAGCAATATCTCATTTAATTCTAGCTTAATCAGTTTTATTTCAGCTTAAACATTAATTCTATCAAAATCCATCTCTGGCTAAATAGTCCCTTTTGATGACTCTGGTCTGGAGGTTTTGCAGAGTTGGGCTCTCCCCTCCTGTTGCCCAACTTTCTCTCCAGAGAGTCTCCTGTTTTGAATGGTGGTTGGGTGGGTGAGGGTCTCACTATGTTTTCATTGTAATGGTAGAAAGGGATAGTGGCATGGGACTATATATCACCTGCAAATGCCAGCTTATCTCTGCAGGAGGCAGCAGACATAGATGTACCCCAGACTAGTGATGGTTTTGCTGCAGCTAACTCACTTGGCCCTTGAGTGTAAAGTTCTGGCACCTGACAGTAGAATCCATTTTGTCACATTATGACTATGGCAAGCCCCACAACTAGACCCAAGTGGGACAGGAAGATCCCAGGGATGTCTAGTATTGTTTTTACTCAGTCCAGACTATCATATTTCCTAAGGAATGGTTTAATCTTGCTCATTTGCTGAAGAACAATTTGCTATGTTAGCTGCTAAACTGAAAAGGGGAGTAAGGGTAAATATTCCAAGAGCAAGATACTCTTTGTTCAGGTACTTATTTATTTTTATATTTATTTAACTTCTGTCCTTCTACTACTCTGCAGACCTATTCTCTTTCCTCGTTTAAACACACACACACAAACACACACACACACACACACAAACACACACACACACAGATATAAGACCTGTGATAGCAGGGACTTATTTTATTTATAGCTATATTTCTACACTTAGAAAATTGCCTGGTACATACTGAAGAGTCAATAAATATTTGCTGCATTCATGCATGCATGAATTTTCATTAACACAAGCAAAAATACTCAGTGAGAAATGGTCTAATTGATTAATAAACATTTATGGTCTTTATACTCGCAGAGCACCACCCGGATTAGCTGCCTCCACATCACTTGACAGCAGGTTAAAAATGCACAATCTTGTGTCCCACCCCAGAATTTAGGAAATAGGCTCCACCTTCCCCAGGTGCTTCATAATGCTCATGACAGTTGGAGACACCCAGTCTTTTATTATGCAATCATACATATTTCCATATATTCTTCTGTATGTATGGTGGGTATCATTATAATCAAAGCAACCTTTTCTACTGAATCTCACTCAATCAAGACTTAAAGGTCTTTTCACTGTCTAACTCCACACAGCTTTGACTGATCAATTGAAGTTGACATATTGAGGATTACAGATTTGTGGATGTTTATTTAATAAAGTTAGTTTCTTCCTTCTGATCCTTTCAATTTGAGGAATTAGTAAAATTATGGCTGTTGAAAACTTAGGTGCAACAATCAATTAAAGAAGGACTACTTACAGAATGCTAAATAAATGGTTAGCTCTGAATTAAGCCTTTTAGAAGACAATTTAGTAATCCCTTATGAATTTACAATTTTATACATAAGCTAAAAAAACATAAATGCAAGGATTATAAACTAAATAAATAATTCTGATCTACTGTTCTGTTTTAATAAGCAGGAAACGAATATTTTAAGGTCCTAAAATATAAATGGCATCTTAGGAATTACTTAATATAAATACACAAAAGAACTTCCTAAAAATAATATTCTAATTTTAATGAGAAAACTGATGCTAAAGAGAGTAAAATACTTACAGCTAAGAGGGCAAGGGATAAAACAGTGATATAACAATTTGTAACTTGTCTCCTTACAGAGGTCAATAAAAGTGTTCAAATAAAAAGTAAAGTGAGAATTATTGGTGTCACCCAAGGAAGAGAAGTGACAACTGAGGCACTCAGGGCTGTGGGAGTGCGTCGTTTGTTGGTAGCCCCTGATGACGTTGCATGGATCTGTGCCTCTGAAATCTCTGGGTTGGTCTGAGCATGGCCCGGTAGTGTAGTTCTCCTTGACAACAGGGAAATACTCAGAGTGCTTTCCATAATATCCTGTTTTTTTATTAATGAGATTTGGGTTTTGTGGTTTACCAACAAACAAATATCTCTGATAAAGTAATTGATATAGACAGATATAAGCAAAAGACTCCAAGTAAAATATGGAAGCATTTGTAATTCATTGTTAGAAAGAAATGGAGTGAAATACAGCTAGATTTGTACATATATATTGTGTGGGATACCTTATGCAGAATGAATGGGAGAATCAGATATTCAACTTTTCACCGACATACTCAAAGAGAATAGAAACTCAGAGATGATGGGTCAGTATGGGGATAAGTCAATTAAAGAAGATGAATAATATCAAGTGTGATAGACTATTTTTTGCTCTCCTTTTTCCATTTTGCTCTTATTCCTTTAGAATGAAAAGTGTAAGATTTTTCTGGCATATAGCTATCAAAAACTACATATACGTACTTACCTGCACTAGGCAGGACCATGTGCCTGAGTTCCAGCCAATATGATGCAAGCAAAAGTATCTGTGAAATTTCTACATCATGCCATTAAAGCAAAGAGGCATGCACTTGATCCAACCTTATCACCTGTCAGAAAACAGGCTTGGGGAATGGAGGCCAAGAAGCAATTTTAGGCCACAATATGGGATCCTTGAGTTTAGGATATCAGAGCTGCCCTGAGAAACATGCATGGCAGCCCTGGGCTACTCATATTTGGACTACACTGTGAGAGAATATTGTGATTCTGTCTTTTGGATTTTGTTCGGCCACTGTTATTTTGGATTTTGTTATGAAACTCAATCACTCTCCTTCCTGTTTTACCCATAGAGGTTGCTCAGAGCAACATTACTAGGGAGAGAGTGACAGGCACAAACGTGAAATTCTTGACTCAAGGTATGGAATAAAATTCCAGATTTTAAGCACCAAGGTTTATTTCTTAAGCCTCTATAGAGAACTCTACTAAATATTAAACTCAGTAACTGATTTCACACAACTGGGGATATACAACAACAGCTGTATATATAATCTTTCAAAGTGTTTTTTGTAAAACCTAAGATATTAACAGAGAAAGATCAGGATCTTAACAATAAGAACGGTGCTGTCTCTGAGAACTCAACCCTGGATAATCTTAAACTTGTAAAATTTATAGAAATAATTACTCTGCTGACTCTCCTTTGCCTGAGGAAGCTTTCCTTTAAAACACACACACACACACACACACACACGAAAAATAACTCTTTATGTCCCTGCCTCATTTTTTTCTTAATTATAAAGTGATTTTGAACTCCACATGCTCTAGTGGTAAAATGCACAGCATAACCAAGAGAAATATTACACATTCAATAACTTATTCAAATAAATTTTTAAAAATTATAAAAATTCTGGAATTATTTGTGGAAATGGAAAGAGAATGGGCATGACAAAGGGTATGTTAAAGTTTTTTTATGTACCTCAATTTATTGATATGAGTACACCTTACCAGAGAGGTTGTATTCAACAATGTATTTTAGGTTGTATTTCCTCTTGGTGTGTTGACCTCTACCACAAAACATAGAATGCACAACAAATCCTCCAATGTAAAAAGAAAACATCAAAACAAACAAACAAAAGATATTTTACTACTTTGAAAACTTAGGCATACCAGAGTTTAGGAAGATTTACACATAATAGTAGTGTAAAAGGCTTTTCTCAGTATTTACTTCCACTTGTATATCCAACTGCCTAACTAATAATTCTGAAATGGATATATAACAGGCTTTGTAAACTTAACAATTTAAAACAGAATTAGTGATTTCCACATCTACCTCTTTAAACCACAAATTCCTTCCCTAGGATCCCCCATTTCTATGGTCGGCACCAGTTTTCATTAAGTCGCTAGTACACAACCCCATGGGGTTAGCATATATTTGCTTCCCTCATATTTACATTCAATCCTTCATCAGATTTACTGAATCTTCAAAATATGTTCATAGACTGACCACGTATTACAATTTCTACTCTGATTTCTCTAATACAAGCTACCTTCATTTCTTGCCTGAAAGATCACAATAGCCTCCTAACTTGTACCTCATTCTTCCTTCATCCCTCTCATGCAAAAATTTCACTACTTCCTGGACAATACAGAAAATATAATTGTAGTGTTTATAAGAGATTTTTCTAAGCAAGAAGAAAAGCAGTAAAGGAAGGAAAAAAGAATTTTGAAAACAATACACTGAAATAATGACGACTCATACTGAATAAAAAAGAAAGAAATGAAAGCAAAAGGGGTTGAGAACATTGGAGTGCTCAATGGATTCTGGATTGTTTATAAACTGTTTGTGGTATAATCAACATCTGATCAATTCTATGCAAGGAAGGAAATATTATAAATGTCTTTCCTAACTCCAGGTAACCTATCTCACTTTTAATATTTGATCATCAAAGTACTTTCTGTAAAAAGTATGATTATTCTTTATTGTTTATTCTTTGTTTCCACCAATTCTGTCTCCAACATTCTGTGAACAACTCTGTGATCTCTATGGACTGTAAATCAGTTCTCTGGTCCTCCGACATTTAGTTGGATTGGTCAAAGAGAGGTATTAGCAAGACATTCAAGGGCAACAGAAAAGAAAAGTAAAGAAGACAGGTAATAGAAAAGACAGATTTCTTCAGTTGGAAGTTAGGATTCTTGGTTTGAGAAACTCTTATTTGCTAACATAAAATATCTGATGCTATTAGTTTCCATTTAAACACTGCTTCACCCCCAATGCATACATTTTTATGGGCTGTGCTTCAGTTTTCATTCAAACCAAAATATTTTCAAATTTCACTGTGATTTCTTTTGACCCATGAAAGTTGAAGATGATCTTGTTTGACTTCCCTGTGTCTGAGAATTATCTCTTGTTTTTAGTTTAATTTCTCTACTAGAGACCATGCTTTTATTATTTATTATTTTAATTGCTTTAAATATATTTATTGTTGTTAAATGACCCAGAATATGGTCTACCTAAGTAAAGGTTCCATTAGTACTTGGAAAAAATAAGTAGTTTTATATTATTGAATACAGTATTAAATAAATATAAATAAAGTCACATTGGTTGATGGTTCTCTTCAGGTATCTTATATCTTTTACCAATTTTATCTCTATTGTGTTTAGTACTGAGAGATAGTGTTGAAGTCTCCAAATGAAACTTAGATTTATTTACTACTATAAATTTTTGCTTTGGGTATTTTGTGACTGGTGAATTGACAACATTACATAGCATTTGTTTTTATCCTTCATAGTGTTATTTTTCTTGAAACCTACCTCATCTAATTATAATACAAAATAACAGGCATTCAACTTTCTTTTAATTAGTGATGGCAGACACAGATGTCCAACCTTTTACTTCTAACCTATTTTATCTTCCTATAGAAGTGTTAATTTAGAAAAAAAAACATAGTTGGGCCTGGGTATTTTATGTGATTTGATAATCTCTGAATTTTAATTGGGGTTTTTGGCCATTTGCTTTAATGCAACAATTGATATGACATATTTAAATCAACCACAGTCTGAGTTGTTTTCTACTCATTCCTTCTTCTATATATTCCATATTTCCTTTTCTGTTTGCTTTAAGATTTTTATTCTGATTCCATTTTACCACCCTCTATTGGCTTATTTGCTATAATCCACTTTATCATTTTTCAGTGGTTCCCTAGAGTTCATAATTTAGGTCTTTAATTTATCACAACCTGCCTTTAGATAATTAGACTAGCTCCCATATAGCACAAAAACCTATAAACCAACTTTTATATACATTATAGACCCACAACAAATTGTTACTAATTGTTGTTTTAGATGATAAATTGCCCTTTAGGTATATTAAAATGAATAGAGAAACAATTCATGTATTTACTACTATTATAACCACTTCATTTCTTTGAACAGATCCAAGTTTCTTGCTAGTTTTGCATTCCTTCCTTAAGAGATCCCTTTATCGACTGTTGTTGCACAGACTTCCTGGATATGAATTTTCTAATTCTTTGTTTAGAAATGTCCCATTCCCACTTCATTTCCAAAAGGTATTTCTGCTATGCATACAAGTCTCTGTTGATAGTATTTTGCTTTTTCTTTCACTACCTTAAAGATATCACACCATTGTCTTCTGATTTTCAAAGCTTCTGAAAAGGAGTATGCTATAATCTTTATTATTGTCGTTCCATAGATCATGTGTCTTTTTCTCTGGCTTCTCTCAATAATTTCCTTTACTTTTCATTTACAGTTTGAATATTATGTGTCTAAGTATGCTTTATTTGACATTTATCCTCCTTGAAGGGAGCTGAGATTCTTCGGTATATGGTTGGATGTCTTTTCATAATTGGGGGAAATTCTTGGCAATTATCTCCTCAAATAATTATTTTGCTTCTCCTCTGTTCTTCCTGGGACTCCAACTGCACATACCTTAAACTATTTGATATCGCCCTGCAACTCTTGGGTGTTCTGTTTTCCCCACACACACATCCTTTTCTTTGCATACAATTTATATAATTTCTGCTGACTTACCCTTAGACTCACTGATTCATTCTTAAGCTACATTGAGTCTACCACTATATTCCTGACCATTTAAATCACAAAAATTTTAAAGTCCTAGCATGACTGTTCCAACACTAGAAACATTTGAGTTTATGTACTTTGGGGACTTTATTACATGTAATAATCTTTTTTCTTGCTATCATTGTGTATATCATAATTTTGAATGAATGCTGGATATCATATGTGGAACAATGGAGACTGAGGAAAACAGAATTTGTATCTGGCAATAGGCATGCCTCCCCTGTCATATATTTAGTATAGCAGTTCAGCTACATAAATCAGGAGCTCAGTTGGGTTTGAATTCTGCTTTTGTTATAGTTAATCTAATGTGTACCACAATATTCAAATTTGCATAATGATACCTTATTCTTAAGGTGGGAAGTGAGATGTTTTCCTGTAGCTGACCTCTCAGCTTTTAGCGCTCCCTCTGGGCCTGAGACAGAGGAGCTACCTCTCGATGCTCTTGTCACTCCTTTATTGAATAACTGCCATTGCCTGTTCCTTGGTGTTTCCCTGTGTGGAGGTAGAGGGCAGGAGGCGATCTCTGTTACCCTAGTCTGGCCTCAGCATTAAGTAGGCCATGCGCTCCTGACCCTCCGGTATGGGATTTTGTTATTATTCCTGCTCCCCTTTCTGTGTCAGACAGATCCTACCTTGTATCTATGTGAGTCTTACATGGCAGAGAGGTTCATGCTCCTATCTGAAAGTAGAAAGTTCTAATGGCATTAGGCCCAGAGATGTTTTCTGAATTATTTCATGGGGATGGAGTGTTATGGTTTGGTTTGGTTTGGTTTTTTAATTCTATCCTTTCCACTAAAGCAAGTCATCTGTCCCTCTGCCCTTCTGGGGCAGGACTTGAAGGTCTTCCTTACATAGCTTGAAGGAATTCCTCCATCTGAAAGAAATGGAAAAAGAGGCAGGGATTTTTATCTTTTCTGCAGTGGTGTCTGATGCCTATCATCCATACATTACTGAGAAATGTTATCTCTCTCCCTTTTCTTTCTGTGATCATTTAATTCATGTGTCACATTTTCTTCCTCTGTTCTTGCCCTGTCTTCATTTCCTGTCACTGAGAAGGACCCATCCATCTTTAAATATTAGATTACTAGTAGTTTATGCTACCATAAATTATATGTGCTATCATTATAATGCTATGATTACATAATTTATGCAAGTTATTTATCATTATTACATAGGAAGTACAATCTAGCTTTTCAAATGCTAGTCATAAGGAGAAATCTTAATTAAGTTTTAAAATAGATTGTGTTGGGAAAAAGATGGCAGCATGAGAAGTGAGGCAGAAACCTTCTCCCAAAACCACATATAACATGAAAATACAGCAAATACAACTGAAAGAACAACCCAAAAGAAGACTTGCAAAACAGATGGCCTACATCTGGGGAAAAGAGAAGACCTCACAGAAAAGGTTAAAGTAGCAAAGCTGCGATCTGATGGGACCAAAGCCCTCCCACTGCCCCAGCTCACAGGTGGGAGGAAGAGAAATGGAGCGGGGAGGGAGTAGAAGTCCAGGGCTACTAAATACCCACCCCTGGAGATCTGCTCCAGGAGCACGAACCCACATCACATGGTGCTCTGATGATTAGTGGGGTTGGAAAGGAAAAACAGGCGGAATACTTGGAGAGACTGAGAAACCAGCTGCTTGTGGAGAACAGGTACCCACAAACAACCACTCCAGGACAAAAGAAAGGTGGGCACTTTGAAAGACTGCCCAACCGTGAGAGGGGTGCAGAAGGGGAAAGGATGACACAGAGCTCGCTGCTCAGGAGAAAGGGCAGGTGGGAAAAATCATCCTGGCACACTCAGCCCAGCAGGTTGGGAATCTTTCAGGAGTTTCAGGTGTGCTCTATCCCCCTGGCTGGCAGTGAACTGCTGA
Organism: Smutsia gigantea; assembly: GCA_032199065.1. Taxonomy (NCBI): domain Eukaryota; kingdom Metazoa; phylum Chordata; class Mammalia; order Pholidota; family Manidae; genus Smutsia; species Smutsia gigantea. Next base: position 103,823 of record JAVSCE010002777.1, read on the forward strand.
GGCCCCCACTGAGATAGGCAGCTTTCCTTCCCTTCATCCCATTAGGCACTGGTCAGCTCACATACTGCCCCGCCCTCATGGCAGGAGAGCAGGAAGGCAGCCCCGCATACAGCAGCTACATGGGCAACAAACAGAGGCTCCTCGCTATGCACTCAGACCACTGCTGGTAGCAGTGGAGGCAGGCACTGTGGCCAGGAGGCAGGAGAGAGCGCTTCCCTCCCAAAAGGAGCTGGCACCATGCACCAGCGACCCCCGCCATGCTGGGCAGCTCCACAGAGCAGAGCTTCTGGACACTAGAGGGCACTGCCTACACAAAGATATTATTCCATAGTAATTATTAGAAATATGAAATGGCAAAAAGTCTAGTATAAACCACAGTCCCTCAAACACCAAAAAAAGGGCTAAGTGAAACTGAAATCACCAATCTTCTTGATAAAGATTTCAAAAATAAAAATCATAAACACGTTCATGGAGCTACAGATCTAAGAGAGGTCTTCAGGAAAAAGAAACTGAAAAATACAGTGTCTGAAATGAAACATACAATGGAGGGATTTAAAAGCAGATTAGATGTAGTAGAAGAGATAGTAAATGGAATAGAAATTAGAGAAGAGGAATACAAAGAAGCTGAGGCACAGAGAGAAAAAAGGATCTCTCGGATTGAAAGAATAATAAGAGAACTATGCAATCAATCCAAACAGAAAAATACTCACATTATAGGGGTGCCAAAAGAATAGAGGGAAAAAGGGATGGAAAGTCCCTTTGAGGAAATAACTGCTGAAAACTTCCCCCATCAGGGGATGGAAATAGTCTCTCAGGCCATGGAAGTGCATAGATCTCCCAATACAAGGGACCCTAGAAAGACAACACCAAGACATATAATAATTAAAATAGCAAAGATCAAGGACAAAGACAGAGTATTAAAAGCAGGCAGAGAGAGAGAATAAATATCACCTATAAAGAAAAACCCATCAGGCTATCATCAGACTTCTCAGCAGGAACCATACATGATCAGGAAATGCAAATCAAACTGCAATGAGATATCACCTCACACTAGCTAGAATGGCCACTATCCAAAAGACAAGAAGTAACAACTGTCAGCAAAGATGTGAAGAAAAGGAAACCCTCCTACAGTCAGTGGGAATGGAAAGTGGTGCAGCCACTGTGGAAAGCAGTACCAAGGTTTTTCAAAAAATGAAAGTAGAAGCAGTATATTATCCAGTAATTCCACTTCTAAGAATTTATCTAAGAAAAACACAATCCCTGATTTGAAAAGATATATTTACCACTATGTTTACTGCTGCCTTATTTACAATAGCCAAGATATGGAAGCAACCAAAGTGTCCATCAATAGATGAATGGATAGAGAAGAGATGGTACATATACAGAATTGTATATTATTCAGCCATAAAAAAGAAAGAAATCTTGTCAATTGCAACAATATGATGGACCTATAGGGCATTACACTGAGGTAAATATTAAGCCAGGTGGTAAAAGAGAAATGCCATATGATTTTACTTACCTGTGGAATCTAAAAACAAAAGAAAACAAAATGAATAAAAAGCAGTAGACTCATAGACACTGAGAAGTGACTGATGGTTACCATGGAGGTGCAGTTGGTGTGGGTGGGTATGTGCAGAAGGTGAGGGGGATAAAGAGACACAAAAATTCTCAATCATAATATAAGGTGGTCACAGGGATGGTAGTCCACAATGAAGAATATAGCCAATGATTCTGTAACATCTTCCTATGTTGACAGATAGTAAGTGCACTGGTTAAGGTGAATATTTAATAATATGGGCAACTGTTGAAACACAGTGTTGTATACTTGAAACCAATATAAGATTGTGTATCAACTGTACTTCAATAAAAAAAGAATGAAGGTGTCATTTGTAAAGGTAAAGAAGAATGAATTAAGATCAGGTTTCAGAGGTGGGACTTAGCAAATAAAAATTCAGTTTCAGAGAAATTAATATTTAGATGTCAGAACTCTGCATGGTGATATTGATTAGGCAGTCTACTAAATGAATCATCTTCAAGAAGAAAGATTATTTTAAAAATGACATTGCATTTTGCTCTTAAGGAACCTATATATTCAACTTCAATATAATTAACAGTTATGAAGTACCTACTATGCACAAGGCAGAACAGTGACTACAAGGTTATTGCTCCCAGGAGCTCATCATGAAGGTAAAAAGTACACAGGTGGAGATCAATTAAAAACAACTTCTCTCCTCATCATTTTTCATTGTGTCATTGAAATATATGTCTCCTGATTTCAGCTACAATTTTAATCAAGCATGAGTTAAAAGAGTGTGGGAGTTTATGATAATTTATTACTACATGAATAAGTAAAGGAATTATGGCAGTAAAGTATTTAAACTGGAGAAGAGTAATGATTGGGATGGAAAACATCATTTTTACTGATGAAAAAGTACCTAGCCATTTGAAAATGGGTGGTTGAATTGGAGAAGAAAAAATATTTCTTAGAAATAATATAAAAAATAAGTGACTATGTTGTATTATTAAACATACTGGGGTCACCAAGAAAAATAGAAAACACTTTCCTGGAATCTTAAAAAACAAATATACTCTTACATATGATGCAGCAATTGCACCACTTGATATTTACCCACAGGAGTTGAAAACATGTCCACACAAAACCTGCACATGGATGTTAATAGCAGCTTTTTCATAATGGCTCAAACCTGGAAGTAAGTAAAATGTCCTTCAGTGGGTAAATGTGGTATATCCAGACAATGGAATATTACTGAGCACTAAAAAGAATCATGCTGTAAAGCCATGAAAATACATGGAGGAAAACGCATATTACTAAGTGAAATAAGCCACTCTGAAAAAGCTACATACTGTATGATTCCACCTAAATGATGTCTGGAAAAGACAAAACTACAGAGACAGTAAAAGATCGTTGGTTGCCAGAGGTTAAAGGGGAGGGAGGGATGAATAACTGAAGCATAGAGAATTATTAGGACAGGTAAACTACTCTGCATGATAGTATAAAGGTTATATGTCATACATCCCTTGTAACCTATAGAATTACAGCAGCAAGAGTGAACCCTACATAAACTGTGGACTTTGGGTAATTTTGATACATCATATAAGTTCATCAGTTGTAACAACAAATTTACCATTCTGGTGGGGGAGATATGATAATGGAGACTATTTATGAGTGGGGGCAGGAAGTATATGGGAAATCCTGTACTTTCCACTCAATTTTGCCATGAACCTAAAAATGTTCTGAAAAATAAAGTTGACAATACAAACATATATTCATATTATTAGGTAGAATAAGGACATATAATTATTCAAGAGACAATATATGAAGCTAGAAATAAATACAATTAGAATGGATTTTTAAAAAAGAAACTACTAGTATAGAATGATAATAAACTGCTAAGACAGAATGGCAATGAGTTTTTTTATTGAATGCTAATTATGTGACAGAAATTCCTCAAAAAAAAATTATATATATCAACTTATTCAATCCACACACAAAAACTTATAAATGCACTTATATTACTTCCTAATTCTTTAATCAGGTGACAAACCCACAGAATTTAAGCAATATTCCTAATATCACATAGCTCATAATTAGTAGATCTCAGATTCAAATCCAAGCATTATGTAGCTCTTGCATTAGTAACACTTTCTATATACAACTACTCATAGTTATCACCTGAATCTTCCTGATGATAGTATTATGATTGTAAAATATTGCATCTAAACAAATAGAATAGTGTGAAAACCAGTATCAAAACTTATTTCTTTGTTTAAGCGAAGTAATGTTGGAAAGCATTGAGAAAGGCATATATTTCACCCTTGCAGGTTAGAGTGAATGCTCTCCTGTCCCCATCAAGTTATAAACTGCATGATGTGGTTGAAGTGATTATTTACCATGAAGGTTATATGAGGTTTTTGCACTTTGGTTTCCAGGAGAGGAAACCTGTTGACACTTTATTCTTTATGTTCTCAAGATAGGCTGCTTGAGTTGGTACTTTTTCTTAGACCAGATGATGTAGATCCCTATTTCCTATTTCTAAGCTACCCTACTTAGAAAACACTGTTCTATGAGATACTAAAGGCTCTTTTAAAAGATGGTTGTTTGAATATGGTTGGAAAAACTCTATATAGACAAGGTTAATAAGTGATTCATTTTTTCCCCTAATATTTAACCCAGTGACAATAGGGAGCAATGTGTGAAGTACTTCTCAAAGTTAACATATAACTTAGCATCTCTTGGTGTATTTTTAGGATTACTGTTTAAAACTTTGCTGCCCTTGAAAATACTCATGATGTAACTGAGATAACTATACTTAGAGCAACTTCACTCCATTAAAAAGCGTGGCAGTAGAAATAAAACTCAATATTTGAGTGCTTTTAAATGGAATAATGTAAGTTCTACCATATGGTATAAATGACAATATAAATGACATTATCTATCAACACCTGAGACTAAAAGTATAAACAGACTAAAATAGATACTTACTTTTTCCCCAAGACAATTAAGCTTTTTTTTTCTTCATTTGTAGAAACTGAAAACAGATCAGTTTAGCTATAGGAATTTTGTAGGGAAATATTTAAAGTGATATTTGACATAAATGAGGAGAAGATGAAGTATCAAACACATTGCATTTATTATAAGTCATCCATTTTGGGGAAAAAAAGTACCTCACACTACATTAAGAATATTTTCTAAATGTCTTGAAGAAATATTTTACAGTACCTCATAAATTATTTTTCTTTCTGAATATATTTATAATCTTAAGTGCATGGAAGGTTCATTAAGTAGAAGCCAGAAATGATAAAAATACATACCACAAATACTGAGCAGTTACCCTCAGACACTATCTATATTCTTTATTTGATATCTAATCAGTCTTCACTATTACCCTAGACCCAGTTACTATTATTTCCTCTTTACAGAGTAATTAACCTAGCTCAGAGAGGTATTTGTCTAATGGTATAGTTGTCCAATATTACAGGAAGTGGCAGTCAGGATTTAAACCAATTTAGTTTAGCTTCATAAATACAAAAAAAAAATCAGACATTTTCTGATTGTGATAAATTTGTTTTAAAAATCTTATATTGTTCAATGATCTCAAAGATAAGAGGGAAAGGTTACTATATCATGTGGTTGTTACTACAGTTTGATAGATATATACTTTTTGAAGACAATTTGGCACTAAAATTTGAATTTAAAGTATGCCTATCCCTCAATTCAACCTTTGTACTTCCAGGTATTTATCTCACTAATCCTCTTAAGAATTTTTTTTTCCTTTTCTTATGACACATGAAAGAAATGTGACTGCAGTTTTTGGGAGGATATCTGGTTTCTAACTGGGCTTTTAGAAAACAAAATTTAACAAATATGAAATACGAACTGAAATAGAATGTAGGTATTGCCTAGTCTATCCTTTTATTTGACAGTTACCAAAACTGAGACCTGGAGAGGTTAAAATATTTGTTTCTAATCATATACCTAATTTTTATGGAGATAGGAGTAGAATATAATATTCCATTGCCTATCCCAGTAATGGAGCTTTCTATCCCACATTTTGTTATTTGCATTATTCTGCAGACATTTGTGCTATTCTACAGAAATTATTTCTGTTATTATGCAGATGTTTTGTTATTCCTGGAAAATAATCATGCAGTTTGTACCACAGATTAAGAAATCTTTGATTCCCAGAAAATTCTAGCTCTTCAAAATGCATACATGCCAAGTTACTTTATTGTAATGACCATGAAGAGATAATGACTTTGCCTCTGGCAACTAAACAGATTGTATGTGAATTTATTGTTTCAGAGTTATTTTTAGAAACACATTAAATATCATTGTAACTGCTGCTAGTGCCTACAAAAACTCAAAAAACTATGTTATAGTCTAGTAGTAGCAAAAGCCACAAAAGGAAGAATATTCTTTTATATTTTTCAAAATTAATATTATAATTATTATTTTTTAAAGTTTAAGTAGTACCAAAGTTTCAGGACTCCAAAGCTAAGGTACCCGACCCCTTCGCACAACCCCCAAACACTACCAGGATGCATTTCGGGTACCTATTCAGGTTTGCAAGGTATCCTTCTGATTTCCTCTATGTACCACACACTTGTGTTGTTTTTTTTTCATTTCAATTTACATAAATGAAACTATGTTTTGGAAATATTTCCCTGTTTGAAAAATAGATCTATCATGTTCCTTTTAAGTACAGCACAATATTTTCCAAAATAATTCCTTAATAAGGGACATTACTCTGTTCCAGATTTTATCTACTACATAAAAAGTTGCAGTGGATGTCCTTGAAGCTATAACTTTGTATTCTGGTGCCAGTGTTTCTGATAAATAGAAGAAGTGTAGTTGGCAGGCCAAGTGACATGAACTATTTATTTGTTAGTGAAATCATCCGAAAGAGTTATTTCAATTTAAACTTGCAGTAGTTTTGTATGGAATGAATGCTTCCCCATAATCTTGCCAATATGAATTATATTCTTTTTTAATTTGGCTTATCTTAATGGTATTCTATGGTATTTTAATTTGAATTTTAGAGATTGAAATATTTAATGCCTTTAATGTGCTCGTTTAGTTTATGGGTCATTTATATTATCTCATGTTAACTGATCATTTCCATAATTAATGACAGTTAGTAACCTTTGCTCTTTTCTTTTTTCTGTTGGGCTGATTCCTTTCTTGTTGCTTGGAGAGAACTATTTATATAATTATGTTCTAACCTATTGACTGTGTTATACATTGCAAATAAATTCTTCCAGACTTCTTTCTTGTTTTTCAGAATGTCCCATTTCTTGCAATATCTATATTGTCTCTCCCACCAAAAAACTGATTTAATTTTCACATGATTAAATCCACCAATCTTTTCCTTTATGGTTTCTGGATGGCTTGTCTTCTTGCTTATGAAGGCCAAAAATATTATTCAAATATTTTCATCTATCTACATATAAAAAAACTATATATTTTACTTACACATGTATATGTGTATAGATTAATAATATGTATGTCTATGTGTGTATGTATTCTTCTGTCAAGATCTTTCATTCACCTGGGTTTTTTTTGTGTATATGAGGAAAAATAAATAAAAACATTATTTTCCAAATTGGTGATCATTTCAATATCATTTAAAATATTGTTTGATAATCATCTGCAATATATATAAATACCCATATACATGAAATATCTATTCAATCCCCTTCTTGGCTTATTTCATGGTATTAATTGGAAGCAGGACACTGTAACAAAATCTTCCACCAAAAAACCCTACATGGGTTTTATACCCCCTTTTTCTATTTCAGCCTCTCTGAGACAATAAGCTTGGATGAGCAAGCAAAGCAATATTTAGGCAAAGTCATAAAATGTGCAAGAGCATCATTTGGTCTTTTTTTTTATTAAGGTATTATTGATATACACTCTTATGAAGGTTTCACATGAAAAACAATGTGGTTACTACATTTACCCATATTATCACATCCCCACCCATACCCCAATGCAGTCACTGTCCATCAGTGTAGTAAGAAGCCAGATTCACTATTTGCCTTGCTTGTGTTACACTGGTTTCCCTGTGACCTCCCACACAATGTGTACTAAACATAATATCCCTCAATCACCTTCTACCACCCTCCCCACCTGCCCTATCACAATCCTCCCTTTTGTAACCACTAGTTCCTTCTTGGAGTCTCTGAGTCTGCTGCTATTTTGTTCCTTCAGTTTTGTTTTATTGTTATACTCCAAAAATGAGGGAAATCATTTGGCACTACTCTTTCTCCACCTGGTTTATTTCACTTAGCATAATATCCTCCAGCTCCATCCATGTTGTTGCAAATGGCAGGATTTGTTTCCTTCTTATGGATGAATAGTATTCCATTGTATGTATGTAGCACCTCTTCTTTATCCATTCATCTATGGATGGACACTTAGGTTGCTTCCGTATCTTGGCTATTGTAAAAAGTGCTGCAATAAACATAGGAATGCACATGTCTTTTTGAATCTGAGAAGTTGTATTCTTTGGGTAAATTTCAAGGAGTGGGATTCCCGGATCAAATGATATTTCTATTTTTAGTTTTTTGAGGAACCTCCATATTGCTTTCCACAATGGTTGAACTAGCTTACATTCGTACCAGCAGTGTAGGAGGATTCCCCTTTCTCCACATCCTCACCAGCATTTGTTGTTTTTAGTCTTTTGGTTGCTGGCCATCCTTACTGGTGTGAGGTGATATCTCATTGTGGTTTTAATTTGCATTTCCCTGATGATTAGTGATGTGGAGCATCTTTTCATGTGTCTGTTGGCCATCTGAATTTCTTCTTTGGAGAACTGTCTCTTCATATCCTCTGCCCAGTTCTTAATTGGGTTATTTGCTTTTTTGGTGTTGAGGTGTGTAAGTTCTTTATGTATTTTGGATGTTAACCTCTTTTCGGATATGTAATTTCCAAATATATTCTCCCATACTGTAGGATGCCATTTTATTCTGCTGATGGTGTCCTTTGCAGTACAGAAACTTTAGTTTGATGTAGTCCCATGAGTTCATTTTTGCTTTTGTTTCCCTTGCTCGAGGAGTTGTGTTAAGGAAGAAGTTGCTCATGCTTGTATTCAGGAGATTTTTGCCTATGTTTTTTTCTAAGAGTTTTATGGTTTCATGACTTACATTCAGGTCCTTGATCCATTTCGAGTTTACTTTTGTGTATGGGGTTAAACAATAATCCAGTTTCATTCTCTTGCATGTAACTGTCCAGTTTTGCCAACACCTGTTGTTGAAGAGGCTTCACTTCCCCATTGTATGTCCATGGTTTCTTTATCATATATTAATTGACCATATATGGTTGGGTTTATATCAGGGCTCTCTAGTCTATTCCATTGGTCTATGGGTCTGTTCTTGTGCCAGTACAAAATTGTCTTGAGTACTGTGGCTTTGTAGTAGAGCTTGAAGTTGGGAGCATAATCCCCCCCGCTTTATTCTTCCTTCTCAGGATGGCTTTGGCTATTCAGGGTCTTTTGTGGTTCCATATGAATTTTATAATGATTTTCTCTGGTTCGTTGAAGAATGCTGTTGGTATTTTGATAGGAATTGCATTGAATCTGTAGATTGCTTTAGGCAGGATGGCCATTTTGACAATATTAATTCTTCCTATCCATGGGCACGGGATGTATTTCCACTTATTGGTATCTTCTTTAATTTCTCTCACGAGTGTCTTGTAGTTTTCAGAGTATAGGTCTTTCACTTCCTTGGTTAGGTTTATTCCTGGGGATTTTATTCTTTTTGATGGAACTGTGAATGGAATTATTTTCATGATTTCTCTCTCTGCTAGTTAATTGTTAGTGTATAGGAATGCCACAGTTTCTGTGTATATATTTTTTATCCCACAACTTTGCTGAATTCAGATATTAGATCTAGTAGTATTGGAGTGGATTCTTTAGGGGTTTTATGTACAATATCATGTCATCTGCAAACAGGGACAGTATAACTTCTTCCATGCCAATCTGGATGTCTCTTATGTATTTGTGTTGTCTGATTGCCATGGCTAGGACCTCTAATACTATGCTGAATAAAAGTGGGGAGAGTGGGCATCCTTATCTTCTTCCTGATCTTAAAGAAAAAGCTTTCAGCTTCTCGCTGTTAAATATAATGTTGGCTGTGGGTTTGTCATATATGGCCTTTATTATGTTGAGGTACTTGCCCTCTATATCCATTTTGTTAAGAGTTTTTATCATGAATGGATGTTGAACTTTGTCAAATGCTTTTTCGGCATCTAAGGAGGTGATCATGTGGTTTTTGTCAGTCTTTTTGTTGATGTAGTGGATGATGTTGATGGATTTTCAAATGTTGTCCCATCTTTGCATCCCTGGATAAATCGTACTTGAACATGATGGATAATCTTTTTGATGCATTTTTTAATTCGGTTTGCTAATATTTTGTTGAGTATTTTTGCATGTATGTTCAACAGGGATATTGGTCTGTAATTTTCTTTTTTAGTGGTCCCTTAGCATGGTTTTGGTATTAGAGTGATGCTGGCCTCATAGTATGAGTTTGGAACAATTCCCTCTTCTACTACTCTTGGGAGAACTTTAAGGAGGATGGGTATTAGGTTTTCACTAAATGTTTGATAAAATTCAGCAGTGAAGCCACCTGGTACAGGTTTTTGTTCTTAGGTAGGTTTTTGATTACCAGTTCAATTTTTAAATGCTGGTAATTGGTCTGTTCAGATTTTCTATTTCTTTTTGGGTCAGCCTTGGAAGGTTGCATTTTTCTAGAAAGTTGTCCATTTCTTCTAGGTTATCCAGTTTGTTACTGTATAAGTTTTCATAGTATTTTCTAATAGTTCTTTATTTTTCTGTGGTGTCCGTAGTGACTTTTCCTTTCTCATTTCTGATTCTGTTTACGTGAGTAGACTCTTTTTTTCTTGATAAGCCTCGCTAGGGGTTTATCTATTTTGTTTATTTTCTCAAAGAATCAGCTCTTGCTTACATTGATCCTTTCTATTGTTTTATTCTTCTCGATACTATATATTTCTGCTCTAATCTTTATTATGTCCCTCCTTCTACGGACTTTGAGCCTCATTTGTTCTTCTTTTTCTAGTTTAGTTAATTGTGAGTTTAGACTGCTCATATGGGGTTGTTCTTCTTTCCTGAGGTAGGCCTGTATGGCAATATACTTTCCTCTGAGTATGCCTTCACTGCGTCCCACAGATTTTGCAGTGTTGAATTATTGTTGTCATTTGTCTCCATATATTGCTTGATCTCTATTTTTATTTGGTCATTCATCCATTGGTTATTTAGGAGCATGTTTTGAAGCCTCCATGTGTTTGTGGAATTTATCATTTTCTTTGCATAATTTATTTCTAGTTTCATACCTTTGTGGTCTGAGAAACTGGTTGGTAGAATTTCAATCTTTTTGAATTTACGGATGTTCTTTTTGTGGCCTAGTATATGATCTATTCTTGAAAATGTTCCATGTGCACTTGAGAAGAATGTGTATCCTGCTGCTTTTGGGTGTAGAGTTCTGCAGGTGTCTGTTAGGTCCATCTTTCCTAATGTGTTGTTCAGTGTCTCTGTCTCCTAATTTATTTTCTGTCTGGTTTATCTGTCCTTCAGAGTGAGTGGAGTGTTGAAGTCTCTGAATGAATGCATTGCATTCTATTTCCACTTTTAATTCTGTTATTATTTTTTTCACATATGTAGGTGCTCCTATGTTATGTTCATAGATATTTATAATGGTTATATATTCTTGTTGGATTAACCCCTATATATTTATGTACTGTCCTTCTTTGTCTCTTGTGACTTTGTTTTGAAGTCTATTTTGTCTGATACAAGTAGTGCAACTCCTGATTTTTTCTCCCTATTAGTTGCATGAAATATCTTTTTCCATCCCTTCACTTTTAGTCTGTGTATGTGTTTGAGTTTAAAGTGAGTCTCTTGTAGGCAGCATATAGATGGGTCTTGCTTTTTTATCCATTCTTTGACTCTATGTCTTTTTATTGGTGCATTCAGTCCATTTACATTTAGGGTGATTATTGATAGGTATGTACTTTTTGGCATTGCAGGCTTTAGAGTCATGGTTACCAAAGGTTCAATGTTAACTTCCTTACTATCTAAGAGTTTAACTTAACTCACTTAATATGCTATTACAGACACAATCTAAAGGTTCTTTTTCTTTCTTCTTCCTCCATTCTTTATATATTAGGTATCATATTCTGTACTATTTGTCTATCCCTTGATTGTCGTTGGGGATAGTTAATTAAATTTTGCATTTGCTTAGTAATTAGCTGTTCTACTTTCTTTACTGTGGTCTTATTAACTCTGGTGACAGCTATTAAACCTTAGGAACACTTCCATCTATAGCACTCCCTCCAAAATACACTGTAGAGATGGTTTGTGGGAGGTAATTTCTCTCAGCTTTTGCTTATCTGGGAACTGCTTAATCCCTCCTTAAATATTTAAATGATAATCTTGCCAGATAAAGAAATCTTGGTTCAAGGCCCTTCTGCTTCACTGCATTAAATACATCATGCCACTCCCTTCTGGCCTGTAAGGTTTCTGCTGAGAAGTCTGATGATAGTCTGAAAGGCTTTCCTTTGTATATGATCTTATTTCTCTCTCTAGCTGCTTTTAATAGTCTGTCCTTATCCTTAATCTTTGTCATTTTAATTACTATATGTCTTGGTGTTGTCTTCCTTGGGTCCCTTGTGTTGGGAGATCTGTATATCTCCATGGCCTGAGAAACAATCTCCTTCCCCAGATTGGGGAAGTTTTCAGCAATTACCTCCTCAAAGACACTTTCTATCCCTTTTTCTGTCTCTTCTTCTTCTGGTACCCCTATAATGCGAATATTGTTCCATTTGGATTGGTCACACAGTTCTCTCAATATTCTTTCATTCTTAGAGATCCTTTTTTCTCTCTGTGCCTTATCTTCTTTGTATTCCTCTTCTCTAGTTTCTATTTCATTTATTGTCTCCTCCACCATATCCAATCTGCTTTTAATACCGTCCATTGTGTTCTTCAATGATTGGATCTCCAACCGGAATTCATTCCTGAGTCTTGAATATCTTTCCGTACCTCCATGAGCATGTTAATGATTTTTATTTTGAGCTCCCTTTCAGGGAGTGTCATGAGGTCAATGTCATTTAAATCTTTCTCAGGAGTTTTGTTAATAATTTTACTCTGAACCAGGTTCCTTTGGCATTTCATATTTGTGTGTGGCGCCCTCTAGTGCCCAGAAGCTCTACTCTCTGGAGCTGCCCAGCCCCTGAAGCAATGTTGGGGGTCACAGGGGAGTGGTATTTATGCCTGTGGGGAGGAAAGAGCTGTTTCCTGCTTCCTGGCTGCTATGCCTGTCTCCCCTGCCTGAACCAGTGGGCTGAACACACAGGTATAAGCCTCTGTGCTTTGTGTTTGTAGTTGCTGTAGACAGATCTTCCCTCTGGCTGGCCTAATGCCAGGGTAGGGTTTCCCGGTTTGCGAGCCCGGTGGTGTTGGCCTGGAGAAAGGAGGAGTAGGTTGCATATAACGGAGGGGGTCCTTGAAGCTCTGTAGCCAGCCAGAGAGCTGGAGCACCTGAAGATCGTCTAAGAAGGAAGATTTCTTTACCCTCCTTAAATATGAGAGTCTATATGGCAAAGCTCCCAACCTGCTGGGCAGAGTGCACCCGGACAATTTTGTCTGCCTGTCCTCTCTCCTGAGCAGTAAGCTCTGTGCCATCCTTCCCCCTTTAGCAGCCCTCTTGCTAAGGGCTTCCTTGTTAGGAAGTCTCTCAGACTGCCCACCTTTCTTTTGTCCCAGAGCAGCCAGATATGGATCCCTGCTTTCCACAAGCAGCCGGTATCTCAGTCTCTCCAGGAATTCTGCCTGTCTTAGCTTTCCAACCTCGTAATCACGAGAGTATCTTGCAAGGACCATGAAATGTAGGTTTGTGCTCCCAGAGCAGATCTCTCACAGGATGGAGCCATCATGTGTCAACATTCTGGTTGGATGGCTTCATCAAGCGTTATGGCTCAGCTGTCAAGGCATGGCTACAGCCTTTATTTTGTAATGTATAACTTTTTCTGTCACCATCATATAGTTAACTAGATACTCAGCTTTGTCAATGCTTTTAAAATTAATAGTTTTTACAGTAACACTGTAAATACACCCTCATCATTTTATTAGAACAGTAAGGTAAACAAGGATACCTTATTATCCAATATTGCTATGTACACTTAGAAATAATTATATCATTTGGAAAGACAGCATGTCACATCTTTACTCTTTAACAAAATCATATTGTTTTAGACTACAAAGCCCTTTAAAAGACATTGTAGGATTCATGACAACCTGACCTAATATGAGGTCTTTGCACCCTGAAGGAAGTTTGTATTTCACATTATGTTTTCTGCCTTACACTTTCAAATTAGTTTCATATGGACAGGCGGTTTGAGTTCTGAGAATTAATAGCTTCTGTTCTGTTCAGCCCACTGATAGGAACAAAATCCAAGAACGAACTCTACATCCCGAATAATATGTAGAAAATATATAATGTTATTTATGAGAAATGAACTATTCCCATACCAACAAGGCAGGTCTCTGAGAAGCCTATATTCTTTTTTGGGATAGAAAATATTGATTCTTCATTGGACGGAACTATTCATCAGTTTTGTTGTCCATATCCACTGCTAACACCTGAAAACCACTCCATGTTACATCAGTTTATGAAAAGATTAAATACCACCAAGAAAAAGAAAAATTACACTCTGCAAAGGAATGGGATAAAAATAAAAATACAGGTGCATCTGAAAAGTATTTTGAAATTCCTTTTCAAAGAGAAGATTAACCACAGAATTTTGCAATCTGTGGCACAAAAAACGTCTGGTATCACACATCTAATGTATTTTTTTCCTTTGCAATCCACATTGGATTATACCCTGTCACAGTGTTCTTTTGAAAGATTTAAAAGGATTTGTATAACAGGGAAAAAAAAAGGTTTAATTACTATCTCTCACATGAGAGATTTCTACTCGGTTAAAACAGATCATTTTGGGTCAAAATACATAATATGGCTTGTTTTAGTTCTATTCCTATAAATAGCATTATTCCAATATTTAACAGAATTACCCATGGATAAAATTTCTCCCTTTTTAAATTAGAGTGAGCTACCACAGAGGTAAAGGATAAAAGAGGGGAAAAAAAAGGAGAGACAGAGGATATACTTACATTCTAAACTGAGATATTTTTTGTTTTCAAACACAAGTATTATGTCCTCTCAATGGAAAAAATCACAACTACAGTTACCTTCTCAACATCAGTAGTTACCAGTTTTCTTTCTTACAGCTTTAATAATGTAATATAAGAAACAAATTTAAAATATGTGGAGATTTTTCTTAATATTACTAGTTAATACAGAATGAGAGACAAAATAGAAATATTATTCCATATTTTGACAAACAGAAATGTAAATACATATGTAGTTACAAGATGGGCTAATAAATGTTGCAGGAAGCATCCCCTACCATCAAATCTGTATGCACTGAATGCATTTTCAATGAATTAAGTAATGAGTGCATTACTAAAATATGTAACTAGCTTTTCAGCCCAATGATTTTCAGGCACTAAAGAATTACAGTTGAAATTGTAATATATCAATCTGGTTGTAAGGTTTAGGAAATATTCATAGCTTTATAGAAACCCAGTGTACTTCTTCAAACACCATCAGCTCATGGTTCACATGTCAATCAACTGGAGTCAGAGATAAAGAGGGAATTTATAAAGGCCCATTTAGTGCTGCTGGCAGCCACAAACACAGAACTAAAAAGAGCATTAGAAACCATTCTGTTTACAGCAATTAACGGGACTCAAACCCCTGTCAGCAGGTCCTGTAATGTGGCCCTTCTTTGTGTATGTTCTTTAATATTCAAAAGTCATTCAAATATTGTGAAAAACTGAACATATACCTCTGCTGCAACTGATGTATATAATAAACTCAGGAGCTAACACTACAATGATGCATCGCCATCACTGGTGCAATCACCAAATGGAATGTGTGACAGAAAACAGTGGTTTCGTAGAGATTTTGTACTAGCTGATTTATTTCTTTTTTCCAGGTTGAGACAGAAATGTTAATAAAAATCCTCAAATCAGCACCTAACTGGCCACCTGGCAGCATTTAACAGGACTGAACTAATTTTCTTATAAAACAAAGGATGCTGGCTCAAAGCTTTAAACTTAGATAGTCATATGACTGAGTATACACCTTTGATTTCTTAGAAGTAAGTTGCAATGTAAGTGAGCCAGGCAGGCATTATTTATGTACCACATATTATTTATGTGCCAGTGCTACCTCTAGATAGGGTGAATTAGTAGACGTCCATCCCCATGTTCTCTGGCCCCTTTTGGTAAGAGAACTAGAAAAATAAATACATCCAATGTCTTCAAAATGAAGATATCATAATTCTGAGCTCTACTTTGATGAGTTTTTATGAACTGTTAAGACTTTCTATTTAACGAATACAAACTCTGACAATAATCCTGAAAAAAATAGTGGAAAATGAACTTGCAAATCATTATAATATCAAGAGAGTGAAGTTATGCAGTTGTTAACTAACTATATAAAAACTGAGTTTTCTCCATTTCAAAGTACATTCATAAATAAATAGAATGGAAAAAGTCCCACTCACATAAGCCTATGCTAAGAAATTTCTCTGAGGCCTGACACGCAGGAAAGACCTAACACTCATTCAGAACAGGTTTTGCTCTGTTAAAGCAATCTTATCCTACATACAAGGTATCTCTACAGGAATCTGCAGGACAAATTTGTTGTTGGGCTGTTTGAAAAAAGATTGGAGAAGAGCCCTAGGAAGAATCCATTCCATCCTGGAGCACAGGTAGAGGAGGAAATTAGCCATTGTGCAAGGGAAGTGGGGGGCAGGAAGGGCCACCGGGATCTCTTTCCTCTTGAGGACAAACAGTGCAGAGCCAGCTGCTTGGCTCTCTGGCCTGTCTTGCAGCTGTACTCTGCTGTTACTTGCTACCTGCGGTTTCTTTGCAGGGTGGCAGAGGGTGTTCTGAAATGCTGCATAGGGTGAGTTTCAGGCAAGATACTTCCCTTGCATTCAATGAGTGTGGGCTTCTTGGTTTTCCTGCCCTGCCTTCTCCTCCCTGTTCTCATCTCCTGGCTCCAATTTCATGTGTACCAATACCTTTCAACAGGAACTTGGGTCCATCCTTCCCCACGTGCCCAGAAGGACGTGAATTAATTAAGCACATTAGCACTCTGCACACACCTTCCTTTTAAAATTTATGTATAGCAAAGGTTTTGTGTCCTTAAAAAAGAGAAGAAAGATAGAAAAACAGTGATTTTTTCCTTTTCTATCACAGACTAAACCTTTACTCTATAGGAGACATAAGAAAGATCCAGTTTTTGCCCCGCCCCCCTACAATGGCTGTTTTCCTCCCCAAGCTGTGCTTCAGAATGGACACTTTTCAGCGCTCTTCTACAGTCTTTTACAAACAATGCTGCAATTAACTGCCTTGCATATTTACAATATTAGATAAATGGATAGATAGATAACTGGAAGACCCGGAAGGAGGGAAGAGGGAGGGAGAGAGAGAAAGAAAAGATAATTTGCTACTGTAAACTTCATATAGATTCTAGAAGGGAATGGACCACGTTATATAAACTTGATTTAGGAGAGAAGTGAAAATTTACATTAAAGAAAACAGATCGATCGCAAAGAAAAAATTCAATTCCCGAAATTTAAATACCAACTGAAACAGATGGAGTCTATATTAAAGTCAACACACATACACACACACACACACACACACACACACACACACACACACACGCATTTATTGGCTACCTCTTCAACAATGAAAATATATTTATGTGGGGGAATAAACATGGGAAGATTATAAAATAGATGAGTCATGAAGGTACACTTACTAAGTTATTTAAATATATTATTGTTAAGGTTAATTAAAACCTTCTGGTACTCAGACTGAAAGTGAAATTTATGAGAAGAGAAATAATTTCAGAAATATCCAGGAAATTATCCAAATGCAGGCTGTGATAATGTTAAAGTTTTAAAGCACACAGTAAATGCTGGATTATTCAGTAAGTGGTGTTGCTTCAACAATCTAACCATTAACAAATATGTCACTGCATCTTGCAAAACCATAATTTCAAAGTGGATGAAATGTGGAGATGGGAAATAAAAATTGAGAACTAATTGCCTGATGGGGATTTTTTTTGTTGTATTTTTATTTTCTAAAATTTTAGTGCTTTCAAAATATTTAAAGAATTTAACAGGAATAAACCTCATGAATACAACAGGAATAATGGAAGAGCTTATTGTTGATTCCACTGGGAGCGGCACTTAAGAACAATCAAGTTGTCTAAGCAGAAAGCATAAATTAAATTTAGTAAAACAACTAATTTGGTAAAATAATTAATATGCAACCACTTTAAGTACCATAAAACTCTGTACAAATGTTAGTTATTAGCTGCACTAGAATATTAATAGGTTAGGTGGAAAAGAACAGAAGGAGGGTAGTTCAGTTCAGAAGGGCATTAGAGCAATCTAAGTAAATACAAACCAAATAGGAGAAAGCAGCTTCAACAGCAGTGTGAAATGTCAGGGAGATGTCTTATATTCGGTTCAGATGCATAAATGCCATTAGAAGCAATACTGAGTGAACTATCTAGTGCTGCATTCCGGTCCCTTCCCTTACACTCTATATCCCCACTTGCACACTCACTTCCAAGAAGATCAAAGTCTGTGTGGTGCCTGGATTTTCAGATAACCTGGGTGAGAACAGTCTCACGACATGTATGCTTTGGAGTTCTGGCAGTCGATCCAGACTCACAGAAGCTCACATAATCCTTCTCCTCATCATCAGTGCTAGGTGTATTTCTAAGTAATTCATAGAACTTAGCTAACTTCTTCCTTACAAAATTTTGGTATGGTATTTTACTCCATTGTAGAGATAATGGGAATGAGGCATAGAAGACTTAGATGAATTACTCAAGAAACACAGGTATTATGTGACCAGGTCAGGTGGGTTGGCTTTACAGTCAGGCTCCTTACAACTGGGCCATTGCTCCTGAGGATGGTAACACACTCATTGTACGCGGCATACTATTTTTCTGACATCTCCCAAACTGGACGAACCCACACACAGAATCCTCCAGACCCCGTTTCACTTACACTCCGTGGTTTCCTTTCTTCTCTTCTTCCCTCATTTCTCCCTCCCCCATAATCAAACTTTACATTCTGTCTTCTTAAATGTTGAACCCTGACATTCAGAACTTTTCTTGAATATTTAAGTTAATAAATGATATATCAAAAATGTTATTTTTTCCTGTTTCCAATACTCAGAAGACTAAAGAAGGAAAACATGAGAGCATCCTTGGAACAGCAAAGCTAAGATTAGCTGGATCAAATCTATCATGATCCAAAATTAACTTCTAGAATTTCTAATGGAAAAATCTACTGTGAGGTTTGGCAAGATGAGACAAACGCTGGGTGTTACAAAAGCCATCATCTCATTTCTCCAATAAATAGCATGACTTAGAGCAAAAGCCAACATATAGCCTGTTGCCCCTACTGACTTGAAATCTTGTAGATGGGATACCCAGTCACCCACAGTGAATGCATTCTGCTCCAAGGCAAGATGGGAAGATAATTGTATCAGAGTGTAGTAATAACAGTTCAGTAAAACATGTCAACAAATAAGTGAATAGAAATGTAAAGCATAGGACACTTCAGCAGGTTTTTTTGTCAGTCTATTTCAGTACTAATAATACTCAACTTGAAATGGACTGGAAAGCAGGTAGGAAGATACATGAAAAACGGGAGGAAAATTAGTAGATGAGCTTTGTAATACTATTATTTTTTGCAACTGATAAAACCTTGCCTAAATGTCTGTCATTAATGTATATATTCTCTTGAAGTCACTAGTCACATAAATTTAGTTTTATACCTTTCAAAATTAATTTTTAAAATAATTTATTAAGATAAATTATTTTACTGTTAAGGTCTTAGAAATGAATTAAATGCAAGCACTTAATGAATTGCAAACCATTTGACAAGGGCATGCAAGTCTTCTCCATGAATTTTAATATAAAAAGTACAGAAATTGGCTAGTACAATACAGGCAAGGGGAATCTAAACTAAGATTAGACAATTACCAAAGTACGTAGAAAAAATATTCATTTGTAAAACAAAAACCTGTATTATAAGCATTTTAAATTGTAAGAACAATTTTAATGTATTTACTTTACATACTTACAGTTAGTTGAAACATATTAAAGCTTAAACATTTCATAATGGATGAGATTTCTAGCATTTAAGTAGCTGTATATGAAGAACATACCAGTGTAATGTTTTAAGGAAAATTTATAATTTTCTCACTAATTTTTTAAGTGATAATAATAAAAATTGTTTGATAATCAAAGCCAATCCCAAGATTTAAACATGAACACATATATTTTGTGTGAATGTTAATGCTCTTTTTTGTCAAGAGAAGTCTCTATTTTACATCTTGAATTTTCCCATATATTTAGTTTGCTTTAGCACACAGCTAATAAAATTACTTCACAAGTAGTTGAAATCATGATAAACAAGGTGAAATGCAAATGAAGTTACTCTGTTAAAACCACGATTCATCTTCTATACAAACAGAAAAATTTTCCCATACACTGAATCATGAAAAGAATGTCAAAAAGGGGAAGAATAAATATTCCTAATTTCTTAAATTCATGGAAACAGTAGATGACGTGACTTTCCCTGGGCCAGTGGCTGCTCTAATAATCTCTCATAATTAGTTTATCCCTATCAGGTTGAAAAGGGAAACCTGCATTCTTACTGACATTGAAAAATATGGTTAATTAGCTAATTTCTTCACTGCAAAATTGACATTTTTACTTGATGAAAATAACTCATTTCAAAATAAAGTAAGTCATTTAAAGACAAAAATTACCCATAGAAAAACTCTGAGGAACAATCGATATATGATAATTTGCTTCTATTTGCACATGCCTCCATGTTTAAAAGTGATTCTTAAGGAACCTTGGTTCAAAGGAATCCAATGACATGGAAAGTTGGTGGACAAGAACTGTGTCACTGGTTTTAGGGAGGAAAATCCCAGCATATGTTGACTATCTTTTCTCTACTTTTGTCATTGGATTATTTTCATAAGGCTTTCTCTTATATACATATTGTTTATTCACAGCTGGCAACAATCATGCCAACATTCTATTTTAACAATTACATTGTAAAATGTGCCCACAGAGTAGGTCACCCCACATGGCATCCATGTAGTTAATCTTTTGCCATGCATTCATCATTTCCAGGTCCCTCTCCTTCACCATTCATATAAATTCATAAAGAAGACTTCCACCTCTGTCTTCAAGTAGCTTTCCAAAGAGCATACTTCTCTGCTGAATCCCCTACCCAACCCAAGAACAAATGAATTTCTAAGTATCCCATCTTCATACACTTTTCCACCCGTCCTCCAATCTTTCCTTCACGCTGGTGTTTCTACAAAATGCAAATCCAGTAAAGTCCTCCATCTCTTTCCCATATGCCATCCTTAAAGACCTGCCTAGCCTGGCATCTGCACTTAGCTACAGGTTAATTCCCATTCATTGCTCATTTTGCTCTGAACCCAAGCCTTGAAAATGCAGATTGATGGAACTAACCTACCAGAACGACCCTGTGTTCAAGAGAATCTGTGTGCAGATGGACATTTATTTGGCTCTATCTAGGTAAGATGGACTCATGTTGATGGAAAATTTTAAAACAGGAAGTGATTATTCAAAAGGGACTCAAATAATGTGTTTCCTGGAGTTCACAATTTGGTTGTCCCACATCAAAAGCACCATTTTCCACAAATAAGCCTGGAAACACCACTTCCACCAACATTAACAAAACAGTCTTCCTTCTAGCATATTGCTAGTCTCTCCCATACAAATGATAATTCTCTCACTGTCTTTGGAAAATGGATCAGCTAAAGGTTTCATCAGTATGTAACCATTTCAAAGCCTGAATTACTGAGTGTTGATTTCTCCTTTATAAGTTGAATATATAAACTTGACATTCTGTAACTTAGGAAGTAAACAATAATTAAAACTAACCTACAATGCTTAAATAAAACTACAGAAAAATGAGAGGGGAAAATTAAAAACATGTATATATAGCACATATACTATAAACAGAAAAACATACATATGCATATAGGCATATGCATATAAGTTAAGGTATATGGTTTTATTCATTCATTTATTTTTTTATTAAGGCATTATTGATATACACTCTTATGAAGGTTTCACATGAAAAACAATGTGGTTACTACATTCATCCATATTATCAAGCCCCCCCATACTCCATTGCAGTTACTGTCCATCAGTGTAGTAAGATGCCACAGAGTTACTATTTGCCTTCTCTGTGCTACACTGTCTTCTCCATGATCTCCCCAACACCATGTGTACTAATCATAATACCCCTCTATCCCCTTTTCCCTCCCTCCCCTTTGGTGACCGCTAGTCCCTTCTTGGAGTCGGTAAGTCTGCTGCTGTTTTGTTCTTTCAGTTTTGCTTCGTTGTTATACTCCACAAATGAGGGAAATCATTTGGTACTTGTCTTTCTCCACCTGGTTTATTTCACTGAGCATAATATCCTCTAGCTCCATCCATGTTGTTGCAAAAGTTAGGATTTGTTTCTTTCTTATGGCTGAATAGTATTCCATTGTGTATATGTACCACCTCTTCTTTATCCATTCATCTACTGATGGACACTTAGGTTGCTTCCATATCTTGGCTATTGTAAATAGTGCTGCAATAAACACAGGGGTGCATATGTCTTCTTGATATGAAAATGTGTATTCTTTCGGTAAATTCCTAGAAGTGGAATTCCCGGGTCAAATGGTATTTCTAATTTCAGTTTTAGGAGGGACCTCTATATTGCTTTCCACAATGTTTGAACTAGCTTACATTCCCACCAGCAGTGTAGGAGGGTTCCCCTTTCTCCGCATCCTCACCAGCACTTGTTGTTGTTTGTCTTTTGGGTGTTGGCCATCTTTACTGGTGTGAGGAGATATCTATTTGTACTTTTTATTTGCATTGACCTGATAATTAGTGATGTGGAGCATCTTTTCATGTGCCTCTTGGCCATTTGAATTTCTTCTTTTGGAGAATTGTCTGTTCGTATCCTCTGGCCATTTTTTAATCAGGTTATTTGCTTTTTGGTTGTTGAGGCATGTGAGTTCTTTATATATTTTGGATGTTAACCCCTTGTTGGATATGTCATTTAAAAATATATTCTCCCATACTGTAGGATGCCTTTTTGTTCTGTTGATGGTGTCCTTTGCCATAGAGAAGCTTTTTAGTTTGATGTAGCCCCATGAGTTCATTTTTGCTTTTGTTTCCCTCGCTTGAGGAGATGTGTTCAGGAAAAAGTTGCTCATGTTTATATTCAGGATATTTTTGCCTATGTTTTCTTCTAACAGTTTATGGTTTCATGACTTACATTCAGGTCTTTGATCCATTTTGAGTTTACTTTTGTGTATGGGGCTAGACAATAATCCAGTTTCACTCTCTTGCATGTAGCTGTCCAGTTTTGCCAATACCAGTTGAAGAGGCTGTCATTTCCCCATTGTATGTCCATGGCTCCTTTATCATATATGAATTGACCATATATGGTTGGGTTTATATCAAGGCTCTCTAGACTGTTCCATTGGTCTATGGGTCTGTTCTAGTGCCAGTACCAAATTGTCTTGATTACTATGGCTTTGTAATAGAGCTTGAAGTCGGGGAGCATAATCTCCTCAGCTTTATTCTTCCTTCTCATGATTGCTTTGACTATTCTGGGTCTTTTATGGTTCCATATGAATTTTAGAAGTATTTATTTATTTATTTCATATACACATGATAGAGAAAGGAAAATCATAAAAGCAGATCCTTCAGTCCTTGTTTCTGAAAATGGCCATGAGGCCATGATTGGGCTTTATGATTTCTTTCCTATACTACCATTTTATATTTCCTTTTCATCCAGGGAATTCTTTCACTGGGATTCCTTAACTAGAAGGAATATGAAACCTTCATTCTTAAGAGATCTGAATGCTTATTTATGTCTTATTTTATTCCCACAACTTAATAGAAGCCTTGACACATAGTGTATAATGAACATCCATTAACTGAATAGATCAATGAGCAACTGGATGGATAAATAGAATAATTTATCAAATTTATTTACTACTATATTACATATAAAATAATATATATTATACATAATACCATGTATTATATATAAATATATTTTATGTTATGTTTCTTTTATATTTTTGGATACATATAGTGACATTTGTAAAAGTGACTTGTTTACAGCTAAATACATCAGCAGTTATAAACTAAGCCAGAGTCAGGGATGACATGGTCAGTGAGCAATCCTTGTTTTCAATGCTACAAATGTGTTTTGATATTTTGTTGTATGAGCATTTATGAGCCTTGTATGTCTGTAGAACTGGACAAGGTGTCCTGATGTATTGAGAGTATAATTCACAGTCTTTATTTTTTAAGACTTTCCTGGGAAGCCATAAGTCAATGAAAATACAAAATATAAAATGGCATGAATTGCTTCTAATAATGTTATACAAGATAAATGCAGGTAAATTTCTGAGAACTGAAAGACTTGCAGCAAACAGGAAAGCCTTCACAGAGAGATGAATATGGGTGGAAGTGAGAAGTGGTATGTATGTTTATAAGTAATGGGGAAGCAAGAAGACACACAAGTATGAGAAACATGTACTTTATCAAGGCTTGTAAACATTCTGTGACCAGAAACACAGGTCCCTCTGACACAGAAAAGAAAGTACAACCTGTGCGTTGCTGGACACCTGCATCAGACACTCAAAAGCCTTTGATTTTCTGCCACAAAGCACACTGGGGCATCCTCTAATAAACCAGACCAATCAAATTATTCCCCCTTGCATCATATTTGTCACTATTCATTAGGAACAGCCACAAAGTCAACTGAGTCAGCTAAATAACATCTTTTCTTTACTAGTGGATCATGGCTCTGCTTTTGCCTATTCCAACACAGAAAAGCACAAGAGCGCTCACTGAGACAATTCTTCCAAATCTTTATATCATTGCATTAAAAAGGATGATTGAGTGTATTGCAATATATATCATATTTCTTTACACGGTATCATTCAACCTGGGTCAGTTTTCATGTGCAGGAGAATTAATTAAGCCATTTGCATGTTTAACTTAAGAAGATCCTGAGCTTTATGCTAGAATCCTATGTTGACCAACGGCATTGTCTGTCTTCTGATAAATTCGGGAGATTTTCATCTCATGGGCTTATCAAATGGAATAATGATGAATTGTCTGGGGGTTTTTAGTGAAAATGATCTGTGTTTTCATCTTTTGCAAGCATTAACCCGCTAATTCTTTTTATGCTCTCTCTTCTTCAGACTAGCCTTTGCAAAACAATGTTCAAATTAAATGAAACAAGTAGAAGGAGCTGAGATATTTTCTTAAGTGAAATTATTATCTTTCCGCTTTAGTGAATAATAGAAGTGTCTTAGAAATCTTTCTTTAGTAAGTTGAAATGATGTATAATTACAGAATTGAAGCTGAAAATATTTTTGATCATTTGGTCAGTTACTCTAAGTTTTTCCAGATAGATTTTTACCTTGCTTAGAGAAAATACATTTTCCTATTTTATCATCATTCTTGATATTTTCTGGAAGAATAATTTCAAATCAGGTTCTTTAACTTTTGTATGGGTTTCAAAAATCACATGATCTGAATCAAAACCAGCAGAAGAAATAAAAAGCAAAACACTTTTTATTTTATAGAGAGTAACTAAGCATGATCCTGCTTGCCAAACACATATACCCAAACAAAAATACATTAACCTAAGCAAGTTTGCTGGCCTTACTTTCCTAGAATCCAAGAAGATTCCCATAGCTGGGTTCTGGGTTCCTAATGCAAAATACAAATTAACCACACTTAGATTTTAGTTAATGATGGAGATTAAATTCATGCCTCGACTTCTTTTGATGACCACACTTAACTTTCTGCAAAGCAGTACAAAGGGTTGTAAGTCACAGGAGTTTGGAGCAGCAGAAGTGAGCAGTAACAGACAAGAGCTCTCAGTGCATTTCTAGGAAGTGCAAGCAGATGAAACAATGTTAACAAATGGCACAGAACGCAGGAAGCTCCAGGCTGCAGTTGAGATGGAAACCCCTCCATAACGTAGGAGGAAACCAAGAAACAAAGATGAAATTTAGAGGGAGGCAGGCAGAAAAAAAGTAATATACATGGATAGAAAAACTCAATATCATCATAAACATTTCTTTGAGTTTATAGAGGTAGAAATATTCCATTCATTACCCCCAAAATCTGATCAGCTCTGGATTTTCACTATATGAGAACTGTGCAAGACTATTTGAAAAGAGTAATAATGGTGAATTTGCCTTGGCCAATATCAAATTGTCTATCTCGGAAATGGTCAGATCAGTCAGTCATTAGACAATATGAAGCAAGGATCAGTCTCAATTAAGTAAAAGCATTCTAACATATGCTAAGAATGTTATTTCATTTAATTGGCAGATTCAATCAAAAAATCCTAAATACATATGAATACGTTTGTTAGGAATGTTAGGTAGAAAGATAGACGTGAGCAGCTTGGGAAGGGGAAGATAAAGTTCAAGGAAAAACTGCACAGTGTCCAGGTAGGAAGTCCCACATGAAGACAACAAAGGCTTTTCAGGGCAATAACTTCTTTGCCTAAAAGAACCAGGCCACACTGGTCCCAACCTGATCACAACTGGTCCCAACGTGGGCACAAGCAAACAAAATGAAGGACTGCCCAAAACATGCCTCATCATAGGAAAGGACATGCACTCTGAGAGGGATGGCTATACAGGGGGACCTATCAATCAAACAACCCCACCTTGTCAACCAAAGAGGCAGCTCCTAGCTAGAATGCAATGCAGAGGCCTCCCCCTAAGGGATTGGGGCCTGTGTCTACCTTGAGTCTGGCCCGCTCCTTCCTTGGAGTGTATTCAAATAAAACTTTTCCTCTGCTTCACTATTGTGTCTCTGCCTTTCAATTCTTTGTTGCGGTGGGAACAAGGCCTGAGGAGAATAAACGCAACCTGTAACATGTCCATATATGCTTATAACTTTCTTAACCTCTGTAGATATTCTGACTTCACTGTGTTGCCTTGATCTGCCTATTTCTGAAAGGATTTTGTTAAATATGACCATTGAGATTACCTATTGTCCATTTATATCTAATAGTGTCATCATTATGGTTTAATGTTATTGTTCAGTGTACATAGGTATTTTTATTGCTAATCCTTTTGGATTGTACTTTTAATCTTATTAAAATACCACTATAATTTTAGTTTAATGCTGTTATATGTAATTTTATTTTTCATATTAATATTGCTGATCTGCTTTTGTTATGTTAAAACAGGCCTAAAACATCCACGTTCACTGATTTTATTAAAATTCCCTTGGCTATTTCTCTTTTGTTTGTATATTTTAGACAGAAAAATGAGAAAGTGCATTCATTCAAACCTGATTCTCCTATTTTTGGAATTCTTACTTAACAGTTGCTTTAAATTTCTCAACTGAATCATCTGCAATTATTTAGACCTGATTATATGTTTCTGTACTTATTTGGGCTTCCCACAAACCTTACATGTATGTCGTATCTTTTCTTAGATTTAAGTAATTTTTTTTCAGAAAGGATAAGTGGTATATGTACTTTATGAATTCTCACTTTCAAGAATATATTTATTTTGCCTAATTCTTGATCAGAAGTTTTGCCAAATAGGGGATGCTAAGTCAAAATATTTTTTCTTAGAATTTGAAGGTATTAATCCACTGTTTTCAGTATCATGTACTTCAGATAAATGGTCTGAAAACAGCCACAGACCAAATCCTTTGTAAATGCATTTCCCCTTCTCCCCAAGTGGTAGGTCACCTAGTACTTCCTATTTATCCTTTGAGTTCAATATTTCTTTTGTACATTTAATGTGTTTGTCTCACATTAACGATAATTTATAAAGACACTTTGGTCTCATTCCATGATTTTTTTCTTAAGTTTTGGTTTTTGTTATGTTACCTTCAATTATGCTTCTGTATGTGTGTTTGTGCGTTGTTTCTTCTCTCTTCCTGTGCATTTCCTAAAACTAATAAATGGATATTGATATTGGAAGTATTGGATCAATTCCTGACCTCTCAAATTTCTTATTTCTTCCATAAATTGTATTTCCTTTGTTTTATTGGACTGTTTTGGGGGGAAGCCCTCAGCTTTTTCAAATGATTAACACAGTAACTAATTTTTGCTCTTGTATTTGCTTCTCATCCCATGTTCAAAAGGGGGGGAAAAAAAGATTCCCTAAACATCTAAACACCATCATTTAGATTTGGTCTTTGAAATTAAAACACATGAGATTATGTAGTGTTTATTACTGTACGTCTGCTATCTTTCACTCAGTAGTATGTTTCTGAAATTCATCCATGTTATCCCAGGCTGCATCATTTAGTTTATTTTTGTTGTTGCATAATAATCCATTTTATCGATTTACCATGATGTATCCATTAATGCTACAGTTCATGAACATTTGGGTCATTTCTAGTTTTGAGCAGTAATGAATTATGCTGATAGAAACATTCCTGCGTATGTCTCTAGGGAAAGCTTTAAAAGGATTCATGAAACTGGAAACCACCTGTAGACATTCACATGTTTTTCTCTCATTTATAGTGCCAGGAATGGAAGTTATTGATGGTCTATCCTCATTATAAAAAGAGCATTTTTTTTGGACTTTATATGGGACCAAAATTCACAAGCTGTGAGAGTAGAAGGCAATTTTCCCAGATAGTATAATTAATTACCCTCCTGGATACTCCATAGCCTTCCTTCACTCTGCTTCTTCTGAAGCAGAATAACTGAAATGGGCTATTATGTTGGGAAAACTCAATGTGATGTGTGTGCTGTATGAGACTGCAGTTTTATCATCAGCTAAATAACAGCATTTCTTTTATAACAAGAAATTTCTCAAATGTCCTTATAATTCAATAGCATCCTTCCAAGTATTTCAGTGATGTTATGGGTTTATTTTTGTTTGAGTAATCACTTATTACACAGTATGAGGTAAATAAATGGACTCACAGTCATTCTGAAGCAGAATTAAGGGATTTAACAAGGGAGTAAAGAGCCCAGGGAAAAAAGAACAATAACAGCATCAGCAAGAATACTAACAGATAGAAATCTTCTTAGGATGCTAAAAAACCTAAAATGTTCAGATCTAAAGGGCCTTGAGTTGAAGTGAAAATTAGTGCTAATATATGCCCCCCCCCCCAGAAATATCCAGAATGAGGTCTGTGGTTGACTGGCTCAGCATCTGTTTCACCTTCCCAGTGTCCATCTGTACTGAAGAGGCAAGCCAGCTAACAATGCGTTTTCCCAGATGATCTTAAAGCCAGGATTTTGGATCTGATTTCAGAAGGAGGCTTTGCTTCTTCTGATGTTTCTCTTCTACAGCATAGTTGAGAAGTACTGGGTTTTCCTGGGCGACAAAAAGTCAGGCACAAACATGCTCCCTGGATCGTGGTGCTTCAGCCATTTATGGTAATAGCCGACTCCTGATATTTGAATCATAGGGAAAACTGTGTGTTCGGGGGTCAGTGTTTCCAGAGATAGCTTTCTTGTTTCTCATCTTTGTAATTGTACAGAGGTAACGCCGTCCTTTTGGGCCAGATTGGTAAGGTTAATCTAACAGTTCTTCCTAGCATTTCCATTCAGAGTATTTCTCCAATTTTCCTAAAGACTGTGTAAAAACTAATGTTCTGTATTAACCATTTCCTGATTTGTAACACTAGGGTTGTTTCTTCTCTCTCCAAGTTAACTCTGACTTTAAGAATATTTGATTCAAAAAATGGTTACAGAAAACAAACTCTCAAGAATAAAAATCCATGATTAGCTGTCTCATCTGATAGGGTTTGTAGGCAGTGAGGATTTGTCCCAATAAAAAGTAAGGTTACTATAAAAAATTAAGAAGAATAAATACAAAGATTTAGAAATACAGAAATGTTGAAGTGGATTTAACTTAAGTAATGCATTCACTTAACAGTATCTGAGGCTAGATACAAAATATTACACGTTAGGTAATACCTTTTATGTGAAATGTCTAGAAAACGCAAGTGTATGTAGAAAACACAGACAAGTCATTGCCTGACACTGGGGGTTGAAGGGGACTGACTGCCTGCAAAGAGGCACAAAGGAATTTTTAGGGTGATGTAGATATTCTAAAACTAGATTGTCGTCATCACTGCACATGTCTATAAATTTACTGAAAACTATTTAAATGAATGCTAATAACTGGGTAATTTTATGGTATTTATATTATATGTAAAAGTTGTTTTTAAGTTGCTACTTTAAAAACAGTGATGAACTACAACTCCTTAAATGTCTAATCTAATAATATATGGAACACACAGCATGAACATTCAGAAAATATACATGCCTGATTATTTTATTTTAAAATCAGAGACTCTTTTTTTCAACTTAAGTTAGAGAGCATCCAACTGAACAGTCCTCTGGGAAAATATTAAATACTAACTTAATAAGTAAAAAAACTTGAACAAGGCTATAGCTCCCGAGGAAATTTTTAAAAAATACAATTAGAGAAATTCTCTTTTCCCAGAATATTGAGGCCCAGTCATGGTAGAAATTCTCTCATTCAAATATTCTATAAGCTCATTTCTGATATCTAATGTTTCCCAGGTAATATAAAACTTCTTATTCCATTTTAATTACCTTTTATTCTATAACCTGACAGCACAGAAAACGACATCAATGAGAAAAAAAAAAACATACAGGGAGCATACAGATGCGACTAGACAATTAAATTAGTTCTATAGTATGTATTTAATTAGCTCTTCTTAGGATGGACTTATTATATGTACATTTCAATTTATGGAAAATCTAACTCAGTTCATCCTATAAGCATTTGATATAATTTTTATAAACATACATATAGACACATGCATGCACCACATAGGCATTGGGTCCACTTAGTGATGAGGCATTCTTAATAACATTTAAATAGGATCACAATTGGCTTAACATTTTTTTACTGGAAATCTAGTGACTTTAATTGTACAAGAAAACAAAAATAAGTGTTGTGATTATTGAAAGAAGAGAAAAAATACTTCTATTACTGATGAGATGATAATTCTTTTGAAGAAAACCCAAACAATCAAATTTTAATGAATAGAATTAATGTGATATGTAATAAAGAAGTAGGATTATTATCCATAACTTTTTCAGAGAGGCAAAATTGAAAAATAAAATACTATTTCTCAGGTGATATTTTATTGGAATCTAATCCACTGATTGACAAAATTTTATCAAAATCCCAACATGTATTTTCAATGAGTAATTCAAAATATTGAAACATGCCCAATTAGAGGAGATTAAAATAAAATATTTAATGGATGGCCTTAACAGACTTTCTATTATTTAGGAAGAAATTAAAGTTAGATTCCTATTCCACATTTACTGAAAATAACTACATTTTAGAGTAAATATGTAGTGTGATAAGAGAATTATTAAAACATTAGAATGCAATATATATGAATATGTGTAGAATTTTTGGCTGCAGTAGAACTGTCTAATAATACAGAGGTCATGACAAGTGTCATATTTAAATATATAACAATTATTTAAAAAGCAAGGAAGAATTTCAGGAATATTTGCAACATATTTGACACATAAAAGGTCAGTATTACTATTTCATTAGACGGTCTCACAAATCAACAAAATAATAACTAGTAGAAAAACGGGAAAAGAACACAAAGTAATTTATAAAAGAAATCATTTCAATGAGCAGTAAGCATTTAAAGAAGGCTTTTACTTCAGTATATTATCAAATTATAGAATTTAAAAAATGACTAGTTGTCCTATTTTCCTGTTTAATAATCAAAGATAAAAATAGGTTGCAGTATTCATCCCTGATTAAGATGACCTGATATGGATACTTTTGTACATATTTAAGTGAAATATAAACTGGTAATCTTTCCAGATGTTTATTAAATAAACATTATTCCAAATGTTCAGCTATTTTAGAAATAGTTTAAAAATGTATGTTTTGCTTGACTAGACCATTCCTTTTCAGGGAATGTACTCTTAATAAATAATAAAATTATGCCAGATAGTTACAAGAATGTTCATAGAAGCAAAACTGGAACCATATTAGATGCTAACCATATATTTAAAGTCATAGTACTTCCCTACAGTGGAGAACTGTAAGACCATTAAAATGTAATAGACTATGTCATGTTCTCTAATATACATTGACATATAAAGTAACAAATCAGAATGGTGTTCTCCCATGGTGTGTATGTGTGTGTGTGCACACTTGCCTGAGTGTACACATGAACACTGATACTCCATATTAATATGAAAAATCTGGGTGATGCCAACAAGCCATAACCTATTAAATGTAACTTCATCTGGGTGATGGCATTGTGTCTGTTTTTATTTTCTTCTTTTCATGTTTGTTGCAATGGGTCTTGTATGATAGAAAATAAAAAAAAAACAGTAACTATATTAAAACTAAATTATCTACCAAGCACAAGAAATATGGATTAAGGAAAACTGCAAGCATAGAATACTGATTCTTATAAAGAATATCCATTGCCCCCAACACTGAAGAATTTCTCTCTTTTGACCAATTCTTTATCCGGTCTATTTTTTTTGTTTTCTTTTGAAACACATGCCTTTAATTTTGTTCAATTAACTGGGGTGTATATATGAGCTCCTTTACCTGTCCCATTTGAACCCTGATCCCCCTGGTGCCAGGCGCCTTGCTCTTTGTTAATTAGGTGATCATTGATATTCATTCACCAAATATTAAACTGATAGCCCTTGACAATTACAGAACAATTTTCTGAGGAAACAAAAATTTGTAAAATATAATTCTGCCCCTCAGTGAGTTTCCAGTTGAATGAAAGAATTTAAGGTTATATTGCCTGTCTATGTCCTCATTTCTGTTTTGCAATATAATTCATATATTTGGATTATTGCCTATATTCCCAGGATGGGTCAAGCAACCTCTAAGCGATAGTTTGAGAATCTAGTTTTCTAATCCACTTCTTGTGTATTCTTCTGAAAATTACACCTCCATTGCACATTTACCTTCATTGTAGGATTGATCTTAGATCACTAGCTTTTGTTTTCTGAGGTGTTTCACACTGGCCACCTTGATGCTAGATTTGTCCCCTTCCCAATCTAGCAGAAAGTTACACCCAGCATGTTGGGCAACGGTAGCAATTAAACAAAGGCAGAGAATACCCTCTATAGAGAATTTATACTTCCTGTAAATTGGTTACTTTGAAAATGCATTTTTATTTAGTCATTCAACACTATTATTGAGAAAATATTTTCTGAATTATCTTTGTTTTGAGAGATTAAGAACCTAACACTCTGCAATAACTGAACCAAGTAATTTAATGTGCAAAAAGCTACCTTAGTCTTTGCCCATTATTTATTTTTCTACGGCTACACAAATGCATGCCAAAACTCTATTCCAATATACCTTCTAGTGATTGTTTGATAACAATAACTGAATCATAATTATTTATGATATTTAGTAAAATAATTATTTAACTGTTGATGACAATATTAGCCTAGAATTCTTTTCAAGTGTTTTCCTTGAGGAATTTCTAGTCACCTAAAAGTTAAAGTGTCCTGGCATTCCCCAGGAGAAAAAGGAAAGTAGCAAGCAGCAAGTATGAAATATATTTGAAAATTCACGTTTAATTTTGTGATCAGTGTGCCATTTCCTTTATGTTCCACAAAATGTGTTATTTCCTGTGAGATGTTTATGATCTTCCACTGGTTGCATATGGATACCTCAAACATTTAGGGAGATTTTCCTCACTCTGAAATAACTTGGCTAAACTTGATATTTCTTGACCATTCCTCAACTAACAAATAAAATTTAAAGCAGATGATGGTGAACTCAAATTGTATTCAATGAATCATTACTTTTCAAATCATCTCTTTTTATGACTTTGCTTTACTGTAGATCTGAATCAGTTGAAATCTCTATTGACTCAAAAAGTGCTATTACAATTCATTTTAAATCAGAGTGTCATTCACAATCTTGACAATTAATCCAGATAAACTGCTATGTGAAAAAGTTAACATCAGCTTTAATCTCGTGAACTAAGCTTTTCCTCACCATGTCAGACAGGCACTGCATTTCTGAGAAGGCTGTATTTTTGTTCGTTTTGCAATTATATTTAATAATTAGCTATATAATCTGGAGATTCTGTAGGCACTTAAATTAGAAAGCATTTCAATGTGGGACACATGAGAGCTAAAATGCAGAATGTGAAAATTCAGTCATATAACAAATAATTCTATCCCTTATTTATAAAAGCTGCAGTAGTTTCTGACATCTAAATGCAAAAGTCACTGGATTCATTATGTAACAATGAGATTTCTTGTATCTTATCTCTTCTTCAAAGCCAAATTTCATTTCCTCTTCTTCTGGGAAGCCTTCCTGTGCATATAAGAGATGTTATGTTATTGTAATTTTTATCCCTTTTCCACAGGAGAAGAAATTCCCTTCTCTTCCAAGTGCCCATCATGCAAATTTTTTGTCTTTTTTATTATACTGAACTTTAAAAATCTTGGTCATTATCATTGCTTTAAGTCTTATCTTCCCTGTGAATATTCTGTGAGATGTGACATTATTATTCCTGATAGCTCACATATTTAGAATCATAATGCTTTGCACATGGTTAATACTCAATCCACATATTAAAAATTATTGAATTATTTTATACTGCCCTATTGTAGCATTTATTCTTTGTAGTGTTAGTAAAATTAGTATTAAAGTGTGCTCTAAACATTTTTTAAGAATGACACTAACATTATGCTGCCTTTGTAGTCTCACAGTGTTTAATACTACCTCTAATTGTTATTATTATTTTCGCTCATACAGAGAATCATAGTTATGTCTATTGGTTTTTTGCCAGTAGATGTCCAGTGGGAATCATGCAGGCAATCAATTCATTAAAATGGTTAATTATGACATTAAATGGCAAATTATGTTAGAATAATCTGAAGGAATACAGGATATATGATAGAAGAGGTCTGGGTTTGAGATCAGAGATACTAAATGCATTGTCACTGGAACCCCAAAGACCAGATTCCTGAGTTTCAGTGTTACAATAAAGAACACTGAACTCTAAGGAAAGCAAGCAGACAGAGTTTATTAGAGGTAGCCTGTATATATGGGAGCAGGCAGGGAAGGAATGGGGAGCTCCTTGAAAGAGTTGTACATAAGGCTTATAGAGGCAGTTTCCAGGGTGAGGGATTTTGGAAGCAATGGCATTGATGAATTATTTCATATTATATCCTTCATTTGGTTTCTGATGGTGCCATTCCACGGTCAGCAGACCATGATCTACTGACTTTCCCAAAATACAGTCAGGCCTCCTTTTTGATGTTTCTGCAGGATAATCTTAACATAAAGTAATTTTGTAAATTCTTCTTTCTTCCTCAGGTAATTATTTTAATGGAAACAGGGACTGTTTACTAATTATTGGCAGTATTTGTTCTGGCTTAAGATATGGTCAATTGATTGTTAGTCATATGGCTGGTTAGTGGAAACTCTTTGCTTTTTAAAGACATTCGAGGTATTTTTACCTTTTAACCTTTATGCCCCAAAATGGAGGTTCAGTTTAAAGCGGAATCCCTCTTGCTCTTCCCTATTCTATTTCAGTATAACCTGTGAAAACTGGAAAATTATACCTACGTAAAATAAGAATAAAACTTGAACTATGTACCTTTTGTATAACTTACATGAAATTGTGGAAATTGATGACAATATAAATATGGTTGTAGTTATTCAGTACATCTGTTCAAGTAATGCGGTTTGCTCTGCAGAAGTTACTTGAAAATGTTAAAGCCTTTCGAATGTTCAAATCAATTATTGTTCTGTCAGTTATGCAACTTACAAATACTGTTTTCCATTCTCTTGGAATCACAGAAGTAGTATTCAAATAAGGAGTGAATATCTTTAGACAAGTCACTCATAGAAATTATTGAACATAGTAATAACTACATTTTAAGATTTACTAAGTAACATTACTTTTATTTTCTATTCAATTATATATTTTGTTAACCTACAGAATATTGTTTGAGAAAACTACATTTGTGAAAACTTAAACTGACTTTTCTTCAGTCCATCAAGCTTTATCTTGATTTACTGTTTATTTTTCTATTGTCAAACATATCTGTTTTTGATGCTTAAAGAGATAAACTCCAACAAAGAAAAGGAGCACGCCTGCTTTTTTTATTTTAGAGATTACATTCCATTTCTTTCACAGAGAGAATCTTGAGGGATTGAGTTTTTATTCATATTAAAGTGGAAGGCTGAATCAATTTATAATGCTTTGAAGTAACTGTATTATCTTTTATTAACCAATGAACAAATAATATTTTCTACATTCAGCACAGATAAAATATATAAACATGCTAAAGTTATTGTGATATTTTACACAAAATCTTCAAGGAACTCTGAACTAAAAATAAACTTTCATAGGATCTGCCTGTGAAAACTTTGATTTAATTGTTCATTGGAAGATAAAGTAAATTAAAAAGTGAAAAATATACACATTTTCACCAGAGAGCACCACTTTTGTTACTTTAATTTGCATTTTTTGAGATAGATTGATACATAAAAATATCATAAATAAGTTGCCATGTCAAGAAATATTCATCTACATTGTCAACATTCATCTACATTTTTAGTTATCTCCTCGTATTTATGTGTCATATTTATCTATCAAGATATTTGGAGATACATGTTGTTTAGAATTTTTCATACTGTTAGCAACTCTGCAATGAATATTGTTAAAGATGGCTTTAAATTAGTAAAAACTGAAAGGAATTGTTCACTGGTTTACAGTATATGAGATTCAATCCAGACCTAGGGGATTTATGCCACTCCCAATAGCCGGCCGATTATTTAGGAGCAGGGAAAGAATCCAGGAAACTTTCCTGCCTGCAAGATAATTTACATACCAGACCCAGTAATTCCTGATCTTGTTGCTATTTTTAAGGTCATAAATATTATTGGATTATACTACAGTCAAGATTATTATACTGCGTGAAAGTGGATTTAAGATATATGGCAATCTCTCCTTAAAAGCTACTCAAAGTAACTCAAAAGATTCCTCATGGAATCTCAAGCTACTTATGTGGGTTGATCGAATTAATATTTCTCATATCAAGCTCAATAGGTTAAGATTATTATATTTTTGTAGTATGGTTGAAAGAACTCACAATACCTGCAATGATTTTAAGTAACTTTTCTATAGTAGCTCAAATTCTGTATTATCAAAATGAACTATAAGCATCTAAGAAGGGCAGATATCTCAGATGTCAAAAATGTAGATATTAATGGATTTGAATGAACATATTTCTATTAACTAATATATGTCAGCTGCTTTTATCTATAAACTCATCTAGTTTACCCAAAGATATATGAAGTAATTCTCTATACTCTAGGAAACTAAGTATTGCTCTGGGGTGAGAGGGTTCCCTGCTCTGGGCAAGTTCACTATGAATTTGTGGAGACCTATTAAAGACAAGGGCAAGTTAGGGGCGCTAAAAGGGATTCATACCATGTTTACTCTCGCAG
Organism: Smutsia gigantea; assembly: GCA_032199065.1. Lineage (NCBI taxonomy): Eukaryota > Metazoa > Chordata > Mammalia > Pholidota > Manidae > Smutsia > Smutsia gigantea. The sequence goes on from JAVSCE010002777.1 coordinate 141,055, forward strand.
CAGTAGGTCTCAGTCTCTCCTGGCTCTCCCTCCGGGCTTCCTTCCTCTGCTTCCACTGCCCTCCTACTCAACTCTCTGCTCCTCCCATTCTCCTCCATTCCCTTCTATTCTCCCAATTTTCCCACCCCTAGCACTGGGAGGAACTCTGGACGAGTCTCCATGGTGACTGGCAGGATGCCCAACCAATTATGTACCAGGAACTGAGGAGAGGAGGTAATGGGCGTTTCCTCTCCACCCCTTCCCTGCACCTGTACTCAGTGACTGACCAGCCATTCTGTCCTCTGCAAGCATCCATAGATATGCAAAGAGGCTCTTTCAGGTCTGCAATGGGTGATATTAAAGCCAGACAAGTATTCTTGTCAGAAATTTCCATTTTCTCTACACTAAGGCACAGAGGAAGACACACCTATCTAGCATTAGTGCTATAAAACAAAGGAAATCTGATCCTCAAAGACATGGATCTTTCTACTTTTCCAAATAGCTCTATAAAAAATATTTGGCTAGATATGGCTCTGTAAAATGACATTTATATAGATAGCATCATATACAACAGATGTATTACATATTTAGTCCCTTACAACTTTATAGTGATATAATAAATACCTGAATAATGTAAAATAGTTGATTTACAAAACTTTTGATGTTTGATGTTAAAACTAGTAAAAAGGAATTATCTACTAAGATGTCTTAGAAAACTGCTTCTCAAACTTCCCAAACATACTACATGGGCATCTTGCTAAAATGCAGATTTCTTTCAAAACGTCTGGAGTGGCTAAGAAGCCACATTTCTAACAAGTCTAAGAGATGCTGATGTGTCTCATCCATGGATTGCACTTTGAATAACAGTGGATTGTAGGACTAATTATTTACACTTCAAGAAACTAAGCTTCCTTTTTATGAGGGGTTATCAATATGCAGACAGAAATTTACACAAATATTTTTAAGTACTAAAATATATTTTTTCCTATATGACTTTTTAATCTCTATTGATTAGATTGGTTAACACTGACACCAAAGTCTACAGTGTCCATCGTATTCATACATCTACATAAAATGTTCAGCTCCTCTCATTCTCAGCAGGTATGGTCTTATTAGCATCTGTGATTTAAAAAGCCCGAGTTTCTCCCAGCAAGATGTAGTTTTATTAATATGTGTTATATTTATATATCTCTCATTTTATGATGCTATTATGTGCAACCAAATGTATAGTTATTGCGCTAGGACCAGTTTACTTTATAAATATTGACTGCTAAAGGTGTGAATCTTACTAGGGTCTTTTGCATAACTATGTGAGGGTAAACAAACAAAAATTTCTTAAGAATAAATGAAAAGAATTTGTCTTAAATGGCAAGAAAGATGACAAGAACAAAAAAATAAGAGTCATGGGCAGAATATGTTTGCTAGCTGCTATTAAAAATGTTATTATTTTTTAAGAAAATAATAGACATCGCATTACCTTTTCAGGAGAACTGTGAATCGTTTACTAAATATATTGTCTGAAATATTTTTATTTGGTGTTTCTTAGTGCAGTGGTGTGATGGCAAATGTTTAACAACTAGCTTTCTGTAATAATAAAAAAAAACAGATTGTAGTATTTTCAGATTTGTACAGTGTAGAAATTCACCATGGTCAATTTCAAGCAACCAACATGACATTCCTGAGCATAGAATTAGGAAAAGGGGCACAAATGGGCTCTTACCAGCCCATAGAAGTCATTTCTAACACACCACTGACTTAGCCAGCCTGAGCACCACTTTGCTTTAACAATGCTGTATCACAATAATTCTCACTGTATATACTTTATATGACCTATAATATGTTTTCAATTATAAAATGTGAAAAATGCAAGCAAAATAAAGACAAAACTGGTAATAAATCTAACATACAAAGACTGATCATTACATATTTGTACATATCTTTGCAAATTAAAAAAATACATTTGTGGCAAAATGGAAAATTACTTTTGTTTTTGTGCCTACCCATTTGATAATATATTAGAATTTTCAACAATTATCAATTATTTCTCATTTTAATTTTAGAGTAACTAAAATACAAATGAAATTGTATTCAGTTAACATACTGAAATAAATTAAATCTTTTCTTCATAGTTGAATAATCTCTATATTTAGATTTTTTTCCAGTATTATGATAGGTCAATGAATAGTCTCATACAGAAGTCCTTGTATTCATTAACTTTGCTAGTTTAGGCTAAATTCACAAGAGGGAAATTATTGAGTCAAATGCTGTAATTATTTTTAAGATTTCTGATATTCCTAGCTAAATGATACTCAGGAAAATTTGTAGCAGTTTAAATTCCTATAAGGGGCATCTGTGAGGCCATCTTAAACCAGACTCATACCTCTTAATTATAAAGAAGAAACCCCCAAATTTCTGAAGCTCAATTAGAGCATATGATATCTCGTTTAATTTTTAAATTATTTAAGTTTTATTTACCATTTTCATAATAATATTCTTAATTGCCTGTAAACATAGCTGGCCAGTTCTTTTCCCTTTAAATTTGGATAGTACTATTTATTTAGTAATAACAATCATTTTTTTCATACCTGTCAAATCTAGCTATTTTAAATTTGTCTTTATAATTTTGTTTATAGTATTTTTATATTATCATGCATAAATTTTAGACTCTTGTTAACTATAGTGTACTGTGCATAATTATCAATATTCCATCAATGTTATAAAATGCCTTCTGCTCTCAGTCTCTAATTCTTCCTCCTTGATCATAATTATCAATTTTGACTAAAAATTGTTATAGAGTTCTAGATCCCATCAGGGAATAAAATAAATATTATAACAAAACAAAATAAAAATCATGGCAGTAACATATATGCAATTTACAAGAAAACATCCACAATTTATGAATGTTTAATTACATTTAATTTAAATTTAACATTTTACTGTGCATTTTCTATACATTTCCCTGATTTAATTTTATTATCCCATTTTTTCCTCTGTTAACAGAAGGTTTCTGCTATGTTCCCATGTGTATTTTCGTTACTCTAAAATTAAAAGCAGGCAGTCTTCACTTATGAAACTATAATATTGATAAATTTACCCTAATCAATAATAAAGTAAGGACTTTAAAAACAACTATGTCATTTATCTCTCCTTCCATCTTCTATGTTTCTACTAAAATTTTATCATATATTTTTACTGTTCAAATATCATTATTGTTATTTTATGGAGTAGATACTCATTTTAATTCATTCACAAATGCACCATTTTGTGATTCCTCATTACTTCAAGAATCTCTAAACTACCACCTAGCATAATTTCACTTTTGCATAAAAAATAACCTTGAGTGTGGGTTCTGTATTGGTGAGTTATTTCAATTTTCAGTGGTCTAAGTAGGCCTTTATATCACCTTCATTTGGGGAGGAAATTTCACTGTATATGGAATTCATAATGATTTCCTGTTAACACATCCTCTTCTAGCTTCCACTGCTGCTTTTCAAAAGGTAGTTCTGAGTCTAAATGTTTTTCTTTGAAAGGAGATATGTGTATTCCTTGACTGTTCTTGAAATTTCTTTTTTTTCTGGGTTTCTACAATTCCTCTCTCTTTCATAGGGTTATGAACTTCCTGTTTTTTATGCTTTGAGTTCATTGTTGTCTTGCAATTGGTAATTTAATGCATTGGAAACATATCCTTGTTCTTGATCTTTTTTCTCGATCCTCTAATTATAGACATAAGACTTTTTATTCTCTCACCTTATCTACTATAATTTCTATATTTTTATGTCATCATGCTTGATTATGTATATTTAATTTGACCTATCTACTGGATTATTCTCTCTTCAGCTATAAATTTTCAAGCACTTCCAGTGTATTTTTTAAAATTATTTTTCACATAGGAAATACTAATTTAAAAATTCCAACTATTTAATGATAATGTTTCTATTTTGATTTTTATCTCCATAGTAATTCTCTCCCTGGAATAATTCAACTACCTGAATTAACTCCAGTCTGTTTCGTTGTTTGCTTATTTATGCTCATATTTGTTCCTCTTGTTTTATCTCCTGAGCTTGGTTATCTTTGATTTTATTCTGGACATTACATTTGAAAAATCCATCCTGTTCACTGACAATAGCCATGATAGGTACAGAATGTGACATTAGTTTTACATTTTTTTCAATTTCTTTAACACCTGGTTCAATGAATATAAGACAGCTGGATTTTCATATCTACTTCTGCTTTCAGTATGCTGTGGTAAAACATATTATGTAGTCACTGAAAACTCGACTTACTCTACACCTGAGGACGGAGAGAAAGAGAGAGAGAGAATGATAAAGTCAAATAACATCTTAATATTACCCTATTATCTTGGGATCACACATAGAGAACCACTGATTAATAATAATAATAGAAACTAAGTGTCATAAATATATTCCATAGTGGTTATTATTAATTCCCCATAAATGCCATCTTCAACCCTCCTGTCTGCTCTTCCCATGAGAAGCTAACCTCGACTGACTCTCTCACTCAGACGCTGTTGCCATTGAAGGCAACAGCAGGAACGTGGAGGAAACAGGTTCGATTTGGACGGTGGCTGCCGGCCTTGACCTAAGTTAAAAATCCTGCACGGTGCCTTCTCTACCAGCTACCATTTTCCCTTGGGTCTCATATCACTGCTTCATCCTTTGTCCTTTTTTGGGATGGGTTATGAATGACTTTACATTTTTCCTTATTCTTGCTGCTTTACCATCCTTTGGTAGTTCCCTTAATACTGTCAAACAACCGGAAAACCGTTTAGACCTCACTGATACCACCATTGATACTGATGTCTCTTTTTGTAATATTGTGAAAGCTAGCCCCAAAAGCACAAGGTTAAAGAGATATCACTTCCTCCTTTACTGTAAATCACCTGGGTTTACAATATTCCATACCTATGGGTAAGTAGGAATTTCCATCCTGGTTGCTATTTTGCTAGTAAGGTGCCTGGAAAATGCTAAAAGCACTGTGTTATAGGTAGCCCCTAGAACAGCCCATGATGGTCCCCAGCTCCTAGTCTTCATAACCTTAGGCAATCCCCCCTCCTCCTTAAATGTTATGTAGACTTATTGACTTGGTTCTAAAACAGTTCTAATATTCAAAGATTTCACTTCCAAAGACACTCTCACTCTCTCTCTAATGGATCACTCTGGGAGAAGCCAGCTTCTGTGACGTGAGGTAGTGCCGTGGAGTGATCCATGGGGTGATGGTGCAGAGACCTCCAAAAACCACATGAGTAGGCTCAGAAGTTTGAGGTGAAGTCATCACTTCTTTGAGCCAAGTCTTTAGATATGACCACAGCCCCATCTGACCAGTTGACTGCAGATTCAGGAGAGATCTCGAGCCAAAAGGAACATAGCTAAGTCACGCCTAAATTCCTGACTGACAAAAGCTGTGAGATAATAAATATTTCTTATTTTAAGATGCAAAGATTTGGGATAATTTATCATACAGTAGATAACTAGTACCCTCTTCTCTTTCTTCATTATCAGGTTTTTCTCTAGCACTCATTGCTCAAGTCTGAGCCCCAACCTGACCTCTGGTCTATCTCTTCTCTGTCTCTTTCCTGAGGCAAATTCCTGGATGGGTATACCTCCCTAGGCACACAGATCACCAATCCCTTCTGATCTCTCTCCACGTTTCAGGGCCATTGCTAGTGAATAGGGTGTATGCCCTTCCCACCCACTTTGTTCTCAAGTCCCACAGATCTCTGTGCGTTTTCCAAACAAAGGGAATTTCCTTTCCTTAAATTATTAAAAACTACCTGACCTTTGTGCTTTGGAGCACATCACATGATCTCAATACGTGCCAGAATTCACAAAAGCCTTCTTTACCTCCAAACGTTTTAATTTTCAATTCAACTATCATATCTGAGGAAAAGAGTTACAGAACCTTCCTCGTTGTTTTATATCAATTGAGATAAAGGGAAATTACACACATATACATATATAAATTAATAATTTCATTTTTGCTTCAGAACTTTTTTTCTTTCAACACTCGCTAGAATTCTGTAATCACAGTAAAAACCTCCTGTCCAGGAAATGGTTTTGTGTTTCTGTTCAAAACTCTTTTAGTTTAAGACTGAGCTTAATAATTTGTTATTTAAAAACTTCATTGCTTTTACTTCCATCTCAATGAATTACTTGTGATTCATTTTCAAGTGAAATGGGTCTTTCCTTGTAATTGTTTGCATATATTTATTTTTATTCTTTTCTACAATTCATAAAGAGGTCATCTTCCTATGGCTGGCTATGTCTCAGAATTTTTTTCTTTTTACTACTTCTGCACTTGAATCACAATAGAGAAAGTATCAGATAATTTGATCTCATGATCAAATGTATTTTTCTCTGTAAAACTCTATTGTCTTATAGCATTTAATACTTTAAAAGTGATATTTAAAGTGAATCATATTTTCTTTTGTAAGTTAACTACCACTAGAACTAATGGAAGAAACATATGTCAGTCTTTCTTGTACCTTTCAAATGCTTTCCAAAAGCTTGGTATTGGCTTTGTACCTCAGTCCTTCCATATACATGCAAAACCTTAGTACACTTGTCCTCATATGCAAACAATCTCTGTAGAAGTTGGGCTAATTTTTATCTATTTTATAGTCAGTTTTTAATCTCTCAGGCTGTATTTTCTACATACTTCTAGTTAGTCTTTACTCTGGTCTCAGCAAGATGAATTACAATATAACCTGTGTTTTCCCTTTTATTCTGGCCCTGTAGGTCTTGATTTATACTAGTTACTCTTAAGAAGGGTGAGGTTAAATCATAGTTTTGTAAGAATTATCAGATTTATTTAATGACACATTGTCTTAGTCCATTTAGGTTGCCATAACACAATACCATAGATTAGGTTGATTATAAGCCAGGGAAATTTATTTCTCACCCTTCTGGAGGCTGGGAAGTCCAAGAGTAAGGAGTGGACATATTCAGTGACTGTCAACAGCCTGCTTCCTGATTCATAGATGGCCATTCCTTGCTCTGTCCTCTGCCCCTGCAGAGGGGTTGAGGGGACTCTCCAGCCTCTTTTACAAGGTTACTAATCCCACTCATGAGGGCCCTAGTCTCATGGCCTAATTACCTACCAAAAGCCCCACCTACCAATACCACCACATTGCGGGTTAGGTTTCAACATACAAATTTTCAACAGACATAAACATTCAGCATATTGACATGATATACTGCAGACTTCTTCCATTCTTTTGTCCTTCACATCAAAAATACAGTTAAAATTTAGAAACAGGCCTTTATTAAGATAACAGTGGAAAGATTATAAATTCCTTCAGTGATGACAATTAGATTTGAGTCAATCAAAAACCTAAGAGCATAAAATGGGAAAATATTTTGCTTAAAAGGTTCTAACCAGTAGGTGGCTAAATAACTCCTTGAAGACTGTGTGTGGAGGTTATTGCCTGAGAGTAACTGAAAATATTCCTCTCACTGACATTAAATCACTCTATAGTGAGGTTTCATTGCTTCATCTACCTGGTAGCCAACATAAACCTAGTTTTAAAAACATTTAATGACACATTGAATGACTCATCATTTGAAAACAAGAGGTCATTTGACCAAATTAATGGCAAGGAAGTTTAGAACCAATAAAAGAAAGCATTAGGATAAAAGATATTCAGCTCTTACACTCTATTGCCATCAGAATCCTATACATGAATTATTTTTATAGTTGGTTGATTTTCAACCAATTATATATAATGACCATTGACACCTAAAATGTATTCACAGGAAGATGTCTAAGAGCTAAATGATCAATAATGTAATGAGCTTTATTTATTTATTTTTTTTCTACAGGCCAACAGAAAAAACACCCTTGCAACTCTTATAAGGAATTCAGGACTCAAGATTCATATACACTATGACTAAATTTAAACATTATTTTAGGAGTACACTCTTGGTATATTGTTCTACTGGTCTCACAACAATTTTTCATTGATTCATCACTCATCCATTCATTTATTCCACAATCTATCTGTCCATCCAGAGTGGTTATTGTGTTAGACAGTCTTTAAGTGGTCCTCCACCTTGATATTCATGCCTTTAAGAGATCCCTCCGAGAGTGCTGACTATACCAGATAACTCACTTCTAATGAATAGAATATGTCAAAAGTGTTTTCACTTCTGAGATTAATTAGAAAAACGTGACTTCCTCTGGAACAATGTGTCACTCTCTCTCTCTCTCCCTTGGAGCCCCCCTTACACTGGGGGAAATAGGATGGCTTGCTATGAACAGCCCTATGGAGAGTTTCCTGGGCCAAGAAGCTGGTGTTTCTGGAAAATGACAGTGATAGTCTGGAAGTAGCCAAGAGCCAAATGAGTGCCCTTGAAGTGGGTCCTCCCCAGTGGAGCCCTGAGATAATCACAACCCTGGCCAAAACTTTGACTGTACCCTCATGAGAATTCCTGAATCATGGGCATCCCTAAATGGTGCCTGGATTCCTGACTCAGAGAAACTGAAATAATAAATGCTTATTGATTTAAGCTGCTAAATTTTGGCTTAATTTGCTATATAATAATAGATAAATAACACAGTTGAGTACATGGACTCTGAAATCAAATGACCTGTGTGATGCATTCTTGGTTTTCATAGCTCTGTTTTTTTTTTTACCTTGGGTAATTTATAAACTCTGTATCAATGTCTTTGTTTCTGAAACAGAGATAATAATAATAGTGCCTATCACATTAAGTTCTTTTGAGTTAAAAACTGAAATATACATCAAAGAGCTTAGCCCAGTGCCTTATCAACAGTAGACATTTAATAAATATTAGCTATTGATGCTTATTCATTTGAACAATAATATAAATGTCTATTAATTAACTTTGTGAAATTGAGCAGGTGACATAATAAACATGGGTCTCAGTATACTTTCATGCATTCAAAAAATATTCACCAATTCTGCATCAACCAGTGTCCTAAACTCTGCAATGAGCAAAAGAGAAGAAAAAGATATCTGCATTCAAGAATATTACTTTCAGGGGAAAGAGACAGGCAATAAAAAATAAACACAATAAATAAGGTTTATGATATGTTAGATGGTGTTAAGTGCTACAGAAAAGCATAGGAGACAAAATGAGAGAAGGGAAAGGGTTTAAAGCGTGTGAAGGGGTTTGAAATTTCATTTATGATGGGTCGGGAAAGCACCACTTATAAGGTAACTTAGGATAAAAACCTGTAAGAAGCGAGGGAATTAGTTATACAGCAGAAATAATACCCCAAATTGGACAACCTGTATTGCTCAACATAGGGGCCAAAGTTCACACAAACTTCCCCAGGCAAAGTTAAAAGCAAAAAGTCCTAAATCAGAAGAGAGGCTGCTAGTGTTGCTGAAATAAATTAAAAGGGAATGGTAGATGAGGCTGGAAAATCAGCAAGTAGTTAGATCATGTAGGACCATGTAGATATAAGTAAACTGTTACTTGCACCCTAAGTGAGATGCTAATTCTTTGGAGAGTTTTGAGTAGAGATTTCACATGGCATGAATTATAGCTTAACAGAATCTCTGGGGTTGCTGCTGCTGTGCTCAGAAGTGCCTGGAAGCATCCAGGTGAGAGGTGATGAGACTAATAAAAGTAAAGAAAAATTTTGCTAGAATGTGGCTGTGGCAGAAAGATTAGTGAGAATTTGTCAAATGCTGGGAATACTCTGAAATTAGAGGCAAAGAATTTGTTAACAGGGTATGGGAAGGGAAGGAGCAGGCGTGTATGCTTGCAAGATTTTATATATATACATGCATGTATACATGATATAGTATATAAAATCCATATATTAGATCATATTAATTATAATATCGATAACATATAAATTAATATATAATACATTAATATATAATTAACATGCTAATTATTACATATTTTAATAATGCATTATATTAATGCTATATTATATTTACTATTACATTATAATCATAATATACTATAATATTTTGATATATTAGTAGTATACTATATATGATATTATACATATATATTTTGAGGAACAAGAGTAGTGGTGGTGTCATTCAGGGAAAAGAGGAAGACTGAAGAAGCAGATTGGAGGGACCAGTATAAGGAGCAGTCAAATGCAAAGGACAGAGTAACAGGAGCTGTCGTTCCTGGTGTGGGCCACACAGGGGCACATCATCTAAAGAGCTGCAGTTCCCCAACACTGTGAGCATCTGATGGAGGACCCAGAAAACTGATTTCAAAAAATTCCCAAATCATATGGTTTTTTTACAGAAGACTAACAAATCAAATCCATTAATATATAAAAGAGTCTATCCCAGGAATGCAATGTTAGTTTAACTTTCAAAAATCAATGTAATTCTCTACATTATTACCTAGGGAAACAAATCTTTATGATTTTTTCCCTTTCTACATTCTTTGAATATAATTTGTTCTTCTAGATTTTAGGTTGAATATTTAAATGTATTTTAAATTTCTTTCTTTCTAATTTAAGAACTCAAAGTGATAAAATCCCTTCTAAACATATAGAAGAAATATGTATTCCACATATTTTAAGATGACATCTTAAAAATCTCATTCAATTTGAAATATTTTCTAAAGGCCCTTGTGATTTTCTTTTTGACTTTGAGTTGTTTAAAAGTGGGTTGCTTAATTTGCAAACTGAAAACTTTTTTCCAGAAATTTTTTAGTGATTTCTATTTCAATTCCTTGTAATCAGAGACCATTTTCTATATAATTTCACATTTTTCAAATTTATTGAGACTTTTTTTATCACTCCACATATATTCTGTCTTAATGAATAATCTATGTATAATTTAATAAAAGTTTATGTCATCTTTTTTGAGTATAGTGCTTTATAAATATCTGCTAAATTTATTGGTTTATAATGTTTACATCAGCTATGTCTGTGAAATGGGTGTTAAAACTTTCTAATACGTTTGTGAATTTTTCAGTTTCTACAACATGTATTTTGAATATAATTGTTAGTTTTATCCACATTGGCCTGGTTATGCGTTTTTAATCAATTTATTATTTAATCATTCTGGAGCACAGCTCTATCTTTGGTAATATTCACTGTCTTAAATTCTATTTTGTCTAATTTTAATTTAGATACATTAGCTTTCTGTACATGAAATTTGCATGAGGTATGCCTTTTTTTTACTTTTAATCATATTTGAATTGCATCTCTTGTGAATGGCATATAATTGAGTACTCCTTTTTTATGATAATTTCTCACTTTATTTGGACTTTTTGATATATTTATATTTGGTATAATTTTTTTATATGTCTGGGATTATGTCTACCATCTTACTACTTATTTTCCACTATTTTATGGTATATATTGTTTCTTATATAAAGTCATTGGCAATTTATAATTCTCTCCATTTTTTCAATGTCAATTGAATATTTGTAAATTTTTCTTACAGCACACTTGGAAATTTTGGCCCATTTATTCTACAAATACTTTGTCATCCCGAAATTTCTCTCTTTTCCCTCTTGGACTTCAATTAAATCATAATAGACCTTTGATATTGTTCCATAGGTTCTAAGGTTTCTGGTTTTTTTCTTCACCACAACCTGTTACATGTTTTTCAGATTGGGTAATTTCTATAATTGTTTGCTGACTTTTTTCCCCCCTGTCATCTCCAGTGTGCTGTTAAGTTCATCCAGTATTTGTTTTTAATTTCAGCAATTTTGTTTTTGGGTAGATTTCTCCTTGATTACTTTTAAAAGTTTCTATTTTCTACAGCTATATAATTTGTTTATTCATTACAAACATATTTTTATTTATATCTTTTATCATAACTGTATTAGTTCCTTTATAATTCTGTTAATCTGAAATTTTAATCATTACAAGGTCTATCAAATTGATTGCCTTTTATTTTCTCTATTACTTTAATAGAGAAATAATTTTAAATAGCATCTTCAACATTGTAAATGATACATTGTTTAGATTCTGGATTCTGTTGTGCTCTTCTGAAGTGTCTTGTTTTTGTTTAGATGCCCGAATTTTGTGCCTAACCTTGAACTAAAATATCATCTCTTTCTCTGTGGGTAGAAGCAGAAATCCTTCCTCAGTTCTTCTAGCCTTGGTTGTATTGCTTGGAGTTTTCCTATGGCATGTGTACTTCACAGATTAGATCAATATTTAGAGAACGTTTAGAGGTAAGAAATAGTAGCCTTCTATTGCTCTCTTAAGAAATTTCCTTCCTTACTTTCTTGTGATAATCATCTTGACTCATGTACATTGGTTATTCTAATCAGTCCAACATTGATTTTTCTAATGAAATTTAGCCACCCTTTGTGGCACTAGTTGGGGCCTTTCCTTAGACAAATTCATATAAATGGGAAAGTCACCAATGTTTCCTCTTTTTCCTGCATTTGTATTATTTTATTATTCCTGTAGTAGCTGACCACGTTATTTTATGCTATTTATTGCGTTTTTATATATTCCTCTCTTTTTTTGGTTGTTCTCAGATTTTTATATACACACATTACTATCTATGTTGAAATAATATCATGACACTTCATGTATATTAGGGCCTCATATACTTCTTTCAGCCCCTTCCCATAATTTGTGATATAACCGTCATAGATTTTATGTCTGAATGTATTTTATATCACACAATGTATTATTATTATTTTAAACACTTAGTTACCTTTCGAAGAAATTGGATTTTTAAAAATTATTTGCCCACATATTTACCATTTCTACTGTTCCTAACTCCTTCATGTACATCTTGATCTCCATCTGATATCATTTTCTTTTTGCCCCATGAACTTCCTTTTACAGTTCTGATTATGAGCAGTAACCTTCTAAGCCAGAAAAAGGTTGTATCTCCTAGATTACCTTTCTGCCAATTGCGTCAATTTCTGGTTGTGCTCTTATTGTATTGTAACGGTCGTGGCCCCTTCTTTGTTTTCCACTTCCAAACTGGTTGGAATGGTAGTAAAGACTGGAGAGTTACCATGTTCCATGAAAGGGAAGCCACTTGTTGAGACCAGAAAAGTAACAAGTTAGAGGGAGCTTAGGATCATGTTGAATTGCAACATGGAAATTTAACTTAAAGCTTCAACTTTTATGTTGATATAAATGTCTAATTTATTTGAGTCATTGCTAATTTTAAGTCTTTGTTTTACCAACCACAATGATAACCTAGCCAATACAAATTTAGCACCTAGAAATGAGATGTTGACATAGCAAAACTTACAATATGTAGCATGGCTTAGCAGCAGAACATGAGACATCAAGGACACAGTTTGGAGAACTGGTGATTGCTGTAAAACCTGTAGTATCTTCACAGGTAAACCATGTGCCAATAGAGACTATAATTCTAGGGCAAATGATTGTTTTCAAACTAAGAATATTTTTGCATTTGGCTGTTTTTTACTGCTTTTACAAAAGCTCTATAAAACAGAATTTTGATCTAAATCTAGCCATTATGCAAGATATTACGTAAAGAACTCTGGCAATGATAGTCTTTTGTTTGTAGCTTCTACTTCATTATGACTTAAGTCCATAAAGATGGGAAAAAAAACCTAGCCCCAACTAAAGCCAATATAAAAGATGATACTCAAGAAATAAGATTGTGCCCCCAAGCCTTTCTGAAGCTTCTCACAGTAATTTTTTATCAACAAAAAATAGAAGCTATCTAAGCAGCATACATGAAATAAAGGTCTTTTTCTATCCACTCAAACCTATTGTTTCAGATGGCCCTAAGTTATATGTAATTAAGTTGAAGAGACTCTGATGGACAGAAGACAAACCTAGCAAATAAAAGACAGATTTTAGACTTTGGAATTATTTCTAGGTATCATTGCACTGAATTTCCCAGAATCCAGAAGACTAGAATGTAGTGAAGTTTTGAAGAAATTATACTACAAAAATATCACTAGCTTTGCTTGAGAAAGTCTGTGATTACTGGATTCCTAAAACAACCTCACAAAGGCCCCCAAAACTGACATATAGAAAGTAAGTTGGGAAAACTATATGGCCTCAAGTAGGTCAGTCTTCAATGCCCACTTCAGATAAGCCAGAGAAATAATGGACAAAGAACAATCTCACATTGGGTTGTTTGAAACCACAGAAGAAAAGAGTAGCTTTATCAGAAGAAAATAGTTGAGGACCTACTGCCCAGTGGTAGCCAGATGGGGTAACCAAGAGACTTACTTTACTTCTTCAGTAGGAATTCTTAGCAATTTCTCCATTACAGGATTTGGTCATTTCATTTCAATGTATTTTTTATTCTCTTGATGGGGGTTAGGGTTGCAATTTTTCTATTCCTAATCATTCATTGTATGTTGGGTGTGTTTCTCATTTATAGACATTCACACCACAAGGAATCATTTATGGACCTGATAACTGCATATAATTCTGAAATCCAAGAGTTTGGATTGTAAGCAATAACTTTTCAATATCTTGAGATTATCTATTTTAGGGTAGGGTTGAATGTATTCTTTCAATGTCTTATACATGGAGACCAACATGTATAAAAATACTTGACTGTCCAGAGGTGCTGGCTGTGGGAGTTCTCCTTTTACATCAAGATAGAAATTCAGCTGGGTAATAACCACCCATAAGAACAAACAACATCGCCTGGGCTCCTTTTTATCAAAGTGTTGTCACGTGAGCAATTTACTGACAGACAATACACAAATGGAAAATGACCAGACCATACATGTCAAAGGAACTCTGACTCACCAGATCCATAGCAATCATCCTGGGAAACTAGACCACAGAGTCTGGATGCCTCAACAGTCAAGACTTGTTCAGCAATTGCCAGCTTACCCATTCCCCTGCATTCAACTCAGGACTAAAAATACAGAACCATGACTCCAAACCTATCACATAAGATGCCCATTTCTAGTTAACTTGCCTCCAACTTCTCCAGACCAGAAGATCCAATCAGAGCATACTGAATCCTTTCCTTTTTTTCACTTCAGAGTTTTTTCATTCCTTTCTTGCCTTTGAGTCTCTGCCAAATTCAATCCCTTGTAAAAGTAAGTACTCTCTGTTTTTTCTCATTTAGGTTATCTTTGTTCATTTTCACATTCTGGACAATAGAAAATGTCAAGTACAATTCTGACCAGATCTGCAAAAGAAATAGGTTGAGTTTTGGGGGATTTTTTTTCCTCTTGCTCTTTCCCTTTAATTACTGGCTGAACTGAGGCATGATACAGCATGACTGTAGTAGCTGAAGTAATCATATTCAATCAAAGATGTGGAGGGTGGCAGATGGGATTGCCTCTGTGGAGTCCTGCTATCTTTGTGGAGTAGAGACATATACCAACTCAGACTTTATAGGCAACAAAATAAACTTCTATTTTCGTTAAGATATTGGATACTTGCAAGTCTTCCTTTTGGTATCTGAACTGACACAATAAATAATATAGAATTTTAAAACACCATTTATTTTTAATTGAAATATAATGAACATATAATTTTGTTAATGACACCATATGATTAATATTTACATTTGTGTACAGGTACATAGACACTATAAAATCAAAACAAAATATTTTAATTACCCTAAATATTTCCACAAGGGCTCTTGGAAATTAACCACCTGTCTACCTTCAGCCAGGGTCAATCACCTATCTGTTTTCTGGTCCTTGTATTATTTTGCTTTTCCTGAAATGCCATGTAAATGGAGTTATGAAATATTTAGTCTTTTGTGTCTGGGTTCACTCACTTAGCATGATGATTTGAGATCCATTCATGTTATTGAATGCAAAAATGTGAAAATAACGGGAAAATCATGTATATCAATGAATAGTGGATCCAGCTCCAGAGGCAAATGAATATAGGTTCTATGGTCATAGTTGTTCTATGAACCATAGAGTTTCCTGGAAAAATCTCCAAGGCGTAATAGGAGACATGTGAGAGAGTAAATTATACAAGTCCTCATATTACATAAATAAAAGGGATGAATGAAGATGTCACACTAACAAATATTATTATAAACCATTACTTAGAGACATAGGTTTAATCACAATAAAATAGCAATAAAATTAGATATACTTGTCAATAAATAAAAGATAACAAATAAAAGATAATAAAATTAGAAATACTTGTCAAAGTACGTCTCAGTGGGGGACTGAGGTGGCAGATCTTCGATCATAAGACTGATATTTTTCATTTTAATATTTTGTGCATGTATTTTTACTCAGATGAAACCAATAAATATTTTTAATAAGAAAAAGAAATTTTCCAAAGGATGATAGAGGATGATATACTGAATGAGAAGCTAAGAAAATGAAGAATTAAAGAGGAAGAATAAAAGCTCAGCCAACTAGAAGACAATATGATAATGTTTCATTTCAGATCTAAGCTTGGCACAAGGGAGATAAATGGGCAAATTCAATGAAATGGCTAGATTTGAGTACAGGTAGGTAAGAGAAATCTATGCCTGTTGTCTCTGGTTCTAGGCCACGAGTTCTTTAATCCTTAATAGGTCTTAAAACTGGTTCCATTAGAAAAGGTCATAACACTGAGATGTTAGCATTAAAAAGAAACTAAAATTTCACCAGCATGCCAGTTACTCATTCCATAGATGAAACATTCCAGCACTGAGATCACAGACTATGGGGAGGCTTTATTAACAGAAATGTGAGGGAAAGAAAAAGATATGTCTAACAGTAAGCCAACAGGCAGAAACCATTAGCAGGACCTGTTCCAAGCCCGGGTAGACATCAAAAATCACACGGGATGAATTAGGCTCATGGCTTGGGTTCAAAGCAGAGGACAGTAATGAAGGTGGGTATCACTTCTAGCTCAGGTCTTGGGAAACTACTTTGATTATAAAGATTCAGAGGAGAAGTTGTAGAAAAGGAAATAGATTTTGCTAATTGAGTCCAACTTAATGATTCAGTTGGACTTGTTGATCCCAAACTTGTTAATCAAGTCCTGATTCCCTTCTCACCAGCTGAACAGTCTTGGGCAAATCACTTCTTTCTGGGCTTTAGTTTTCTTTCAGTTGCTTGGATAGCAGTAACAAGATTAGAAAACTAGCCACAATAATGTCTAAGATATATATACATTTACCATGTGCTAAGTACTATTTGTACTTCAGTTTATTTATAAAGTTAGGCTATTTTAACAGCTTTGCAGCTTCTTAATTCTGATTTTATGAAGTAGAACGAGAGATTTGAAAAGTGGGTTACTTTGGGGATTTAACAATTTTGAATAAAGTATCCTAGCCTAACACTTATTCAGTTGTTACAAGTAAGTCCCTCCTATATAGATATACTATATTTGCCACATCAAATGCCTTCAAAACCCAAGACAATAATAAAAATTTGTGGGGTGAATACATACAGGACTACAGACACACCTCAGAAATAATACAGGTTTAGCTCCAGGCCACGTAATAAAACAAATATCACAATAAAGTGAGTCGAATGAATATTTTTATTTAATGTCCTTCAAGAAATTTTTTTTTTGCATTCACAACTCTGCTAACCATTTGATGCAAGAGGCCTGGCTTTTAGCTTTTCTTGGCTTTTGGCATGCCTTACTATGTTTAATCACTTCCAGCTTTTGAGTTAAAATGAGAGGTGTGTAACTCTTCCTTTCACTTGAACACTTAGAGGCCATTAGAGGGTTTTTAATTGGGCTGATTTCAATATTGCTGTGTCTCAAGGAACAGGGAGGCCTGGGGAGAGGGAGAGGGATGTAGGAACAGCCAGTTGGTGGAGCAGACAGAATGCACACAACATTTACCAATTAAGTGTCCCTTTTTATACGGACATAGTTTGTGGTGTCCACACCCCCCCAATTACAATAGTACCATCAAAGATCTCCAATCAAAGATCAACATAAGGAATATAATAATAATGAAAACGTTTGATGTTCTCTGAGAATTACAAAAATCTGACAGAGAGACAAGAGAACAAATGCTCTTGGAAAAACTACCAGCAGACTTGCTCAACGTAGGACCGCCACAGTCCTTCAATTTGTAAAATCACAATAAATCTGCAAAGTGCTGTTAAGCAAAGCACAATAAAAGGGGGTATGCTTATTTAAGGGACTAGGAAATACTGCCTGGTCATGTCTAGTCTACAAATAAATTTAAATCAACATAGGAATTAGGCAACAATAAATCTGAACATTATAATTGGACTATAGGCATCAAGTCTTTTTATTTAATATCAACCTATATATGTATGTATATTTAACTAAGCCTATTTGTTAATTTTCTCATAAATCCCTATCATGAATCTCTCAGTGACCTGTTCAGAGCCCCTTTATATTGATGGTACATGAATACTCCAGACCCTGTTGGTGTAGGCTACTAATGGCTCACAGTAGCCTCCTGTTCCAAAGAAAATATCCCCAGGCAAATAGGAGGCAAAACACAGAGCCAATAATTGAATGATTAACATTAGAGTACAAAAGACTGAGCCCTATGGCTCAAAGAGACAACGAATTCTGTATGTGTATGTCATGCTCCAGAGCTTCCCCACATGAGCAGGTGAGGCCTGTCTCCAGCTGAGAGCTACACACTTAGGTTTTTGCCCCTACTTTACTGTGGTCCCATCATGCTCCTTCAATAATTTGAACAGAATACACATCTCAGGCTCTCATAAGTTATCCAACTTAAGACAACCTCACATTTTCCTCAGGGAGCATATCTTTTTATTATAGAGACTAAACACCTAAAATTAAATATATTTGAAATTAAAACAAATAAAGCCAAAACAAATTATCTGCATACTAAAAAATAATATTTAGAGGTAAAAAGAAGTTACTTATAGTAGGTCATGCTAAAATTAGAGGGAAATCCTCACCTTCCCTTCCTAATTTGAGAATAAGTTCCAAACATCATAAGATTGTGAATGTTATCTTGGTCTAAAATTGAACTTGAGATTCTTGCAAAAACTCACTGAGTATTAATCTTTCTACAATACAGAGTAATCCATAAAACCAATTAGTAATCATAAGGGAAATTGTGGGGGTACCAAAATGTATGTAAATAAGAAGGTGAATAAAAGAATGAAACGCCTGGAAAATATTATTTCCAAAGACTCAGAATCTTATCACGGATAAACAAATACTTTTAATCCACCTGTAATTCCCTCCAGAGTGCTTCAAACTACGTTAATTCTTAATAAACATAAATAACTATTTTACTGACAATTCCCACTTCTAAGGCAAGTGCCAGAGCGCTTGTCACATTTTGAATAATGTTTTATTGCTACAAGGTTCAGAGACAAGATTAGGTGGTAAATCGATTTCTCGGTGCACTTACTGAAATTTTAAATTCACTCCTGGTGATATATCCCACAGTAGCATGTAGCAAAAATTATCTGGCTTTATGGAGACAGTTTATAAAGCATTTGATATATACCATCTTTAGAAGCAATCTCTAATTTGTTACTTATTTATATAGTAGGACAACTTTGTGCCCAACTCTCTGAAAAGCACAACACTATGCTTATAATTTTTAATATTTAATTGTACATAATTTGTTTCCCACAAATACTGCCCCATAGAAACACTGAAAAAAAAAACACATCACATGAAATTTGAATCTATCTCTTTTCAAACATAGTGAAATATTACATCATACAGCATGCTTCAGAGTTCAGTTGGCATCAGATATGTAAACTGATTATGCTGACATTAATACACTATACCCAGTAAGAATTCTTGCTGAAGAAATAGTGTCCTTTTTTTTAAATGTGTAATTATGCTTTTAAACATTCAGTAACATAAAATGGTAAAGCAAGAAGAGCTTCAGTGGTGCAGGATCTCTCTGCCTGTCCAGGTGTTTTGCAAGTTAATTTTATATTAGTTTGGTTTACTGTTTGCTTGACTTTGTCAAAAGTCAAGTCAGATACTTAATTGAAGCATTTAAGAAAAAAAACAATATATTTAACTTGAGGATTAGAAATATCTATGTACCTGTCTTAACTTTCTAATAGGAAGAAAATAGTATGATTAAAAAACAATTGGGGTGAGGATTTGGACACGTCAAGGAAAATGATAAAAACTGAGATGAGGCTAATTGGCAAAAGTTTAACCTTACTGAGGCCTTTTAGGCTAGAGAAAGGGAAACTCCAGTGTGACCTGCCTATTTCACGCTTAAGTAGGGGGTTTATTAGGCAATGTTCTCCATTTCCATGGAGAAGTTTTAAAGACATTTACATCAGGTACATTTAAGAAGTTCTTAACTCTCTGCCTTTATAATAGAATATCATGACAGCATCTCCAGAAAGAGATTATAGTTTACACCCTAATAGAACAAAATCATCTATCTACCAGCATATAGCAATTGAGCTGAAAAGATGTGCTCCCAAAACGCTTGTACCTCAAGATTTTATATATATTTTTTCACAGAAACTATAACAGAATAAACTACATTAAGAGCTGTATCTGAAAAGAACACAGTAGGTTAGTTTGCCAAAGTTTCTTCCACAATCATTCTTTTTCTTTGACCCTCAAATTTAGAAAAGAAAAACTTAACTTTTCATTGTATCTTAGTCATGCATAGTTTTTACATCCATCTCAGTGATTGAAAACCTCCATATATGAACTCTCCTTTGATGCAAGAGTAGAACTCCAGCCAGCGTAAAAATCAGTGTGCTCTGTGCTTGGTTATGAAGTGGTCAGCAGAGTCATCATTATTGATTCATGATTTTTTTATTTTATCATATATTGGTCTTTTCATTACATTTCAACATTAGTATGATTGTGTTGTTTGGAGTGAAAGTTTGCAGTGAAGAGTGGAGGAGTTAAAGGAAAGGCATTTTCATAGGCCAACAGTGACCCAGGGGCAACTGTATGGAAATCTGCCTCCCTCAGAATGTTGATTGAGTCTCAGATGAAATTGTGCAAGAATGAGTTTTTCAACTTAAGAAAAACAAGTTATTTTTGTTTGATAGAAGAAAAAAATTAAAAGGGAAAGGAACTAAGTTTATAGATTACTATTTGTGACAAAATGTTTTATATTTACTGCCGGAAGAATTATTCATGATATATCTTCTCTTTTGGGTTATTCTTGTCTTACCAAAAAGAAGCACAGAATTTCTTTGGTGGTTCTCAGCAATGGAAATGGATGAACGCATTTAATGTGACCTTCAG
Organism: Smutsia gigantea; assembly: GCA_032199065.1. Lineage (NCBI taxonomy): Eukaryota > Metazoa > Chordata > Mammalia > Pholidota > Manidae > Smutsia > Smutsia gigantea. The sequence goes on from JAVSCE010002777.1 coordinate 162,106, forward strand.
ATGTCCGGAATGTTAGTTTTCTGATCTTCCCTCTAAAAGGGGCTAATGTCCCCTAATCTAACAGAGGATGGGCAGAATAGGATAATAATGAAATTGAAATAGCTAGCGATTCTCAGTCCAGGCCCTCCTAGACAAATGGAAGCCACCTATAATTTTTAAATCTGTTGACAAAATTCACTGATATGATAGTAATTATATAACAACTGACTCTGTGAAAGAAAAAAAGACCCTATTCATAGTGTTTGCCATTTTCTGCAGTCTAAATATTGCCAACAATGTTGATTTCAAGCTAACAGCATATCACTGAACACTAGGGAAGTATGCAGTAGCAAGCCATTGTACTTTGTTTTACTTCATTATCTAATTCAATCAAAATTGTGCAAATTGCTATAGAGACATGCTCTATATGTTTTACAGAAGTTTTAGGACATAGTCCACAGTGGAAAATAGACTTTATGTCATGGTAGTGTACACACACACTTAAAAAAATAAGGTTTACAATGCAATACGTAACCCTTGTTAGGTGAAATTTCCTATATTTTCTCTATTTTGTTTAAATCATTTGACAATACTGTCTGATCCACTAAATTGGTTGCATGCCCACATAGATTATAACCTCCAGTTTGAAAATCATTTATATAAGGTGTGTGACAAAGTTTTGGTAAAAATTTCTACTGTATTTCTTTAATTCATCTTAAATAAATGATGCCTGTGTCTTTTGTTACATGATTTCACCAAATAACACAAAGAGAGATGAAGCAATTCTGCACACTGTCCTGTTACTTCTATATCTGTTGCTCCAGTCATACCCAAATATAATATTATTTGTTTATATTCTTCCTATGCAACTGGCTAAAATCATTCCAATGTTTGCTAGTTTGCTAGTTTTTATTGATATACAGTCCTTCCTTCTGTTGAGTGGAAATGTCACTCTCTGAAACTTTCACTCTTTCATCCTTGATCTAAACTCTGGAGCCCCACAGAATTCTTCTTTTCCTCTCCCACAGGACAGCTTCTCGGGTATTTGAAGAAATCTTTCCTGTGCCATCTTATTTATTTCCTACAGAGTATATATACTTCAGCTGTTTAATATTCTGCATATGCCATGCTCCTGAGTATCTTATTCTTCGGTCACTCTTCTTGGAATTCACTCTAACTTACTTATGTCCCAGTTAAGGTACTTTGCACAGAACTGAACACAAATTGTAAGGGTTGTCTCACTAACTCACCCTAACTCTTTCCAGACCCAAAACATTTATTCACAGATTCCTTTCATATCCTTTTTACCTAGCTCCCATTTTACATGTGAAAAATTTATTATGGGACATAAAATGCAGCATTCAACCATGAATTTAGAATTGGTCTTTGAGATTATTTTCAAAAGTGTATGCAAAAAAGAAGCCGTAGCTGCTCAAAGTTGATAGATCATGTCAGCCAACATCCAACCTTTTTCTAAAATACATGCCTGGATACCATCTATTATAGGCCTGCTTAGAATGTCTTTTGGTATTTTTTGAAAGTTGAGAACTAAAACCAGTAGTGTAAGGAAGAATCATTTTCTGTTATTCAAAAGTTTTCACTGTTGATGAAAATCTAGAATAGTGACCTCTAATTTTCTTTACTCCTTAAAAAAAATAAAAAAGAAACTCTCATGTACTTGACTCTGGTTTTGGGGTGAAAAATATTTTGTGCAGATGGATCTGTTGGGGTTGTGAAGTGCTGCATGGTGAATTGAATTTGTAGATAAGTACAAAAGATAAAAGAATGAGACTAGCTTAGAAAGACTAATAAAACTTTACTAGGTGACTACACCTGAACTGTATCACATTTTTTTCATTCAAAGCCATTTTTTGAGTAGCTAGTTGTGTGGGGTTTTTTGTTTTGTTTTGTTTCTCATATCAGACAAACTTTTTTGTTAGAACTTACTACTGGAAGACTAATGGATATCACCATTTTCAGGTAACTTCTGCTGTTTTGTAGCCTTTATTCTATGAATCCATACTAGTCTGAGCTTGTTACTATGTTACTCTTTTTATAGGAAGTATTTTTAACTTGGGATCGCTTGAAACATAGTTTCTTCTTTATTCTAGTCAAAATTAACTATAAGATTGCACCATTCCAATGCCTTTTCCAAACTGATTTTTTTCCCACTATCAGTTTCACATTAAATGTTGTGAGTCTGCTGACTCCAAAAGGAACAACTAAATAAGTAACGAAGAGGGAATTAGATTATGGTACAGTCAAATTCCAGAGGACCACTCTGATAAGCAAAGCCCTAGCTTTCTCTCATGTATGAAGGCTCCATGACTATATCATACACTTCAGGGAAGGAGACAACAGCTGAAAATAAAAATTTAGAGGATTATATGTTCAGAGAAGAAATTTTAGTTTCTTTCTCCTTGTTTGAAGAAAGAACAACTTCCTTAGCACAGATAGATAGGAAAAAATGTTGATATACTACAATGTACTGAAAATGTATTTTGCATCTTCTAAGTATTGTAGAAACAGGGTGAAGAAGAAGAAAGTATATCCTAGGGAACTGTTTTAATTACAGATAGAGAAAACCAGCAATAGATAATAAGCACTCTCCTTTATCTCTTTCTTGATGGGAGAACAGAGTTGCCTCTTCCTTAAGCAAAGCCATTAACACAACTTCAGATATGGTCTTTCAATTTAAATTCCATGCCCCTTCTCCATGGCAGCCCTCTCCTTTCCAAAATTCCCAACACCCCCTTGTCCTTGTCCTATTTTGGTGTTAGTCTTCCAGAACTTGAGCTTTGGATATTCTTTTTTGGTGGCTCATCACGTCATAATCCTAATCTGAAACAATATATTTTCCCTCTTCTTTCTCTCTCCCTCTCATTGATATTGCCATCATTTTTAGGAAGATGGTTGAAGATGAACTAGAAACTGTATCTCCTTGGTCTCCTGTCCAGAAGACCAATCATCCAGTGATGAACTATTAGTTAAGCTAAATTACAGCTAATCAATGAAACCAGGCTGTAGCCATATGGTTATCTACCAAGAATGCCATGACTCTGGCTAGAGCATAAAGTATTCTCTCTGACTATATGAAATGTAATTCAAACAAGTGAAACTGGGTTACTGAAAGCATTACTCTAGTTCCTGCACATCAACTTAAACTCTAACTAGTGGATACTTATTACACAGTGGACCAGGATTCTTAGATTATGCACAATCATCTATACTTCTGTGTGCCTAGTTGATCTTACCCCTATCTGCTATACTTCCCATTCGGTCCCATATCCACATAAATTACATTTACCTGGTACAGTTGTGTATTCTCTTCTAAATTAGATTTGATGAATGAGAAGCACTGGAAAGACATGAAGACAGGAATTTCATGTCTTCACTCTCTCTGTTTTGGGCTGAATCTCTAGTATTGTCTACATTTTCAGTGCAGTTTGACACCCATGGGGAGCCCTGCCTTCCACAGACACAGCTCCCATTGGAAGCCCTCAGTGCTATTTCAATTCCTTCCAGGTGACCTGAGATTTCAGGTTATGACAATACCCTTTCCTCTTGTCCTACCATCTCTGGAAAGGTAGTAACTACTGTTGTTAATCTTGAATTTCTTACCTCTTTGTTTAGATATTGATCTCTTGTATAAGATTTTTAGTTACTCGTTTCATTTATTCCATCTATTGAACTAATTGGAGTGGGATTTTTTTTTCATGAACTGACCGAGACTGATATGTATTGAGGGAGATCTGTACACCTGAGTAGATCTATGTGAGCTGCTGGGTTTAATACCTATTTCAATTCCTAAATTAGATTAGATTCCTGTAATGTTAAGAAGAAAGATCTTTTTTCACTTTATTTTTGCTCTCCTAGCCAAAAATATACAAACTTCCATGTACCTAAGTAAGTGACAGAAGTTATACTAGAATCTACTATGTTGTCAGCTGAATGTAGACTCTTAAAAATAACAGAGGGTGAGTTCTAAGGTCCTATCCTTGACTAAACTATGTCTGGCTTTATGACTGATACATATGCAACCTAGCTTTGTGATACTAAGCAAAGTGTTTGTTCTCCTGGTGTTTATTTTGTTGTCTATGAAATCAGAAAGCTGTCTATTAAAATGCTATTCTGAACATAATTAAAAGGTATATAGGCACTCTGAAAATAACAAAGCATTAAAGAAATTTAAGGCAGCTGTATGATTGTCATGGAAAGCAAAGTTTTTGACCAGAAAACTATCCCTATTCTTCTTAATCTTCTACAAGAAGAAAATTAAGAGATTTTATAGCCTACAAAGAAAATAAATGTTCACATATTTTAAAAAAGATGTATTTGATATATCTCTAATTTTGTAATCTCTTTCCTGCATAATTATTATTATTTTATTTTTGGTTTCTATTTTTTTATTTTGCTATTATTAATATACAGTTACATGAGCAACATTATGGTTACTAGACTCCCCCTATTATCAAGTCCCCACCACATACCCCATTACAGTCACTGTCCATCAGCGTAGGATGCTATAGAATCACTACTTGTCTTCTCTGTGTTATACTGCCTTCCCCGTATCCCCCACCCCACCCCCAGCCCCGCTACATTATGTGTGCTAATCATAATGCCCTTTTTCCCTCCTATCCCTCCTTTCCCACCCATCTTCCCCAGTCCCTTTCCCTTTGGTGGCTGTTAGTCCATTCTTGGGTTCTGTGAGTCTGCTGCTGTTTTGTTCCTTCAGTATTTTTTCTTTGTTCTTACACTCCACAGATGAGTGACATCATTTGATACTTGTCTTTCTCCGCCTGGTTTATTTCATGCAAAATTATTTTTAACCTTCTTAACCTTCATGTCTATATTGTTCAATACTACTTCTCAAGCTCCATCAAAATTCAAGAGAGCCATTTAATAATTATTTTTAAATGCATTTAAGTAAACACTCAAAGTTCTGTCTTTTTGACCAAATTAGACTTAAAGTACATAGACCCAATGAGGGGAAGTCAGTCCTTCCCTAAGGACAATTTTATTGACCAGTACACAAAAATTCTCCACCAGAATTTGCACAAAGTAAATCCATTGTATCCTAACGAGTGTGGTACTTGCCCCACGGTAAAGACCTCAATTATGTATTAGGATTTTGTACAGAAACATTATACCCAAATTAATCACTTGAAAGATATATATGTGAACCTCTGGTACAATGTCTTAATCCTTGTACCTACTGAATGGGCACATATATTAAAGAACATGGACCCTTTGAAAGTACCCAGTTACATTAACTTCTATGAAGGTGTTCCTCAGTATGTCCTGGTTAATTCAACTGTACTGCAGTGAAGTTCAGCTGAAGTCTCTATGCCTCTGATCTGGGAAAGCCTTGACCTAATGTAGAATCTCTGGGTCAGCAAATTGGAGTTTCTGAGCCATGTTTTTGTCCACCCCAGTGGTCTCTATAAATGGTAAATAAGGAAATATTTTTGCAGTGGAAAGTAGAATGCTGAATCAAGGACACTGCTGATTTTTGAGGCTTATAGAAACCATCGTTTTATTTCCCCCTCTAACGTTAACATTGCTCATAACCAAATAGCTGAAGAAAGGCATGAAGGTTTCTTACGCTTGCTAACATCCCATTTCCTAGAGGCTATCAGCTTCCAGTAATCCTTATTTTTTGGCCCTTATATCCTTATATACTCATCTGTTCTGACACATAAATCATGACATTACATACAACTATCAAACTCTGTCTTGATGCTGGGGCCATCCTATACAAACCACTTTGGACCTGGAAGCGGCAGTCTGCACTGTGCTCTGTCAACCTCCCCAGCTACCATCTAATTTTGCTCTCGTTAAGACAATACAAATTATAATTCAAATACACTAAGTCTTTAAGTAAAATGTAAGTCTGTATACCTTTAGCATTAAGTAATTTATTAAATAAAATGTAAATAAAATAATCTATGTTAAATAAGTAAAATAGTGTAAAATAAAATTTATGTTATTATTAAGAAATAGATGAAATACCCAGTCTAACTGTAACCAACCTCTATAACTGTAGGTCTTGCTTAGAGAAGCAATTCCTACTTTAAAAATGAATTGGCTACAGTTTCCAAGCAGCAGATGAGTAGGTTTGGATCTAATTTTCTGCTACTGCTGACTTTAATCTCATGATGTCCTAATTTACCTCTTTACTTTCTTCTTTCATTGTGTCTTTCAGATTCACCATGACAACTGCTTTTCTAGTCACTTCTCCCTTTATAGTTTCTCCTCTCTCAGAATTTAGAATCTGCTTTGCTTTTTCTAATAATGTTCTAATCCAAAGAGGAAAGGTTATGTATTTAACCTTATATCCCTTTGATTCCTAGAAGTGCCACCACGATTCCATTTTCCAGAAAGTATCAATGATTCTTTTTTTTTAAGTTCCTGAATGTTAGAAACAAACAAAAATCCTTTTGTTCACTTATTTAAGATGACTTACAGAGGAGTTATCAAACTAGAGAGGATTTGAGGCATCAAACTCAGCAGTTGCAGATTAAAGATGGCTTTAGATCCATTGCTACTCCTCCAACTGAAAGGTGAAATCTGATTCTCTTTGCCTTGAATCTGGGTTGATGTTATTAATGACTTGATCCACCAATATAATATGGCAGGGGTGTTGCTCTGAGACTTCAGCATGTGAGTCATAAAAAAGATTACGGATTCTGCCTAGTTTCCTGGGAACACTTGTTAGAGCCCTCAGCCACCGTGTAAGACATCTAGCTACCCTGTAGAGACACATGAGAGGACCTGAGACTACATGGAAGAAATAAAAGGCCCAGCTGGATCCAGCCTTCAAGCCGTCCCTGTACAGGTGCCGCACATCTGAGTGCAGCCGTTTCGGCCCATCCAGACCACAAGCTCACTGCCACTGAATGACTCTTGTCAGTGCTGTGTTGGAGAGAAAAGAGTCCCCTGCAGAACTTTTCCCACTATTACAAAGCCACAAAATAATCATATATAATAATATGATTGTCGTTGTAAGCCACTGAGTTTTGAAGATAGTTTATTTTGGAGCCGTTGATAATGGAACATAATTCAACCTCAGATCCATTTGCTGAGCTCATTGGTCAAATGCTCAATGACATCATTGCTGTCAGAGCACTTAAAACCTAACCACAAGGCAGACTGTATCTGGTAGTTAATGATGCTAAATATTATGGAGTCTAGAACAAATTATTGTGAAGTACTCAAATAATTAAACATTTAAGTTACAAGTCACTTTGTATTAATTTCATTCCATCTTATAATCACTATGAATTCCTTTAAGAATATTTTTGAAGCCAATAAGGTTAATAGATCAGGAATGAGGAACAAGTAGGTTTAGAATGAAAGTAGCACACTATTCAAAAAAACTTCAATTTCTGTTCAAAATCTCCCTCAGGAGTAAATATGGTGTGCGTGTTGTATGTCTGCATTTATTTATTTATTGCCTTTGTTAGTGAGTTAATTTAAAGCTGAACCACAATCTTAGGTCGTAGATTATCTGGAAATACAAAATTTTTCACATTCTTTCACTTTTTAATTTTTATGACTGCAAATGCCAGTTAAGCAGAATCTGCTGGCATAAATTCTGAGTATCCAAGTGTTAAGCAGTAGAAATGATGACAGAATAGCAGTCAGTGCCTAGGCAGCCGTCTCACATCCTGAGGACACAGCTGATGCTTTTTGTTTTGTTTTGAAAACATATATGCCTACAGAAACATAGGGCTGCCATTGTACTTCAATAGTCAGAACTTCCATGGAAGGAGGAAAAGGGAAATAAAAACAAAGAAAGCTTATTTATGCTAAATGTGTTTGGTACAAATCAAAATTGAATTTTAAATAAGGCTGACAACAACCTAGCAAAGAATAAAAATGCTTTTTCATTCTACCATCTATATCTTTACACTCCCTTTTCCAACATTTTTACCACCCATACTCTTGCAAATAATCCACCAACCAAATAAACAAGCAAACTTTGTTTTACAGGTGAGTACTCTTGAACTTGTTTTAGATATTTTCCTTTTACTCTATAAAATAGAATTTCTAAGTAAACAAAATACAAAAACATATTATTTTACCTTGAGCATTTTAGAATTTCTGATCATAATTTCTGTGACATTAGCAAATAACTCTGACATCTAAAATGTGTTTACTCCATTTATGTTTTAATTTTTCCAAAGTCAGTCTCTTTGGCTTCTGAATGTGATAAATACATTAGCTTTTATAACACAGGCATCAAAAATTTCAAATACTACTATAATTGAAATGACATTTAAAAGATATAAATTGAAATAAAAGCAGGTCTACAGATTCTGATCCCTGGGTGAAACAGTTGTGTTCCAAAGCACAGATCAGGTCTATCTGCAAAAACCATAAAATTATGATTTCTCTAAAAGGGGAAACCGAATAGCTGCCCCTAGTGAGCTCTGTCCAAAATTCCCTGGAAAATCCTTATGAAGGTATTATAAAATAACCTTCCCAACAACTCACCAAGTTCAGCAAGTCAGCAACGACAGGACAAAATCAGTAGCAAGGTCTTGAAGGAATTCCATACTCACAATATGCCTAATTAAGAAAAAAGCCTATTCAATTACCATCCCACAAAGCATATCACTGACAAAAGAGGGTCACTTAAATCCCCCAGTGCTGTCTATACACACAGCTGGGACCCAAGACACCCACTACAGCACTACCAAGGAAACTGAGCTTTTGTGCCTCTTGACCAAGGAGCCAGAATTTGGTTTCCTTCTTCCTGTTGTATGCCAAAGTGCAATTTATCACACTTATAATATGGTCTCTTGCTTTAAAAAGTAGTGCTGCCCTCAAATGTACTGATATAACGGACCCACAGTACTGTTTGGAAGCTTTTTGAGAGAACCAAACATAGTAAAACGCATGGTTTTGATGACTTTAACTTTGGTATTAAAACAAAATGAGAAAAACAAGAAAAAAATTAAGTTGTGCAAGTGGAAAGAAGTTTCCATTCCTGGAATGTAGCAGATTACTAGGAGAAAACTATGTAAAAACTGGGATTAAAAAAAAAAAGCATTTAAAAACCAATGGTTGTAATCATCCATTTGCTGCTTTGCAATGTGAGGCCAAGATACCAATGGGAGATTAATTTAAATAATTAAAATAGCAACCTTAACAAGTTAGAGCCCAGAGTCCTGGGAATAAATACTGGAGAACCAGGAAGGAAAATTCTTCAATGAGGATTCAAAAAAGAATATGTCATGCTAAATTAACTTCCTGAAAGAAGATGCCATGTATATTTCACAGAGGCAATGAGATAATAGAAGGACATGGCAAAAAATCAACATGATGTTAACCAGAGAGACTCTGTTACAGTAAAGGACAAATGTTTTAAAAAAGAGGATTGATTTAGAAGTTATGAAAACCACAAGTGAGTCATTACTGAAGAAAATAATTTGTGGTGTAGAGAGAAGAAATAAAAAATAATACTAAAGAGAGCAGTTCTTGAAGGAAACGATTGGTTAGAGAAGAAATAATAAATGCAAGAAGAAACAAATAGGAGAATAAAGTCCCGAAAATGACAAACTTCAGTTTTCAGATTAAAAAGTTTGAGTGTCAGATATACTAACTTAAAAATAAAATTCATTTTTATCTTGGTGAAATTCATGAACTCATATGATAAAGAGAATAATATATAATCTATACAGAGAGAAGAGTTTATATATAAAAGAAAAAAAATTCAGCATGAGAATCAACTTCTCCTCCACGATACTAAAAACTAGATGTCAGTAGAATTTACAGACCTCAGAAAAATAGCAGCCTATATATTCTGAAAACTTTTCCAGCTGCAGAACACCTCAAAATGCTGGATAAAATACTGCAGTTGCTGTCTGTCCAAACACAAGCAAACAGGTTTGGGTATTAAGAAAGAAAGGGAAAACCAGCCAGTAAAACCATAGTATCAAGTTAAGAATTGACCAGAAGATATCTGCTGGCAAAAATTCTTGGACCAGCAATAATGGGACTGACATTCTTGAGGACACTGCAATGTTTTCAGTGCATTATGGAAAAGGTTAACAAATATGGTACCTTTTGCAACATTGCGTTCCTTGGATATGCACCTGGATGGAAAATAAAAGCATTCTCTATGAGAATGCATAGCTGCAGCCTGGCCCTGTTGTACATAGGATTTGAATGCATTATCTCTCTGATCCTAAAACTATAAGCCAAGAATTAATCTTAAAATGGTTCCTAGTTAGCAGGCCCCCAGGCCACCAGACAGAAGGCCTAAAAATTCTCTCTGGAGGAATATAGCTTAAACCTAGACTCTCCAGTTCAAGCAAAGGTGAAATCAGATACCTGAGTAAAGAATTGTGCATGAAAACATCAAAGAATAAAGAGCTGAATTAGACCCAAGAGCATTTCAGATACAGATATGCTCAGAAAGGAATATAAACTAAATAAATGTGAAAGTTATTGAAAGGGGAGTAAATTATGAACAAATAATTATGAACTATAAATATATCAATACAATATGAAATAAGTAGATATAGATTTTAAAATATTGTTAATTAAAATTAATATGTTAACTAAAAGGCAGACTAGAAATAACTGAATATAGAGGTAGTGAATTAGAAAATAGATCAGAAGAATTACCCATATAAATATCAGATAAATTAAGAGACATTGTGGTGAGGCTGGATTAGAGGTTGTAAAACCTGTTATTTCACACAGCAGAGGTTTCAGCATAATGTTCAAGCCTCAAGTATTCAATCTATAGTTTTCCTTCCAAGCACTGTCTCTGCCTCATCCCACAAGTTTTGATAAGTTGTATTGCATTTTAATTTGGTTCCAAATATTTTAAAATTTATATCTAGACTTCTTTTTTGGCCCATGTGTTTTTTAGGAGGGGGTCATTTAATCTCCAACTTTTTTTTTTTTTTTTTTTGGATTTTCCAGCTATCTTCTGTTGCTAGTTTTTAGCTGAATTCTATTACAGTCTTGGAACATACTTTATATTTCTATTCTTTTAAATATGTTAAGGTGTGTTTAGTGTTCCAGAACATGATCTATCATGGCAGGTCTCCTGTAAACTTGAGAAGAATGTGTATGTTCTCCTGTTGTTGAAGTATTTTATAAATGTCGGTTAGATCAATTATCTCTATTGATTTATTGCCTGCAGCATCTATCAGTTGTTGAAAGAAGGATATTGAGTTCTCCAAATAGAATAGATTTCTCTTTATAATTCTATCAGTTTTACCTCATGTATTTTGATATTCTGTTTTTAGGATATAGTTTTTGACTATTGTTATGTTTTTATAGAGTATTCATCCCTTTATCATGTAATTATCCCTCCTTACCCCTGAAAACTTTTCTTATTCTGAAGTCTGGTTTGTCTGCAAATAATATAGCTAGTCCGCCTTTCGTTTGTTTAGTGTTAACATGGCATAACTTTCTTCATTCCTTTTATTTACTCAGCATCTTTATATTTAAGGAGGTTTTTTTGTACTCAACACAGCTTGCATTTTTATCAACTTTGACAATCTGATTTATAATTGTTAATAGTGAAACCATTTACATTTAAAGTGACTACTGAAGTAGTTTATTTATTTTTAATTTTTTTATTAAGGTATTATTGATATAAACTCTTATGAAGGTTTCACATAAAAAAACAATGTGATGACTACTTTTACCCATATTATCAAGTCCCCACCCATACCCCAACGCAGTCACTGTCCATCAGTGTAGTAAGAAGCCACAGATTCACTGTTTGCCTTCACTGTGCTACACTGTTTTCCCCGTGATCCCCTACATCATGTGTACTAAACATAATACCCCTCAATCCCCTTCTCCCTCCCCACCTGCCCTCCCACACCCCTCCCCTTTGGTAACCACTAGTTCCTTCTTGGAGTCTCCGAGTCTGCTGCTATTTTTTTCCTACAGTTTTGCTAAGTCGTTATACCCCACAAATGAGGGAAATCATTTGGCACTTGTCTTTCTCTGCCTCGCTTATTTCACTGAGCATAATATCCTCCAGCTCCATCCATGTTGTTGCAAATGGTAGAATTTGTTTCTTTCTTATGGCTGAATAGTATTCCATTGTGTACATGTACCACCTTCTCTTTATCCATTCATCTACTGATGGACACTTAGGTTGCTTCCATATCTTGGCTATTGTAAAAAGGGCTATGATAAACATAGGGGTGCATATGTCTTTTTGAATCTGAGAAGTTGTATTCTCTGGGTAAATTCCAAGAAGTAGACATCCCAGGTTAAGTGGTATTTCTATTTTTAGTTTTTTGAGGAACCTCGATATTGCTTTCCACAATGGTTGAACTAGCTTACAGTCCCACCAGCAGGGTAGGAAGGTTCCTCTTTCTCTGCATCCTTGCCAGAATTTCTTGTTCTTAGTCTTTTGGATGGTGGCCATCCTTACTGGTGTGAGGTGATATCTCATTGTGGCTTTAATTTGCATTTCCATGATGATTAGTGATATGTAGCATCTTTTCATGTTTGTTGGCCAACTGAATTTCTTCTTTGGAAAATTGCTTCTTCATAACCTCTGTCCATTTTTTAATCGGGTTATTTGCTTTTTGGGTTTTGAGGTGTGTGAGTTCTTTACATACTTTGTATGTAAACCCCTTGTCAGATATGTCATTTAAAAATATATTCTCCCATACTGTAGGATGCCTTTTTGTTCTGTTGATGGTGTCCTTTGCCATAGAGAAGCTTTTTAGTTTGATGTAGTCCCATGTGTTCATTTTGGCTTTTGTTTCCCTTGCTCAAAGAGAAGCATTCAGGAAGAAGTTGCTCATGCTTATATTCAGGAGATTTTTTCCTGTGTTGTCTTCTAAGAGTTTCATGGTTTCCTGACTTACAGTCAGGTCTTTGATCCATTTCAAGTTTACTTTTGTGTATGGGGTTAAACAATAATCCAGTTCCATTCTCTTGCAATGTAGCTGTCCAGTTTTAATAACACCAGTTGTTGAAGAGGCTGTCATTTCCCCATTGCATGTCCATGGCTCCTTTATCATATATTAATTGACTACATATGGTTGGGTTTATATCAGGGCTCTTTAGTCTGTTCCATTGGTATATGGGTCTGTTCTTGTGCCAGTACCAAATTGTCTTGAACACTGTGGCTTTGTAGTAGTGCTTGAAGTTGGGGAGCGTAATCCTCCTAGCTTTATTCTTCCTTCTCAGGATTGCTTTGGCTATTCGTGGTCTTTTGTGGTTCCATATGAATTTTAGAATGATTTTCTCTAGTTCGTTGAAGAATGCTGTTGGTACTTTGAGAGGAACTGTATTAAATCTGTAGATTGCTTTAGGCAGGATGGCCATTTTGACAATAATAATTCTTCCTATCCATGAGCACGGGATGTGTTTCTATTTATTGGTATCTTCTTTAATTTCTCTCATGACTGTTTTGTAGTTTTCAGAGTATAGGTCTTTCACTTCCTTTGTTAGGTTTATTCCTGGGTATTTTATTCTTTTCAATGCAACTGTGAATGGAATTGTTTTCCTGATTTCTCTCTCTGCTACTTCATTGTTAGTGTATAGGAATGCCACAGATTTCTGAATATTAATTTTGTATCCTGCAATTTGCTGAATTCTGATATTAGATCTAGTAGTTTTGGAATGGATTCTTTAGGGTTTTTATGTACAGTATCATATCATCTGCAAATAGGGACAGTTTAACTTCTTCCTTGCCAATCTGGATGCCTTTTATTTGTTTGTGTGTCTGATTGCTGTGGTAGAACCTCCAGTACAATGTTGAATAGAAGTGGGGAGAGCAGGCATCCTTGTCTTGTTCCTGATCTTAAAGGAAAAGCTTTCAACTTCTCCCTGTTAAGTATAATGTTGTCTGTGGGTTTGTCACATATGGCTTTTATTATGTTGAGGTACTTGCCCTCTATACCCATTTTGTTGAGAGGTTTTATCATGAATGGGTGTTGAATTTTGTCAAATGCTTTTTCAGCATCTGTGGAGATGATCATGTGTTTTTTGTCCTTATTTTGTTGATGTGGTGGATGATGTTGATGGATTTTCGAATGTTGTACCATCCTTGCATCCTTGGAATAAATCCTACTTGATCAAAATGGATGATCTTTTTGATGTATTTTTGAATTTCATTTGCTAATATTTTGTTGAGTGTTTTTGCATCTATGTTCATCAGGGATATTGGTCTATAATTTTCTTTTCTTGTGGTGTCTTTGTCTGTTTTTGGTATTAGAGTGATGCTGGCTTCATAGAATGAGTTTGGAATATTCCCTCTTCTTCTACTCTTTGGAAAACTTTAAGGAGGATGGGTATTAGGTCTTCACTAAATGTCTGATAAAATTCAGTGATAAAGCCATCCGGTACAGGGTTTGGTTCTTAGGTAGCTTTTTGATTATCAGTTCACTTTCGTTGCTGTAATTGGTCTATTCAGATTTTCTGTTTCTTTCTGGGTCAGCCTTGGAAGAGTGTATTTTTCTAGAAATCTGTCCATTTCTTCTACGTTATCCAGTTTGTTAGCATATAATTTTTCATAGTATTCTCTAATAATTCTTTGTATTTCTGTGGTGTCCATAGTGATTTTTCCTTTCTCATTTCTGATTCTGTTTATGTGTGTAGACTCTCTTTTTCTCTTGATAAGCCTTGCTAGAGGTTTATGTATTTTGTTTATTTTCTCAAAGAACCAGCTGTTGCTTACACTGATTCTTTCTATTGTTTTATTCTTCTCGATTTTACTTATTTCGGCTCTAATCTTTATTATGTCCCTCCTTCTACTGACTTTGGGTCTCATTTGTTCCTCTTTTTCTAGTTTCATTAATTGTGAGTTTAGACTGCTCATATGGGATTGTTCTTCTTTCCTTAGGTGGGCCTGTATTGCAATATACTTTCCTCTTAGCACGGCCCTCACTGCGTCCCACAGATTTTGCGGTGTTGAATTATTGTCATTTGTCTCCATATATTCCTTGATCTCTGTTTTTATTTGGTCATTGATCCATTGGTTATTTAGGAGGATGTTTTGAAGCCTCCATGTGTTTGTGGGGTTTTTCATTTTCTTTGCATAATTTATTTCTAGTTTCATACCTTTGTGGTCTGAGAAACTGACTGGTACAATTTCAATATTTTTGAATTTACCGATGCTCTTTTTGTTGACTAGGATATGATCTATTCTTGAAAATGTTCCATGTGCACTTGAGAAGAATGTGTATTTTGCTGCTTTTGGGTGTATAGTTCTGTAGATGTGTATAAGGTCCATCTGTTCTAATGTGTTGTTCAATGCCTCTGTCTCCTTACTTTTTTTCTGTATGGTTGATGTGTCCTTTGGAGTGAGTGGTGTGTTGAGGTCTCATAGAATGAATGCATTGCATTCTATTTCCCCTTTTAATCTGTTAGCGTTTGTTTCACATATGTAGGTGCTCCTGTGTTAGGTGCATATATATTTATAATGGTTATATCTTCTTGTTGGATTGACCCCTTTATCATTATGCAATGTCCTTCTTTGTCTCTTGTAACTTTGTTTTGAAGTCTATTTTGTCTGATACAAGTACTGCAACTCCTGCTTTTTCTCCCCATTAGTTGCATGAAAGGTATTTTTCTATCCCTTCACTTTTAGCCTGTGTATGTCTTTAGATTTAAAGTGAGACTCTTGTAGGCAGCATATAGGTGGGTCTTATTTTTTCATCCATTCAGTGACTATATCTTTTGATTGGTGTTTTCAGACCATTTACATTTAGGGTGATTATCATAGGTATGTACTTATTGTCATTGCAGGCTTTAGATTTGTGGATAGCAAAGGTTCAATGCTACGTTACTTACTATCTAAGACTCTAACTTAACTCACTTAATATGCTACTACAAACACAATCCAAACGTTCTTCGTTTTTTGTTCTTTTTCTTCCTCCTCCATTCTTTATATATTAGGTATCATATTCTGTATTCTTTGTGAATCCTTTGATTGACTTTGGGGATAGTTAATTTAATTTTGCATTTGCTTAGTAATTAGCTCTCCTACTTTCTTTACTGTGCTTTTATTACCTTTGGTGACAGCTACTGAACCATAGGAACACTTCCATCTATAGCAGTCCCTCCAAAGTACAGTGTAGAGATGGTTTGTGGGAGGTAAATTCTCAGCTTTTGCTTATCTCGAAATTGCTTAATGCCTCCTTCAACTTTAAATGATAATCTTGCTTGATAAAGTAATCTTGGTTCAAGGCCCTCTGCTTCATTGCATTAAATACATCATGCCACTCCATTCTGGCCTGTAAGTTTTCTGGTGAGAAGTCTGATGATAGCCTGATGGACTTTCCTTTGTATGTGATCTTATTTCTCTCTCTGGCTGCTTTTAATAGTCTGTCATTATCCTTGATCTTTGCCAGTGTAATTACTATATGTCTTGGTGTTGTCTTCCTTTGGTCCCTTTTGTTGGGAGATCTGTGCTTCTCCATGGCCTGAGAGACTATCTCCTTCCCCAGATTGGGGAAGTTTTCAGCAATTACCTCCTCAAAGACACTTTCTATCCCTTTTTCTGTCTCTTCTTCTTCTGGTACCCCTATAATGCAAATATTGTTTCGTTTGGATTGGTCACACAGTTCTCTCAATATTCTTTCATTCTTAGAGATCCTTTATTTTCTCTGTGCCTCATCTTCTTTGTATTCCTCTTCTCTAATTTCAATTTCATTTATCTCTCCTCCACCATACCTAATCTGCTTTTAAAACTTTCCTTTGTATGTTTCATTTCTGATACTTTGTTCTATAATGATTGGATCACTGACTGGAATTCATTCCTGAATTCTTGAATATTTTTTTGCACTTCCATGAGCATGTTAATGATTTTTATTTTGAAATCCCCTTCAGGCAGATTCATGAGTTCGATGTCATTTGAATTTTTCTCAGTGGTTGTATTCATAATTTTCCTTTGAACCAAGTTCCTTTGGCGTTTCATATTTGTACATGGCGCCCTCTAGTGCCCAGAAGTTCTACACTCTGGAGCTCCTCAGCCTCTGAAGTAATGTTGGGGGTCACAGGGGAGTGGCATTGTTGCCTGGGGGAGGAAAGAGCTGTTTTCTGCTTCCTGGCTGCTATGTCTGTCTCCACTGCTGGAAGCAGTGTCCCAAGCACACAAGTATAAACTTCTGTGCTTTGTGTGTAGCTGCTGTAGATGGAGCTTCCTTCTGGCTGGCCTTACACCACGGTAGGGTTTGCCGGTTTGTAAGCCAGGTGGGGCTGGCCGGGAGAAACGCTCAGGAGGCTGTGTATCATGGAGGGGGGTCCTTGGAGCTCTGTAATTAGCCAGGGAGCTGGAGCACCTAAAGATCATGAAAGCTTCCACCTACTGGGCAGAGTGCACCCAGACAATTCTGTCTACCTGTCCTTACCTGAGCAATAAGCTCTGTACAATCCTTGCCCCTTCAGCAGCCCTCTTGCTGTTAGGAAGTCTCTCAGACTGCCAGCCTTTCTTTTGTCCCAGAGGAGCTGAATATGGTTCCCTACTTTCCATAAGTGGCTGGAATCTGTCTTTCCAGGTATTCTGCCTATCTTACTTTCCTACCCCTTAATCACCAAAATACCATGAAATGCAGGTTTGTGCTCCCAGATCATATCTCCGGAGTTAGGTACTCAGCAGTCCCAGGCCTCCACTCCCTCCCCACTCCGTTTCTTTTCCTTTCCCCAGAAAGCTGGGGTTGGGGAAGGGCTTAGTCCTGCTGGGCCATGGCTTTGATATGTTACCCTGTTCCATGAGGTTTACTCTTTTCTCCAGGTGTATGCAGTTTGGCCCAGTCCTCTTTCCTGTTGCTATTTCAGGATTCATTGTATTAATTATATTTTCATATTATATGCGGTTTTATTAGGAAGCCTCTGTCTTACCTCTCACACTGCCATCTTTAATCTTCCCATCAAAGCAATTTTAATACTGACCAAATTTCCAAGAGTTTTCAATTTTTTCATTTTTTCCTCTGCTTCTTTATCTTCCCTTTTTTCTTCCTTTTTCTACTTTTATTTGAGCATTTCATAAGATCCCATTTTTTTTCTGTTAGCATATCAATTACCTTTTTCAAATCTTTTACTATTTACCCCTAGGACTCTTTTGGTGTAACCTGGCTTAGTTTGAGTTCACTAAAAACATTCTCTGAGGCAGAAATTTGTATTTATAAGGTGTTGAAATATTGTTTTCAAGGACTGAAGGTAGTTTTATGAATGTGAGGAAACTTCACCAATGGTTCCTTTGCAATAGAAGCTTTAACTACTTTTGTGGGTTATCCGAGATCTCAGATGGTCCTTCAGAGTCGTCTCAAATCAAGGGGCTGTAACTCTGTATCCCATCTTGGATGGACACTGGTTGCAAGGTATCCACAGTTAAAGGACAAAACATTAAGAGGATCAGCTTACATAGACCATACACAATTCCCATGAAGAATTCAGCTTTGAGCTCCCAACAGCAAGCATTTTCAGGAGCTAGAATATTGAATGTCTTTGTCTTGGACAACGTACCCCAGCATTCACTACAAGGAACATATAATTCCACATACAAATTTGAAGTCTTGATGTAGAAATGTATCTTTAACAATGCATCATGTTTAAGTGGTGTTTACCCCAGATGTCTAAAGAGAGTCAATATTAAAAGGAACAGTACTGTTATTCTCAACATTCTTGGTAAAGAAACAAAAACATATTGTAATCCCAATTGATGCAGAACAGGATTTTGATAAAAATGTAAATTCCATTCTTATTAAAAATTCTCAGCAAGCCAGAAATAGAAGTTAACTATCTTAATTATCATAGCTACCAAAAACTTTCAAGAAAAATCTTACTCCTATTGAAACATTATAGTAACACTTTCTAATTTCAGGACTAAACTAAGGCTTCTGGGTAATGTCTTTCATATTCAATAGTAGCTCACGAAATTACCAGCCAGTACACTGAGATATGAAAAATAAATATTGTATGTGAGGACTGAAGAGGAAGTGATAAGCATCTTGTTTATTTTAAATAATATTATTGCCTACATATAAAAAATAAGAGTGGAGATGAAATAGGCGGCAACGTGAAATAAGGAAGAAATAAAAATATAAAAAATGCTACAGAATATGGAGAAGAGATGCAGTAGTGACACCATTTGTATATTAGGTCTCAGAAGGAAAGAAGTATAAATTAAAATAGGTAATATAGGAAGACATAATGATGATAAATTTCTCTGAATTAAGGCAGTTGGAAAGCCTCAGACTGAAAGTTATCATAGAATTATAAAGGAAAGATAAGGTAAAAATACAGTCTAGCCACATTATACTTAAAGATTATGGTTTATTTAATTCTACGTTTAAAGAGAAAATAGACATTTAATACAGAAAAACCAAATCAAGATTTATACCAAAATTTTGAACAGTATACTAGATGTAAAAAGATAATGAAGTGATATTTTTTAAGTATTCAAAGGAAAAATAAGTTAATTCTGTGATTCTATATTTAGTAAAATCACCATTCAAATGTTATGGTATGCCAAAAATATGCACAAGAATTCCAGCTATCAGAATCTTTACCACACAAAGACCCACATTAAAAATCTATGACAATGTATTAGAAGCCTGTCTTGGGAAAAGTTGGTAGAGTGGCAATGCAAGGCAGAAACCTCCTCCCATGTACACAGCAAGGAAGCAACTGCAGCAAATACAACTAACCCTGAAAATGACCTGAAGACTGCAGAACAGACCACCTACACCTGAGGAAGAAGAGAAGACCACATGAAAAGGGAAAAGTGGCAGATCAGTGATCAATTGGGGCTCAAGCCCTTCCTCCATCCCAGCCTACAACTGGGAGGAAGAGGAATGGAGCAGGAAAGGGATAAACCCTCAAAAATCCTGCACACCAGGCCCTGGATATCTGAACATGAGCCCACATTGCACTGCACTTTAGTGATTAAAGGGCTGGACACCAGGGAGAATTGGAGCACTCTGAGAGGGTGAGAATCCTGTCATTTGTGGAGGAAAAGCATGCTCCAATAGTCCTGCTGAAACCCAACACAAAGGCAGCAGTTTTAAAGATTTGACAGCACTGGAAACAGTATCAGAGGGTCAGGGTGTCTTGCCAGTGGGTTTCAGCCCTGCACAAATTCACTATGGATTCAGTGAGACTGAGGAATGACAATGGAACACTCATGGCATGAAAGCGTTCATTACCCAGCTTGTTCTCCTAGTAATAGGTCCAGCACTAGAATTATGTCTGCATCTAACAGTCTGCAGGTCTGTAATCCTCCTTCATCTCTGCCTCCACCCAGAGCATCGGGCAGAGCTCTTTATACAATGACTTTGTCAATAGTAGCTTATTGCCTACAGGTGTGGATGCAGTAGCCTAGCATCAGGCCAGTTACATCGTCAGGTAGTTTAGGTTCAGTTGAGGGTCCTGACCATAGGAAACTTCACTTTATCCACACGGGAGTTGGAGGGCACTCTCTCTGGAGGAGAAAGGGCAGGTGGATAATGCTTCCCAAGCCCTCATCCAGCCTAACTGGTTGGGCACTTGTAGGAGCCAGCCCCAAGCACTCCAAGTGGCTCAGCCTCATGGTGCTTTCCTGCACACCTGCCTGCTCTCCAGCTTACTTGGCCCAGCGGTGGTCAGACTTTGCTGACTGACAGGTGGAGGAAGGCTTTCCCAGCTTTCTCAGACTTCTGTCAGCTCAACTACAGAGGTGCCTGCAAGTGCTGGCTCCAAATGTTCCTTCGCCCTTGCTGGTAACCCATGTCCTGCTCCCCTGTGCATAATCCCACTGACACTGCTGGCCCAGCAGCACCACCACTACTGCCAGGTACCAGGAGGGCAGCTATACCCACAATGATCCCAGATGCGCTGCCACGCAGCTCACAAAGGGTCCACTGAGGTGAGCTGTCAGCCACTGCTGACAGAGATAGGCTATTGCCAGCAGACAGAGAGGGAGGTGGTCCAACCAAGAGCCCACCAAAAGTGACTGCAGCTCTATTACAAGGGAGAACCAGACACTGGTGAGCAAACTCTTGAATTTCTGGGCACAGAGGATGCCTTCCTCATAAAGCCATTACTCTCTAGACCAGGAGGCATAGGGGATCTATCTAATAAAGAAACACAACAAAAGGAGGAGGCAAAGAAACATGTTGCAAACAAAAGAACAGAAAAAGACACCAGAAAGAGGGTTAATTATACAGAGGTTACCAATATTCTGCATAAAGATTCAAAAGTAACAGTCATACATATGCTCTCTGACCTGCAGAAAATAATTATTGACCTCAGAGAGAACTTCAACAGAGAGATAGAAGATTTGAAAAAGAACCACTCAAACTGAAGAATACAGTGACTGAAATTAAAAATACAATGGAGGGAATAAAAAATAGATTGTTGCAAGTAGACAATCAATGAGATGGAAATTAGAGGACAGGAAAACAATGTAGCTAGAGAACTGAGAGAAAAGAAGAATCTTTAAAGATGAGAGGATGCTAAGAGAGTTGTGTGACAACTCCAAACAAAACAATATTCTCATAATAGGGGTACCAAAATAAGAAGAGAGACAAAGGAGTATAAGTCTCTTTGAAGAATTGCTGAAAACTTCCCCAAACTGGGAAAGGAAATAAACACCCAGGTTTGGAAGTGCACAGAGCTCCTACCAAGAGGAACCCCAGAAAAACAATATCAAGACATATAATAATAAAAATGGCAAAGATTAAAGATAAAGAGAGAGTATTAAAAGCAGCAAGAGAGATGCAGATATTTAGTTATAAGGGAAACCCCATCAGGCTATCAACATATTTCTCAGCAGAAACTTTACAGACCATGAAAGAGTGGCACAAAATATTTAATATATTGAAACAAAGGAATCTTCAATCAAGAGCCCTCTATCCAATAAGGTTGTTATTCACAATTAAAGAAGAGATTAAAATTTCCCATTATAAAGAAAAGTTAAGAAAGAATTGACGGATTAAAGATGGTGGTTTGAGAGGTGAGAGAGAGGCTTCCTCCTAAAACCACATATAATACGAAAATATAACTGATATGATGACTCCTGAAAGAGCAACAGGAAGGAGGACTGCACCAAACTGCATACACCTGGAGACAAGAGCAGACCTCACAGAACAGGGTAACGTACTAACCTGTGGCATGGTGGGACCCAAGCCCTTCCCCCACCCCAGCTCACCAGCAGGAGGAAGAGAAACAGAGCAGGGAGGGAGTGGAGACCTGTGACTGCTGAATACCTAACTCTGGAGATGTGATCTGGGAGCACAAACCTACATTTCATGGTGCTTGCATGATACTCTTGTAATTAGGGGGTTGGAAAGCTAAGACAGGCAGAATTCCAGGAGAGACTGAGATTCCAGCTGCTTGTGGAAAGCAGGGATCCATATCTGGCTGCTTTGGGACAAAAGAAAGGTGGGCAGTCTGAGAGACTTCCTAACAAGGAAGCCCTTAGCAGGAGGGCTGCTAAAGGAGGAAGGATTGCACAGAACTTACTGCTCAGGAGAAAGGACAGGGAGACAAAATTGTCTGGGTGCACTCTGCCCAGCAGGTTGGGAGCTATCACATTCTTCAGGTGCTCTAGCTCCCTATACAGCTCTAAGAACCCCATCCACGATGGGCAGCCTACTGCGCCTTTCCCCTGGTCAGCCCCACCTGGCTCGCAAACCGACAAACCCGACCCAGGCGTTAGGCCAGGCAGAAGGAAGATCTGTCTACAGGAACTACAAATGCAAAGCATAGAGGCCTATACCTGTGTGCTTAGCCCACTGGCTCAGGCAGTGGAGACAGGCATATAGCCACGTAGCAGGAAACAGCTCTTCCCTCCCCCAGGCACGAATACCACTCCCCTGTGACCCCCGACATTGCTTCAGGGGCTGAGAAGCTCCAGAGAGTAGAGCTTCTCGGCACTAGAGGGCGCCATACACAAATATGAAATGCCAAAGGAACCTGTTCAGAGTAAAATTATTAATACAACTCCTGAGAAAGATTTAAATGATATTGACTTCATGACTCTCCCTGAAAGGGAGCTCAAAATAAAAATGATTAACAGGCTCATGGAGGAACAGAAAGATATTCAAGAACTCAGGAATGAATTCCTGTTGGAGATCCTGTCATTGAAGAGGACAATGGAAGGTATTAAAAGCAGATTGGATACTGTGGAGGAGACGATAAATGAAATAGAAACTAGAGAAGAGGAATACAAAGAAGATGAGACACAGAGAGAAAAAAGGATCTCTAAGAAGGAAAGAATATTGAGAGAACTGGGTGACCAATCCAAACGGAACAATATTCACGTTATGGGGGTACCAGAAGAAGTGGAGAGAGAAAAAGGGATAGAAAATGTCTTTGAGGAGGCAATTGCTGAAAACTTCCCCAATCTGGGGAAGGAGATAGTCTCTCAGGCCATGGAGAAGCACAGATCTCCCAACAAAAGGGACCAAAGGAAGACAACGCCAAGACATATAGTAATTACACTGGCAAAGATCAAGGATAAGGACAGACTATTAAAAGCAGCGAGAGAGAGAAATAAGATCACACACAAAGGAAAGCCCATCAGGCTATCATCAGACGTCTCACCAGAAACCTTATAGGCCAGAATGGAGTGGCATGACGTATTTAATGAA
Source organism: Smutsia gigantea (assembly GCA_032199065.1). Lineage (NCBI taxonomy): Eukaryota > Metazoa > Chordata > Mammalia > Pholidota > Manidae > Smutsia > Smutsia gigantea. Next base: position 185,658 of record JAVSCE010002777.1, read on the forward strand.
ATGAAGCAGAAGGGCCTTGAACCAAGATTACTTTATCAAGCAAGATTATCATTTAAATTTGAAGGAGACATGAAGCAATTTCGAGATAAGCAAAAGCTGAGAATTTACCTCCCACAAATCATCTGTACAGTGTATTTAGAGGGACTGCTATAGATGGAAGTGTTCTTAAGGTTTAACAGCTGTCACCAGAGGTAATAAAACCACAGTAAAGAAAGTAGAACAGCTAATTACTACGTAAATGCAAAATTAAATTAACTATCCCCAAAGTCAATCAAGGGATAGACAAAAAGTACAGAATATGACACCTAATATATGAAGAATGGAGGAGGAAGAAAAAGGAGGAGAACAAAAAAAGAAGAACCTTCAGATTGTGTTTGCAATAGCATAGTAAGTGAGTTAAGTTAGAGTCTTAGATAGTAAGGAACTTAACATTGAACCTTTGGTAACCACGAATCTAAAGCCAACCACGAATCTAAAGCCAGCAATGGCAATAAGTACATACCAATCCATAATTGTCCTAAATGTAAACGGAATGAAGGCACCAATAAAAAGACATAGAGTCAATGAATGGATAAAAATCAAGACCCATCTATATGCTGCCTACAAGAGACTCACTTTAAACCCAAAGACATGTACAGACTAAAAGTGAAGGAATAGCAAAAGACCTTTCATGCAACTAATGGAGAGAAAAAAGCAGGAGTTGCAGTGCTTGTATCAGACAAAATAGACTTCAAAACAAAGAAAGTCACAAGAGACAAAGAAGAACATTAACTAATGATAAAAGGGTCAATCCAGCAAAAAGTTATAACCATTATAAATATCTATGTGCCCGATACAGGAGCGCCTACATATGTTAAACAAATACAAACAGAATTAAAAGGAGAAATAGAATGCAATGCATTCATTCTAGGAGACTTCAAAACACCACCCACTCTGAAGGACAGATCAACCACACAGAAAATAAGTAAGGAGACAGAGGCACTGAACAACACAATAGAACAGATGGACCTAACAGACATCTATAGAGGTCTATACACAAAAGCAGCAGAATACACATTCTTCTCAAGTGCACATGGAACATTTTCAAGAAAAGATAACATACTGGTCCACAAGTAGAGCCTCGGTAAATTCAAAAAGATTGAAATTGTACCAACCCGTTTCTCAGACCACAAAGTAAGAAACTAGAAATAAACTATGCAAAGAAAATGAAAAATCCCACAAACACATGGAGGCTTCACAACATGCTCTTAATAATAAATGGATCAATGACCAAATAAAAACAGATGTCAAGCAATATATGAAGACAATGACAACAATAACTCAACACCGCAAAATCTGTGGAATGCAGTGAGGGCCGTGCTAAGAAGAAAGTATATTGGAATACAGGCCTACCTCAGGAAAGAAGAACAATCCCATATGAGCAGTCTAAACTCACAATTAATGAAACTAGGAAAAGAAGAACAAATGAGAACCAAACTCAGTAGAAGGAAGGACATAATAAAGATTAGAGCAGAAATACATAAAATCGAGAAGAATAAAACAATAGAAAGGACAATGTAAGCAAGAGCTGGTTGTTTGAGAAAATAAACAAAATAGATAAACCCCTAGGCAGACTTATCAAGAAAAAAAGAGTGTCTACTCACATAAACAGAATCAGAAATGAGAAAGTAAAAATCACTATGGACACCACAGAAATACAAAGAACTATGAGAGAATGCTATGAAAAATTGTATGCTAACATGCTGGATAACGTGGAGAAATGGACAACTTTCTAGAAAAGTACAACCTTCCAAGGCTGACTGAGAAAGAAACAGAAAATCTGAACAGACCAATTACCAGCAATGAAATTGAACTGGTAATCAAAAACTTACCTAAGAACAAAAAGGTTGTACCAGATGGCTTCACCAGTGAATTTTATCAAACATTTAGTGAAGACCTAATACCCATCCTTCTTAAAGTTTTTCAAAGAGTAGAAGAAGATGGAATACTTCCAAACTCGTTCTATGAGGCCAGCATCACTCTAATACCAAAAACAGACAAAGACACCACAAAAAAAGAAAATTACAGACCAATATCCCTGATGAATATAGATGCAAAAATACTCAACAAAATATTAGCAAACCAAGTTCAAAAATACATCAAAAGGATCATCCATCATGATCAAGTAGGACTTATTCCAGGGATGCAAGGATGGTACAACATTCGAAAATCCATCAACATCATCCAACACATCAGCAAAAAGACGGACAAAAACCACATGATCATCTCCATAGATGCTGAAAAAGCATTTGAGAAAATTCAAAATCCATTCATGATAAAAACTCTCAACAAAATGGGTATAGAGGGCAAGTACCTCAACATCATAAAGGCCATATATGACAAACCCACAGACAACATTACACGTAACAGAGAGAAGCTGAAAGCTTTTTGTTTAAGATCGGGAACAAGACAAGGATGCCCACTCTTCCCATTTCTATTCAACATAGTACTGGAGGTCCTAGCCCTGGCAATCAGACAAAACAAAGAAATAAAATGCATCCAGATTAGCAAGGAAGAAGTTAACCTCTCCCTGTTTGCAGAGGACATGATTTTGTACATAAAAAACTGTAAAGAATCTACTCTAGAACTACTAGATCTAATATCAGAATTCAGCAAAGTTGTGGGATACAAAATTAATATGCAGAAATCTGTGGCATTCCTATACACTAACAATGAACAAGCTGAGAGAGAAATCAGGAAACGATTTCCATTCACAGTCGCATGAAAAAGAATAAAATACCCAGGAATAAACCTAACCAAGGAAGTGAAAGACCTATACTCTGAACACTACAAGACACTCATGAAAGAAATTAAAGAAGATACCAATAAATGGAAATACATCCCCTGCTCATGGATAGGAAGAATTATTATTGTCAAAATGACTATCCTGCCTAAAGCAATCTACAGATTTAATGCAATTCCTATCAAAGTACCAAGAGCATTCTTCAATGCACTAGAGAAAATCGTCCTAAAATTCATATGGAACCACAAAAGACCCCGAATAGCCAAAGCAATTCTCAGAGGCAAGAATAAAGCTGGGGGGATTAAGCTCCCCAACTTCAAGCTCTACTACAAAGCCACAATAATCAAGACAATTTGGTACTGGCACAAGAACAGACCCATAGACCAATGGAACAGACTAGAGAGCCCTTATATAAACTCTACCATATATGGTCAATTAATGTATGATTAAAGAGCCATGGACATACAATGGGGTAATGACAGCCTCTTCCACAGCTGGTGTTGGCAAAACTGGACAGCTACATGCAAGAGAATGAAACTGGATTATTGTTTAACCCCATTCACAAAAGTAAACTCGAAATGGATCGAAGACCTCATGTAAGTCATGAAACCTTACAACTCTTAGAATACAACATAGGCAAAAATCTCCTGAGTATTAGTATGAGCAACTTCTTGAATGCATCTCTTCGAGCAAGGAAAACAAAAGCAAAAATGAACTCATGGTACTACATCAAACTTAAAAGTTTCTGTACAGCGAAAAACACCATCAACAGAACAAAAATGAATCCTACAGTATGGGAGAATATATTTGGAAATGACATATCCGACAAGGGGTTAACATCCAAAATATATAAAGAACTTACATGCCTCAACACTCAAAAAACAAATAACCCTGTTAAAAAATAGGGAGACGATGTGAAGAGACAGTTCACCAAAGAATTCCGATGGCCAACAGACACATGAAAAGATGCTCCATATCACTAATCATCAGGGAAATGCAAATTAAAACCACAATGAGATATCACCTCACACCAGTAAGCGTGACCAGCATCTAGAAGACTAAGAACAACAAATTCTGGTGAGGATGTGGAGAAAGGGGAACCCTCCTACACTGCTGGTGGGAATGTAAGCTAGTTCAATCATTGTGGAAAGCAATATGGAGGTTCCTCATAAAACTAAAAATAGAAATACAATTTGATGCTGGAATCCCACTCCTTGGAATTTACCCAGAGAATACAGCTTCTCAGATTCAAAAAGACATATGCACCCCTATGTTTATCGCAGCACTTTTTATAATACCCTAGATATGGAAGCAACCTAAGTGTCCATCAGTAGATGAATGAAGAAGAAGTGGTACATATACACAATGGAATACTATTCAGCCATAAGAAAGAAACAAATTCTACTATTTGCAACAACATGGATGGACCTGGAGGATATTATTCTCAATGAAATAAGCCAGGCAGAGATAACAAGTGCCAATTGATTTCCCTCATTTGTGGAGTATAATGACGAAGCAAAACTGAAGGAACAGAATAGGAGCACACTGGGAGTCTCCAAGAAGGACCTAGTGGTGACCAAAGGGGAGGGGTGTGGGAGGGCAGGTGGGGAGGGGAGGGGGCAGAAGCGGATTGAGGGGCATTATGTTTAGTACACATGGTGTGAGGGATCATGGGGAAAACAGTGTAGCACAGAGAAGGCAAATAGTGAATCTGTGGCATTGTACTACACTGAAAGACAGTAACTGCATTAGGGTATGGGTGGGAACTTGATAATATGGGTAGATGTAGTAATCACATTGTTTTTTCATGTGAAACCTTCATAAGAGTATATATCAATAATACCTTAATAAAAAATTTTTAAAAAGAAGAAAAATAATTGGGAGTCCTTCAAGAAGAATCTTTCCTCATCAGCTAGGGAATCCCTGAACATCGTATATCCGGTGCAATAAATGAAAAGCAAGGAGAGAGGAAATGTCTCCTCCAACCTCCTTAAGCTATGACACAGGGGTTAAAAATGTTCTGGGGGGAAAACCTAGATTGGAGAAGCTATCCTTGTAGCTTAGAACCCTTGGGAACTTCAACAGCTCCTCTCGTCACCAAGGTAACATTCACTATCCTGAGAAATAACACTCTGCAATTGCATCTTGTGAACCAACATCACCAGCAAAAGCAATGGCTCTGGACATCTCACAGAGCTGCCCCCATTCCTTGATGTCTGCCCTTCACCCCATGATGGGCATGGCTGGTGGAAGACAGAACAGCTGTTCCCTGCTTCTGGCCAGGGCCTTGCTGGCCCTGGAGGTTTTACTTCCTGTGTCTTTGGAACTGTTACTGAGACCCTGCTGTGCTGCAAGAAAATCCACACCATGTGGACAAGCCACCTGTGGGTGCTCTGGCCCACAACCCCAGCTGAGCCCCCAGCAATGATAGCATCAACCATGACCATGTGACCATGTGAGTGCCACCTTGGGCCCCCAGCCCAGGCCAGCCTTCAGATGACTCCAGTCCCAGCCACTATCTGAGACCCTGAGAGAAAAGGACCTGACTGGGCCCAGTCAGCTCAGAGAACATGAGTGGTTGTATGACTTTGAAGATCCTGTTTTTGCTAATCTTAGCAGTGTCTCCAGAGGTCCTGACAAAGATGAGTCACAGGGCTCATCTGTGAAGAGCTCAGCTCTGGAAACTATACTCATTGCCTGATTTAATAGAAAAAAAAAGTGAGACTAACATGCAAAAAAAAAAAAGGAAGAAATATCAAGTGTTGATGTGTGTCAGGACTGTCCGTTGGAGATATATATCGGATTCACCCTCCAATTTTGCCTGGAACTAGAGTATAAGGCTTAATGATCTGCAGGAACATTTATATGAATGAATTGCTTTTAGAAATGAAAGGCACATTATATAAGCTGTAAGTTAGAAAGTGACATAAAGCGTGTACTGGGTAAAAAGGTATTTCAATACTGTATCACAAGAAGACCTGGGTAAGTAGGAATAACACACAGTTTTAGACTGTAGTTTCTGCCTCGTTTGCAAAACCTGATAATATGAATTATAATGAAAAAGTCATAAAATGAGGAAAAAAAAAGAAAAGTTAAAAGAATATACCAGCATTAAACCAGCCTTACATGATATGTAAAAGGAACTTCTATAGATGGAAATGTTCTTAAGCCTAAATATTTTTCATCATTGAAAATAAAGTCCAGTGAAGGTAGTACACCAATTACTTACTAAGCAAGTATGAAATTTAAAAAAAAGTAGTAAAATCAACTATACAGAAAATCAGTCAAGGGATACACAAAAATTGCAGATTATGATACCTAATACATCAAGTGTGGTGGAGGAAGAATAAAAAGAAGTGCTTTTAGAGTGTGCTCAAAATAGAGTGACCACCAACTTAATATAGACTATTATACAGTTAAAAAACCATCTATGAACCTAATGATAACCACAAACCTAAAGCCTACAAAAAATATACAAAAAATTTTAAAAAGAAATACATTCGCAACACTAAAGAAGACCAACCACTAAGAGAAGAGTATAAGGGAGGAAAAAAGAAACAAGCAAGGAACTACAAAAACAACCAGGGAACAATTAATAAAATGGCAATAAGTAAATACCTACCAATAACTATCATACATGTAAATGACTGAATGCACTATTCAAAAGACATAGGGTGGCAGATGCATAAAGAAACAAGACCCATCTATGTGCTGCCTACAAGAGACTCATTTCAGACCTAAAAACATACAGAGACTGAAAGTGAAGGGAGGAAAAGAGATTTTATACAAATAATAGGGAGAAAAAAGCAAAAGTAGCAGTACTTTGATCAGACAAAATAGACTTCAAAACAAAGGAAATAACAAGAGATAAAGAAGGACATTACATAATGATAAAGAGATCAGTCCAACATGAAGATATAACCATTATAAATATCTATGCACCTAACATAGGAGAACCTACATACATAAAACAATTACTAACAGAAGTAAAGGGAGAAACAGACTGAAACTCAAGCATATTAGGGGACTTTAACACATCATTTCCATAGCTGGGAAGTTCATCCAGACAGAAAATAAAGCAACAGAGGCATTAATCAACACATTAGATCAGATGGACTTATGCAGAAAATTCCACCCAAAAGCAGGAGGATGTACATTTTTCTCAAGTGTGTATGGAACATTCTTCAGAAAAGGTCACATACTGGGCCACAAAAAGAACCTCAATATATTCAAAAAGATTGAAATTGATCAAGTAACTTCTCAGACCACAACGGTGTGAAACTAGAAATAAATTACATAAAGAAAACAAAAAAAACCCACAAACACATGGAAGTTAAATAACATCCTTCTAAATAATCAATGGATTAATGAACAAATCAAGAAATCAAGCGATACCTGGAGAAAAACAAAACAAAAATACAACAGTTCAAAGTATGTGGGATACCACAAAAGCGGTTCTAAGAGGGAAGTACATAGCAATACAGGCCTGCCTCAAGAAACAGCAACAATCCCAAATAAACAGTCTAAACTCACAACTAAAGAAACTAGAAAAAGAAGAAAAAGTGAAACCCGAAGTTAGTAGAAAGAGAGATATAATAAAGATCAGAGCAGAAACAACATAGAGAAGAATAAAACAATAGGAAAAAATCAATGAAACTAAGCTGGTTCTCTGAGAACAAATAGACAAAATAGATAAATCCTGCAGAGACTTATCAAGAAAAAAAGAATACACAATGAACAAAATCAGAAACGAAAAAGGAATAGTTACAACTGACAATTGTTAAGGAATTCTGTGGAAAATTATATGCTAATAAATGGGTCAACCTAGAAGAAACGGACAAATTCCTGGAAAATTATAACCATTCAAGACTGACTCAAGAAGAAACAGAAAATATGAACAGACCAATCACCAGTAATGAAAATGAGTTGTTAATCAAAGAACTCCCAACAAACAGAACTCCAGAACCAGATGTCTTCACAGCTGAATTCTACCAAACATTTAAAGAAGAGCTAATACATACCCATTCTTCTCAAAGTATTTCAGAAAGTACAAGAGGAGGGAATACTTCCAAATTCATTTAATGAAGCTAGTGTCACTCTAGTACCAAAACCAGACAAAGATACAACAAAAGAAAATTAGACACCAGTATCCCTGAAAAACATAGATGTAAAAATCCTCAACAAAATATTAGCAAACCAAATTCAAAAATATATCAAAAGTATCACCCATCATGACCAAGTAGGATTTATTCCAGGGATGCAAGGATGGTATGATATTCATAAATCAATGTGGTACACCACATTAACAAAAAAGGATTAAAAAACTGTATGATCATCTCAATAGATGCTGAAAAAGCATTTGACAAAGTTCCACATTCATTCATGATGAAAACTCTCAACAAAATGGTATAGAGGGTTCGTACCTCAACATAATAAAGGCCATATATGACAAAACCACAGCTGACATCAGACTCAATGGTGAAAAGCTAAAAGCTTTTCCTTTAAGATTAGGAACAAGACAAGAATGTTCACTCTCACCACTTTCACTCAACACAGTCCTGGAAGTCCTAGCCATGGCAATCAGACAAAACAAAGAGATAAAAGGCATCCAAATTGGTAAGGAAGAAATAAAACTGTCACTATTTGCAGATGACATGATACTATAGAGAGAGAACCCTAAAGACTCCACCAAAAAACTGTTAGAACTAATAACTGAATTCAGCAAATTTGCAGGAATAAAAATTAATACACAGATATCTGTTGCATTCCTATATACTAACAACAAACTAGCAGAAAGACAAATCAGGAAAACAAATTCATTTACAATTGCATCAAAAGAATAAAATATGTAGGAATAAACCTAACCAAGGAGGTGAAAAAACTGTACTCTGAAAACTATATGATACTCATGAGAGACATTAGGAAGACACCTTAATAAGTGGAAATCTATTCCATGCTCATGGGAAGAATTAATATTTATAAAATGGCTATCCTACCCAAAGCAGTTTGCAGATTCAGTGCAATCCCTGTCAAAATATCAACAGCATTTTTCAATGAACTAGAACCATTAATCCTAAAATTCATATGAACCACAAAAGACCTGGAATAGTCAAAGCAATCCTGAGAAAGAAGAACAAAACCGGGAGGATTACGCTCCCTGACTTCAAGCTCTACTACAAACTACAGTAATCAAAACAATATGGTACTGGCACATGAAACCCACCATAGATCAATGGAACAGAATAGAGAGCCCAGAAATAAACTCACACATATATGGTCAATTAGTATATGATAAAGGAGCCATGGATATATAATGGGGGAAAAGACCATCTCTTCAATCAATGTTGTTGGGAAACCAGACAGCTACATATAAGGGCATGAAACTGGATTACTGCCTAACCCCATACACAAAAGTAAACATGAAATGGATTAAAGACTAAATGTAGGACATGAATCCATAAAACTCTTAGAGAAAATCTTAGGCAAAAATATTTTGAACATAAGCATGAGAAATTTATTTCTGGACACATCTCCCTGGGAAAGGGAAACAAAATAAAAAATGAACAAATGGCACTACACCAACTAAAATCTTCTGTAGAGCAAAGGACACGAACAGAACTAAAAGGTGACCTACAGTATGGGAGAATATATTCATAAAGAATTTATCCAATAATGGGTTAACATCCAAAATATATAAAGAACTCATGCAACTCAAAAAAAAAAATAGTAACCTGATTAAAAAAATGGTGGAGGACCTGGACAAACATTCTTTCAAAGAAGAAATACAGATAGCCAAAAGGCACATGAAAAGATGCTCCATCTCTCTAATCATCAGGGAAATGCAAATCAAAACAACTATGAGATATCACTTCATACCTGATAGAAAGGCCACTATCCAAAAGATAAGAAATAACAAGTGTTGGCAAGGATGTGAAGAAAAGGGAACCTTCTTACGCTGTTGGTGGGAATATAAATTGGTGTAGCCACTGTGGAAAATGGTATGGAGGTTCCTCAAAAAAACTAAAAATAGAAACACCATATGACCCCATAATTCCACTACTAGAGTTTGCCTGAGAAAAACAAAATACTTGATTTGAAAAGACATATGCACCCCTATGTTTACGGCCACTTTATTTACAATAGTCAAGATATAGAAGCAACAAAAGTGCCTATCATAGATGAATGGATAAAGAAAAGGGTGTATATATACACAATGGAATATTTTTCAGCCATGAAAATTTCTTTGCCGTTTGTGACAACATGGATCTATAGGATATTATGATAAGTGAAATAAGCCAGGCAGAGAAAGACAAATACCATGTGATTTCACTTAACTGTGAAATCTAAAAACAAAACAAAACAAACCAATAAAACAACAATATACTCATAGACCCTGAGAAGTGACTGGTGGTCCCATGGGGGAGAGGTTGGAGAGGATGGGTGGGGAGGGTGAGTGGGATAAAGGTGCACAAAAATCTCAATCATAGTATAAGTCAGTCACAGGGATGGTAGGGCAGCATGGAGAATATAGCCAATGGTTCTGTAACATCTTTCTACGTTGACAGATATTAAGTGCACTGGTTAGAATGAAGATTGAATAATGTGTGTAACTGTTGAACCCACTGTGCTGTATAGTTGAAACCAATATGACATCACAAACAACTATACTTCAATAAAACAAAATCTATGATAATTGACACAAGCATTAAAAGGAGAGGATAATTCAGGTGTCTCTAGAAGATATGGGGAGTAATGCTGAACAACATATTAGTAACTTAATTTTTGCCCAAAAAATCAGAAGGAAAAAGGAAAAAATACACAAAGAAATGTGAATGAAAAAAGAAAAAAAGATAATCTCCCTCTAAAATCCATTAATAAAATCCTAAAATTAAAATTTAGAAAATAATAAAATAGTGGCATGTTTTGATTCTGTTAAATAAACATTTGTTAATAGAGCCCCAGGAGAAGGGTTGGATGGCGAGCCATGGTTCAACAGAGATTCTACAGAAAGGGAAATAGAGAAATTCATTACTCAAAAGTCATGGAGGAGGTACATGGCAAGCTGGAAGGGCCATGCAGGGAGTCTGGGCACGGTGCGGCAGAGTGTGAGCAGCAGAACCTGGAGCACTGGGTACCCTTACTTGTGACTTAGCAGCTGTTATCTAGGGCAGGCACTCAGAGGAGGGGCCTGTGTCATCTCAAGGCCCATGCAGGCCCTTAGTCACAGAAAGTGGGTGCTGAGGCAGGGATACTATGGAATGGTTTGACCTAACTCTCAGCTTGGGAATTCAGGGTAGGCATGGAATAGTGTTCAACAATTTATTTATTTATTATTTTTTTAAATATAATTTATTTTATTATCATTAATCTACAATTACATGTGCAATATTACGATTATTAAACTACCCCTTCATCAGGTCCCCGCCACCAACCCCATTACAGTCACTGTCCATCAGCGTAGTGAGATGCTATAGAATCACTACTTGTCTTCTCTGAGTTGTACTGCCCTCCCCGTGCCCCCCCAACATTACATCTGCTAATCGTAATGCCCCTTTTTCCCTCTTATCCCTCCCTTCCCGCCCATTTCCCCAGTCCCTTTCCCTTTGGTAACTATTAGTCCGTTCTTGGGTTCTGTGAGTCTGCTGCTGTTTTGTTCCTTCAGTATTTTTTCTTTGTTCTTATACTCCACATATGAGTGAAATCATTTGATACTTGTCTTTTTCGGCTTGGCTTATTTCACTGAGCATAATACCCTCTAGCTCCATCCATGTTGTTGCAAATGGTAGGATTTGTTTTCTTCTTATGGCTGAATAATATTCCATTGTGTATATGTACCACATCTTCTTTATCCATTCATCTACTGATGGACACTTAGGTTGCTTCCATTTCTTGGCTATTGTAAATACTGCTAAACATAGGGGTGCATCTGTCTTTTTCAAATTGGGCTGCTGCATTCTTAGGGTAAATTCCTAGGAGTGGAATTCCTGGGTCAAATGGTATTTCTAGTTTGAGTTTTTTGAGGAACCTCCATACTGCTTTCCACAATGGTTGAACTAATTTGCAGTCCCACCAGCAGTGTAGGAGGGTTCCCTTTCTCCACATCCTCGCCAACATTTGTGTTGTTTGTGTTTTGGATGTTGGCCATCCTCACTGGTGTGAGGTGATATCTCATTGTGGTTTTAATCTGCATTTCTCTGATGATTAGCGATGTGGAGCATCTTCTCATGTGCCTGTTGGCCATCTGAATTTCTTCTTTGGAGAAGTGTCTATTCATGTCCTCTGCCCATTTCTTAATTGGATTATTTGCTTTCTGTTTGTTAAGGTGCATGAGTTCTTTATATATTTTGGATGTCAACCCTTTATCAGATACGTTTTTTATGAATATATTCTCCCATACTGTAGGATGTCTTCTTGTTCTACTGATGGTGTCCTTTGCTGTACAGAAGCTTTTCAGCTTGATATAGTCCCACTTGTTCATTTTTGCTTTTGTTTCCCTTGCCCGGGGAGATATGTTCATGAAGAAGTTGCTCATGTTTATGTCCAAGAGATTTTTGCCTATTTTTTTTTCTAAGAGGTTTATGGTTTCATGACTTACATTCAGGTCTCTGATCCACCTTGAGTTTACCTTTGTGTATGGGGCTAGACAGTAGTCCAGTTTCATTCTCTTACATGTAGCTGTCCAGTTTTTCCAATACCAGCTGCTGAAGAGGCTGTCATCTCCCCATTGTATATCCAAGGCACTTTTATCAAATATTAATTGACTGTATATGTTTGGGTTAATGTTTGGATTTTCTATTCTGTTACACTGGTCTGTGGGTCTGTTTTTGTGCCAATACCAAATTGTCTTGATTACTGTGGCTTTGTAGTAGAGCTTGAAGTCAGGGAGTGTAATTCCCCCTGTTTTATTCCTCCTTCTCAGGATTGATTTGGCTATTCGGGGTCTTTTGTGGTGCCATATGAATTTTAGAATTATTTGTTCCAGTTCATTGAAGAAAGCTGTTGGTAGTTTGGTAGGGATTGTGTTGAATCGGTAGATTGCTTTAGTTAGTATAGCCACTTTGACAATATTTATTCTACATAGCCAAGAGCATGGGATGCATTTCCATTTGTTAGTGTCCTCTTTAATTTCTCTTAGGAGTGTCTTGTAGTTTTCAGAGTACAGGTCTTTCACTTCCTTCGTTAGGTTTATTCCTAGGTATTTTATTCTTTTTGATGCAATTGTGAATGGAATTGTTTTTCTGATTTCTCTTTCTGTTAGTTCATCATTAGTGTATAGGAAAGCAACAGATTTCTGTGTGTTAATTTTGTATCCTGCAACATTGCTGAATTCAGATATTAGTTCTAGTAGTTTTGGAATGGAGTCTTTAGGGTTTTTTATGTACAGTATCATGTCATCTGCAAATAGTGACAATTTGACTTCTTCTTTGCCAATCTGGATGCCTTGTATGTCTTTGTTTTGTCTGATTGCTGTGGCTAGGACCTCCAGTACTATGTTGAATAACAGTGGAGAGAGTGGGCATCCCTGTCTTGTTCCCGATATTAGATGAAAAGGTTTCAGCGTCGCGCCGTTAAGTATGATGTTAGCTGTGGGTTTGTCATATATAGCCTTTATGATGTTGAGGTACTTGCCGTCTATACCCTTTTGTTGAGAGTTTTAATCAGGAATGGATGCTGAATTTGGTCAAATGCTTTTTCAGCATCTATGGAGATGATCATGTGGTTTTTGTTCTTCTTTTTGTTGATGTGGTGGATGATGTTGATGGATTTTCGAATGTTGTACCATCCTTGCATCCCTGGGATGAATCCCACTTGATCATGGTGTATGATCCTCTTGATGTATTTTGAATTCAGTTTGCTAATGTTTTGTTGAGTATTTTTGCATCCACGTTCATCAGGAATATTGGTCTGTAATTTTCTTATTTGATGAGGTCTTTGCCTGGTTTTGGTATTAGAGTGATGCTGGCTTCATTGAATGAGTTTGGAAGTATTCCCTCCTCTTCTATTTTTTGGAAAACTTTAAGGAGAATCGGTATTATTTCTTCTCTATACGTCTGGTAGAATTCAGAGGTGAATCCATCAAGCCCGGGGGTTTTGTTCTTGTGTAGTTTTTTGATTACCAATTCGATTTGGTCGCTGGTGATTTGTCTGTTTAGTTTTTTGTTTCTTGGTTGGTCAGTCTTGGAAGGTTGTATTTTTCTAAGAAGTTGTCCATTTCTTCTAGGATTTCCAGCTTGTTAGCATATAGATTCTCATAATATTCTCTCATGATTCTTTGTATTTTTGTGGGGTCCGTCGTGATTTTTCCTTTCTCATTTCTTATTGTGTTTATGTGTGTAGATTCTCTTTTTCTCTTAAGGAGTCTGGCTAGGGGTTTATCTATTTTGTTTATTTTGTCAAAGAACCAGCTCTTGGTTTTATTGATTTTTTCTATTGTTTTATTCTTCTCAATTTTATTTATTTCTTCTCTAATCTTTATTATGTCCCTCCTTCTGGTGACTTTGGGCCTCATTTGTTCTTCTTTTTCCAATTTCAGTAATTGTGTCTTTAGACTATTCATTTGGGAATGTTCTTCCTTGTTTAAATAGGCCTGGATTGCAATATACTTTCCTCTTAGAACTGCCTTTGCTGCGTCCCACAGAAGTTGTGGCTTTGTGTTGTTGTTGTCATTAGTCTCCATATATTCTTTGATTTCTGTTTTGATTTGGTCGTTAACCCATTGATTAATTAGGACAGTGTTGTTAAGTCTCCATGTATTTGTGAGCCTTTTTGATTTCTTTCTAAAATTTATTTCTAGTTTTATACCTTGATGATCTGAGAAGTTGGTTGGTAGGATTTCAATATTTTTGAAATTACTGAGGTTCTTTTTGTGGCCTAGTATGTGGTCTATTCTGGAAAATGTTCCATGTGCACTTGAGAAGAATGTATATCCTGTTGCTTTTGGGTGTAGAGTTCTGTAGATGTCTGTTAGGTCCATCTGTTCTAGTGTGTTGTTCAGTGCCTCTGTGTCTTTACTTATTTTCTGTCTAGTTGATCTGTCCTCTGGAGTGAGTGGTGTGTTGAAGTCTCCTAAGATGAATGCATTGCTGTCTATTTCCTCCTTTAATTCTGTTAGTATTTGTCTCATATATGCTGGCGCTCCTGTGTTGGGTGCATATATATTTGTAATGGTTATATCTTCTTGTTGGACTGACCCCTTTATTATTATGTAATGTCCTTCTTTATCTTTTGCTACTTTCTTCGTTTTGAAGTCTATTTTGTCTGATACAAGTACTGCAATGCCTGCTTTTTTCTCTTTGTTGTTTGCATGAAATATCTTTTCCATCCCTTCACTTTTAGTCTGTGAATATCTTTGGATTTGAGGTCAGTTTCTTGTAGGCAGCATATGGATGGGTCTTGCTTTTTTATCCATTCTGTTACTCTGTGTCTTTTGATTGGTGCATTCAGTCCATTTACATTTAGGGTGATTATTGATAGATATGTACTTATTGACATTGCTGACTTTAGATTCGTGGTTACCAAGGGTTCAAGGGTTGCTTCTTTACTATCTAAGAATTTAACTTAACTTTCTCGTTATGTTACTGTAAACACACTCTGATGTTTCTTTATTTCTCTCCCTTCTTATTCCTCCTCCTCCATTCTTTATATAATAGGTGTTTTATTCTTTGCCTTTAGTTAGTATTTGGATGGTCTGCTTTCTTTGCTATGATTTTATTTTCTCTGGTGACATCTTTCTAGCCTTAGGTGTGCTTCTATCTAGAGCAGTCCATTTAAGATATCCTGTAGTGGTGGTTTATGAGAGGCAAACTCTCTCAACTTTCGTTTGTCTGGAAATTGTTTAATCCCTCCATCATATTTAAATGATAATCGTGCTGGATACAATATTCTTGGTTCGAGGCCCTTCTGTTTCATAACGTTAATCATATCATGCCATTCTCTTCTGGCCTGTAAGGTTTCTGTTGAGAAGTCTGATGATAGTCTGATGGGTTTTCCTTTGTAGGTGATCTTTTTTTGGTCTCT
The DNA here is from genome assembly GCA_032199065.1 of Smutsia gigantea. Classification (NCBI taxonomy): domain Eukaryota; kingdom Metazoa; phylum Chordata; class Mammalia; order Pholidota; family Manidae; genus Smutsia; species Smutsia gigantea. The sequence continues at coordinate 201,457 of JAVSCE010002777.1, forward strand.
AGCTGCCTTTAATACCCTGTCTTTATCTTTGATCTTTGCCATCTTAATTATTATGTGTCTTGGTGTTGTCTTCCTTGGGTCCCTTGTGTTGGGAGATCTATGAGCTTCGGTGGACTGCGAGACTACTTCCTTCCCCAGCGAGGGAAAGTTTTCAGCAATTATTTCTTCAAAGACACTTTCCATCCCTTATTCTCTCTCTTCTTACTCTGGTACTCCTATAATGCGAATATTGTTCTGTTTGGATTGGTCACACAGTTCTCTTAATATTCTTTCATTCCTAGAAATCCTTTTTTTTTCTTTTAATGTAATTTATTTTATTATCATTAATTTACAATTACATGTGCAATATTACGATTATTAAACTACCCCTCCATCAGGTCCCCCCCACCAACCCCATTATAGTCAGTGTCCATCAGCGTAGTGAGATACTATAGAATCACTACTTGTCTTCTCTGAGTTGTACAGCCCTCCCCGTGCCCCCCCAACATTACATCTGCTAATCGTAATGCCCCTTTTTCCCTCTTATCCCTCCCTTCCCGCCCATTTTCCCCAGTCCCTTTCCCTTTGATAACTATTAGTCCGTTCTTGGGTTCTGTGAGTCTGCTGCCGTTTTGTTCCTTCAGTTTTCTTTGTTCTTATACTCCACATATGAGTGAAATCATTTGATACTTGTCTTTTTCGGCTTGGCTTATTTCACTGAGCATAATACCCTCTAGCCCCATCCATGTTGTTGAAAATGGTAGGATTTGTTTTCTTCTTATGCCTGAATAATGTTCCATTGTGTATATGTACCACATCTTCTTTATCCATTCATCTACTGATGGACACTTAGGTTGCTTCCATTTCTTGGCTATTGTAAATACTGCTGCAATAAACATAGGGGTGCATCTGTCCTTTTCAAATTGGGCTGCTGCATTCTTAGGGTAAATTCCTAGGAGTGGAATTCCTGGGTCAAATGGTATTTCTAGTTTGAGTTTTTTGAGGAACCTCCATACTGCTTTCCACAATGGTTGAACTAATTTGCAGTCCCACCAGCAGTGTAGGAGGGTTCCCTTTTCTCCACATCCTCGCCAACATTTGTTGTTGTTTGTGTTTTGGATGTTGGCCATCCTCACTGGTGTGAGGTGATATCTCATTGTGGTTTTAATCTGCATTTCTCTGATGATTAGCGATGTGGTGCATCTTTTCATGTGCCTGTTGGCCATCTGAATTTCTTCTTTAGAGAAGTGTCTATTCATGTCCTCTGCCCATTTCTTAATTGGATTATTTGCTTTCTGTTTGTTAAGGTGCATGAGTTCTTTATATATTTTGGATGTCAACCCTTTATCAGATACGTTTTTTATGAATATATTCTCCCATACTGTAGGATGTCTTTTTGTTCTACTGATGGTGTCCTTTGCTGTACAGAAGCTTTTCAGCTTGTTATAGTCCCACTTGTTCATTTTTGCTTTTGTTTCCCTTGCCCGGGGAGATATGTTCATGAAGAAGTTGCTCATGTTTATGTCCAGGAGATTTTTGCCTATGTTTTTTTCTAAGAGTTTTATGGTTTCATGTCTTACTTCAAGTCTTTGATCCACCTTGAGTTTACCTTTGTGTATGGGGCTAGACAGTAGTCCAGTTTCATTCTCTTACATGTAGCTGTCCAGTTTTTCCAACACCAGCTGCTGAAGAGGCTGTCATCTCCCCATTGTATATCCAAGGCACTTTTATCAAATATTAATTGACTGTATATGTTTGGGTTAATGTTTGGATTTTCTATTCTGTTCCACTGGTCTGTGGGTCTGTTTTTGTGCCAATACCAAATTGTCTTGATTACTGTGGCTTTGTAGTAGAGCTTGAAGTCAGGGAGTGTAATTCCCCCTGTTTGATTCCTCCTTCTCAGGATTGCTGTGGCTATTCGGGGTCTTTTGTGGTTCCATATGAATTTTAGAATTATTTGTTCCAGTTCATTGAAGAAAGCTGTTGGTAGTTTGATAGGGATTGCATTGAATCTGTAGATTGCTTTAGGTAGTATAGCCATTTTGACAATATTTATTCTTCCTAGCCAAGAGCATGGGATGCATTTCCATTTGTTAGTGTCCTCTTTAATTTCTCTTAGGAGTGTCTTGTAGTTTTCAGAGTACAGGTCTTTCACTTCCTTCGTTAGGTTTATTCCTAGGTATTTTATTCTTTTTGATGCAATTGTGAATGGAATTGTTTTTCTGATTTCTCTTTCTGTTAGTTCATCATTAGTGTATAGAAAAGCAACAGATTTCTGTGTGTTAATTTTCTATCCTGCAACTTTGCTGAATTCAGATATTAGTTCTCGTAGTTTTGGAATGGAATCTTTAGGGATTTTATGTACAGTATCATGTCATCTGCAAATAGTGACAATTTGACTTCTTCTTTACCAATCTGGATGCCTTGTATGTCTTTGTTTTGTCTGATTGCTGTGGCTAGGACCTCCAGTACTATGTTGAATAACAGTGGAGAGAGTGGGCATCCCTGTCTTGTTCCCGATCTTAGATGAAAAGCTTTCAGCGTCTCGCCGTTAAGTATGATGTTAGCTGTGGGTTTGTCATATATAGCCTTTATGATGTTGAGGTACTTGCCCTCTATACCCATTTTGTTGAGAGTTTTAATCAGGAATGGATGCTGAATTTTGTCAAATGCTTTTTCAGCATCTATGGACATGATCATGTGGTTTTTGTTCTTCTTTTTGTTGATGTGGTGGATGATGTTGATGGATTTTCGAATGTTGTACCATCCTTGCATCCGTGGGATGAATCCCACTTGATCATGGTGTATGATCCTCTTGATGTATTTTTGAATTCGATTTGCTAATGTTTTGTTGAGTATTTTTGCATCTACGTTCATCAGGGATATTGGTCTGTAATTTTCTTTTTTGGTGTGGTCTTTGCCTGGTTTTGGTATTAGAGTGATGCTGGCTTCATAGAATGAGTTTGGAAGTATTCCCTCCTCTTCTATTTTTTGGAAAACTTTAAGGAGAATCGGTGTTATTTCTTCTCTATATGTCTGGTAGAATTCAGAGGTGAATCCATCAGGCCCAGGGGTTTTGTTCTTGGTAGTTTTTTGATTAACAATTCGATTTCGTCGCTGGTGATTTGTCTGTTTAGTTTTTTGTTTCCTGGTTGGTCAGTCTTGGAAGGTTGTATTTTTCTAAGAAGTTGTCCATTTCTTCTATGTTTTCCAGCATGTTAGCATATAGATTCTCATAATATTCTCTTATGATTCTTTGTATTTCTGTGGGGTCCGTCGTGATTTTTCCTTTCTCATTTCTGATTGTGTTTATGTGTGTAGATTCTCTTTTTCTCTTAATGAGTCTGGCTAGGGGTTTATCTATTTTGTTTATTTTTTCAAAGAACCAGCTCTTGGTTTTATTGATTTTTTCTATTGTTTTATTCTTCTCAATTTTATTTATTTCTTCTCTAATCTTTATTATGTCCCTCCTTCTGTTGACTTTGGGCCTCATTTGTTCTTCTTTTTCCAATTTCAGTAATTGTGTCTTTAGACTATTCATTTGGGAATGTTCTTCCTTGTTTAAATAGGCCTGGATTGCAATATACTTTCCTCTTAGAACTGCCTTTGCTGCGTCCCACAGAAGTTGTGGCTTTGTGTTGTTGTTGTCATTAGTCTCCATATATTCTTTGATTTCTGTTTTGATTTGGTCGTTAACCCATTGATTAATTAGGACAGTGTTGTTAAGTCTCCATGTATTTGTGAGCCTTTTTGATTTCTTTCTAAAATTTATTTCTAGTTTTATACCTTGGTGATCTGAGAAGTTGGTTGGTAGGATTTCAATATTTTGAAATTACTGAGGTTCTTTTTGTGGCCTAGTATGTGGTCTATTCTGGAAAATGTTCCATGTGCACTTGAGAAGAATGTGTATCCTGTTCCTTTTGGGTGTAGAGTTCTGTAGATGTCTGTTAGGTCCATCTGTTCCAGTGTGTTGTTCAGTGCCTCTGTGTCTTTACTTATTTTCTGTCTAGTTGATCTGTCCTCTGGAGTGAGTGGTGTGTTGAAGTCTCCTAAGATGAATGCATTGCTGTCTATTTCCTCCTTTAATTCTGTTAGTATTTGTGTCACATATGCTGGTGCTCCTGTGTTGCGTGCATATATATTTATAATGGTTATATCTTCTTGTTGGAGTGACCCCTTTATCATTATGTAATGTCCTTCTTTATCTTTGCTACTTTCTTCGTTTTGACGTCTATTTTGTCTGATACAAGTACTGCAATGCCTGCTTTTTTCTCTTTGTTGTTTGCATGAAATATCTTTTTCCATCCCTTCACTTTTAGTCTGTGTATACCTTTGGATTTGAGGTGAGTTTCTTGTAGGCAGCATATAGATGGGTCTTTTTTATCCATTCTGTTACTCTGTGTCTTTTGATTGGTGCATTCAGTCCATTTACACTTAGGGTGATTATTGATAGGTATGTACTTATTGACATTGCTGGCTTTAGATTCGTGGTTACCAAGGGTTCAAGGGTTGCTTCTTTACTATCTAACAATCTAACTTAACTTTCTTGTTAAATTATTGTAAACACAGTCTGATGTTTCTTTCTTTCTCTCCCTTCTTATTCCTCCTCCTCCATTCTTTCTATAATAGGTGTTTTATTCTTTGCCTTTAGTTGGTATTTGGATGGTCTGCTTTCTTTGCTATGATTTTATTTTCTCTGCTGACATCTTTTTAGCCTTAGGTTTCCTTCCCTCTAGAGCAGTCCATTTAAGATATCCTGTAGTGTTGGTTTATGAGAGGCAAACTCTCTCAACTTTCGTTTATCTGGAAATTGTTTAATCCTTCCATCATATTTAAATGATAATCGTGCTGGATACTATATTCTTGGTTCGAGGCCCTTCTGTTTCATTACGTTAAATATATCATGCCATTCTCTTCTGGCCTGTAAGGTTTCTGTTGAGAAGTCTGATGATAGTCTGATGGGTTTTCCTTTGTAGGTGATCTTTTTTCGGTCTCTAGCTGCCTTTAATACCCTGTCTTTATCTTTGATCTTTGCCATCTTAATTATTATGTGTCTTGGTGTTGTCTTCCTTGGGTCCCTTGTGTTGGGAGATCTATGAGCTTCGGTGTACTGTGAGACTACTTCCTTCCCCAGCGAGGGAAAGTTTTCAGCAATTATTTCTTCAAAGACACTTTCTATCCCTTTTTCTCTCTCTTCTTCCTCTGGTACTCCTATAATGCGAATATTGTTCCGTTTGGATTGGTCACACAGTTCTCTTAATATTCTTTCATTCCTAGAAATCCTTTTATCTCTCTCTGCCTCAGCTGCTCTGTACTCCTGTTCTCTGTTTTCTATTCCATTAACAGTCTCTTGCATCTCATCCATTCTGCTGTTAAGCCCGTTGATCGCTTGTCTGATTTCTGCATTGTCTTTCCTCAGTTCCCTCACTTCCTCCCTCAGCTCTTGCACATTTCTCTGTAGGTCCATCAGCATGGTTATGACTTTTATTCTGAATTCTTTTTCAGGAAGACTGTGCATTTCCATCCCTTCAGACTCCCTCTCTGGGGTTGTCTGGTTGATTTTGGTCTGAACCATATTCCTCTGTCTTTTCATGGCTATAGAATTCGTCACTGATAGTTGCCATGTATGTCAGCTGGGCTCTTTAAGACTTTAAAAAGAGAAGAAAAAAAAAAGAGAAAAAAAGGAAGAAAGAAAGAAAGAAAAAAAAGAAAAAAAGAAAGAAATGAGAAAACAAAAGAAAACAAAAAACAAAACAAAACAACAAAAAAAAACAAAAAAAAATGCCCACCAGACGTAGATTCTGTGGGAATGCTGTAGGTGGCGCTATTGCCCCACTATTCCACAGCTGTGACTGCGCTGCTCCGCAGGGCCCTTTATCGCTCTGGCAGGGGTGGGAACAAATAGGAGGCTGTTGATCTCAGTGAGAAGTGTAAGTATGGCTACGCTTCCTCAGTCGCCAGCTAAGGCGTCTCAAACTCCCCAGGACTCCCAGCCTGCTGGGCTGAGTGTGCTGGGGCGATCCGGCTCCTCCGCTGGGCTCCTGTCTCTTTAAGACCGCTGAAGGAAGCGCGTGCTTTTTTTTATTTCCTTCCTGGGAGCTGGCTGCAAGCACCCTGGCGTGTTCCCCACTCAGATCCTGCTCCTCCGTCTCTCCCATCTCCGCTGCACTGCGCAATGTGGGTCCGTACTCCCTGCACAGATCACCGGGCCTGGCTACTTCACGGGGTGCCCTTCCACTCCCTCCCGGCTCTGACTCCTCTCCTCCCGCCGGTGCGCTGGGGTGGGGGAGGGGGAGGGGCCCGCCGGGTCACAGCTCCGTATCTTACCTGCCTCTTGGGGTGCCGAGTCCTCTCGGGTGTCGCTGCATGCTGTGCGCTTTCCTGTGTATTCTCGTCTCTCTTTTAGGAATAGATGTATCTGCTGTGTTTTCGTAGATAAATATAGTGTTGGGAGGAGATTTCTGCCGCCCTGCTCACGCCGCCATCTTCCCGAAAGTCCCAGTGTTCAGCAATCTTGACCCTAGTGTATGTTGTCCTAAAGATTATACCCCTCTAAGTTCAGGGATATTCTACCCCTCATTGTTGCTGATAATTACCGCTGAGCCTTTCTCCTTAATTTCTCAATGATTTCAGTTTCTAGATCACTGTGAATCTTTCTAATATGACTCCTATCTTAATTCTTGGTGACTTTGACATCCATGTGACGATTCTCCCTATACTCTAGCCTCTCGTTGCTTCTAACTCTCCTTCAATGGTCTTGTCCATCACCCAGTCTCAATCACACATTCCATGTTCATACCCTACAATTTTCTTTTCCAGTAACTGCAATCTTTTCATAAATTTCATTTTGTGCCCCTTACTCATGATCACAAATTCATATACTCTTTCACTCTCTGGTATCTAAACTCCGCAATTCTTTGCCCACTCTCACACATTCAATTTATTTACCATCCTGACTCTTCTCTAGTTACCCAACTTGAATTCCATGATCATCCTAATCAAATATCCTGCTTCCCCACCCTCAGACTGACTCTTGCATCGCCATGCTCACTTGCTAAACTCACTGCTGATTAAATATAATTCCACCCACTCCACACCCACACCCATGCAACTGAAGGTGGCTGTAGGAATTAACAAAGTGACATTGACAAGCCCCACTTTAAACCATGACCATTATCACGAAGTCTTTAAAGATACACAGTAATTACATTGCCTTGTTCTAGCCATATATTCTGCCATTTCCTTAGATGACTATTTTATCTTTTCTCTGTCCTGAAACCTACAACACATCTTCCCCCATGCTCACTCTCAGCTGATGAACTTATCCTATTTCACTGAGAAAAATTAAGCAAACAGAAGCAAAGTTCCACAAACTCCCACAACCCTCGACCATCTGCACCCATATTATCTACCTTCCCACCTGTTACTATAGTGAACCATCTGTGTTCTATATGAAGCCAATTACGTATCTCCACTTACATACTTATGTCATCCCCTCTCAGTTACTTAAGGAAGTGGCTCCAAGAGTTCTTCTCTTTCCTGCTTTCTTAATTTTCCCTCTTCATCTTTTCTTTCAACATAGAAATATGCTCTCTCTCCAATATTATATCAAAAGTAATATGCCACTATTTCTCTGCTTTTCTACTTCTTTGTTCCCTACTGTAGCAAAATTCCTAAAAAGAAAAATCTTTACTCACTGCCTCTGTTTCTAATTTCCCTATTCTAATTGCCTCCTAAATGTATTCAAATCAGGCTTTTGTTTCCACCATTCCATTGTTTATGTCAAGAACATCAATAACTTCATAATTGCTACCACAATATAACATAGTTGATTTTAAATACTGTCTTACTTGAATCATAGGACATGGCTTATCGCTCTCTCTTTTCTATACTTACTTGGTTGTGTTTCTACTTCACTAATTATTTATTCTAAGTCAGTTTTTCTTCCTTGTCTATTTCTCTCAAAACCCTTAGCAATGAAGGGTCCCATAATTCAATCATTGGTTCTCTTCCGTGCTTTAACTACACTAACACCCTTTATGATATCTTTAAAAACTATCCAAATTCTAGTGCCTCACAAATTTATAGCTCAGATTTATTTCTCTAAATCCAAATCAAGATATTTTTTCTAACACCTCCATTTGGAGGTCTAATAAATATCAACATTTCCTACCCAAACTGAACTTTTGTTTGCCTCTCAAACACATTCCATACATAATTTATACCTTGGAATTAATGAATCTCATGATCTACTTGCTCAAGGTTAATATCTCATCATTTTTCTCTAATACACCAAATACAATATTTCAGGACACCCTGCTGATCTTTCAATATATATCCAGAACCATATTCCTTGTCAGAAACTGATAATTAATATCTTGGTATTTTTCCCTCATTATCATCTCTTAGGTAGTCCTTTGCAATTAAACTGTTTCCCTGCTTCCACCATTGCCCTTTACCCTGTACCTAAAAGAACAGACTAATCTTCTTAACATATAATATTTTATTTTTCCTTCCTTTAAGGCCATCTGATGGTTGTGCGTCTCATGCAAGGCAAAAGTCAAAATCCATACATTAATACACAGAGATCTATGCAAAAAGCCTTCCTATTCTCTTTGAGCTCACATTCTACTTGGCCTCTCACACGTTCTTGCACCAGCACGCTTTTCCTCTTTGCTTTTCCAGACATGCTAGGCCATCTCTTGCCTTTAGGCTTTTGTATTGGATGATTCTCCTGTCTGATACAATTTTACTCCAATAACTTCATGGAAAACCCCTTTACCCATTTCAAATCTTTGCTAAAATTTCACCTTTTCAATGAGCTTACCTTGACCAACCTATTTAAAATGGCAGTTCATGAGCTCTATACTCCTTTATTTTTTCCTAAATCTAATCACTTCTGAACATTTTTATGATTTATTTATTAACAATGATTATTGCTTGTGTCTGTTTTATTCTCTCACATATCCTAAACAAAAGAATTATGTCTGATATTTGGTAGGCTCTCAACAAATATTTATTGAATGAATGAAAACAAGATTGTAAATTTGGATGGAAAAATGATATAGCATTAAAAAAGGAGCAGGAGTTCAATCCAAGATTATCACAAAGGACAAAAAGAATATTATAAGTTGACAAGATAAAAAACAGAACATGAGAAAATAAATCATACACATTAATATAATTCTATTGCCTATTAATTTGAGGTGGAGATTTTTTTCATGATAGTAAATAATCATTCTATTCCTATTTCACCAATGTTCTGTGTACTTGGGATAGGTATTTCATTTCCTAAATGCTTTTCAGTATCTATCATGTTTTCTAACATTTTAACTATCAATATTCATACTTTTTTAATTGTATCAAATCTATTACTGTGAATAATTTCAACCCTTCCTATCTCCTCTATCTCTGTGAAGCATTTATCACCTTCTAACATACCATATATATTTAGTTATTGTTCTTTGTCCGTTTTTCTTTTTCCTTTTTCAAAATGCAGGTCCCATGAGGGCAGATAACTGTACTTATTGCATCCTGTGGCCAATTAATTGTAGATGCTTATAAAAATATGCTGAATAAATGAATTAATTACTGTATTTTCTGTCATTGAACGAACCTTGGAATTCTAGGATATTTCATTCTTGGAACATGCTGTATTATTTTGTTACTACACTGCTAAACAAAGTTTACTTACATGTATCGATTTTTAAAATCTATATTCTTGTAAGTTAAGTTATGAGTCTTTAACATTCTTTACTGCCTGTCATTATCAAGATTTTGTATTGTAAGTATTAGCATTATAAAGAATTTTTTTTAATACTCTGCTTCATTTTTAAACCTGGGAACTTTTTCTATAGATATAAAACCTTAGTGGTTTTATAACTTCAATTTAGAATATCTCATCACTAACATTTTAATATTAATAAGTTTGTCAGTGGCCTCACAACATGTAATGTAGAAATCATTTTCACTGGTATAGTATGATATAAACTTAATTACCAAATTGGATTCAGCTAGTTATATGAACATAAGTATATATATATATATGCTGACAAGCACTATTTCTAGGAGATTGAGTAGTAAGAAAATAGATTAGGTATATATTAGTAGTTTCCTACTTTTTGAATCATTATCTATGAACTTCTTAATAATGTTTTTCATGAAAAAGAAACTAGAAACATAATTTGGTTGTATTACAAAGAGTTGAATTAGAACTGAGGAGCTATTGAATCTCAAGTGTTTGTGTATATTTCTGTACGTGTGTGTGTGAATACATGTAGTTATATTTGAAACCACGGAGAATTCTTTATAGTTTCTTTTATTCTAGCATTGAGACTAGATTAAGAGAGAAAGTATAAAGGCACCTGCTCTATCGCATGTAAAGAGTTTGGTCTTGGTGGTGGAATGAAACTGGTGTGGTGAAATACCATGTGGGAGGTCAGTGGGTGTGGGCCAGGGTGGGTTAATGATGTGAGAGTTGTTTTAGGTGGGATTTAGAGGTAGGACAGAACCAAGTGATAAAGGGCCTTGTAGGCCATGGGACAGCCTTCTAAGGTCTCTCCAAAATTTATTTAACATTTCAATTACATATCATTTTTTAGATAATTAACATATAAAAGTGCTATATAGAAATACCTATTATTTAAAATGTAAAAACACTGTTATTTTTACCTTGAAATTTATTAGGTAAGTATAAGTGCTTATTAGAATTATCTAATACATTGACTTATAATATCTCTCTTACATCAAAGCAAAATGACATGATTTTCTACAACTTAATTTTATTCAAGTAGGCTTATTTGGTCCATACCAGAAGAAGCAGTTATTCAAAGACAAGGAATTCTTTTTATTAGAAGATGGCTCTAAGTCAGTTAATTTCCATACTGAAAGCACTATGCATTTTAAAATTTTAGATAAGATGAAAGCAATTAAATAACAAGTAATATACAAAGTATGAGATATTTATTTCAATTTTCCTTACAGTAAACCATTGGGATATGAACATCAAATTTTGCAGTGTTGCAAAATTTGCTGGCTATATGGTCTCTTCAGCTACTTCTAAAATTTGCTCTAATGCTATGAAAGCAGCCATAGACAGTAAACAATATGTGTTGCTTAGTCCATTTCAAAATATACCTGTTTAAGAAAAGAGCTTTAAAAAATGGGGTGTGGGGATACAGAAGAAATGTAGAGATACTCAGATCTATGATCCAGGAAGAGCAATTAATTCTCAATGGTAAATTTCCAGAATTTATATGTATCAAATAATTTATTGCTCCAGAAAAGTTTATTTAATTTAAAAATAGAATTAAAATATATGCCACTGAACATATAATTTGCTCTGGGTGAGGATGCAAAGTAAAAAATGAAGTGTTTTTATATTTTTATATTCTTAAAGCATTCAGAAAAACTTACACCTCTGGCAAAGCAAAAACAGAGATTTATACCAGGTAGGTGGTATCCAACTCAATGTCTTCCCCAAAATATCTATAGACTAACATGGAATCGAACAAAATAAGATATTATAAAAATAGTATGTCACTTGTAAAACTTATATTTCTAAACTGAATATTCTCAAGGAGCCACATTCTCCGAGTAATCAAAATAGGGACAATTTCAGCAAATTGTTTTTTCAAAAATAATTTTCCATATGAACCATCTGTTTGTCCAGATACAGTTTTTCTTTTTTGGTTTTGAAAGTATTCCTTTCTGCTTCAATAAAATTCTCTGGCACTACCTCTTTTAATATTATATCAATAAAGATGTTTTTCAGAACAACTGATATTTATTCCATCTCAAGTATCTCAGAACTTCAAATAAAACTACTGGTCCCGTCTCCATCAAGAAAAAAAAAGATGTGTAAAACAAATTTTGTCTAGAAAGAAAACACGTTAGATAAAATGGCACTATCTTATAGGACACTAAGTAACACAGCTCAAGTGTACATGTGCTGTTCTTTCATTAAAATTTCTTTTTAGCTAAGATGGTGATAGTACAAACACATTCTATTAACCCCTTTTTTAAAATGAACAACACTCCAATGTCCTGAGGCAAATGAAATCTGATTTATTTTTAACAACAGTATGAAATTCTGAATCATTTCACCATCCCTATGACATTTTTGAATGAACTTCCACTGTTACAGATTTAAAATCTCATCTAATTCTATAGCTCCATTTCCAAACAAGACATTGCTGCTTGGGTGTCTCAATAAATGACTACAACGTGACATGTCAAAACATGAACACATTATCTTGTTTCCCCTTCTCCAAGCTTGCCTGTTCTCACTGCTATGGGAACTAAGACCACAGACTCAGAATTGAAAATTTTCTGTTGATAACTTTAAAGATCTTTAATTAAGATTGAATTGCAGGAAGGATGGAAAAACTTGGTTACAAGTCAGGGGCTGGGACCACCCCATCCCCTAACACATCAAAATTACAGGTATGTTGTGCCCAGGACACCACCTAAGATCCATTTTGAGAAAGGCTGTGAGAGCATCAGGGGAGGAATGCTCCCTGATACTCAGCATGGGGGCAGTTCATAGCCTGAAGGAGGGGAGAGATCATTCCTGGCATTCAGGCAGGGGAGATTTGGTGTGGCGCTCTATGAAGTGCCTTTATAGTCATCAGTTAAGAAATTTCAAAAAAGCGACCTGAATGGCATGCTCATAACAAGTATTTGGAAAGGGTCACAGTGTTTCTACATAATAAAGCCTTCAAAACACAATTCTCCTCATAAAAGGGCTGTTTGCTTCAACACTGCTTTACAACAGTTTGAAGCCTGTGAGGCCTTCACTAACTTGCCTACATCTGATCTTTGTTCACTATTCATCAGCAAACTCCAAGCGTTCTCCTTAACCACATCATACACCCAAGAGAATGTGCTCACTCTTCTCCTGGTTTTTCTGTCAACTAGGGATAAGCTTTTCATAGCACTGATTTGTCCTGCTAAGGAACTTTATAAAAATATATGGACACCTTTATCTCTGAAAGGATAAAATTCAAATTATATAGTTTTCTAAGTTCTGCATATACAAATTACCAAATTCAAATAGGAATTTGGTGACATCTAATGTTTAAATGCTTTGATTTTTTTTCTGTCACTCACTATAAGCTTCAAATCTAAGTAAGATAACTATGTTGTATCTATTGTGGGACCATAGTTTGCATCTAACTCCATTTAAACAACACCTCTCATAGTCATCAACACACAACAAAACCAAACCACCGTGTGTGTTAAATATGTGTCCGACCATTAATTTTCTGGTATTTTTGAGAGAGAGAGAGAGACTGTGTGTGTGTGAGTAGGAGGCAGGTAACATGGCTTTAAAAAAAAAACAAAGTAAACTATTTGAATCCTATTTTTAAATGTATTTTCTATATGGATCTTTCAAAACACCCTGATAGTTTTACAAGTTCTTTTATACATACTTCATGACTGCATAATATTTGTTCCATTTGCTGGACGATGATGGTTGATATAAAGACTATTAATAGTTTTTGCTGCTTTTTCTGGTTCCTGTCCTTGCCTGTTCTTGTTCTGGTCTGACTGTTCTCCGAGCCATTTTGACTCTGATCTGTTCTGTATCTTAGGAGACAGGCTCCTGTAGCCTGTGGTGGGTGGTGGTTGGGGGATCCTCAGTCAGCTCTCAACTGGATGGCTTGATCAAGGCCTCAAAGCTAAGCATCAGAGAAATGGGCTCATTCAGAACAATATTTTATGAAGAATGAAAGAAAGAGAGAGAGAGAGAGAGAGGGAGGGAAGGAAGGAAGGAAGGAAAGGGAAAACGAAGGGAGGGAAAGGAATTGTCTTTTGCTGTGTGACATCATTAGCTTATAATGAGATGCTATAAAGTTTCTTTTCCTAGCTATTGCCTGAAAGGGATGGAGGAGGCTCTTTATAACTCAGTGTCCTCTTCATGAGGTTTCCTAAGGAAATTCTTGCCTGGCTTTGAAGTACATGTTTATATTTGTGCTGCTTCTGGCCAACAGCTCTGTGTTTAGCTTATGAACAATGAACTCTGTGACTGAGCAAACACCTCTTTTCACGTTGTAGATCAGAAATCTTAATCAATATTATGGCCCATTTATAAGAATTTTGTAGTCCACGATAAAATATTGAACACTTTCCTTGCATCTATTTCATCTCTCTACCTTTGTTAGTTTGAGCTATCTTTGGTGTATTTCTGTTACATATCTCTGTAGTCCTCTTGTTGAGATAGGATATGTTTACATTGCTTAGTCACATATTTTGTAACTACACTCTCAAAACATATACAAACTAAATAATAGTTCAACAACTTTCATCATAAGGGATGTGCATACAAGATATCAGATTTCTGGGTTATTCATTTAATTTTAAGTTATCTATAGACGTTCCTCTTTCTTGTACTTTTTTTTAAAACAAGTAACTCAAATATGCACACAGTTTCTCTAGTTCTGGAATCCCATCTGTTTTTTATTCAGAAAAGTCTTCAGAATAAAGGCCAGAAAATGAAAGTATCATAACAGACAGACACAGAGCTTATTTAAGCTTGAATTGTAATAAAAATATTTTTAACTAAATACAAATTGCTGTTGAAATAGCTTACTAAAATACAGCAGGAGTCAGAATTTTGCATCTGTTGACACATTCTTCCACCTGTGAATTTAAACTGGCTTTGTAACAACTTAATACTTGGAAGCAGCCTTATTCCTTGTAAATGTGAGATGATAATTTTAAGAAAGTGTTGGTCTGCAAGTTGTTCCCTGGGCCATCCTACACAGGGTGAGTTGAGAATGAATTGATGATACAGAGCAGGGGCGGGCAAACTTTTCTGATAAAGGGCCAGATAATAAGTATTTTAAGATTTGCCGGCTCTATGGTCTTTGTAACTACTTCTAAAATTTGCTTATAATGGTGTGAAAGCAGCCATAGACAGTAAGTAAGCAAATGGGCATAAATGGGTATACATATGTTCTAATAAAAATTTATTTAAAAAACAGTATGTTGGCCCACACTTGACTCCCAGGTCATTCTTTGTTGACCTGTGAACTAAAAAGTCCATAGTATGTCTCATTAAATCTTTATTTTGACTTACTGGAAGATATTGGGAAAAAAATTTAAAAAAAATGGATATCAGACTTCTAAGAAATAATTGATATTTTTAGTGTAGGCATTTTTAGTTTTTCTAACATGCGTAAGTGTAGTTACATGATGATGATATGTTTGTTGATAAAAATATGATTGTGCATATACTCAGTCTCCTATCCTTTTTTTCCCATTTAGCATTATGTTAATATACAGGAAGGAGACAGAATCATATTTGTGATTTAAAAATGCCCATCCTTTGGTACCTTCACCCCGTTTCTCCAAGTGTTGTGATAAGTTCTTAAAGGATCTTGTACTTTTACTTCATTTTAATCATTATCATAATAACCCTGACAAGTTTTTACCCCAAAGTTCATGCTAATATACCTTCCACACACCAGTTTATAAGTGTGAGTTTTTAATAAGGTAATTAACTGTCAGGCAAGTGACATTAGGCAGCCACCATAAACACAGCTACAAAACAATCTATCTTTGTAATTCTAGTCAGAATTAAAAGTCATAATGCTCCGTTATTACAAAAACGGGTAAATACAGTGTTTTCAGGACTTACACAGCTAACAGAAATATTTTCAATGCTAGTCATGTTCCTTTTAGCTCAGCACTCTCTATAGAAGTTATAAAATTGCTGTACATTAGTTGTGAGGTGCTTCATTCCTCTATCTAGTTAGGAAAATATAGGAGTGAGATGATGGTATTTATGGTCTTCACATGTACAAGCATAGCCAAATCCCCTAGGTTTCAAGGGACCTGAAGAAATCATGATTTGGGGTGTTGATAATGGAAACAGTCTTAAAGTTTAATGTATGCTCTGTATGGATTTCCAGGGAAGTAGTATTCAAGACTTGATTTTTTAAGATACGTAAACTAACTAGGGTAGTACTCAACAATAATAACACTAGAAAGAAAATGCAAAGATGCAGTTAAATCAGAGAGGTATCATCTGGTACCAGGGGGAAAAAAAAAGGTTTGAGGAGGTCCTTGGAACTTTCCATTAGAAGGTAAACATGTATTTCATGACCTGATCAGTATTTGGGAAGTGCCTCTACAATTCCCACTGAAAGGAAAAGTTATAACTCTTACTTGCATTGTTTCAACTGCCCAGAGAAAGTAACAACATTCTGAGAAAAAAAAATCAGTATAAACATTTAGAGTTAGTTAAATCATGGATATCTGGAAGGCAGGAGCCACTGCAGTGACCACATCGTCCCAGAGAATAGGAAAAAGCTTATAGCAAAATGTTCTTACCACCTAAATTTCAGAATGGCCACAGCTTAGTAGCAAAACCTCCTCACTCTGACGGTACATAGAAAACAGTCCGTTTCTTTCCTCTCAGTCAGAAATTTTCCTCTAGGTCTAATGCAATCAATCTCATGTTGATAATTTAGGCTTTAGGATTTTCTTGGCTGAGTTATAAACTTTTTAATAGCCTTTCTCAAAGGTTCATTATAGTATATTACTCTAAATCATTTCTCAGTTTTATTCAGTTCAAAATAAATGTTAATTGCTCCCACTGTGGGCATGGTAAGCTTTGAGAAGGATGCATGCAGAAATACATACGTACACACCCTGTCCTCAGAGAATTTACCAAAATGTGAAGATAAGATAGATAAAATCAGATTCCTAATGTAGAGCAGAGTGTGAGCAGTATCTTAAGAAAAATGCAAAGACCTAAAGACTTGGGAAGAAAGAAATCACATTTGGCAAAATGGGTTAGGAACAAACATGATGGTGGAGACAGCAGAAGAGAATGGCAGGATGTTAACACAGTGAAAGTAATGCTGGGTGAATTTGCTGAGATAAGGATGCCTAAGCTGTATTTGTAGTGTATGAATAATTGAGTTTGACTAGGGCCAATTGACTCCTGTGTGTGAAAGATAATAGGATGGAAACAATGTGGGAAAGTAGTCTGATGAAAGGGTTCAAGAACTGGAGAATGATTTTTTCCACTGATTTTGAGCCTGGGGGCTGCTTTCATACTAATTTCATCACCAGGTCAAAATTTTGCCTTTATTTCCTTGTAAAACAGAGGTGTAGAAAAGCTAAATCAATGACAGAGTGAGATCCAGGAACGAAATAAAAAGGAAAAATTCAAGAAATCCCTGTGCTTTTCAAAAGCATCCCATTGCTATAAACATAGGCAGCATATTTTATGACGCAAACGACTCCCTTTATTGTGCTTTAAAGAAGACAAAGCACTTTCAAAGACATTGTCATCTTCAGTCCCCAACCCCACTCCCAGTTAGAAAGAGGGTATGCAATTATTTTGCAGATAAGGAAACCAATAATCCGAATATGGGGAAGGGGGCTGGTAGACAGCGGGATGACACTATATAAGAATCCTCCTAACTTTTCTAAAGCAGGATAAATAGTAAAACAACATTAAGGAATGGGCTGTAATTGTTCTGGGTTGGAATAGTCAAAAGAAATTCTACTGAAACTTAGGCAAATCATCAAGTACAAGACTATTTGTTAGAAAGAAAGAAACCTTACTTGAGGTTTGAATTAGAAAAAGTAGTGTAGTTGAAGACATCAGAGAGCTAAGCAGTGAGGGTTAGTGCGTTTATCCTGAAGAGAAACAGAAAATAGAAACTGGTAAAAATCGGATCAATGCAAGTACCTGTAATGAAGGAAAAGCACACAGTGACCACACTCTTCGTTTCCCTCGTGGGCAAGTGAGAAATCTGTCGTGCAGAGTCACCCAAAGCTCGTAACAAATTCAAAGCCATATAAGCAGACTTACTGCGGTTGCAACCAACTAAACATTTAATGATAACATATGTTCATATATGTGCCACTCCAATGTTCCCTTTTGCGGAAGAATAATATTATAGTGGACCTTTGTCTGGTTAGTGAATTTGGCCTGAAGACTGCTCTGGGGGGACCACAATGTTGTTCAGTTACTTAGAGAAGCTTCTGGGACATAAAAGAAATAGGGATCCTTCAGATGGTCTTCACAGAGGCTTATGGTTACCTGACAACTGTTACCTACTTTCAGAATATCTCCTGTGTCCCAAAGCCAGCTCTTAACATGAGTTTCAAGTCAAGCATCTGTTTCACTGACATCATTTTCTAAAATTTTTTACAAAAAGATTCTTCATAGACTGCCTTAATATTTTCACTTTATATTAGCTTATTGAATGAATCAATAGACCAAACCATTCTAATGATTATTTCCATCAAACTGAGTCCCTTTCATATCATGCCACTCATTGCTCTCTTTCTTGGCTCCTTCCATCCTCCTTGAAATCAAGGATACTATTTTGATTGCCAACTGCAGAGAACAGTCACTGAAATGCTGTTAAGAGGTCTGGAGCCTCATTCACACCATGTGTTACTCAGGAAGTTGCTGGAGGTGTCTTCTTATTCTTTTGGGTAACACTGCTGGGTTGTTGAAAGAAGATAAATTATTTATAGCATTCTGTTTCTCGCAGTTTTGGCCTTTTTCAAATTGTAACATGACTACTGGTATTTTAAATTTCATTTGCTGAAAGAAGCCACCAAAACATTCAATCAGAATTTTATATTTGTGTCAGTAGTAACAAAATTATTCTGGCCCATGTATAGTTTATGCTTTCTGGTTGAATTTCTGGTGTCTCCAAAGCCTTGCTGACAATGTGGACTTTATTCCAGATGACGACCAAGTATTTGTCTTACGTGCAAACAACAAAATCTAGTTCAGTTTAATTTGAGCACAAAACTTTATATATATTTTCTTAGATCGTGTGTGTGTATGCGTATGTGCGTGTATGAAATTCGAGTAGCTCAAATAAAAAAGATTTGAAATCTGGCGAATGTGAGCACCAAGGGAGGCAAGCAAAGTCAATATCCCATCCCAGTGGAGTCATGTGGTTTTGCTCACTGTCCAAGCTTCTGATACCCATTTACTGTCATGCCCTGGCCCTCCTATCTGTCAGTTTGCAACCATTGATTTCTGACCGGCATTCTCAAAGGGTGAAGTGATATAAAACCTTAACCTCAATGACCTTACCACCCACCTCTTGTTTATATATATTTTTCCCCCATAGAAAGAAGTTGGAAAACCAAAAATAGCAAATACCCACCTTATGTTTATTTACCACCTTTCCTAATCTATGTAATATTCAGATTGCTCCCTTTTCATCATATATCATCAAAATTTGTTCTCATCAAAAGGTAGCTACATGGCATAGATAGTGATGGGCCAGGGAAAACTGACGGTCGTGGTACATGGGTTATATTTCAAACTTATTAAGAACATGAACTTTTGTGTCAGCAGGATTTTGACTTAAAAACCAACTCCTCCACTCACAGGCTGTGTGTTAAATGATAAGGTATTCGATCTTGCTTAGTTTTAAATTTTCTTATCTGATCTAGTAAAGGTAACATTTCTGCCACAATGGGTTTAATTAGGGTTACTGCTTGGTTGTGTTTGCAGTAATCCATTCTTTTTTCCAGAATCCTCCATTTTTGTTTTCATATAATAGAGACCCCAGAGAATTAAATGGAGATGTGGTGGACCCCATGGCCTCTCTATCCCTTGGATTTTTAAAGATGTCATTATTCTCCAGTATTCCTTCAATATGCACTGTTGATTCTGATTTACCGTCTTGGGGAGACATCATGTGGTCAGCTGGGTCATCTGGCCTTCCTCCCTGTGGAAACTCTTATAGAACTCAATGTGGTAACTGTGTTGGCTTCTAAGTATGTGGATTCCAAGTGCAAAATTCAAGACGGGAAATAATCCTTGGTGGGTCTTGGGGACCCAGTGACCCCAAACCTTAAACACATTTTAGCCAGAGCTCCATTTGTCACCTCTTACTCTACTAGGGAACAATAATGGTACTGCAGGTGCTGGACTGTCAGTGTCAACATATGTCCTGTGTTAAACAGTTCTCAAAATGAGTATTCTCTTTTCCCTTATGTATGTTTATCTGAGTAAGACTTTTTAAGAAAAGACTCATGGAACCATTATTGCCCATACTCATGTGAGAATGTACAGGGGAAATTTCACCTTCTCATGGGGCCCTGGCCTCTACTTCAGTCAATGGTTTGAGGGTGTGAGATTTAGTTCAAAGACAAGATTAAAGTTTAGATTTGTAATGACTGTTTTGTACGATGAAATTCACATGTGTTATAAATATTCTTTTTGGCAACTCAAGTTCTTCTAATAAAACTATCTTTAAAGGAAGATGAACAGGTGTCTATTTTTAAGTTAGCTCTAGATGATTTTATAGCTGAATTCTGTCAAACTTATAAAGGACAGATAGTTTGTGTGGCATGTCAATTACTACAGAGAGAAGGAAATAGCTTTTTAAATTTTTTCTTTCCCTCTTACATAAAAGTTTCAGTGTGTAGGTTGTGAAAGGGACAGGAAGATTCTGATTTACTATATCCATTCTTTTTCCCTTACTCTTCCATCTCTGAAATTTCCTTGAATCCATGGTCAATAATGAGGCACCACAACCACCATATCCCATTTTCAAACTAGGAAAATTTAGAATAAAATCATGGAGCATTAGCTGCTTCCTTTCAAGGACATCACTTGCAATTTGCACATACCTCTTCCGCTCACCTATGATTGGCTAAAGCATAGTTGCAGGACCTATCTTAACTACACAGAATAGTCTTCTGCTGCATGCTATGTCTTTCACTAAAATAGTTTGGTTTTATTACTTAAAAGAATGATGAATAATGATAAAATGGGTGTTAGATAGCACTCTCTGTCACCCAATAGGTTTACGCACCCACAACAAAGCATTAGCATATTGAGTCTAGGTAAGCAGCAGAAGAAAACATCATGACCAGTGTCTCCCAGAAATGGGAGGATTCTTTAACCTTAGGAAATTTATCAATATAATTGATTATATTAAATCCTTAAAGGAGAAAAAAACAAATGATGTTTGGATAGATAACAAAAGTTTGGTAACTGTTGATATACATTCCTGATAAAATCCTACCTAAATTTAACAATAAAAAGAACTTCCTTAAACTAAGACAAGACATTAGCTTATGTACTAGAACGTTTATTTACAGGTGAACATTGATGCTTGAGGAAACAAAACCCAGGCACTCTGCCTTGTTTTTTCAGAATCTTGAATGTGATTTCACTCCTAGTTTTAGAGCCTGCCAATATGACATGCAAAACTTCTCCACAGTTATTTCTAGTTATAACCAGTGCCTAGCCACACTAATCAAATCTCTGTTCTTTCAATACCAAACAGCTTTATAAGTGTGCCTTTGCAAATGTTACTCATTTCGATTGAACTATATGAGACCCTTCATTAGTGTGTTTGGCGTCTGTCTTAGGGTATACACTAGATTTCTCTCAAACCCTTCATCTCGAGGAAACAATGTGCTTCTAACTGCACTTGTATACCATTTTTTGCTTACAGATAGACTTCTTCTGATAGACTCTGCTGGACTGTATCATTCATATGACAGAAACTGAATACAGTTTAAATAACAGTGGGCACTCTTTTCCATTTCATATATTATCCCTGTTTTAATACCAATAGTTTTCACCACTCAATATTAGAGAAAGTAGTTATACATGTCCAGAAAAATCAGAAAGGTCATTGCACTGCTTTTATGTAATCTGTACCATCCCATTTGACCTTCAGTATTTATAAATAAGAGATGCTTCATTTTGATTTATTCCCAGAGCAATAGCTTACCACAAGGCCAGGTCATCCTATAAAGTTCAACTTTATAGAATTAACTCCTAGAAAGGGTCATTACTATAACATTTAGGAAGGCAAGACATAAGGAGATATTTAAAAAGTCCATAATGGTTTTGGTCTACATGTTGTATACAGTGCTTAGATATGATTTTACGCATTTTTGTTTATTCTTTTCTATCACACCTCCACATTTCCACACTATGTTCTTATTATATCATTGTACATTTACATCTGCTTTTATATGTCCCTCTCTGTTTTTGCAGTTTTTGAATGAGAGGCTGTGGGTGGCCTGGTAGCTAACCACAACTTACAGTGCATGCTAATATTAAAAGTCTTTTTGACATACACTGTGATTCATAGTCCAACAATATTGTTGACATTTTTGAACACTGATCCACCACTAAAAGTGTATGTTCATGCATGTGGGTGTATATATTTGTGAATTATATATTTGCATGATGAATCTTAAGTATGGAAGAGTAATCTATCATGATGATCTAAATAAGAAATATGGAGAAATGGAAATAAAAGAATAGTGATTTAACAAGTTAGCTGGGATGAAGGAACAAAAAGTGGACCGAAGAGTAGTGACCCCCCACATTTATAATTTTTCATTATATAGGCCTCTATTAGATGAAATGATTGACTTTATGTTACAAAAGGAAGAAAGCTACTGTTGTCTCCCTAAGTGCTTCATCTGTAACAGTCAACAATCATGAGCCTCTTTTTTCCAAACTTAAAGAAAACTCATGCCAACCTTGAGTCTCTTTTCTGCAATTTGGTGGGGTCATAGTGGAGTTATTTGTAGATACAGAAAATGAATAGACTCTGAAAATTGTATGTGGTTGATATAGCTACAATGTACAAAATGAGTTTCCTTTTCTTCTGACTTTTAGGGTGTTTGAAGAATTCAAGGCTATATTCACACTTAGTATTTACTTGAATATCTGTTTCTGTATTATCTAGGTCCTAGGGGTAGTTAACAAAGAACTCTGGGATGTATCAGGTTTGTGTATGTATGGGAAGTGTATGTAAAATAAGGTAATTTATGGGCATGGCTGTTAGGTTGGGATTTTAAGTAAATACAAAGTTACAAATAAATAGGATGAATTTCAATGTGCAGTTACTCACTGGTGATAGAGTTCCATAATGCAATGATCAAAATGCATTATTCTATGAATAAGTTGCAGATTTTACTGATTTGACTACTCTCTTGTCAAGGCATTTGAGGGTATAATTGATTCAAATGTTGCATAATTTCAGATGCCTGATTTACTCAAAATTTTAGATAGCTCTACAACTCAGGAAACAGACTTAACTGATGCAATTTAATTGTGTGTTTTTCCCAATTCATTGTAACTGATTGACATGCATGCTACACTGATTGAACTGAATACTTCATAGATTGATATTTTGTAGTTCTTATCAATGGAAAAATACATCTCCATATCTTGACATTTTTAGGAGAGAAGGAAGAGTGTTCAAAAATCCTCTTTGGAAGGCAAGCTTTGCTATTACTATGATTATTATCCTTATTGCTGTTATTTTTGTTATTTTGTTTAAAGAGTCTTCCAGACTGATAAACAATCTCAGCAGCATAGTTCCTAAAAAAACAAAAACAGGAACAGAATTCACAACAACCTGCAGAGGTTAGACGTCCTGTTTAAGCTGAGGGTAAGGGTGGATTTTTGGGCATAGGAATCACCGTGCTTGTCTTTTCTGACTGCTGCTTCTTTTTAGTACACAGATTTGTTTCTGAAGGATATATTTTCTTAGAATGGTGCTTTAAAATGTGTTTTATAAGTAATAGAATGGAAAAATGGTAATCATTTTCTTTAAATAAACACCAACGTTCTTATACTCTTGCTTCTTTATCTTAGGATTTTTGGAACATCATAGCGGAGCTTCAGACTGGTAGAAGGAGACCCAGATATATTTGGCTAGGCTAATTTAAGTTCCGAATTTAAACAGCAGAGCACATCGAACCTTAACTGAAGCTCTTCGGCAAGATAAAGAGAAGTAAAATGAACATTTAATAAACTCTCTACTTCTGGCAAGTTTTAGATTTACAGAAGCTTCTCTAGTGATGGAGGATTTCCTTACATATAGCCTGCACCCAGGATCCACTACTGTGCATGTCTCATATCATCTATAACTCAGAAAGAAACCTCATGATGGGTGAAAGATACAACATAGAGTTCACAGAGGAAGACACTCAAGTGACCAATAGTCAAATACACTTTTGACCCTACTACTAATTATCAGCAAGTGCAGTGTGATAGTAAACCAGTATTACCTGCTGAACAAATTGACATGGAAACCAGTGCCTAAGGTTTGAAAACATAAAGGAAGAGAGAAAGTCATGTAGTTTGGAAATAGTACAGTTGGTAATTATATGTCAAAATAATTAAAAATTTTAAGCAAAGAAAAGGCACATAACTTATATCCAATCAATTCTACTTTAAGTGTTTACCCTACAGAATGACTTATGTTTTCAAAAAGAGACATGTAAGAAAGCTTATTTTATCTTATTTTTATCTCTATTTTAAAGGACTAAAAAAAGGGGAAATTTTAAATGTCACTCAAAGGTGAACAGATTAATTATATTTCAGTTTATTCTAACAATGGATGAGCATCTAGTAATTAAAGTAAGCTCTATCTGCATGTATTCCTGGATAAATGTCAAAGACATAAATTCAAGATTAAAAAGGTAGTTGCTAAAGTATGAAATACTGTGAGAATGTGACAATTATATAAATATGAAAGCATAGCACAAAATTCTATATTCATTTATTTACAAATTTATATAAAGTAAAAATGCAAAATGCACTGGATTGATTCAATGTATGGTAGGTTTTGCCTCTTGGAGCTAGATGGGGAAAATTTGAGGTGGGATGGAGAGTTAGCTGTGTCTTTCTTTTTTTTTAACAAAAATGTGATTGGTGCAAATTTTAACATGGTTTCCATTCCAGTGGTGAGTATTTAGATATGAGCTATATTTGCCTGCTGTCAACTGTATGCTCTAGTAATAAATACAAATGAAAAATAAAGTTCAGAGCTCCAAATAAACAATGCCATCCCTTGACCTTGCAAGCCACCCCACAAATTCCCATTTTACAAGCTCTGAGCAGACAGTTCTTAGTAAAGTTATTGTCTTTCAGTCTTCCTCCACCAATGAATGGTGCTCTTTGATTCACTGTGGTATCATTACTCTCCCAAATGTCTTTACACGAAGTCACTATTAAGGTGCTTGTTAAATCTAATGGACATAAGAGACCTCTTAATAGCATTTAATCCAAGTTCATACTTTTCCTGACTTACATTTTTGGCCACATTTTATCAACATCTACTTGACAACTAAATTGATATTCCAGAGATTCTTCCCTGTGCCTTGCTGCTCTCCCCTCATTGTTGTATACAATCTCATTGATTTCCAAATCTTTAACAAAAAATAAACAAATGCAGAGATTTCTCAAACATTCACACAAAGCCCAGACCTCTTTTCTAAACTATATATATTCAACTACCTTATTGACATCTCCTCATGTATGCTTCACATTCTTCTCAAATTTAGAAAATGTAAGGTTAACTTTTATTCTCATCACAATTTTACTTACTCCTTGTGACCCCCATACAGTATTACTCCTTACACCCAGTAATAATGCTAGAAATCTTGACATAACATTTTCCTTCATCCTCCTACATCAGAATCCACATCCAAGATCTATTCTGCATCCATCCTCCTCTTTCCTCATCTGCCAACACATCTTACTGCAGGTCAATGTAACCTCTAATTTAAGTTTCTGCTAACCAACTGGTTTTGTGCTCTCTGCCTTGAATCTCCCCTGGTATTTCTCTACAGAGCAGTCAGGATAATCTTTTATGCAATGTTGTTCATCATGTGACAGAGCTTCAACATCTGCAAACATATTCCATGGCATTTTGGTCATGCCTATATTAAGTCAAAAAGGAATGGCTGGAAGAGTTCCTTCTTACTCTCAATACTCATTTCAAACTCAGGTTCCCTTTGCTCATCATTCTTCAGCCACCCTTGTCTTCTCTAAGTTCCCTGAGCACATAGTATTCCATCCTTCACAGAGGTTTGCTTATGTGGTACCTCACTGGAAATAGCCGGCCCCTATTGTTCTATCATGCCATCCTGTTTTTTAAGTAAGCCTATTACTGTTTATAATCACACTTTATTTTTAGTGTATAACAACTCATTACTATTTAAGTGCCACAGAATGACACCTATGTCATTAATGTGAAAACAACTATAAAAAGAATTTATAGTTCTGTCTGAATGAGGTGGGGATACTACGAAAGTCTTTTATACCCTGCAGAGACACTCTGGCTATGTCATGTGTAAAAGTTATCAAATATAAGTTGTTTAGCTATGTTTTTACTTATAGGGTCAGTTCATAAAACTCTCAAATGTCCCTCTGTTTATCTGTAATATTTTTATTTAGTATTCAAGGAGATATTCTGGCTTAAAGATTGATTCCACCATTACCTATCCATGTGACCTTGGACAAATTTTTTAACCTTTGAGGTCTTTCCTTTACAGACAGTAAAAATAAGTCATATTTCATCAGGTTGAAAAATCAAATAAGGTACTATGTGTAAAGTATGTAGAATGGCCACTGGCCCTTGGTAAACATTTGGCGACTGTATTTCATGTCCATCTGATACATCTAGAGCTCTAACATACATGGTTTGTATATTATTTTGTTCACCATTCACCTCCCAGTGCCTACCAAAGGATCTGACATATAATAAAAATTGAAAGAAATATTTGAATAAATAAATGATGAAGATAAATGTGAATACTTGCTAATTAATTTTACATAAATATTTGTCAAGTCTGTAGTTAAATTTAGAGCAAAATTCTATCAAAATGGCTTCATATTAGAACTACCCGAAGATAATTATGAAAGCATTGGTCATTATAAGAGGGAGTATCTAGGTAGTTTTATTTCTTAATATTCAGAAATGATTTACAAAACCTGAATAAGAGTACATTGTTTTGAAATAGAAAAGAGTTTGGAATTCCATGATTTTGGGTGAAGTTATATTCTTAAAATACAGGTATTATGCAAAAAAATTTCTGTGGTAATTTTTTTAAGATAATTCTATGTAAATAAAATGAACATGACTCATTTTTAAAGATTTACTGTAGAATTTCTCAGTCTTAACATTTCAGTGTATTAAAAGATAGGTCTGGAAGGCAGATTTTCTCTAACACAGATCATCTTATGGCAATTATATTCTGAAGAACATTACTCAAGAACACTGATGCAGTAAGTTCTTTGAAGAGGAAGGTGAAGGAGACATTGGTTTGACATGTAGGCTCACTTCATTACATAAAGAGAGTCAACCCACTCTCCTAAATCTAATTCATAAGATAGAACCAATGATATCTTTTCAAGGCTGCTGTGAGGATTAAGTTGAATCATAGTTGTAGAAACAGAAAATTAAGAGAACTATAAGAAGAGAAAGTATTACAGTGATCCCATTAAGGTTTCATGAAACTCAAACCCATGTTAGTTGACAAGTGAAATCATTTTAAACCATTTGTTTTCTATTTATTATGTCTAATTTCAAAAGTAAAAAAAAAATGTGTGAGTGTGACAGGTACTCAACTAGCCTGTAAGTAATAATACTTTAAATTACAAGGTTATTGAAGACTCATAGCTACGCAACCTCAGACAGTGCCAAGCATGGTTCTCCTACAATGATTTTTCTCCAGACTTTAGAGGTGGGGTTCCAGAAGTGTGACATCCTCATGGATGTTTGCATTTGTGAATGTCAGGATGCCAGCTCACATTGCACATTGGTATAAAAAAATACAGAGACTCTGCTCTAGAGGAATACTTCTCATTCTATAGCAAATAAATCAAGTCCATCTAAGTCATGTGCTTTGGTAAAACTTTTAACTGCCATTTTTTTTACTTCAAAATTACCTTTATTGGTGAGTGAATTGTACTTCTACGTAAAAGGTTTTATTGGAATACTTTATAATGAATGATCACTTCAGCTGTACCTCCATGGTAAGGGTCTTCACTGGGGGACATTGTAAACTTGTTTCTTTTCCCTCAGTCTTACAAATTTATAGCTACTTTGGGTTCTGTCTAATAGGCTCCTGTACTGAGGTCTCAAGAGGCTTTAAAAGAAAAATTTATATAGCCATTGCATTTTCATTCAAGAAGACTTTATCTATATTGTAAGTGCCGCATGTAATATAAGAAATTATCAAATATTAAAAGATGGAAACACACACATGCATGGATTGTTACGTTCTCTTCAGTCACCAAAAGGGCAGTGCTGTGTGAATGTAAAGTATTTTGTTTTGACTTGAAGCTAAAAGGTCAAGGCCTAAAATTCTCCAAGCCTGTGAATTATTTGCAAATTAACATGGTATAGATTTTAGGAATTTGGAGAAAATCCAATGATCTACAAATTTAATCTTCATACACCTAGCAAATACTGAGTTGGTTTGCTGGTGTTTTCCTTGTCATATTCCGATTTAGCATAATGCAAATACTTCCTGAAAAATGTTAAAAAGCACCAGGAATCCAGGTTTTTTTGGATGATTTGGAAATAACCATTCAGATTCATTAGGCTGTTTTCAAGTGTAGATTAATATTTATCTATTACTAAGGGGAAATTTTAAAAAACAAGTAAACTGTAGATTTCATTACATGTCTTCCTCTTTTAAATCATTCTATTGTCATTTTAACTTAAGGCAATTACTATCCTGGCCAAGATAGAGTAACAGGGATAGATTTTCTCTACTTCCTGAAATAACCAAAATAGAAAAAATTTATGAAACAATGGCTTTCAAGACAGATCAAGCAATAAAGGTCAGTGTCCCTAACAGCTGGAACACAAAGAAGGTGAGATTATGACTGACCCAGCCTGAGGAAGTTTCTAGGCTGAGGACTAGGGCACTGGGGTTGAGACTGGTAGACTCCCTGAACTGAAGAGATAGATCTGAAAGTTCAGATCTAAGTGGGTAAAATTCACAGAACAGAGTGCCAGAAAGAAGAAAGCTGCCCAGCCAGAGAACTCCAGAGAACAGCACAAGGTTCCGAGTGTGTGTATTTAACTGACTACTGATCAGGGCAAGTATGTGAGAAAATTATACAAGACTGGTGACAGAACCACCAGAAAAAGTTAGAGGTAACTGTGCTCAGTACTGATACGTATCTAAAAATAGTGCCTCTTCCCACCATCAGGGCAAAAGCTTATGATACACAGGACATCGTGCAGAACGCTAGAATGGCTTAGGCCTCACTACTGGGGAATCACAGCCCTAGACTGACATTGGCAGTGGGTCTAGGAGATCTTAAAAGCAATACCCAAAGGAGTCAAACTCTTTTCAAGTAATTTAACAGCATATCAGAATGAATTCCAAGAGTAGGAATATAAGACTCTCACCAGGAAGATGAGTATTTATCACCAACAGAATTGACAACATGAAAAACTGATCTACACGAATGAAGAGTGCTAGAAGTGATAGCTACGTAAGTAATTATATAAGTTGTTTTCTTATTTAAATATCTCTAAGAACAATTGACTGTTTAAACAAAGCTATTAGTGTAGTGTGGAGCTTATAACATTTGAAAAAGTAAAATGTACAGCAAAAGTAGCATAAAAACAGGAGAAAAATAGGAGTGTATTACAATAGGGTTCTTATACTATATATGATGTAGAATGAAGTGTCATGTGAAGGCAGAATCTAAAAAGGTACAAGTGTATTGTTTAAAGCATAAACAATGCACTAAAGTAACAAACCAGAGTTATAATAAACAAGGGAGTTGAAATGGACTCCTAAGAGGTACTTAATCCAAAATAAGATAGATAAAGAGCGAAAAAGAGCTAAGTGTAGATGGGGAAACCACAAAGTAAATACAAAGGTTATTGATTTAAACCCATCAGTATCAATTATAACATGTAATACAAATGTTATAAATACCCTAAAAAAAGAGATCGTGAGATTGATCAAAAAAGCAAAGACCCACTATATACAACCTGCCAAAAATATGTGTTAAGTGTACAGACACCAAGCTAACAGATTTTTTAAAAGCTGGGTGGCTATATTAATATCCAAGTAACTTCTAGAGTAAAGCAGATTACTGGAAATGAAGAAGTTTGTTTCATAATGATAAAGTATCAATTGAGAAGAACATACCAGTCCTAAATGTTTATGTACCAAACAACAAACATTCAAAATGCACGATTTAAAAACCAAGAATTACAAGGAAAAATAGAGAAACCCACACCTATACTTGGAGATTTCAATACTTCTCTCTCAATGACTGGTAGAACGAGAAGACAGAAATCAGAATATAAGTGGTCTGAACAACACTACCAACTACTTGACCTACTCGCTGTTTATAGGATACCCGCCCCCCAACAATCAGGAAAAAAATCTACATTCTTTTCAAGAACACATGAAATACTGATCAAAAGTGAATGTATTCGGGGCTATGAAATATTACTCAACATATTAAAATGAGCCACATTATATAAATTATGTTTTCCGGCAACAGTGAAATTCAATTAGAAGTCAAAAACAAATATTGCTAGAGAACCCCCAGATAATTGAAAACTAAATAACATGTTTTAAATAACCAATGAATGAAAGAAGAAGTAAAAATGGAAATAAATTATTTTGAACTGAATAAAAATAAAACACAGTACATCAATATTTGTGAGATGCCAATAAAATCATTCTAAGGTGCCATTTATAAGACTGAAAACCAAAATCAGAAAAAAAAAAGGTTTCAAATGAATGACTTCTCATCCACCTTAAGAAATTTGAAAGGAACACATGAAGCCAAAGTATAAAGAAGGAAAACAATAAGATCTCAGAGAAAATACATCAAATGTAAAACAAATTAAAAAAATATAATAGTCAAATAATTGTATCACAAGTTGGTTCTTTGAGACAAACATACAAAAATCAATTGTATTTCTATGGAAAACGGTGAAAATTTAAATTAAAAATACTACCTAAAATAGCATCAAAAAATGAAATACTTGGAGATAAATCTGACAATCGATATGGAAAACCTGTACAATTAAAAACTGTAAAACTGGTGAGAGAAACTAAAGAACATCTTACTAAATGGAGAGAGATACTGGGTTCATGGATCAGAAAATTCAATATTATCAAGATAATCCTTCTTTTCAAAGTTTTCTGTAGGGTCAATGCAACCACAATAAAAATTCGGGGAGGTTTTTAAAAAAAGTTAGGAATTGGCAAATTTAAATATCCATATGAAAATAAAAAATGCCTAGAATAACCAAAACAACTTTGAAAATGTAGAACAAAGAGGACTAACACTATGTAATTACAAGAATTATTATAAAGCAACAATAATCAAGACAGTGTGGCACTGATGTCTAGTTGGATAAACTAGATCAGTGGAATATAACAGAAATGCCAGAAACAGATTTCCCCCATACAGGAAAAACTAACTGATTTTTAAAAAAATCAACCTCTATTGTTCACTCTTGTTAAATAGAAGGGATTTGGGGCTCTAAAACTTGTACCAGATCTGTTCTGACTTTTCAACTTTGTTTTCTCTAACCTAATTGTATTCTATTATGAGGATGTAATACACACATCAATTATTCTTTTTAAATGTTAAATCGGACAGACTTATCAAAAATTGAAAAACAAAAAAAATTGCTAAACTCAGTGATCATAACATAATAACACCCTCGTAACCTGAACACAGAAGTTGAATCTATTAACATCAGAGGAAACCCAACCATACTCAAAACTCCATCCCTGGTCACCGCCTACCTCCTAAAAGGTACTATTAGCCTGATCATTATGGTAAAACTTCCTTTTCCATTACAGTAAAACTTACCTTTACCATTAGGGTGAAGTTTTCCTTTAGTTTTTACCATATAAACACACAACTCTAAACACTACAGTTTATCTTTGCTGAATTTTTTGAAACATACAAAAATGGAATTAAACGTATTTTTTTTTACTGAAAATTATGTTTGTGGGATTCATCCATATTTTGTAGGTCTTGTTGGTACACTTTAATTATTCATAATAATGTATTATATGAGCATATCACAATAAGTATCTAATAGATATTTGAGCTGTTCCTAGGTTTTTAAGTAATAAGGTATTGCTGTCAATGAACATGAATGTGCATGTCTTTTGATAAAACATGCATGCATTTCTATTGAATTTCACCTGGTGGTAAAACCACTGGGTTTTAAGGTATGGATATGTTTGACTTGATTATATATTGCTGCTCTGAAAGTTGTACCAATTAATACTCCCATCAGCAAAATATAAGAATCCCAGATGGAACATGTCTGCCAGCACTTAGTATTGTCACTGCTTTTTGTCACATGGTGATTAACTCATCTCATTAATTTCATTTGAATATCTTAAATTTTGTGCCTGTTTGCATCACTGTTCATTAGCCTTTATTGCATAATAAACTGCCTAGAACAGTGGATTAAAACAATACATTGTTTGTCTGTGAATGAATAATTAGGACTGATCTCAGCTAGGCCCACTCATACAACTAGTCACTCATGTGCAGCTTTGTTTCTGGGTTTGGCTAGCTTCAGCTGAATGATGGGGATGAATAAACCACAGGGCCCTATCATCCAACAGGCTAGCCTGGGCTTATTGGTCTAGCCAGCCGAGCAGGACCAACGGCAAGAGTAAAGTCACGAAGGATATCTTGAAGCCTAATCTCATATGTAGTACGACATTGCTTCGGCCATGTTTCATTGACAAAGCAATTTGCAAGCTGACCCCAAATTCAAGAGGCGGAGGATTTCTGTTCCTCTTGACAGAAATAATTGAAAATCCACATTGCCAAGACATGGATGAAAGAAGAGTTAAACTTTGTGATCATTTTTCCAATCTATTACAAAGTGTGTTGTATATTTAAAATATGAAACATTAGCCATTTTAGTAGTTGCAAGTATCTTTTTCCACGTTGTGGCTTCCTGTTCACAGATGGGGGAATAGTATTTTAATAAGAAAAATATTTTAATATTAATGTGGTTTAATTGATCCATTTGTCCCTTGGTGATTAGTGGATTCAAATTCTAAATAATAACACCTTTCAACTTAGGAGTTACATATAGGTTCTTCTGTATTATCTTTTAAAATGCTATGCTGCCTAGCCTTTTAAATTTGCATATTCAATCTATTTGAAATTAATGTTTGTGTTGGGGGTGTCACCACTTTTTTCTACTTGAATAGTCATTATCACAATACAATTTGGTAGAAAGACCAACCATTCCTCTTTACTCTGCAGTGATATCTAGAGACAAATAAATTAATGAAGAAGGAGTCCATATGGGTGTTGGTCAGTCTGTTTCTTGCTCTTTATTTTGTTCTTTTGGTCTATTAGTATGCCCTTGCACCAAACATACTGTTGTAGTTAATGCAGTGCTTTAAGTATTGTTATCCTTTATAGTGAGTGTGAGTACTCCATCTTTATTTTATGATAGAGTTGTGGCCATCAGGCCATTGCATTCCCATAGAAAGTTAATAATCAGCCTACAACATTCCAAAAGAAAATCTTTTAGAAGATTGAGATTGTATTAACTCTACAGAACAATTATTCTCAATTGATATCTTAAATGTTCTGATCCACTGCCTACATATATCCATAGCATTCTATTGGATTATCTTTATGAGTTTTGCATATTTTCAGAATTATTTTTAGGATTTTGGTGTTTTTTTATGCTACTTTAAATGATATCACTTAAAATTTTATATTCTGTATGTTGCATGAATAATGAAACTAATTTTATATCCTCCTTGTATCCTTTATAAATTATAAAATAATTTATATCCTAAAACTTTGCTTTAGAATAAATAAAACACTTATTCAAATTTTTCAAAAAATTTAAATTTCTGTGCATTAGTTGTATCATGTGGGAATAATACTGTTTTATGTATTTATTTCCAAGGCTGCACCATTCATTTCTTTTTTTTTGCCTTACTTGACTGGCTCTGAGCTCCAGTAAGTTGTTAAATAGGGCAGTGACAATAGTCGGATATGCCTGTGCAATTACTAGCCTCAGACAGAAGACATGTAACATAGCATAAAGAGTTTTTAAAGATCCTATCCTTTTAAGCTTCCTTCTTTTCCTATTTTATAAAATGTTAATTATGGATTTCAAATTTTATTAAATCGCTTTTTTGAATCTATTGTGATAATATATTTTCCCAAGTATTCTATAATTTGCTCAATTACATGACGGTTTTTAAGTATTAGAGCAATCCTTAATATCCAGAATAAACTCAAATTAGTCATAATTTGTTCTTTATATAAAGAGATGTATATTTTTTGACAAGATTTTTTAAATAATTTTTTATTGGGGTTCACATTTATGGGTAGACTGTAGTTTCTCATTTCATGGTATTATTTTTATGGCTGGATATCAAACTGGCCTTACAAAATATGCTGGGGAACCTCAACTGCTTCTGTAATGCTTGGAAGCGGTCATCTTACATTAGTGATTATCTGCCTCTATGCTGTGTAAAATTCACCAACAGCATCTGACATACTCTTTGTGTAAAGATTTTTAAGTATAAATTTAATATCTCTCTTTTGGTCTGGCACTATTTGGGGTTTCTGTTCTTTATTGTGTCAGTGTTGGTAAGCTAGATTTTTTAAGAATAATGTCATTCCATGTATGTTTCTGATTATATTAGTGTAAATATTTTTATGATATAGTTTTTCATCTCTTTATATAGATAGAAACTGGCTATATATCCTTTAATTCCATTCTTAACATGGATTATTTGTGCTATTTTGTGATATTTCTAGACACTTGTTTTTAAATTTTTTTTTGGAGCTTATTTTAAGTTCATTAATCCTCTCTGTTGTTGCCTTATTTCATAGTTCATAAATGACATTTCTCACTTTTTTTTTCCTTCTTCAAATTTTGAAAAGTTTTCTTGGCTATTATTTTATGTTGTGAGAATATGACATACATTTAACTTAATCTTTAACTCAATAAAATTTAAAGTATTTAAATTTTGACACATTTTTATTTCCAGTTTTTTTTTTAACTGGACAGTCAAGGTTGTGTTGCACAACTCTAATTCACTGTTTTTTATTTGATTATGGCTTGGTATATGCTTCTCCTCACCATCTGTTAGCTGAGAAACAATTATGATTAAATGATAGAAAATTCACACTGAGAAACTGCAAAGCCACAAATGGAAAGAACTAAGACCACCCCAAAACATCACTGCCCTTAGATAAGAGACCTGAAAAAATGGACTCTCAATAAAAAAATAATCTTGTCATTTACATAATCCACAGTAATTTTTGGTCTTATTTTACAGCTCCTTTAATAATATCCTCAATAATGTAAGTACCTAATAGGTGCTAAGTCCTATACCAACCATCAGTGGAGAGAAAAGACAAATACAACTTTCAGTCCTCATATGCCTTCCATATTTTCTTGGATAAGCCCTATTTTTGCTCTATTTATGTGCTTCTTTTCTGCGTAAGTCATCATTTGGTGTGATGCGAACACTACCTTATTCGTAAATCTGAATATTGTCAGATGAAGAATACTGGGTATTAAAATGATTTGCTAATATAAATTTCTCTCTTTAAAAACTTCAGTCTTCATAGCCTGAGTAACCCCTGCTTTAATGTATTCTACAATTCTAGTTGGCTTGTATAAATAGAATTCCTCTGTTAATATGCATCTTAAGTTCAATCATTCCCCTATTGTATCTTACTCTGAACTTTTGGCTCATTGAACTAAAACAACCACTAATTTTGATAATTATTCACACACTTTCTTGTGTAATGATGTGGTTTATGTCTAGGTATCTCGTCTTGATAATACAAGTTACATGGAGTCAGAGTCAGCACCTTATTCTTCTTTACAATCCCTTTCACCCTGGCACCATGCTCGGCAAGCGGCACATACTCAGCAAATATGACATAGTTAGTTTTTCATCATTAAACTAGTTACATGCATATATTATAAGAAAATGGGGACATTATAGAAGAATAAAATTCAGAAAGCCTGCTGTATTCCCATTCTTCAAAATAATCATCTCTGAACAGTTGAATATATTACTTTCTAGACAGCTTTCTATTGATATGCTAGTATCTATTGAATTTACATTTACTTTTCCGAAATGAGGTCATTCAATAAATACTCTTCAGCAACTTACTGCTTGCCATTAAGTAAATATCTTAGCTATTTTTGATGTCAGTATATACTTTTCCTAACTCATTTATAGTAAGAGCTAAGTAATTCCATTAACATTCCTGACTGAATGGAACTATCCCTATATCATGCAGCTTAAGTGAAATGTATGGTTTTGTATACAAAGCTGAGGGTTTCTAATGTCATACATTTTATATAAAGATAAATTAACATTGACAAGAGTACAATATGATCTTTTATGGTTAAAGGTGGACAGAGTACAAAGATCTTTCCCTTTTGAACACTTCCCTACTTCTTCCTCCTCCTTACGACCTTTCTTGTCTTTCTAGACCTGAACTGATAAAAGGAAGTCGCATTTGCCTTCTTTCTTGGAATACTCACCTCCTGTGATGCATGGGATTGAGCGGAGAGTGGGGCGGCTCCTGGGTCAAGAAAGTGCGGAATATCATAAGTACAGCTTGGATCTGGGCTTAAGAGTAGAGAGTGATTTTTTGTATTTGTAGAGTGATTAGTCTCTACCTCTAGAGAATTAGAGCACAGACTTCAGGAATAAACATGGCAAAAAAAATCAGCAGCTCAAGCATGCATGATATCCTCTCTGCTATCACCCTAAAACATAATTAGGAAGGAATTAAAGAAATGATTGGAGGTTGACTATGTACATATCTTCTCAGTTGGATAAGATAAAAAAGGCTATATTCCCAAGGACAAATAGAACTGGAGGCAACAGGACATCTGATATTTTAACAAGGAAAATGGAAGAATTGTGATTAATTTAGGAAGCAAAGTCATTACCTGAGTGCCTGCAGTGTGGAATACCAATGAGCTAAAGCCAGTGTGCTCCACAGAACCCTTAAAGTTTCATTATGTGGAGGAACCAAGTACTCTAAAAGGCTTGGCATGAAAAGAAAGACGTATCAAGAGTCTACATACAGAGCAGTTGGAATCTCTGGGTCCTCTTTCCCATTGAAAGCCATCCAGCGACCACCTTTGCTGTATTCACAGGGCACATCAGATTTATTCTGTGGATTAATTGAAAGTGAGATACGCCAGATGCAGGAGCATAAGCTACTTCAGAAGGCTGAAATATATTATCTATTGAAAACTGGAGAATTAATTAAAAAACCTACATGTCAACTGTGGTACATCTGCTGCTTCTTAGATCCAACTTCTAAAAGCAAAGGGGTAGATTTATACCTTATAAACAAGAGAGAGGCAAGAGGAATTCCCAGTTCACATTAGGGTGCTAGCTTGAGACAGTGACAAGTTTAATTTGATGCTTAAGGATTGAGTATTATAAGATCTCCAAGGATGGGTGAGGGAGGGTGATGGGGAAGATTGAACAGTGAGGTGTTTAATGCGTTAAATGTTAGCAAAAATTTTGATAAGTATATGACACATGTATTCCAGCATTTGTAGTAAAGTAACAGTAGAAATATTGTTTAGAAAAAATACAAAGGAAATAACTGCAAGAAGAAAGGAATAAACAATATAGAGGAGTTAACTATGGGACTTGGGCCTTAGGGTAGAGATGGGGGATGGGCATGTTGTTTTTCATT
Source organism: Smutsia gigantea (assembly GCA_032199065.1). Taxonomy (NCBI): domain Eukaryota; kingdom Metazoa; phylum Chordata; class Mammalia; order Pholidota; family Manidae; genus Smutsia; species Smutsia gigantea. Next base: position 238,952 of record JAVSCE010002777.1, read on the forward strand.
GTGTTTTTAAGGCTTTATTTCATTTTTTTAACCATACCTTTTATTTCTTTGATGAACAATAAAGGTAATTTGAAAATAAGTAACATTTAGGGATTCAGAGATAAACTGTGGAGTAAAAATTATGAACATTAGGGAGTGTCCCAGTTGTTCCCATCATTCAGAGCTGGTCTGTACTAATCGTCCATAAAACCATACATATTCTTTCAGAACACTTGTATCTTTACAAATGTTTTTTATTGTTGAGCTACAACATATATTATTAGACAAATATTAAATTCTTTTTATAGAGCTTACATAAAAGGACCTTTGGTTGCTAGAAAAAAAAAGAAAAAAGAAAGCAGCAATGACGTGAAATACTTATGGTGGGAGTCAAAAATAAAATTAACAGGGCATAGGTAGAATAAGGTGCTTCTTATAAAGCGGATGTCTGTTACAGAGCAGCGGCAGAATAAAAGAGAGCAAAGCAATGAAAACCTTTAAAGCAAGCATGAATAATTGGAACATTTAGATTTTGAAACAAATTATCATATATAGCATAAATTTAAATTCATAACACCTAAGAGAAAAAAAACTAATATGTGTTATTGAAAATATTTCCCTGGGAGCATCATTCCTGTTTTACTCTGTAGCAGACAGGCAGGGTACTCACCAACACAGTAACTTCTTTCTCACAGGGAACAAGGCTCCATTTACCAGCCTACCACATGGCTGTCTGGGAGGAGCTCTATGACCAATATTTAGGCAACACAAGGTGATCAACAGTGATGTGCATCGTCTGCCTAAGTCTGTCCATAAAATCTTCCATATGTTTCCCTGCGAAACCATTCCAGTTTGACTTACTTGTAGATGATGAGCCGTCAGACCTTGGAAGCCCAGTCTTGAAGCCAGCAGAGTCCCAAGTTGGAGGAGGCCTGGGTACATCTACCACCACCACTGTGAGAAACACCTATTTGGACTCTGAATGAATGAAAATTAAACTTCTAGCACATATGAGCTATTATATAGTTTTTGACCTGTGTATTGCAAAAACTAATATACCCTACCTAATATAGTTTCCATATAAAGTAAGTGAGAGGAGATATGGGGTGAGATGGTGATGTCAAAATAGGTAAATAGTTCTTTACAACAAGAAAGCATGCAAGAACCCTGGAAAGGAGGAAGTGTTCTCAAAAAAGCCAAAAATAATCCAATCATTAAGATGAATTACTAGAAGGGAAATTTCTTGACTAAACATGATTTTTTTAAACACATAATTGCAAGTAGACCTCAATAATGTTGTAGCATCTTATATTCCCATCCAGAATTATGATATTATGTGACTGGGCTTTTCTCTCAACTTTGTCAATTCTTCCTTCTTTTTCCTTGTGGTGTTTACCTTTTATCATCAATCCATGGGAATTCTTTATGTAGTAAAGAATTCTATTTACAAACTTTATGCACGTTATATTTGTTATACTTTTCCTAGTGTGTCATTTGACCTTTAACTTTATTAAAAGTGACTCTTTAACATTATTATTAAAATAATATACATTCACTGAAGAAAATTTAGAATTAATGATAAAATAATTATTCATTAAAATCACTTCCCACAGAGAAAGCCCAGGCCAATGTGGCTTCACTGGTAAATAGCACCAAATGTAAGTAATCAATTAATAATTCAATCTCTCCTTTTTAAAATTGAGATATGATTGACATACAAACATGTATAAGTTTATGATGCCAATTTGTGGATTTTCTTGTTTAGACATTGCAGTGATTATCACTATAGCTTTAGCTAGCACCTCTATGACATCACATAGTTATCATTTCTTTTTTATGGTGAGACTATTTAAGCCATCATCTCTCAGCAGTTTCAAAGTATGTAATTCAGTAATATTGACTATAGCTACTATGCTGTGCATTAGACCTCCACAACTTATTTATCTAATAGTTGCAAGTTTGTACCTTTAAAGAACATCTCCACAAGTTCCCCACCACCAAGTAACCACAGTTCTACTCTCTGCTCTTACAAGTCTGGTTTATTTAGATTCCACATATAAGTGATATCATATAACATTTTTCTTTCTCTGTCTGCCTTTTTTCACTAAGCATAATGCCCTCAAGGTCCATCCATACTGTTATAAAAGCAAGATTTCCTTCTTTCTTGTGAAATATATACATGCTATACATATTATATATATGGAGTATATATAATGATCATATTTTAGTATTTAGTATATAACATATTCCATTATGTAAAGAATATTCCATTACATATCTATATAGATATAGGTATATAGCACACCTCTCTATAGATACATATAGAGAGAGAGAGATATAGCTAGCTAGATGGATATGATCAGGTTTGCTTTTTACATGTTACTTTAGTTAAGTGAATGGATAAATTTGACTGCTAAGTTAAGAATAGAGGAAAGGGCTGTGGGGGTGCCAGTCATGGATTTGATTACTGACACACTGAATTTGAGATGCCTTTAAGATATCCAAAGAAGACATATTAGGTATGCAGTTAGATTTATAAAGGCAATTTTTGGTCTAATTATAAATCTAATTATAACTTATGATTTAGAAATATCAGTGTGCAAGTGGTATTTCAGTAAATTTGATGAAATTTTGTAAAGAAATTGTAAACTTTAAGAGAGAAAAGTAGCCAGGACTGAGTTTTAAGGAACTCTAAAACCTAAAGACGGATGAAGGAGGAGGAACTTGCAAATGAGACTAAGAAAAAACCAAGAGAGCAGAAGGAATATTAAAAAAGCAAAAGATGAAATGTTAAATACAGTGTAGCAAAAGGAAGGGAATAGTCAACATTATGGAATGCCTTATCAAGTATGATGAGTACTAAAATATATTAGATATCAAAGCATGACCAAAAATATAAATAAGACACAAATTCATTCATGAAACTATAAATTTTATTAAATGTCATATATGCAACTGGATGTTAAGTATAATAATTTCAGTCTCATTTTTGGTGGATAAATGCTGCCTTGTACAGTAGTCTTGGGAAGCTGCATTCACACAGATATGTTTTGCTATGTAGAGACCGAAGTGCTTTTCTGAGGCTCAGCTCTGTTCCAGGGTTACTAAAGCAACAGGCGCCCACTCCAAGGTGAGTACAGGAGCCATGATGTAGGATTTACAAAGAATGGAACTGGTCCACTTACAAAATTCTTAAATCTTTGCTCATAAGAAGATTATGTGTTGAAGGCTGAGGGAGAGTAAATAATACATGTGACTATTTTCAAAGTTGTTGATAGTTCTTTTTTACCCAAAGTGAAAAAAGAGATGTTGTAAAAAGACCTCTCACCTGGAGAACTGCCTAAATTATCTCCTCAGATTTGGGAGAATAATGCTCTGTGTGTTTGACTTCTGTCTAGAGAGCCTAAAAGGTGAGAGCTGGTCATCCTGACTGTTTTAACAGCGGGGCGAAAGAGAGATGGAGGTACTGGGATTGGCCTAATCTCCTGAAGCATTTCAGAGCCAAAAGGGAATGATTCCATGCAAAAGATGTGGGAACAACAGCGAGAGATCCAGAGCATGGCTGTCACTTGGAACAAGGGAAGTACCTAAGTAGAATGAAGTGGAGGCACCTTTGATGCCAATAGGCTGAGGAAACAGGAGTAATCAACACTTGCTGAATCTTTATCCTTCCCTCCATTTCACAGGAACTTCAGGTTTGAAAGCTCCAGCTAAGGGATTAGATTTCGATTAAGTGCCCATAAATGATGCCACAGGAAGGTAATTAGTAATAAATCTCTCTCATATGCAAAGAAGGTGAAGGTACTTCATGAGAATATTAGTAAAATAGGAACTTTTCTGCCCCCTTTTCTCACCTCTCTCTACGACATATTTGGATGGCTTAGAAATCATGATGAGTAAACTGGGTGGGAAATAGATGTGGCAATCTTGCATCCCTTTTGTCATGCAGAGGACCAACCTGCTTCCAGTACTGGCAGCTACATGAGTGAAGTTAAAGGTTTTATGATTATAAACCAGACATATTGTTTATTAATTGAGACTATTATCTTTCCTAAAGGGGACATAAAAATCATGGAGCTCACTCTAATGTTCATTCATAAGGACTTAAGCATCATTCACAGAAAACACACATAAAGGAACAGTGTAGTGAAACATAAACTGCTACTGATTACAGCCCTTGTGTCTGGTTTTATTAACTCAACTGTCATATTTATAGCTATTATGAATAAATAAATATATCCATTTGTGCATGTCCTTGGTATATATTATCAATTATGTCTGTACTGTAATACTTTTGTGTTATTAACAAATTAATAGTGGTTGCATAGTTTAAAAGCGCATTATAATATGTTTCATTTTTCCAATGCTTGATCTAAAGCAAACTACAGCTTATAGGCAAAATCTAGGCCTCTATCTATTTTTGTCAATAAAGTTTTATTGGAACACAGCTCTACTCATTTGTTTATGTATTCTCTACAGCTATTTTGGTTATAACAGCAGAGTTGAACAGTTGCAACTGAGACTGTGTGACCAGCAAAACTGAAAATATTTACTATGTGGAAAATGCCTGCCAGCTTTGATCTAAAGCAATATTCTATGTAAACTCCAGAATCAGATGCAAGAGCAAATCCATCATATTAAGATTTTTCACTCAACAGCTGATTTTCAAATTGATAGTAACAGATTGATTTTAAAGGAAAACAAAACATGTTAATGTGTTTATGTGTATAGCATGCTTTCATGAAATCCTGAAAACTGCCAAATTATGCATCTTGCTTACAAATATTAATGTTAGTTCCTTTCATTTGTTTGTTGCAAAGATATGTCAGTGTAGTTCCACTACTCAATTATATTCTTATTTAGAACAGAAAGGGGTGATGTGCGAGACTTATTAGAAAGCTGCAGTTAATATAATATGCATGTATGGACAAAACTTGAAAAAAGTATTTTTCAAAATTCTCAAGAATCCTTCTATAACATTAACTAAAATGGATTTCAATTTGAGGTAAAGAGAAAAATTAAAATGTAAACATTTTTTGTAAAAGACAATAGATGGGACTGAGACAAATCTATTAACTATGAATCTGACAGCTGACATCATTATAAATATTTGCCATGTAAATAAAACAGCAACAACATTCATTGATATATTTACAAATATCTAATAGAAATTCAAAGTTTCAATAACCTTGAAAATGCAGCATATTATGTAACCAAATACTCTAGAAAAAAATGAATAAAAATTAATACATGAAGCACTTAAAGTATGAGGTCAAAATCAATTCTGAAGACTTATATTGTTTGTTCCTGGAAAGTATGCATATAAAATATCACTAGTACTATAATTGCCAAACCTAATACACACAAAGCTCTGAAGTAGAAAGATATGATGGGAGAGAAGGTAGGAGAATATAATAGAGGAAACCAATCCATGGCATTCTGTGACATGAAGTTATCTCATACAGAGCAAGAACCAAATTAAGGACTGGCCAGCTTTCCCAGGACATATAAGTGTAAAAGATGTTAAAACAGTATTTCTAAGATGGAAACTTGGAAACACATGAAATTGCTTCTCCTTTCATTTAGCATGCTAATAGAAGTCACACACAAACACACTCTAAAATAATCAAATAACAAAACTAACAAACATAAAACTTATGTCTAGTAATAGATCTATATTTCTCTTTAATATATTCTGATAAGCACATAATGTCATCAGCTAGCAGAAAATTAATAATCTCAGGCAAAATAAATTCTATAATAAAATCAGTCATGATGTTCTGGTTAGTAGAAATCAATGATGCCTTTTATTACCTAAATGATAAAACCTTTAACATACCCTTAGAAGTTTCTGGTTTGGAAAATGGCAAAACAAAATCAAGTTTAACAACATACAGTTACATAGGAAATGTTTTGCAGATTTTCTTTAGAACCTTAACCTGGGGAAATCAATCTGTGAAGAAATTGGTTTCAATTTGCAAATTGTAATTAATAAACACTAGGCTATTCTTACCTTTACAAAGCCACATGTAAATACATTTAACAAATATTGAATTGAAGGAACTAAATTTTAGCCAATAAAAATGTCTATACATTTTTCTATTTATATATCATCTGAGCCAACAGATTCACATCTACAAATTTATCCTAAAGAAAATAATATAGGAAGAATATAAAGATGTATCTAAAAGGGTTCAGTGTAATATTTTCATAGTAATGGATTTCTCAAAGTTCTGTCTGTGACTCATTTAAACCTAGGGCTTGGGATAAAAATTCAAGGGAAACTGATGTCTGCCATTCCCAGGATGTAAAACAAAAACTAATTTTTGGAAGAGCATGATCCAGGTAGTTAGGATAAGCTACATCCTTTGTGAAAAGGGGAACATCCAGGACCACTTATCTTTGGGGAAGAAGCAGAAGCAAAAGAAGGAGAAGGAAGAGACAGAGATGGATGAGGAGAAAGAGCAAGAGATATTAAAGTTGTTTCTTATGAAATAAGATACCAGGAAGATTAAAGATGGCGGTGTGAGAGGTGAGACAGAGGCTTCCTCCTAAAACCGCATATAATACGAAAATATAACTGATATAACTATTCCTGAAAGAACAACAGGAAAGAGGACTGCGCCAAACTGCATACACCTGGAGAAAAGAGCAGACATCATGGAACAGTGTAATGTACTAAAGCTGTGTCACGGCGAGACCCAAGCCCTTCCCCCACTCCAGATCACCGGCAGGAGGAAGAGAAACGGAGCAGGGAGGGAGTGGAGACCTGTGACTGCTGAATACCTAACTCCGGAGATCTGCTCTGGGAGCACAAACCTACATTTCATGATGCTTGCATGATACTCTCGTAATTAGGGGGGTTGGAAAGCTAAGACAGGCAGAATTCCTGGAGAGACTGAGATTCCAACTGCTTGTGGAAAGCAGAGATCCATATCCAGCTGCTCTGGGACAAAAGAAAGGTGGGCAGTCTGAGAGACTTCCTAACAAGGAAGCCGTTAGCAAGAGGGCTGCTAAAGGAGGAAGGATTGCATAGAGCTTACTGCTCAGGAGAAAGGACAGGTAGACAAAATTGTCTGGGTGCACTCTGCCCAGCAGATTGGAAGCTTTCACGATCTTCAGGTGCTCCAGCTCCCTGGCTGCCTACACAGCTCTAAGGACGCCCTCTGTGATACGCAGCCTACTGGGCCTTTCTCCTGGCCAGCCCCACCAGGCTGGCAAACTGGGAAACCCTACCCTAACATTAGCCCAGCCAGAGGAAGATCTGTCAACAGCAACTACAAAGAAAAGCTTAAAGGCTTATACCTGTGTGCTCAGCCACCTGGTTCAGGCAGTGGAGACAGGCATAGCAGCCAGGAAGCATAAAACAGCTCTTTCCTCACCACTGGCAACAATACCACTCCCGTGTGGCCCCTGACATTGCTTCAGGGGCTGAGCAGCTCCAGAGAGTAGAGCTTCTGGGCACTGGATAGTGTCATATGCAAATATGAAATGCCAAAGGAACCTGGTTCAGAGTAAAATTATTAATACAACTCCTGAGAAAGATTTAAATGATATTGACCTCATGACTCTCCCTGAAAGGGAGTTCAAAATAAAAATCATTAACATGCTCATGGAGGTATGGAAAGATATTCAAGAAGTCAGGAATGAACTCTGGTCAGGGATCCAATCATAGAAGAGCACAATGGACTGTATTAAAAGCAGATTGGATATGGTGGAGGAGACGAGAAATGAAATAGAAACTAGAGAAGAGGAATACAAAGCAGCTGAGGCACAGGAGAAAAAAGAATCTCTAAGAAGGGAAGAATATTGAGAGAACTGTGTGACCATTCCAAACGTAACAATATTTGCATTATAGGGGTACCAGAAGAAGAGAGAGAAAAAGGGATGGAAAGTGTCTTTGAGGAGGTAATTGCTGAAAACTTCCCCAATTTGGGAAAGGAGATAGTCTCTCAGGCCATGGAGGTACACATATCTCCTAACACAAGGGAAGCAGGGAAGACAACACCAAGACATACAGTAATTAAAATGGTAAAGATCAAGGATAAGGACGGACTATTAAAAGCAGAAAGAGACCCTAAAAAATACACTCCAAAACCATCAGAATTCAGCAAAGTTGCCGGATACAAAATTAACATGCAGAACTCTGTGGCATTCCTATATACTAACAATGAACTAGCAGAGAGAAATCAGGAAAACAATTCCATTCACAGTTGCATCAAAAAGAATAAAATACCTAGGAATAAACCTAACCAAGGAAGTGAAAGACCTATATTCTGAAAACTACAAGACACTCATGAGAGAAATTAAAGAAGATACCAATAAATGGAAACACATCCCATGCTCAAGGATAGGAATAATTAATATTGTCATAATGGCCATCCTGCCTAAAGCAATCTACAGATTCAATCTAATTCCTATCAAATACCAACAGCATTCTTCAACGAACTAGAGAAAATCGTTCTAAAATTCATATGGAACCACAAAGGACCCCGAACAGTCAAAGCAATCCTGAGAAGGAAGAATAAATCTGGGGAGATTATGCTCCCCAACTTCAAGCTCTACTACAAAGCCACACTAATCAAGACAATCTGGTACTGGCACTAGAACAGACCCATAGACCAATGGAACAGACTAGAGACCCAACCATATACGGTCAATTAATATATGATAAAGGAGCCATGGACATACAATGGGGAAATGACAGCCTCTTCAACAGCTGGTGTTGGCAAAACTGGACAGCTACCTGCAAGAGAATGAAACTGGATTATTGTTTAACCCCATACACAAAAGCAAACTCAAAATGGATCAAAGACCTGAATGTAAGTCATGAAAACATAAAACTCTTAGAATACAAATAGGCAAATATCTCATGAATATAAGAATGAGCAACTTCTTCCTGAACGCATTTACTTGAGCAAGGGAAACAAAGCAAAAATGAACTCATGGGACTACATCAAACTAAAAAGTTTCTGTACGGCAAAAGACACCATCAACAGAACAAAAAGGCATTCTACAGTATGGAAGAATATATTTGTAAAAGACATATCCGACAAGGGGTTAACATCCAAAATATATAAAGAACTTACATGCCTTAACATCCAAAAAACAAATAACCCAATTAAAAAATGGGCAGAAGATATGAAGAGACAGTTCTCCAAAGACATTCAGATGGCCAACAGACACATGAAAAGATGCTCCACATCACTAATCATCAGGGAAATGCAAATTAAAACCACAGTGAGATATCACCTCACACCAGTAAGGATTGCCCCATCCAGAAGACTAAGAACAACAAATGCTGGCAAGGATGCAGAGAAAGGGGAACCCTCCTACACTGATGGTGGGAATGTAAGCTAGTTCAACCATTGTGGAAAGTGGTATGGAGGTCTCTCATAAAATGAAAAATAGAAGGGAATCCCACCACTGGAATTTACCCAAAGAATACAACTTCTCTGGTTCAAAAAGACATATGCACTCCTTGTTTACCACAGCACTACTTGCAAATAGCTAAGATTTGGAAGGAACCTAAGTGTCCATCAGTAATTGAATGGATAAAGAAGATGTGGTACTTATACACAATTGAATACTATTCAGCCATAAGAAAGTAACAAATCCTACCATTTGCAACAACATGGGTGGAGCTGGAGGATATTTTGCTTAGTAAAATAAGCCAGGTGGAGAAAGACAAGTGCCAAATGATTTCCCTCATTTGTGGAGTATAATGATGAGGCAAAACTGAAGGAACAAAATAGCAGCACACTCAGAGGCTCCAAGAAGGAACTAGTGGTTACCAAAGGGGAGGGGTGTGGGAGGGCAGGTGGGGAGGGTGGGAGAAGGGGATTGAGGCGTATTATGTTTAGTACACATGGTGTGGGGATCACGGGGAAAACAGTGTAGCACAGAGAAGGCAAATAGTGAATCTGTGGCATCTTACTACACTGAAGGACAGTGACTACATTGGAGTATGGGTAGGGACTTGATAATATGGGTAAATGTAGTAAACACATTGTTTTTTCAAGTGAAACCTTCATATGAGTGTATATCAGTAATATGTTAATAAAAAATTTAAAAAAAAGTGAAATAGGATACCAGAACTAAATTTACTGTTAAAACCCAGAAGCTAATATGAGAAAAGCATATGGGAAAAGCAGTTGCATTAAGGATTTGTCAAACTGGGAGTCTGGTATTTGTCTTTATTTTGATTTGTGACTTAATTGGTTGGGTATTAAGGGTAGAGGGTCAAACATACCTTATTACCAGAAATGATCCCAGCCCCCTACTCTTCTGTTTGGAACCTATACTATCCCCAGTATTTCTATGGGCACAGGACTTGAAACCCTGATAAATATCCATGGTTTGAATCAGCGACCCCAGGCATTAGGTGAAGGTAGCAGAAAAACCAGAAGGCAGAATATGAGGGCAGAGGGAGAAAAGAAAACAAAAGAAATCTCCTATCACCACCACTATGAAAAGCAAAGAGAATTTCACACAAAAATGTCCAAAAGGCATGAGACAATCTAATGCTAGGACACACAGCCAGTAAAATGATCAAATCCAGAATTTGTGTCATATGAAATAAATTTTATAGAATAATCAGAAGACTGTAAAATATTCTCAGGAGGATAAAGATCAAAGGCATAATTTTATTTAAAGTCAAATTAGAACATATAAAATGAGAAAGTATGTTTTGAAAATATGAAAAGGAAAAAACAGAAGATATTGGATATGAAAAATATTATGATTGAAACTTGAGATGCTAGGAATAAAATGATCTCTAGGCAGGAAAAATTCAGCAATAAAATTAGTGGATTGGAAAGTAATACTGAAACATTCATGCAAAATACAATTTAGAGAGATGAGATTAAAAAATCATAAGATGTTAATAGCAATGGAAGCCAATAAAGAGGCTATAATTTTGTATAATAGGAAGGCAAAGAGCTTGGATGGAATGGAAGAAAAGTAGTGTTTGAGGAGAAATTGTTTAAAGTGTTCCTTAAACTCAGTGATTTACACACAGAGGTTTAGAAGAAAGATGTGTTTCAGCAAGAAGAAAATTGAACCCAGAGAGCAGTATGGGGGAGAATGTATTTAACTCAGATATTAAAAAATAAAAGTTTGTAAATCACAATATGTACTAAAATCCATGTAACCTATACACTTTGTGCTTAACATAATAGTAAATCTCTGCAAACTTTTAACTAGATGTGGAGATAGGCTATTGAATAATCCCTGTCAAAAAGAAAAAAAAATTCAATAAATGTAGGCTTTGTTTAAAAAAAAGAGTATAATTATATTGTCTCTGAAATCTACAAATACCAAAAGAATAGAAATATTTCCTATATTTTAAATCAAATCAGTGGAAAAGCAATTTCTGAAATTTGACTTCTTCATACAAAAGGCACAGAAATTTAGAAAAAAGGAACTGAAGAGTACCAGAAAATGCAAATATCAGTATCAGTAATTACAGTAAGTGTAAGTGAATAAACTTAACCTTTAAAAATAGTTATCAAATCAGCTAAAATATCCAGTTATTTGTTTCTTATAAGATATTAAAAGACACATACATGCATGCCTATATGTAAAAAAGCCTGAAACAGAACAGATGCAAGCAGTTATAGCATGCACATAAACGAAAAAATAGGTGTAGTAGCAATATCAGTATCTTTTAAAGGAAAGTACAATACTAGAGATAAAAAGGGAGACGACTTCTTGACAGACATACAAATCCTAAAAAGCTATAAAAACTGAGTTTACATGGACTTACTAATAGTCCCTTCATTATTCACCAAAGAACATGTGCCACTTATTGTCCCAGAAGTGAGAGATTGGACAGCCTGATCTCAAAGAGCTTATGTTTTAACAGAGAGAAAATTAACATATACTCACTTGCTCGCTCTTTCTCTGACACACATGCACACACGTATCTATGTACAAATGTTCAGTGCTGTGAAGAAAAACAATACAGGAGGAGGAGGACAGGAGAAGGCTGTGAGAAGCTTGCCATGTGGACATATAGGAGAAAATTACAGGGAGTGGGCATTGCACCCATAAATGTCTTGAACATTTCCAATTTCGAGTTATTTTCATAGATTTTTACACATTTTAATTCAACATTTCCTTACTAAATCTCTTTCTGAGTTCACTTATACGATTTCATTAGACTTCCCTACAAAGAACAAATATCTAAATGACAAAATTATCCTTTGATATTTGAAGCAAATGAAGGATTACATTCGAGTTCTGACTTTCCTGTATCAGCTTTATATTAAAGACATATGGATGTACTGTCTCAAGTACATTGTTTAGAAAGCAACACATATAAAATGAAATTATGTGCATATAAATGTGTATGTCTGCATGCTTAAACAGCTCCTTGGGTAAATTCTTGAGAATTAACTAAAACAAAAGTGGCTTGTTGGTCACCTTTTCTGTTCTATTGAAAAATACTGGGTGACATCTATGAGTTGACTTTAAAATGTTCATAACTGACTCATTGATTTCACTTCTATGAAATTATAGTTAAGTGGAATTATGTAGACACTATAAATTTAGTCCAATAATGTAATTATTAAAATATGTATGTATTTGTATTTGGGGAGAATGGGATAAAAGCAGCTAATAACATTAAAGTGTCATGTAAAAAGTATTAGCTGAATATTAATTGAAAAAGAAAAGCCTGCAACTATATTTTACATCTATTATAAATTCAACTCTAAAAATATGCATAGAAAAACTATAGGAAAGATACATACTAAAATAGTTTTAACTCTTATACAAGGCTTAGAGGTGATTTTTTTTGTCCTTGAGAAATTTATGGTATGTGTAAAAATATAATTGAGGTATAAACACTGGATGAATGTTTGATGAATATTGACCAGCATATATATATACTGTGTAATCAAAACTCAAACGATTACTTTTTATATGACTTTACAGTGAATCATCATTTCCCTAAGATGAAATCATTGATTTAGTCCTACAGATATCCCAAAAGTCATAAAGTTACAGGGTCATATACTAGCTATGTGCTGAAATTTTATAAAATAATAACTGAATTTTGCAGCAGTGAGTAGAAGTAGCAGCTGCTAAGTATATTCTCCAACATTTGGTCTAGTCCTTTTAATTTTAATTATTGTTTTAATAATATCTCATTTTGGTTTAATTTCAGTTCACTAATGACTACTGATGTTGGGCATCTTTGTACATTCTTACTGGTGATTCACATGTCTTCTTTTGTGGAGTGTCTCTCCAAATTTTTTGCCCATTGAAGAAAATTGAATGTGGGAGTAATTTATATATTCTAGATATGAGACCTTTTGTCAGTTATATGTATTATTAATATTTTGTCTAAGTCTGAGGCTGGTCTACTCTTTTGATAATTAAGATTTTTGATTTTGAAGATCTCAATTAATCATTTTTTTCTTTTATGCTTAGTGTTTGTGAGTTCTACCTAAAAAAATTTTTCTTACTCCAGATAATTAACACTTTCTATTTTTCCTTCTAGACAATTTATAGTTTTCACTACAAATCCATCCATCAACTTGTATATGGTGTGAGGTAAAGCTCAAGGTTTTTTTCTCTTGTATGGATCCAGTTGTTCTAGCAATATTTGTGAATATCTATTCCCTTTGCTTGCATTTGCACCCTTGTAAAAATAACTTTACTGTATATGTATATATTCAATTCTGCCCTCTCTTCCTTTGACTATTGTCTAATATTGCACAAATAAATAACATATAATTTTAATTACATCCATATAGAAAGACTTAAACTATGATAGTGTGAGCCTCCTAAATTTATTTTTCTTTCTTGATTGTCTTAAAAATTTATAGAGACTTTATATCACTATATAAGTCTTAATTTATAATTTCTAGAAGAAAAAGCTATCTGGAGTTTTAATTTGAATTGCATTGATTCTATAGATCAACTTGTTAAAAGTAGACATTACTGTAGTACTGAATATAACAACTATGATCATTGTTCATCTATTTATTTATTTAGATAATTGTTAACTTTTACTCACTAATTTTTTTATTTGTAAATAGAAATGCACTTGCTTTTTTGCATAAGACCTTGCTTATTTAATTTACTAGATCTAGTAGATTGGGGGTAGATTCTTTTGTATTTCTACTTAAACAATTATATCTTCTACTAATAAAGACTGTAATTTTCCTTTTTATGCTGTTCTTTTTTCTTGCCTTATTGCACTGACTAGGACCACCAGTCAGTGTTGAATAGAAAGAAGTTGTGAGAGAAGACATCTTGGCATTTTCCTAACCTTAAGTAGAAATCAATTCATATTTTGTCATTAAGTATAGTGGTAACTGTAAGTTTCTCTAGATGCCCTTGCTCAGTTTGAGAAGGTTCCCTTTTTTCCTACTTTGCTAAGTTTTATCATGAACAGGAAATGATTTTGTAAGATGATTTTTCTGCATCATTGAGATAAAAAGATTTTCTTCAAATACATTCCCTTAATATGAAGAAATACATAGTTTGATTTTGAAATGTTTGCTCATCTTTACATTTCTAAGATAAATCCCTCTTGATTATAATGTATTTTCCTATTTTTAAGTACTACAGAAATCAATTTGATGATTTTCTTTAGTACTTATGTTTTGTGAATTCACTTGGTAGGTTTCAATTTATTATAATATCCTTAGCAGAACATGCTATTAGGTTACAGAAGGTCATGAAACATGCTGAGATGTTTTTTCTCATTAAATGTTCGATAACATTCACTGTTGACACTTGGGCCAGAATGTTTCTGTGTCCTGTAAAAAAGTTTACTGTAAATTTAGTGAACAGATACAGAGCTTGTAAGATTGTCTGCTTCATCTTATGTCAGTTTTGTAAACTGAACTTTTTTAAAATGTGTCCCTCTCATTTACTGTTGACCTCCTCAGTATAAAAATGTTCATATAATGCTCTTAATATATTTTAAAGTTTGTGGATATAAATATGTATCTATCAATCCTAATAATTTGTTTTTCCTTCTCTTTTCTTGTTAAATCTTGTTAGAGTATTACCAAATTTCTTTATTATTCAGATAACTAACATTTAACTTTTGGTGATTTTCTTCTCAATTCTTCTTGCCGGACCAGAAAAATTGTCAGGTTAATGAATTACTGTTCCATTTTGAAGACTTCCAGACTCTTACTAGGTTCCACTTGCCCTCCACCTTTGCTAACAGCTCAGCTGGACTCTCCTTGACTCACAAAATTTTTCAAGAAGCCATACCATCTGCCTGCCTGCCCTGACACCAAGTATTTGCTCTCATGGAACAACTACCACTCTGTTTATTTACTAGTGGCCTGGAATTCAGTTCATCTGTGCTTCCTTATAAATAATACTCTTTGATAAGTCTTTGATCCCAATTTGCTGAGTGTTTCCATGGAAGTAAATATCTTAAAAATTCTTTTATATCATAACCAGAAATAACTCTATAAGTGATTTTTAACTTTTCTAAGCCATCTTTTATTTTCAAATTTTCTCTGATAAATATAAATTCTTTTTTACATCTTAAACAGAAACTGTGCTTCTTTAAGAAATAAAGGGACACTATTGATTTCTGGAAGACTCACTCAATATTGTTTGTCTATCTTTTAAAGAATATCACTTGGTTTTTTCAAATGTGGAACAAAAATTACGAGTTTCCCTTTGTTTTCTCAGGGTCTGGCACTAAGAAATGAGAAAATTGAACGTCATTCCTTTTATGTTTATTTCCTTTATACAAAAAAAAATTTCTCCTTTATTGTAGACTAATTTTGGAGTTAGAATCAGTTGGAGATCATGATTTCATTTCTACTCTAATGTGCTAAATTGTGCATTGATCATTTTTCGGATGGATTTTCACCAATTGGTATATCTTTTGATTTAAAATGTAATTTTGTAATCCTATCAAAATGTATAAGTATCCATAAAGTTTTCTCATATTTAGAGGTGCACCTATTTTACTGCACTTCACTTTATTGTGCTTTTTATAAATTGAAGGTTTGTGGCCATCCTGCATCAAGAAAATCTATTGGTACCATTTTTCCAACAGCATTTACTCACTTCATATCTCGGTGTCGTGTTTTGGGTAATTCTTTTAATATTTCAAGCTTTAGCATTAATATTATATTTGAATTGCTCCAAGCTCATGATAAAATTGTAATGGATGAGGAATTGCTTCTTACGAATGAGCAAAGAAAGTAGTTGCCTGAGATGTAATCTACTGGTGAAGATGCTGTGAAGACTTGAAATGACAACAGAAGATTGAGAATACTGCATATACCCAGTTGATAAAGCAGTGGCTGGTTTGGGAGGATTGAGTCAAATTTTGAAAGGACTAAAGGGTGAGCAAAATGCTATCAAGGAACATCTATTACAGAGAAATCATTCATGAGAAGAAGAGTCAGTGCATGGGGCAAACTTCATTGTTGTCGTATTTTAAGAGCTTGTCCCAGCCACCCCAACCTTCAGCGGCCACCACTCTGATCCGTCAGCAGCCATCAACCTTAAGGCAATGACTCCACCAACAAAAAGATTACAACTTGCTGAAAGTTCAGATGATGGTTAACATTTTTTTTAGCAATAAAGTATTTTTAATTAAGGTATATTCATTGTTTTTTAAGACATGATGCTATTTCATATTTAATAGACTATAGTATAGTATAAATATAACTTTTATAAGCATTGGGAAACCAAAACTTTTTTTTGGTTGGTTTTATTATGGCAGTCTGAAACCAAACCCACACTGCCTCTATGGTATGTCCGTACTTCCTTGCAGAACTGTTGCTCTATAAAGTATTCAGTCGTATTCCTATTTTTGTAAATATCTATGTTGTGATGGAAAGGCCACAAAACATAATCATGACTTGGGCTTGAATTTCATGTCTGTTTTGAGTTAGCCCCTGTTTTTTTTTTCCTACGTGAAAAAAGATGCTATCTTAATACCTATTGATCTATGCTGAAAGAAGTAGGTGGGGTAATGAATGCAAAAGTGTTCTTATAAACAGAGAAAACTATTTATTGATTTTATTACTTAATTCTTAGCTCCTTAGACTGCTAGAATGGATGCAGGGCTGAATAATTTTTAAAAACCTTGGAATGTAAATGTCCATCACCGGAAGGTGAATCATAAAAGAGCTGAATGTTGCTTGCCTAGGTCCAGCTGGCAGAAAGCCTATGTTGAGTTAGTGTTTCAATTTCATTATGGGTATTTAAAGAGCACACACATTCATACACACTCCCCCACTTTGTAAATTCTATTATGCGTCCTTGGCGCAATCACTAAGCAGAGACGCTATCAAAAGGTCACTTTTACTCATTTCTTTAGAGCCATTAAAGAATAAGCATCAATTACATTTCTCACCTTGACTATTACAAAGGTCAAAAGTTGTAAAAAGGCATACCTTTCACTTAAAAATGTGATAATGCTTCCTGAAAATTACAGCCTCTTACATTCATTTGGAAAAGATAACAGTATTTCCCTCAAAGGGCAAGTGCTGGAAAACCATGAAATCTTTTTTATACTTTCATGTTTTTTGGCTGATATACAAATTATCTGCGGTGTTGGAGGAATAATGTTAGGCAAAGAGAAAAAAACAGTGATTTAATTTTAAATAATTATGTTATTTTCATCATAAAAGTGAAATATGTCGATTATAAAAATTAGGAAGATCGATATCCATTGCTTTCTTTTCCATATTGTCCATTGAAGTCCAAATATTTAAATATATTCACTTTCAAACTTTTGTAGAGTTGACCATAACAAATTAGATCAGGGAAAAAATATTTGAACTATTTCTGAAAAAATGGAGAGAAAAGTGTCATCATAAACCAAATTACAGCATATTTTGAAATTTTAGACTACAGAAAGTTTGCACTTTAAAAAGGAAGTACTTAACAGCTCTTGATTACAAACGTGTGACTACCAGGACCATCTCAAATGTAACTGGCTTGTTTCCTTGAGAAAACAATAAACACTACAGATTCCCAGACAGAAGGAAGAGATAGTAGTCACTCTCAACCTACTTACCAAAGAGTTGTATTTATAAGTAACATCCTAATGTTGCCATAGCAGGGACTAAAGGCAGAGGTGACAAAGGCAGGTGTATGAGAGAGACCTTTGCCAGCAGACTAAGGGACTGGTACAGCTACTGAGCAACTTTTTCCTTTGCCATTGCACACCACATCGCAGCACATGCTGAGTAAAGCAAGGGCATGATTGCACTAGGTTACTTGAGAGAGTTGCTCCAACATGCAAGAAAAAAAAAATCTCTAAGCACTGAATACTTCTGCAGTAACTTCCTCCCTCTTTGTCAATCAAAACCACAGTTTCTGAAAACAATTCTCTGTGAAAATATAATCCTAGTCCTTTTTCCTTTTGTGACTAAAGATTTGCCCTGGGACAAGCGGTCTCTGATAGGACTCATAGGAAATCACACCCTCTGGGAAAAAAGTTGTGCATAAACAAAGAACAACTCCTGGTCATGCTAAAGTGTGCAGAGAGGCAGATGCATTGAGGAATTCTGGAATAACAGAGCCAATGTTCTCCTAAAAGCAGACTGGAAAACAAATACACACCAAGCCCCCTGATCCCTGCCCCAACACACACACATGAAAATGTCCCTTTACTTGGTATTCTAAAGGAGATGTGAGATATTATTGTATTTCCAATAGTTAATCAGTATGACGTATTGAAATATGGCGGCCAAATCATAAAGAAGCATAAACACAAAAATATAAATTATGAATCAAAATAGATAATCTGTACTGAGGTCTAATAATTATGCACAGGAATTGCTTTGGAGTTTTACAGGTATTCACATTAATTCTCCTGCCTGATCTATGGCACACACGCCTTACAAAGCTCAGGCTCTGAAGCTGGTCTGCCAGGTATTTCTTCCTCATTTTTACCACTCCCTGGTAGTGTCTTTATTCAAGTAAATAAACACTCAGAGCCTCAGTTTCTTGCTTGGAAGGTGCAGATGATAACAGTTACCTGCCTTAAAGGGTCATTGAGAAGCCTAAGTTTGTTAGAATATATAAATTTCCCAGGCACGTGCCTGGCATGGTATGCCCTCAATGGAAAGCTATGCTGGTTTGGAAGCCCTATTATATTTACCATCCATCTTGCTGATCTGATATTCTAGAGCACTATGTTTGCTGTGCGTTGTCTCTAAATGACTATTTTAATTCTGCTATATTTAAACAATTTTTTTCTGAGTAGTTTACCTCGCTGTGTTAACTAGTTCATTTAGCAGATACACACTCACTTCTACCATCTGCCTGACACTCTTCTATGCATCTTGTTGCAAGAGTAAACAAAATCGTTGACACATTTATCTTTTTGAAGTGACATTCAAGTGGCAGTGATGACCACAAATAGAATAAATAAGAAATATGCAGTCTGTTAGAGCATAAGTTCTAAGAAGTAAATTTGGGTAAATAAAAAGACGTGTGTGTGTGTGTGTATATTTACAGTGTTAACTACTGTGGTCAAAAAATTCAATGATGATACTTCAGACATACGAGAGGTAAAGGCAGAATCATGCAGACATCTCTGTGAAAAACATTCCACGAAAAGGGAATACCAGAAGGTTCTGAAGCCAAGACAAGGCCTGGTGTGTTCAAGGAACAGAAAGGAGGCCAAGATCCACGATCAGGATGCATCAGGGGGAGAGCAGCGGCAGTCAGGAGTCCCAGAGGTATGGTCCAGCTTCACAGACGGTAGTAAAGGGAAGGGAACAGCGCCGTGGGTGGAGACTGAGCAGCCCGCAAGGGGAAGGGGTTAAGTACACGAACTGAACACAGAGGCTGACAGATGAGGGCAGAAAAGATCTCACAAAAACTGAAAAAAATGACAAGCAGGGGTGAAAGACATGGAAGATGGCTGGAGTGATTTCCCTGAATAGGGGAAAGGAAGAGGCATGTAGAGCACAGGGCAGGGGCAACCTTCTACAGACAGAGGAAGCGTAGCCAGGATGTCCTTTTTATTAGGAAAGAATGTCAGACATGAACACATATAGGTAGGTGTGTGCAAAGCACATTCAAATGTGCCCAGTCTATTAATGAAGGATTCAAAAAGAAACTGCTATTTCCATCAGCCTTTCCCGGAGCTCAGCTCCACGCTGCTGAGGTGAGCGTTGCTGGGCTGTCTAGTTCTCTGAGTCTCCTAAATAGGATGCGAGGAAAACAGCCAACCTGAAAGGCTATAGTGATTTTATCTCCAATTCTGCCCAAGAGTGATTTATGTATATGAACTGATACTGATTTGGCTACCAGCAATTGGATCCTGACTATGTGCTTGATAAATTTAAATGTATCACCTCCTTTATTTTTTCCTGCTCATTTAATTTGCACATCAATTCTACCAGGTTAAGTATGGCATTATATTTTACAGATTGAATATAACATCTTGCCCAAGATCTCATTTCAGAAACAATATTTTTAATCAACATTTCATAACTTACAGTTTGCGCTGGCCCATCAACCATTCCATTTTTGTGCTAGGGTTTTCTGAGATCCTTAAGAGATGTAGGAAGTTGGCATCTGAGAGGCAAGTATGCCTCCCCCATCAGTGGGAGGAAGAAAAACTGGTCTCTTAGTCTCTCAGCCAGAATTAGAAATGGGTTAAATACCAAATATTTTCCTGCTCCCAATGATCTCTGTTAATTAGGTTTCCGCATATGTTTTTTAATTTTTTCAGTTCAGAACTATATGCCTTTTAGTGAGTGGAGACTCCTAAACTACAAATTAAATTCTCCCTTAGTCTTAATTTTCAGGGTCTTTTTGCCTTTTCATAATTTCTGGTTCTCTGTGGATGTTTTAGTTTGCAATTGGGATGCATTGCATCAGCTAACTGCTCTTTTTTGGCAGAAACTTGCTCTGATGTTTTAAGAATCTTCAGTGTTCATTAAATAAAAAAGCAGAGAAGGCAAATTAATTATTTTTCCTTTATCTGGCCTTAGATTACTTCAGTCAAAGGGCAAGGTATGCTAGAGCCCTGAACAACTCCTAAAATATCATCATTTTAATAATAGTAGATTATTTCCTGTAATGGGTAATTATGGTTCAACTCTTGTCCATTTTATAAATTCATGAAAATCTGTGTTCCAACAGAAAACACACACACTGAATCATTTTTAAATTGCCAAAGGAAACTTAAACTGCCTTTTCATGTCCACAATAACATGCAGGAAAGCTGTTTTAATTCTTTTTCTACAAAGAAGGGATGAAATTTAAAAAGACATTTGTTAACTCCAGGGGGAAAATCCAGGGGCAAAATATCTTTGAAACCAAAATCAGTCAAAGGGAGAAATAAAGCGGGAGAAACCCGTTTATTGCTTACAAGCAGTCCTCCACTTCTGCTTGGCCATGTCTCTGAAGACAGGCTGCAGAGGAAGGGACCCCACTCACTGTCTCCCATCCAGATATGCCCTGCTTCCCCTTGTAATGGAGATAGACTACTTCTCTCCACCCTTTGGAAACACTTATTGATATGGAGATGAACTAAAGCCAGGGGAGAGATTCTGGAAATATTGCAATTTTACCCACAACATTTCTCTATTGTTCAGGTGGTTAATGACAAATATATTTTACAATCTGTGGGACTAAGAAAATATGCTATTTTTACTAAAATACATCACTACATCTCTGCACACCCCACCCATGTAGTTGAACTTAAGAGGATGAATGTAACAGTAAGAAAAAAAAAAGTTGAATGAAGATTTTTACAGAGACACATGCATTTGTCAGTGAATAATTTATAAATTAATTCTGTGAATACATTCCTACAAGGCATTAGGAAAATGGACAGCCAGTTTTCATTCATTCATGAACTTTTTATATGAAAACAGGTCCCAGATGATCACTACATGAACACTAAAAGCATGCATGGAAATTTTACTGATTTTTATGACTTGAATAGAGAAAGAAATGGAGCCCTAGGTTTAAAGCCAAAATAACTTCTGAAATTTCGTTATTGTTATTTTATTCCTAGTTGATGATATTTGGACAAATGACTCCATTTTCTAAGCTTGGCTGTCTCCATCGGAACAAGAGTCCAGCTATAACATTGAACCTCACAAGAACAGAATGGGAGGGCTTACGTAATGGCTATAAAAACAGCTAGCATTAATTATGTTTGTTGTAATCCAGGCATGGTTCTAAACATGTTATATGTATTCATTCATTTAATTTGCATATGGCCTCATGAGCTAGGTCCTATTGTCACTGATGTTTTACAGACAAGCTAAAGAAGCTTGAGTTAAGTAATTACCAAAAGCACCTAGGCAATCGGACTCCAGGGCTGGATTGATGATCATTGTGTCAGAGGCTTTTCATCAAATGAAAGCACGGTTTGCAGGTACTTTGTAAACTGCTATTTAACTGTTAATTTTCATTACTTATTTATAATATTGTTTTACTTCATTATATATGCCTATGAATATGCATAGACTGAATATTATTTAATCTAAGCTGCATTTACTATTGATATATTAAATGCACACTATATAAAAAGTTTCAAAGAGATAAAAGTGTTCTATATATTCACACACTTCCAAATGAGTAGTCTTGCTTTAAAATATTCCTTTTAATTGCTTACATTGTTCATTTTCTTCAATTTGAAGACATTAGCAAAAGATACAAAATGAAATTAGGTATTACTAAACATAAGCTTTCAGTTCAGGTAACTTACCTCTCTTCTACGGGGCTGTTATGAATATTAAATGTGATAATTCACATGTTTTACTTGTAGCTGAGTTTGTCCTTGTGGATAAAGTGAAGATTTCTATGGCCAGGATTCTCACCTGGCCCTGGTTGGCTAGCTCACTACACACGTGGGCAATACATTGTTATTGACTCTATATGAAGAGCCCTGCCCAGTGCTCTGGGCCACAGAGTGGTACAGCTGCAAGGCTGCAGGAGAGCAATGATGAGACTGGAGTGGTGGCAGCACTGAGGACAGAGACTGAGACGGCTGCGGGGGTAGAGAGGCCCAGAGGCAGAGACCGGCTTGCTACATGCAGACTCGCTCAGAGTGGACAGCATTCTAGTGATTGACCTGCCACCAAGGAAATAAAGTTGGGTATAATCCTTTCACCCCAAGAACGTTCCACTGTCATTTCTTTGCTCACACTGAATCCATAGCTAACTTGCCCAGGGCTGAAACCCATTGGCAAGACAGCAAGACAGTCCTGCTCATAAGGTATTCCCTGCTTCCCCTCATTTCCCAGGTAGAAATGACACAGCTATATAGCCAAGGGACTGAGAATAGAAAGGACAAGTGTATTTTCCTCTCACTTCCCTTTCTTTGAAAGACCCTGTGTTGAGATGCCAGCCCACAGACCTGCAACAGCTCACCCCCAAGCAGCTCCCTAAGGTCAGCTACTGTCTAGACTGACCAGACCTACAGAAGATTTGGTGTAAGCAAGGAATAAATTGTGTGTGTTTACCTAATGCAGCGTGAAACTGCTCTATCCTGATTTAGACGGCATTTCACTTTCCACATAAGCTCTGGACCGTTTAAGCAATAAGGGATCATCAGTTGTTATAACTGGTCGTTATTGTCACTGGTGTAGTCCTCGTCATAGACAACAATCCGTGTCTGTGATCCCATTTTGCTGTCCTCTCGTGTAGCTATGGTTCACAACAACTGGGATCGTTCCCCTTTCTCAAAATGTCTAAACTGGGGCTACACCATCCTTTTACTGATACTAAACACTGGAAAGTTCACCAGCAATTTTGACCATTTCTCCTGTTACCAAGATTTTGGAAGCTTCCTCGCCCACAAAGTAGTTTCAAGTATGAATTGGTCAAAACTCATTGGTAAAATCATAGAAACTAAAATGATTGTTGAATCATAGGTACCTTGGACTTGAAGCAGATCTTGGTAAGTGCTGTCGCTGTAAATGTTGGTGTTTTCCTTTTGTCTTGATATAAAACTTGACTACTTGTATCCTGTGAAAGAATAATCAAGATAGTGTCTGATTTTCCAGGAATAACGTATCTGATTCTATGTGCTTATCAAAGTTCTGACAAATATGTCACTGGCTTTTCATCTGAAACAACTGGTTGAGGGACATTTATTCTTTATGCAGCATCCGTAGTTTTTGTGCTGATAATTCATATTAATGGTAAGTTGTATGAGATCACAGAATATCAGTAATTACATAAGTAAAGGTTGCATTTAAGACTTGTATCTGCCACTGTCCCTCATGGTATCCATTTATTTATCATTGGGATGGGTTTTTATAGTTATGAACAGGTATTGTAAACTATACTGCAAAGTGAAGAAAAACTTAACCAGTAAAGAGAAAACATGAAAGTCCACTCCTCTAAGTATGACAGAAGCAATGGGCAGATTCATCTGCCCTTAATAATATATTTCACTGATTATTTGGAGGTCATCACTAAGATGTTTGTGGGTCTCAAATTAAAAAGTTAATTTTTACATTAATCCACATTCTCAGAAAAATTACCTCAAGGTATTCCAGTAAACTAAGGATAACTGCAGGATGAATTTCATGTGATATAAAGAAAAATGATGAGCAAAAGCAATACATTAATGGAATACTTAAGTTGGATTCTCCCAGATTCATCTCAAAATCTTTCTTTTTCCCAGAACCAGTACATAGCAATACATATTAGTATTTTTACATAGTAACTCTCATCAATGTTTTTGAGCTTTTTAAAAAGCTACTTTCCCCTAAACTATACATTCAGTGTCTACTTTATTAACTACTTCATGCCTGGGATCTGACAAAATGGCTCACACAGTAATTAATCTACTAATATTTATTGAATAAATTTATTCAAGTACCAAAATACTGAAACTGCTCACTACTAACAGCAAATGGTGTTATTAACTGTTTGAATCTTTCTGAAGACCAATTTTGCAAATTTATCAAAATTTCAAAATTGTATTTGTTTTCCCAATATGATTTAATGTCTAGCCTATAAAAACAGTTTCCAAATGTCCAAAGTGTATGTACATAAACAGACTGCAGAGACTTGGTGTAAAGAAAATGTCTTTGCTATTGCATATGTATGTGTATCTCTTTATATGATGTGATACATGTATATGTGTATATATATAATGTATATATATAATATATATGTGTATATATATAATTCATATTTTTTAATTCTCAATATATATCAAACATGTATTGATAAACTATAACACATTCATAGTTTTAATACTATATAGCCGTTTAAAAGAGTGTGGCAAATACGTACGAACATGGAAAGACAAGTGATAGTTATGAAAAAAAGTGTAAATGCTACCTGTAAAGTAAAAACACCTAGAAAATGGGTATGCATTCACCCATGAATATTCACTATATATGGACCATTTTCAAAAATATATTTAATAGGGGTTGCCTGTTGCAAGTGTATGAAAAAGGGGTTCCACATTTACTTTTTTCTTTTATAACTGAATATATATAACTAAAATGTGTTATACTAACATTATTTCATGGATAAGGTATTGTTAGTAAACTGAGAAGGAGAAGAATATGGCAATCCTAAAGTTTCAAAGTAAAATTATAATCTAGAGTGAAAAAATACATACATACATACATATATATATATATATATAATTATAGGTAACTATATTAATAGTACCAGGTAATCTCAGTTTTCAGCTTTTTATTGGAAAACTTAATTCAATTTTTAAAAGCATTTTGCCTCTTATTACAGATGGCGCTCAATTTATGATGGTTGGACTTATGATTTGTCTCAGCTTTATGATGGTGCAGAAGTGTTACACATTCGGTAGAAACTACACTTTGAATTTTGATTTTGTCCCAGGCTGGACAGAGAGGCAGCAGGTCCCAGGCAGCTAAACAATTTTTAAGGCAAAAACTTCTACACTTAAAACCATTCTGTACCTATACAACAATGCTGTCTTGTACATTAGTACAATATCCAGTAAATTACATGAGATATTCAACACTTTATTATAGGCTTTGTGTTAGACACTTTTACCCAACTGTAGGCTAATGTCAGTGTTCTGAGCATGTTTAAGGTAGGCCAGGCTAAGCTATGATATTTGGTAGGTTATGTGTATTAAATGCAGTTTAGACTTTCAATATTTTCAATTTAGGATGGATTAATTGGAATGTAACCCCAACGTAAGTCAAGAAAGACCTGTAGGAGTAACTCATGTGCCAGGGTGGGGTGTTCACGTGCACAGCTCCCATTCACTTGTTGCGCTTTAGTGAAGTCGTGAAGCTGCCAAAATGTTAAGGATTTTGGAAAATGTTCTATTTAGAAAAGTTCTCATTAATTCAATATATATTCTTTTTAAATGTCTCTTTCTACCAGGCAGTTTTGCATGATAATAGTGTATTTATTTCTTAACATTTCAAACTCTCCAGCTTTTTTATCCTTTCATACCAAAAGTCATAATTATTTCCATAGCAACTATGCTCATTGTCAGAGGTAGAAATTTTGACTTCTGTTGGGTATGTTTTAAAGAGCAAAGGAACATTTGAGCAACAAAAGGTGCTATTTTATGAAAATTGTGGAGAATTGAGATAAAAAAATATTGGATGTTTCCTTTATAACTTCCACCAATAACTTATAAGTTATTGCCAAAACTCAACACTGTTTTCCTTTACTGATCTCAAGTTATAACTAATATCTCCTTTTTCAAGGTCAGAATTTCTTTCTGCACAAAGGGGCAAGTCTTAACATATATAAAATGGAGAATAAATATTTTCACAATTTCAATTAGGGAATCTGCTCCAAATATTCTACTTTCTGATCCTGGGTATTTCAATTAAAGGAAAATTTCAGTCTAGAAGCTCAATCAATTCAATGTTTCATCAAAAAAAATATTTCTTTCTCCCCAGCCCCCTCCAAAATCTTATTAGCATTTTATTTAGTGTTGTATTGAATACTATAAGTTAGAAATTGAAGAATACATTTGATTATGCTGGTTTATGTGCAATAGATAATAAGTATTTGCCACAATACATTCCTGAATACTGTAAGAATGATGAATACTGAAGCCAGACTCTTTCCTGCAGCTTTTATTGCTTGAAGTTACCGTTTGGAACCACTGGATGGAGATACTGAATAAAGTAGAGGTGAATAGGTTTTTATTTTATCACACCTATGGATTTGTTTACAGATAGCTGAATCTTGAAAATCATCATCACCACTTCCAACAGAACACACTTTGTAAGCAGGAAAATGGAATGCAAAATATCAGAACTGTCTTGCCCAATTCACAAAAGGAGTGGGCCCTGGATCCCCATCTACTGATTCCCAGTCTCTTGGTTTACTCTTTAGTGAATCAGCAAGTAAAGCCAAAAGGCAAACAGAGTGTTAGCAAAATGTTTATAGGTGCTTTACTTGTGCCATCCTGTTAAGCATATTCATGAAATTTTAAACTTTGAAAAAATGTTTTTTTTCCCCTGACTTCTTTATATATTAGATGAAAATATACCAAACAACTATGATGTGACAAGTGAATGCTGTTAGTATTTGTTCAGTCACGAATGCACATACCCTTTGGTCACAATTTAGTGAGAGCGACAAATTATGAAAAAGTTAGGAGAAATACTAAAAATAAGCCAAGTCTGAGAGTAGCATTCTCAAGTTTCCAAGTTGGAATATGAGGATTAAGTTGTGCAGCACGTTGCAAAGTGCCTTTTAGGAGCAGGGTGCTCAGTATGAGAATAATCTCAACAGAAAGGGCAGATCTGAGCTCCCTCTGAGTTTCCAATGAAGTCCCATATGTAGGCTAATTATGCTTCTCTTCTAACTTCTGGTTTGAAATCTCCTCCTGCTTTTTACATCTCTATGAACAGATTAAAACATTTTCTTCTTTATTTGTTTTCACCCCACAATATGTGAGCCTCTCCAAAATAGGAACTGTGCCTCATCCTTTGACTCTCAGGCCAATATTTGGAAAATGATACAAATCCAAGATATATATTTTAAACCGCATCAATAAAATTTGGGGGGTGAATCAATGAAATAAAAAAAAAAAGTCACATTTCAGCTCCGTCCTAAGCACCCCTTCAAAATTCCCCTTTCTATATGATGAAAATATATTTACACTTAAACTGTAAGTTTAATAACTGCATATTGTATAGCTTTGGACAGTTTTCAAAATAGCTTAGCATATGCTATCACTTTATCTTTAGGGAGATATTAAGGAATATTTTGATATTATAGGGAAACCTACATATCAGACACTGTATAGTGACTACTCCTGTTTTACAGTCAGGGAAACTCAGCTTGGAAGAGTGTAAATGAATTGATCAAAATCAAAAAGGCAACAAATGGCTGCACCCAAAAGAGAGAAGCATCTCAATTATTTTCTGAATCCAGAGACTTCATTCATTCTATGTCGCTACACTATGATTCCAGAAGGAAGCTAAACTCAGAAACATGACACATTAAGCCATAATTAGCCATTTATTCTTAAGGGAATAAATCCAAATATTTTTGTTTAATTTTTGCTTGTTAGTTTATTTTTAATATGGCTGCCAGCCATGTGTAGTTAAATTTTGATAGAATGGAAAAGTCCTAAATGTTTCAAAATCAGTATACTGAAGCCATTATGTTCCCAAATTTTTTAAATAAGTTGCGTTTTGTAGTTTTCTAGTTATAAGGCAATCATATTCACTGCAGTTAAACACAAAAGAAGATAATAAAATATGTATCAGACCCTTCTAATCAGCAGTGCAATTAGATGTTTACATATAGAATATAATACATAGTTATAGACTGATAAGATTTTTGTGTTAATATCATATACTGAAATATTTTTCCTATCAGATGGCCAGAGTTGGTTCCAAAATTTTAAATGCTCAAAAGAATTCTATATCCAGTAAAAATAGACATTTTCAGGTATTTTAAAAAATAAGAAAATTTGATATAAAGTCTATACTAAATAAATACTAAAGGAAATTGTTTGAATGAGAAGTGATGCCAAATAAAAGTCAGTTCTTTAGGAAGGAATAAAGTATGTTGGAAATGATACTTATGTGGATAACTATAAAAGACTAGCTTTTCCCCTTAATTTTCTTAAAACAGAGATGACTGCTCATAACTATATTATGGGATTAATAAAAGTTTAGGGCGGATGTCCAATTCAGACACGATTTCAAAGACTGTTTCTCCTGCTCCTTCCTGAGAAGTACAGCCGTAAACTGCAAACAATACAGAAGGCAACCAAATGAGAACTCTAAGATGGAGAGAAGGCAAACTATAAATAAATGAAAAGCCATACAATGTATATAGATTGCATGACTCAAGACAGTAAAGACAGTTATTTCTCTCTAAATTGATCTATAGTTTTAATGCAATCCCTATCAAGATCTCAGCCAGGTTTTTGCATTCACACATAGCTTATTATAAAAATATAGGGAAATATTCATGTGCCAGAATACCTAAAAAATCTTGACAAAGAATATTAAAGGAGAAAACCCTCTCCATCTATTAGAGTTTCTTAGATAGATAGCCATATTAATCAAGGCAGTATGATATTGGGAGAGATACAGATATGTAAATCAATGGAACAGAATAGAGAACCCAGAAATAGACACAAATATGCCAAACTGATTTTTGACAAAGTCACAATACCAAGTCAATATAGGACATTAGTCTTTTCCTAAAATGGTTCTGGAGCAACTGGACATTCATAGGTAGAAAAAATGAATGTCATACCTTTTATAAAGCTACAAACAAAATTATTCATGGATTTAAAGATTAAACAAAAATATAAAACATTTGGGAAAAAACAGTACTGTAATATTTTACTGTGGGATTTATAATGTTAGCAGTGGTAATATATAAGACAAAAATATCAAAGATTCTTTTAAGAATGAAGTCTACCTATTTAAAATCTGCAAAATATGCCATTGTCTCCCTAAAGCTCTTCTGGGTATCCAGGCTTGGTATTATATACGTGATAGCCCTAAGAACCTGTCCTATGGTACTTTCCAAATATTTCCTTTTTTATAGATATCATATTTTAGATACCCCTAATATATTTAATCTTCTTGATAACAAAGCCTG
The DNA here is from genome assembly GCA_032199065.1 of Smutsia gigantea. NCBI lineage: Eukaryota > Metazoa > Chordata > Mammalia > Pholidota > Manidae > Smutsia > Smutsia gigantea. The sequence continues at coordinate 268,961 of JAVSCE010002777.1, forward strand.
TATCTTTTTGACCATTGAAGATCTACCTAGAAGTAACAAATCAGAAGTATTGGTTCCAGGATATGATCCAGGCAATTGTAAAGAAAAAAGTATACATACTAATAAAAGATGCTTTGAAAATCTAGCAGTTAAAAAAAATACTTGTCCTATCGATGATATCTGGGAAAATGTCGTTATTTCTGTATCACTGTATCCATTTATATTTCAAAATTTTAGTCCACGTCCTAAAATGAAAGTATGTTCAAAGCAGACTGATAATCGTGATAAAGTGAATTTCCGTAACCATGAACTACGGAGGCAAGCAAATTGCTCAGGAACCCCCACTGGGTAACATCAAGGACTTTCCCATCAACAGAGGATGTGGCCTGGTTGAGGCTAAATAAGGTTGAAGCTAGAAAGTCAAGAAAGATGCTTTAGAAGGAGTAATCATTTTGTATTGCTGATATTGATCAGAAGAAGACAGTTACTGAAGTATTCCCAAATGTGAATGTGTGTGTGTATACATTTTATAATATGCATATACATAGTCAACTTTTATTATACATATATATAGGTAGACATGTTTTATAATATTTGTAGCTATCCTTTATATATGCATGTGTGTGTGTGTGTGTGTGTGTGTGTGTGTGTGTGTAATAAAATGTGGTGTGTACTGCTTGCAAATTGCTGTGGTTTCAGCAAATCTCCCCTTTGCATTGACACTGGCACCAGCGAATTTGTGTTCCAGGTACAGAATTTTGTAATTGCTCACAGAAAAGCTGCAACTGTTGATGTGTCCCATAACCATTCTCTTCAACTAAATTTTTGTATCCTTAGCTAAACAACTTGAGAAAGTAATAGTAATTACCAGATTATTTTGAGAGAACAGTTTTAAGTTTCCTTGTGGTAACAAGTCTCTTTCTTTATTTTGTTTTGGGAGTTCTAATGGGTGTTTTTATTAAATGGCATTTGTGTAGATATTGGGCTATTGGTTTTTACCAGAAGGAGACAAATGTGTACAGAGTGATCTTACTAAAAGTATGCAAGTGACTGTCAAATACTGCCTTGTATAATGCAAGGGATCTTTATGGACCAGATAAGTTCTCTCTCTTCACGTTTTCATATTTGTTAGTTCTTGAAACAGCTCTTATTATTCCACAGCCTACCTCTATAAGTTAAAATAATTAATGTTAATATTTGCTTAGGCTGAATTCATTCCAAGTAATATTAAAGAACATGTTTTGGTGGGGGAATCTGATATTTTCATCCATGCTGGTGGAAATGTGCATTTCTGGAGGACAATTTGCCAAGAAATAGTAAAATCTTAAAGCAGTACGTCATCAAGCAGTGTAAATCTTCTTTGAAAGATACAAAATATGTAATTACAATTGTGCTCAGGTTTAGCCTCAAGAATATTTACTGCACAATTACATATAATAGCCAAATATTTGTAATGATGTAAATAATCAAAAACATATGCTTGAATACAGTACCTCCTTGAAATTGAATGGTGTACAATAATTACAAATAACATCACAGAAAAATATTTAGTGACTGGAAGAATATTCATGATGTGCATATAAATGTAAAAGCAACTTTCAAGTGCTAATTGTATGTACAGAGACAGAGAAACATACACACACAGACAGGCATCTGAACCACAGAAAACAAAATGCTAAAACATGATTTCTGAAACATTAATAGTGGTTATCCCTAGGTGGTTTTGTTTTTATTTTAATTTTCCAAATTATCCCAAAGAACATATATATAACTGTTACATTAAGAAATGTCAGCACTTTCTGAAAAGAATACATTTAAGAAATAGGAATTCTATTGTGAAACACCTCCTGAAATGAGTAATCTGCTATATTTGATTACAGCTTTAAAGCATACATAGAGTATCTGCTTTGTGCCAGGCATTGCGCTAAGTTAGGAACACATGACTAAGTTCAGAGAGAGTAAAGTTAAGTAAAGAAATGACAATACAATGAAATTAGTGTTATCATAGATGTTAGAATAGAGCCCAGAGGAAAGTTTAACTTATTTTGAATGTGGCCTTTTATTATAATAATTAGTGTTAGATTTGATGATTTTACTATTCATACACTCCAAATTCTAATAAGCATTTGTTCTCCAGTGCCGCTGATTCATTTAATATTTTCCAAATTAACCCTAGACCTTTGTAATACATTTCTCACCACACTGTTGCAGAAGTGATACAGATTTCACAACTTTTCTTCTCATCTACCTCCTGGTACTATTTACTTGTTTTAGCTTCCCTTTCTGGAGGATTCATTCAAATAGTGGTTACTTTGGCAACAAGATAATATTTGTTTTAATACAGCCTTCAATTACTTGTAGGAACACATGACTCTCATCTTGGAAACTCCTAGACACCTTCAATATATTATCTAAGATATACAACCTTCCTCATGTCCACCCTGATTGTGCCACTTCCTAAAATTTTTTTAAAAGAGAGAGAAATAAAACAATCAAAATAGAATATTTACCCAAACCTATGGGAACCTAGAATTGTACTATGAATATGTAGAAACTATTTGAGGAATTAAATCAGAGGATGACTAAAATAGCATCTTTAAATTATCTATCTACACGTGATTAATCTAAATTGAGCAAATTTTAAAAAGACAAAAAAAAACTTAAGAAGGCATAAAACAGTTTAGACAGGGTTTTTTTCATCAGATATTTCACTAATATTTGTATTTCTGCTCCAGAATACCATTTAGGATCCCACATTGCATATGCTTGTTTATTTTTAGTCTCCTACAGTCTATAACATTTTCTCTTTCTTTCATTGTATTTCATGACCTTGTATTTTGAGACACTCTTGAAAAGCTTTGATCAGTTTTATTTTCCCCCAAATGTCCCTTGGTTTGAATTTGATGTTTTCTCATGAATGGACTGAGGTTATGATTTCTCACCAAAAATACCAGCAAAAGGACATTACGTCCTCTGTGCATTATATCGCAGGATTCATTATGTAAATATATCTCATTACTGGTAGTGGTGTTGATTTTGATCATTTGTGTAATGTGGTTTCTCCACTGTAAATTTACTATCATTCCCTTTGTAGTTAATAAGTTTCTTGGGCCTCTGCTTTGAGATTATGTGATTCTATTTCTCTTCAAGTTTCTACCCACTTATTTTAATGTCTATCAGTGGAAACTATCTCCATTAATTATTACAGCATTTTTTTTTACCAACTGGTGATTTTCTATTCCCCTCTTGCATTTTACATTTATAAGGAAGATCAGTTCTTTCTTCTCAATTTATTTATTTAGTAAATTGATTACATCAGTGTAGGTTTATGGATATTTATTTTATTTTGTGTTATAATATAATATTATCATCACTTATTTTCTTGCTTACATTGTTCCAGTCTGGTCAGCTGGAGAATTTTGTGGTTTACTATTTCAATGAGATTTTATATCTATCTACTGATCTATTGATCTTTCTATCAATTGAAAACCATGCATATACACTAATATATTGGATTATGATTTGATACCATTAGATTCATTTTAGCCTATCTTTCCTTTTTGTAATTTCTTTCTCCAACAATTAGCTGTGTCTAAATCTGGACTTCCTATCCTATTCTACTGTCTCTTTGTCTATTCCACTTCCATTCCCTTCTCTTTTAATTAAGGAGGGTTTATAGTATTTATCAATATGTGATAGGACTAGTCACCCTTTCTTGGTAATTTTCTGGTTATTCTTGCATATTTGTTACCTCCATGTGAGCTTTAGTATAAATTTATCTAGCTATATAAGATAGGTTGTTGGTATTGGTATTGAGATTCCACTTCATTTACAAATTAACAGAACTGAAATGGCCATGATTCTTCCTGTCCACATACAGGAAGGTCTTTGAAATTCTTCAAATATATTTTGTGACTTTCAGGAGCAAATTTCCAAAATATCTGTTTTGCACCTCTCTTGTTTAATTTATTCCTAAGGATTTATATTAATGTTCTTTCTTAGTATAGATGACATCTTATTTACCATTATGTTTCATTTGTTTTTGCGTATATAAATGCTACTGATTTTTGTTTGCTGATTTTATATCCTTCCACTTTAATCAATGATTTTATTATTTGATTTACTTTTATAACCACTTTTCTGGGTATACTGTTTTCTGGGTATATAGTTTTCCAGATTTATGATATGTCTTTGAGTATCATTCTTGGTAATTTTCCAAGTTCCAGTGAGTCATGCCAATTTTGTACATCTGAGTTGCTTTCAATTTCTAGAATGTTTTCTTAGGATTTATTTTTAAATATTGGCTCTGTCATTTTTCTCTTTTTCTTCATGAACGATTCTGACAATACAGATAATCCTTCTTTGCATTCCATTTTCACTACTTCCTCTGTGGATCCCTTTTTTTTTTCTTTATGTTATTTTTCAATTCTACTTCTTGTTTAACTGCTTTCCATGCCTATTATTTTTTGGAGTGGTGATGGTGGTGGTGGAATATTCTCTCTTAGTAACCTTGTGATTTATTTTTCAATTCCGAGATAATTTTGTATTTTTCAATTATTTCATTCTTAAGTACAAATAATTCTTTCACTTCTTTCTGGTAATTTAGTTTGTTTTTTGAATTTCTGTTTCAAAGTCGTTTTTTATATTCTAAAATATATCTCTGAGTATATTTAATTGTTTGAATTGTAGATTATAGTTTTCTTCTGCTTCATGATTATTTCCTTTGTTTTAACTGTTTTTCTGTTTCTCAGCAGTAGTTCTCTATGGCCTGTACTTTGGTTAATTTTTATGTATACTGAAGTATTTTACATGATTCCCACTTCTCTTTTCTCTTAGTCTAGCAAATTCCAGGTATCTTAGCTGGGCTTGGTCCCTTTTCTCTGGTACTAGGGATTGCGGTTCATTTCAGCTTGCAGTAGCATCCCAAACCTCCCTAGTCTTCTTTCTTCACCATCTATTTACCAACAGGCATTTCTTCCTTCCCTTCAGCTTTTCTCTGTCCTCCAGAAGTTATGGGTTCAGGCTGCCCCCTTAAATTGCACTCATCCTTTTAAACCAGATTGTTTCATTAAACAGAGCCTGTCCCTTTAAATCACATGCCTGGCACTTGTTAGGATATTTGTTCCTATATGAGTTGACTACTTTGGATCCTTACCACATATTTCATAGTCTGACATTCTTGGTTACCTTTTCTTCTAGGGTTTTCATATTTAAGACAGAATTAATCTTTCTAGCTTCACCCCGCTCTCAGTCCTCTTCCCTCATGTCCAACACTAGGTATTTCTCACAGTTTTTCTTGTTCTGCCGCTAAGCTCTGTGGCAGGGTGGGGGTGGTTGGGAACATGTGAGAGTTTGGCACGGATACTCATTTTTTTCTCTTTTTCCTCAGAGTTATTTCATAGTTTTGAGGTTCTCTGTCTTCAGGTAATCCTGTAGATGTGGTGTTGCATAGAATTTTTGCTAATATGAGGTCATTTCATACCATTTGAGTTAAAGATTTGGAGAGGTATTTTATGATGTCTCCTTTGTCTACACAGGGTAGTTTTTTACTGAAAATCCCTACCATGATTTTACATCAGAATTGAAAATTGTCTTTTATTAGCTTATATTCTCTTAACATCACTCAAATAATTAGAATCTTACTTGCTCTTTCCTCAGTGGCTTTTTCTAAAAAGATCAGTTTAAACAATAGTTGAGTTTAAAATATTTTAATACTGAGCAGTACAAGGTTATCTCTTATTCATTTTACTTTAAAAGTCAACCTTTTCAAAATGTTGTTGACTTACATTTTCAAGGAGAAGTAATCCTAATAATGTTCTTTAGAAAATTCCCCATTCACAGGCTGATAGTTGCTCTTCATTTATCCTCCAAAGGTGACATAAATAAAGGTATCAAAATCAATAAGAAAATTGTAATTTAGTAATGTAAAATAATAAAGTGTTCTATAGAAACCTTGACCTCCTTATCAAGAAGATATTCAAGAAAACAAAATAGGTTTCCCAGGAAACAGATCCTAACACACACTTTCAAACTAACACTTTATTAGGAGATGTAATCCCAAGGAGGACAGACTGAGGGAAGAAGAAAAATAGCAGAAAGTTGAGGAGAGTGCAGAAAGGAAATAAACACAGGAAATGGATTACGAACTAGGTACAATTCTTAAGAAAGCAGGTAATTGATAGAACATGAGAGACATCTCCCATAAAGCTCTTGTTTCTCAGACAGTCAAGAGGAAGGACAAACTCTTGATCTGTTGACTCCTTCTCGCCTTCTTTTCATTGGTTTTTCTGCTTATGTTAACTGGTGCCTCCAGGTGACCTCAGAGAAACCAGTTTCCTTGATTTTAGTTTATTTGGACTTGAGTTCAAGACCTATTTCTCTTGCTGTTTCTCTTGATTCTTTTTTAGATCAATGCTGTGGTCTGCTCACTAATGACATCTTCATACTGAGTCATGCCAGTACAATTAGGGGCTTTATGACCTTGGGAATGACCTGAGCCATCACTAAGGCCACTGTGGCCCAGAACCAAGGCACAGAGCATAGATCCAGAGGCCAGGTAAGGCTGAGCTCATCTGGGGTAATATATAATGAAGCCCTGCTTATAGTGCCTAATATAAAACCTTTATAAGCCAATTTGTATATATTAACCTACAGTTTAGTGAAAGATACAATATATAATACTTCTGTTTTAATACTCTATTGCTTCACACTTTGTGATGTGCAATTGATTTTGTTTTCCAGTTAAGTATAAAATGCAATTCTTTCTTAATCAGGCATGGGAAAATGCAATGAAACAATAATTGCATTTTATTTCTCTACAGTATACTAGTTAGAAAACACAGATCTTGTTTTCTAAGATCAAAGGTGTTTAAAATTCTTTTATTACAAGTTAAAGAATATATTGATTATTTTATCTCAATGTATAAGGAAAGAAGAATTTCACTTTTATTTTAATGATAATTTCCATTTTGAAAGCCAGAACGAGATGCTGAGCAGATTATTATTTCTCTTTATGGAGCCATTGAGCTATTTTACTTAGCATCTTCTTCAATAGAAAACACATTAACTTGATGCACAGGATAATTTTGGAGCTGTTTTGTTTTCTCTTTTATTTGTATATTCATCTTTCGACTTTGTATGGACTGACCTTTTTCCCCTTATAATGCAGTGTTATCAAAATTAAAACCAAATTAAAAATAGCTTAATGAAATGAATTTTACAACTATGATTTTTTGATTCTGAATAATTCTGCTCACACAGTACTCCAAGTATTGTGGAAATTAAAAGAATCTCTTTCCAGAAACCCTCATTTTTGAGGCTGAAACACTAGCTAGACTTAAGGGTAATGATTAGTGAATAAAAAATATATGTGATGATATGATTTATTTGTTCAAAAGGTGAAGAAAGTAGAGGCAAATTCTTTGTAGTTTGGTTGATGTAATAGAAATAAAAGTCAAGCATTAAAAGTGAATATAAATTTCAATGGAAGTAATCATGGTATAATTCTCAGTACAATAGAGATCAATAAGCCTGGAGGAAAATGAGACTCTAGAGACTTTTAAAAAATGGAAAAATGGGAGAAAATCTAAGACTAAGAAGTTCAAGAAAACTAAATGGAATATATAGAAATAATCATCCTGAAAAGTATTATTAGAACTACCTTTATGCTTATATACTTTATGTATATATACTTGGGGAAAATCAAAGAGCAGAGTAAGTAGTCATTACTCATACTCTGGATGAATTTTCATGAATGAATAAATGGAATGAACTATCCAATTTCCCAAAGGCCCTTCCTCTTCCTATCAGTAGAGGTAGAGAAAGTAACATAAAAATGGTTAGCATTGGGCCCTATAGTTTAAAGATAGAGCCAGCTTCCCTTCAGTGAAGTCCTACCATTTTCAGATTTCCTTTGTATAGTCTATAGCAGACAAAACAATAAGAGATTCTTATCTTTGCTGCAGAATTTAATTTGTCTCTTGTCAATGGTGTAAATGGATAGGGAGTTCATATCAGTTTATTCCAGAAAACTTAGTTTTGTGTAGCTTGGACAGAAATCCTTGAGCTCTGATGGCCTCCAAGTTTTTTTTTATTAGCAGAATGTGTTGTATTATTACTATATTTTTTTATTAGCCATTGTAGACATTGTAGGGTTCTCAATAGCAATTTCTATTTTACATAACTCCACTTTTTTCTCCTCCACTTTCCAGGATTGGTGTTATTAATTTAAGATCTGAAGGCTACACTTCATATTTAAACTCTGAATTAAGTAAGTGAAATGAACCCCAGTGACTAGGTATGAATAATAAGTCTAAGCAGTATCCTTTTTGCCTACTTCTGCCTTCAACAGCAACCTTTATAAGTGCATTCTCACTTCCTCACAGACAGAATGGACACATAGGCACTTCCTCTTAAGTCAGAGTAAGTGGTATCAAAATGCCCTACAATGACCCTTTGACTCTCTGCACTCCTGAACTTTTGTTCATGTTTCCTCAACATTGTGGCTTTGATTTTAAAAGCACTGTTAGTCTTAAGGGGAAAAAATAGTGAGCTAAGGAATGAGTTTTCAATCATGGTTGATTCTCATTTTAATTGGAAATATTGGTACCTTTGGAATATCTCAACAGTGTTCACCAAGCACCATTCCAAAGCCTCTTCTCTATTTACAGACAGAGAGGTGGGTGCACATGGTTTAAAGTCCACCACGAATCTCCCTCAACTTTCTCACTGAAAAGAGCACAGGAATATTATAAATATTAAAAAAGAAAAATGTATAGTGGCAGCTAAAACTAAAGAAAGGGAACTTCTACTAAAAAGAAATTTTATGTACTGGACATACTGCAGACAAGAGAGTACAGTGAATCATGAACTTTCATCACATGAAATCATAACTAATGTAAAGCTTACAGAAGAGGATTCATAAGACTTCACCATAAAATCATTTCTATTTTTAAATGCCTTTGCTCTGCCCCTAGAAAACAGAAATTTTCCTGACTGGAGAGGGGAAGGTGGGAGAGGGAGGGTTGGAGGAAAATCCTAAAACCGACTAGCTTCTTCTGAGATGTAGCTTGCTCTGTGTAAGTCATCCAGCCCCTGAAATAATTTTTGCCATCCAGATTCTGTTTCCAAATTCTCTCCTAATACAAAAGCCAGGATTTCTGTCTACAGATTTTGCCTGCAGAAGTATAGTTGTAAGCACAACTAGTTTTTAAGTTTGAGGGTCTAAAATGATGGGCTTTTATCTGTTGAACTAGGTCATTTACTCGCTTATTCTGATGGTGAGACGAGGCAAACAACGTATCTAAGTGAGGAAGTGAGAGAGAAAAAAGAGGAAAGAAGAGATCTGTTCCTAAGGTCCACAGCACAGCAGATCTAAACTGCTAATCTCCAGAAATTTCCAATTGAGATATTTAGCCAAGTCTATTTTACCACCCCAGGCAAATGAAAAGAAGCCTTTTATAGGATAGAGTCAAGTTGATGTCATTGAGAGAGAGAATAATATAAGAACACATGGCTACAGGATTTGAGAAATCCACCTTTTGATTCACAAAATCATTTTCTTAGCCTTGACTTGAATTTGATGCTTTTCTACCTTGGAATTAGAATGAGATAAAGATAATCTTCTTCTTTTTTATTCATAAAAGTAATCAACATTAGAGAACAGGAATAATATACATTAAATAATGCTATTAGAAATACAAATTTTTGCAAGTGATACAGTTCTGACATCTGAATCTTCTATTTAGAACCTTTTCATAGTTTCCATTTATTACCCCCAAAATTACAGTTAAGTTCCTTGCTATTCAAGTTCCTCTTCAATTTCATCCCAACCAAACTTTTCATTTTTCTTATCATTATCTTATGTAGTTTTAAAATTACATCTTAAAACTTCATTTTGTGTCTTTCCATTTATTTAATTTTTTCCAATTGATAAGTCACCTTTTTTTCACCATTCCTTCACATATACATTTGCCTGCCTTTCAATATTTAAATGATACAGGTTTCTGAAGCCCATACAATCCACTCTCCCTGCCCATTGCCTTTTTCCCTGGCCCTGCTTACTGTTTTTACTTATTTTAAGGCTTTTATAACTTTTCACCTTGTATTAGAGGTAATTACACACACATACACACACACAGAGTCATATCTAAAGCAGGGAGACTGAGGCACCAATCCAATTGCCTTCTCAGAATTGGCGTAGAAATTCAAAAAGTGTCTGAAAATACAAGGTGTGTTTTCTCAGGGGAGTGAAACTAGAGAAAGCAGAGCAGGGACTGACTGTTCACACTGACTATCAAGGTGTCTTGTGCATAAGGGACCTTCAATAAATATCTCTTCGACACATGCTGAACACTATATATTCATTTTAAAATACAAGCCATTAAGAAAAATAAAAGAAATACTCGGTATAAGTTTTGAAATCAACAAACCCATCCATATCTCTTTACATCATAGTAAGATTTATAAAACTGCAAATCTTTTCCCCTACAGGAATCTGCAATCACTAAGACTATTTTATTATATTTTTGTAAAATAGAATTAGGTTTCCTAAGAGAAACTATTTTAAGAATTACTCTTTAAAATTTTTTTCATATTCCATTAGTAAATCCCCCCACCCTGAAAAGAAGATTTATGTATTTTTCCTTTACATCTATTTTTTTTTATCCCCTCCCAAAGACAAATCTCCTGGGTTTGGATATTAATGCCAAGTCATGTAGTGGGATAAGCAGGCCATTAGCATTAAAAAAACACACACCTCTTTTTTTCTGAAAAATTCATGCTATGACAGAAGGAACCTAAAATTTGCATTTAAATACGGACTATTCAAGTAACATACTGCACTAGATTTTTAAAGAATGTGATTTTTATAATGTTGAGAATACTGCCACTGTCACAGATTTTTATGGAAAAAAGTCAAGGAGTGAAAGAATTCCCCAAGCTAGCAAATTTAAACATGTATTATGTTCTCTATAAATAAGGGTCACTTCTCAATGTCAAAAGTGTTTAAGAGTTCAAAACATCAGATGATATGGTTACATCCTTCATGTAAAATCAGTTAAATCCTCCATGTGACTATGCCACAGTAAACTCACTTACTGTCAGTCACCTCCTGGGTATGTAAATATGTGAATTTCTGTTGTGGTGGGCTCTGGTACTTAACAACATCTGATAAGGTTTTCTGATACAAACTATATACTGGGAGAAACTAGTACTATCTAAATTGAAGTCAATAAAAAATGTAGCCTATGACAGTGATTCTGAAATTTTATAGAACTTAACAATTGTATGACAGCTTACAAAAAATAATCGAAATCTATAGATTCTGATTTGAGTGATGCGTGCTGTCCACAGAAAGACAGACAGTGGGTGGGAATGGATGATGTTAAAACAAAGATATTGCAAACTTTTTATGTTGACACAGAGGGTTAAATTGTTAAAACAGACTCTTACAATGATGATTCTTTCTGACATCAAGCTTTGTTAATAATTTAAAGATTCAAACAGCAGCCAATCACAAACACAGGATTTCCTTTTGGAGGAGCAGGCAATAATCAATCACAGTTTCCAAGAAATTTCTTTCTCTTGTATTAAGACTGCTTGGAACTGAATTACCAGATAAATTCTGAGTGATATATGTGAAAAACAGTTCACAAAAGAAGCTGTTTGAATGTTGGGGCTTCCCAGTTTGATACTCTGTTAGTTACATGAATGCATAAGTGTCTATTTTATTGTCTCCCATTCTCCAGTCACACATGCTCTCTAAACTCGTAATTCCAGGTTTATTTATAATGAATAATCACACAAGCCAGATATATCTTGCTAAAATAATTTACTTTGTAAAAACTAAGAAGTCTGTTCTTTACCATTAGTGGTTTGACTAGAGGTGTGGTTCATGCCATAAGCATGCTCATGAGGAAATCTAAGGAAGGCCAGTCATTTCTACTTCATCTTCTGAAAGACTTTCATCTCTAGGAAGAAAATCATGGGCTTGCTGTTAAATTTTTTCTTCCCACCTTTCCCTTTAAATTGATCATAACAATCTCTCATTTTAAAAAACAAAAACAAAAAACTTTCTGCTATTCTATCTCTGTAGATATCCATTCTTTTTCCATGAATAAAATCTTGAAAGAACAATTCACATTACAAATTTGATAAAGACTTTAAACATTTTTCTAAATATACGTACACACATGCGTACACACATGCACACACACACATACACACACACACACTATTATTGCTGGCTACTAGAAACTTACATGAACATGAAAATGTACCCTTTTCATTATACCTAAATACACTTTCCTGCATGCTTTGCCAATATTTATCCATTGTATGATAAAGACAATGGCTTATTTACATTATGAACACTATAACATTTTTTTCAAGTTAAAGTGTCTTTGAATAAGAAGGAGCCTGACATTAATTAACCTTGGACAATATTTCCTGTGCAATATTCTAACAAATTCTGTCTGAACATTATCTAGGGGATAAATGTTTAGCAAAGTGGACGCACACCATCCTAATACACTCAATAAACTCTAAGCACAGCTCCTCTCCCCCATCACCTTTTGCAAGATGTCCAACAGAATATATATAGGATAACAGGAGAAAATGTGACTGGGAAACTCATTGGTTGAATGACAATTCTAAATAAGTAAGAGACCAATTAAAATGAACTTTTCAATTGCTCTTTAAAGTTTACCAAGTTTCTGAACCTATATATTCATTTAATCCTTATAATAAGACTGTGCTGTAATTATCATCCTCATTTTAGTGATGAGAAACTGAATCTTCAAGAATTTAATTAATTTGTCTGAGCTCACCAGTTAGCAAATAATGGAATCAGGATTGATTTGGGGTCTCTTGATACCTAATCCAACCCTCTTTTCATCACGACAGCATTTGCTAATGTGTGCTCTGTGCAACAGTATCGTGGCTGGGGGAGGGAGAAAGGCCATGCATTAAATTAAATTCTACAGGTGTTGAAATGAAGTTTCCTATATTGCTTAACCAAAAGACCCATCATAATCTGTAATGTACTGTCATGTAATTTGAATCTTGCAAAGGGAGATATAAGATGTAAAACAACTTTATTTAACTTTGGGTTTGCCCTATGGCAGACCAAACAAACACTGCCTGGATCTAGTGTTCCTTGAAATTCTCTCTGAGAAATGTTAGGCTCTGCCTTTCTGTACTCTGTATTTAGATTCTAAGTATTAGAGAAGAAATAATGCCACAGAATCTGCCTTGGAAAACTGGTTGGGAAGAATTCCTCTGATGGATAAATACAGATTATGTTTTAATTAAAATTAACTCTAAGAGGAAACTGGGAATCAATAGGTTAATGATCTCCTTTGCCTTTTGTAAATGCAAATGGAGTACATGGTATATTTTTTAAAATAGTACAAGTGGGTTCTGAAATAACCTGAAATTTCAGACTCAATATTGAGAATCTAAAATGCCTTTCAGTATGAAAGGTGGTTCAGTAGGAACGTAGATTTCCAGCACTGAGCATTTCGAGCAATTCTTCTCCAAGTTAGTTTCACTACACCTGATTTATGATTTTTAAAAGTGGAATTGCTCTCTTATCTCAGACTGTGCTCATTTTCTTGAGCTTCTAAAATTTCTCTTTTTATTTAAAAAGAAAACAATCACTGCAGTGTAATGTGTTGAATTAAGTAAAAAAATCCAAATCATTTCGGCAGCAAATTCTATGTAGCTGTCCTAATATCCTGTTTTAATAAGGTTTCAGCAGTGAGATAAAAATTAAATGTTTGCCAGAGTGATGCATTAATAACTCAAAACCTTTAATTATAGCAGTGCCCAATTTAATTAAACCCTGCATTACAAACTGTCAGCCTTCATATCATGGACCCCTATGCTGAATGGTTTATAGCTGAACTATTACAAAAAGTTGTTCAGTATTTCAGAATGTGATACAAGGTCTCTGCTAATGAGAGAATGATCTTTGTTTTCAACAGGAGGAACAAAACACCTAATACAATCCCAACATTGACAACGAAGGCATAATTTTTATTTTATTAAAGATATTTCTGCACAATTCCCTGATGGTTACTACTAACCTAAATTAGTAATTATTTTTAAAATGAAGCAAACTGAATACAGAAATGGAAGATGTTTGCGGTGTCTCGTGTGAATTTCCTTTGACCCAAAAAGTGGAAAATTTGATTCAAGTTTTAAGAAACAAAAGAATAGCCATCTGCCTAGTCAAATATTACTTAGTTTTCCAGTATTATTACTCATCGGGAAAGGCTCCTAAATTCTCCTCCTTCTTCCTTATTCCATGATCACTAAGTCTCAGTATTAAAATAGTGCATTGCAAACTTGAGCATGAATGAGAATCACCTTTAGGACTTATTAAAAATAGATGGCTGGGCCTCTCAGAATGTCTGCTTCAGTACGTCTGCATGAGGCTCAAAAATGTGCATTTCCAAAAAGGTTCCAAGTGCTTCAGCTTCTGTACCAGGACGCACACTTTGAGAATCATTGGTGTAGAATAAACAGAGATGAGGATATTAAATAGAGACATGAATGGACATACATGGAGGAAACACTAAGAAGGAGAGAGAAAAGAAGCATGAATCAGAGAGACAGAGAGAGAGAAACTTGGCCTTGCCCAAAGAGAGGTCTGGCTTTGGTCCTAGGCCCCTAGGTGCTAACTTCTAAATGCTTGGAATTTCTGAGTGATAGGAGCCTCTTTTTTATTCATGGTGGGCCACTCTGACCACAACTCATAGTTTATGCTAATGAGATGACCAAGTCTGAACAGACACCTGATGGCCTCAAGGAAGAGGCTGGCTGTGCCAGGGAGCCTAACCATGTGATTTAGGGTGAGGCTTCAGGTCAGAGGTTTCAGTTAACAGAGAGACTGAGTTCAACTATATGGACAATCAATTAATCATGCCTACGTAATTCTGGGTGAACTTCCCGAGGAGGGCGATGCCCCATGCAGATGGTCACACATAAATGTTAAGAGGGTGACACCCTGAGGACAATAAGAACTGCATACTGGGAAACCTCCTGCACTCTGCCTATGTGTCTGGTTCTGATTTTTATCCTTTCCCTGTAAGAAGCCTTGTCCTTTTGGTGTGTCTCATGAGTCTTCTTAGCAAATCAGTGAACCTGAGAGTGGTTTGGGGAAACTACCAATCTTGCAGGTGGTATCAGAAATGAGATATTCTTCTGTGACTGCTTCCCTCTAACCTTGTAGCAAGACCCTAATTCCATGTAGTTGGGGTCAGAAGTCCTGGACAGATATAATATTCTGGAGAACCATGCCTTAATCCTAAAAGTTCTGTCAACCTTAACAGGAAGACTGGGGAAAGAGGGAGAGAGAGATTGGGAAAGACTGCCTAGAGAGGCCAGATGAAGCCATGAATGACTATTTTACATATGTCTCAGACAAGGACACTTTTACCAATAATACTATCTCCTCTCCATATATTGCTAATCTCCCTATCCCTGGGATTTGGAAAATATTTAAGGTTTTGTAGGACATAGCAACACAATATTAAAAAATAATATATAGCATCCATTTCATATATCACAAGGGAAAGGAAGCATTCTTCTCTCTTGTATTCTAATCATTAGAGCCTTCCCCAGCTGCAAAGGAGGTATGAGAATACCTCCAGAATGGTTCTCCTTTGAAATTAGGCCTTTTGTATGAACAAAAAGGCTTCTGCATGCTCTTCAGTTCTTTACAAGCTGTGGTAGGGGCTGGCATGGGTGAGATACAGCCCACTTACCAGAAAAACAAAGAGAGGAAAGAATATTATTAATTTAAATTTCTCCTTTCCCTTGGTCAAGTTCTGTCTAATATTATTTAATCTTTAAGTATCTGCAGCATAATATTAAATATTTCTACAATGAAAAAGCTGATGTGCAACAAATAATTGTCATTGATGGCAATTATTTTGCAATTCAAGGTATAATGACTTGTAACATGTTTTCTCTGAAATATTTCATATATCCATTGTTTACTCACTTTGATTTGTACTTTTTCTCTTTAGCTATAGTCTTTCAGTGGGGTTAGGAATTCTATGTATAAGTTCAACAAACAATCGAACAGTTCCTTAGGGGATAAAAATAAGAAGGACAAGTGACAAAAGATTTCTGCCCTGGAAAAGCACAACTATGGCTACAGAAGTTTCTATTTAGCATGGTAATAATATATTTAATTAAAATTCTCCCACTACCTTTGCATTATCTATACTCTTTGCATATATGTGACACTCAAAAATATTGGATGACTGCTTAAACTTTCTGTGGTTTTAAAACTTATAAAAAAATGAATACATCCTAACTGGTGCGAGGTGATATATCATTGTGGTTTTTTATTTGTATTTCCTGGTTGATTAGTGATGTGGAGCATCTTCTCATGTGCCTGTTGGCCATCTGAATTTCTTTTTTGGAGAATTGTCTGTTCATATTCTCTGTCCATTTTTTAACCAGTTATTTGTTTTTTGCTTGTTGAGACATGTGAATTCTTTATATATTTTGGATGTTAAAGTCTTGTCAGATATGTCATTTACAAATATATTCTCCCATACTGTAGAATGCCTTTTTGTTCTGTTGATGGTGTCTTTTGTTGTATAGTTAGGATGGCCAGTATCGAAAAGACTAAGAACAACAAATGCTGGTGAGGATGCAGAGAAAGGGGAACCCTCCTACACCGCTGGTGGGAATGTAAGCTAGTTCAACCATTGTGGAAAGCAATATGAAGGTTCCTCAAAATACTAAAAATAGAAATACCATTTGACACAGGAATTCCACTCCTAGGAATTTACCCAAAGAATATAATCTTAGGTTCAAAAAGACTTATGCACCCCTATTTTTATTGCAGCACTTATTTACAATAGCTAAGATATGGAAGCAACCTAAATGTCTATCAGTAGATGAATGGATAAAGAAGATGTAGTATATATACAAATGGAATACTAGTTAGCCATAAGTATAGAAACAAATCCTACCATTTGCAACAACATGGATGGAGCTGGAGGATATTATGCTCAGTGAAATAAGCCAGGCGGAGAAAAACAAGTACCAAATGATTTCCCTCATGTGTGGAGTATAACAGCTAAGAAAAACTGAAGGAACAAAAGAGTAGCAGACTCACAGACTCCAAGAAGGGACTAGTGGTTACCAAAGGGGAGGGGTGTGGGAGGGTGGGTGGGCAGGGAGGGAGAAGGGGATTGAGGGGCATTATGATTGCCACAAATGGTGTGGAGAGGCACATGAGAAAACAGTGTAGCACAGAGAAGGCAAATGGTAACTTATGGCATCTTACTACACTGATACACTGTAGGCAGTGACTGTAAGGGAGTATTATGGGGGACACAATAATATGGGTAAATATAGTAACCACAGTTTATTCATGTGAAACCTTCATAAGAGTGTATATCAATAATACCTTAATAAAAAATGAATACATTTATATGCATCCCACTCAGGCAGTCTTTTTCTAAGGGAAACATAGAGGAGGGAACTATATGTTCTAAAAGTAACTGTACGGAAATACCTCTGCAATTTAAATATATAGTATTATTCAATTTCACAAAATTAAAAAAGACAAGAATGTATGTACTTTCATCTAAAAGAATGGATTTCTCAGTTTAAGAATGAATTTTGGAAGTGAAGTAAGAAAAAATTATGTAGCTTCAATTTAAAAATGTGCAAAAGTCTTAAAGAAAAAATCTAAAGGTACATGCAATGTTAGAAATCACATTAAATAAACAAAATGAAACAATACTATCTTTTTATTGTAAACTGGCAAAAGTAGAAGCAATGATAATGCCCAGTGTTCTCAAGAGCTTTTGGAAATTATCAACTGGCCCATGAGGACCCCACTTTGCGTACCTCACCCACACGTGCCTTCACTCTGTGGCCAGCATCCTATATGTGGTCCCAGTGGTGGAAAGAATAAGGTGTGATGGCTAATGAGCACACACAGAAAGCCAGCCTGAATCTGCCAGCCAGAGAGAGGCTGCAAACTCGAGCTCTAGCAATGCACTTAGGAAAGCAAAAAGGAAGCTGTCAGCACTCGGCCTAGTGTACTGCAAGATCAAGAGAAAGCATACAAGCTTAAGAATTCTGCCACATGGAGCAAATGGACCCTACAGACATATACAGAAAAGTCCACCCAACAGCATCAGAATACACATTCTTCTTAAATATATACAGAACACTATCCAGGATAGATCATATGATATGCCACAAAACAGGTACTAGTGAATTAAAAAAAATTGAAATCATACCAACATCTTTTTTGACCACAGTGATATAAAACCTAAAACCAGGAACAGGAAGAAAACTGGAGAATTCCCAAATATGGGGAAATTAAAAAACAAACACTTGAACAAACAAAAGGTTAAAGAAGTAGTCAAAAGTGAAATAAAAAATATCTTGAAATAAAAATGGAAACACAACATACCAAAATTTATGGTATGCAGCAAAGGCAGTCCTAAGGGGTAAATTTACAGTGATAAATGTCTAAATTAAGAAAAAAAGAAAGATCTCAAATAAATATCCAAAGTTTATGCTTCAAGGGAATAGAAAAAGAACAAATTAAGCACAAATTTAACAAAAGGAAGGAAATAACACAAATCAGGGTGGAAATAAATGAACAGAATATCAACAGAAAAGATCAATGAACTAAGATCTGATTCTTTAAAAGGTAAACAAAATTTATGAACCTTTAGAGAGACTAAGAAAAAAATAGAGAAGAGACAAAATAAGAAATAGGAGACATCACAACTGACACCACAGAAATATAAGACATCATAAGAGACTACTATAAGTAATTATACACCCACAATTAGATAATCAAGAAGCATTGATAAATTCCTAGAAACATTCAACATACTGAATCATGAAGATACAGAAAATCTGAACTGATTAAGAACATGTAAGGAGATTGAATCAGTATTAAAAAAATGCCCAAAGAAAAATAATCTAGGACCAGATGGTTTCCCTGGTGAATTCAATGAAACATCACAGAAGAATTATTACCAATCTTTTAAACTTCTCCCAAAAAACTGAAGAGGAGGGAACATTCTCAAACCCATTTTACAAGGAGGCCAGGATGATCCTGTTTTTATTTCTGTTTCTTGCTCTTACTAAGACTTTCTGTATGATGTCAAATAAGAGTGGTGGGAGTGGACATCCTTGTTTGTTCTTGATTTTAGAGGAAAAGCTTTCAAGATTTACCTTTGAGTATATTATTATTATTATACACATACTAAATACATTGCATATAATATTAACCTGTGAGCTTGTAAAAAAATTATGTTTCATTTCTGTATACTAAAAATGAAATATTTGGGAAAAAAAGAGAAAGCATTCCCATTCACAATAGCATCAAAACCAATATAATATTTAGGAATAAATTTAGCCAAGGAGATGAAAGACCTATGGATACACTGAAAACTATAAGAATGTGATGAGAGAAATTGAGGAAGACATAAATAAATGGAAAGACATAATATATGGAAAGATATCCCATGTTCATGGGTTGGAAGAATTAGTATTGTAAAAATCTCCATACTACCCAAAGCCATCTATAGATTCAATTGAATACATATTACAATTCCAATGGTATTTTTCACAGAAATTTCAAAGAAATTCAAAAATTTATATGGAGCTACTAAAGTCCCCAAATCACCAAAGCAATCCCAAGAATCAAAAACAACATGGAGGTGTCATGTTTCCTGATTTCAAACTACATTGCAAAGTGACAATAATCAAAACACAGTATTGTACTGGCATAAAAATATGCACATAGACCTATGCAACAGAATTAAGAGTCCAGAAATAAACTCTAGTAAATATGGCCAACTAATATTTGATAAGTTACCACAAATAAAACAGGAAAAGGATAGTCTCTGCTATAAAGGGTGTTGGGATAATTTAATAACCAGATGCAAAAGAATGAAATTGGACTCACAAATATTAACTCAAAATGGATTAAAGATACAAAGATAAGATCTGAAATCATGAAACTCGTAGAAGAAAACATAGGGAAAATGCTCCTTCACATTGGTATTGGCAGTAATTTTTTGGAAATGACACCAAAACACAGGAAACTAAAGCAAAAATAAATCTATGACTATATCAAAGTAAAAAGCTTCTGTACAGCAAAATGAAAAAAGCAACCTACAGAATAGAAGAAAATATTTGCAAACCACCTATCTGATAAAGGGTTAATATCCAAAAAAATATAAGGAACTCATACAACTCAATAGTCCCAAACCTAACAATCTAATTTAAAAATGGGCAGTGGATCAGATTAGAAATTTTTCCAAAAAGGAGATAAAAATGGTTAACAGGTACATGAAAAGGTGCACAATACACCAATTGTGGAAATTAAAACCACAGTGATATATCACATGACACCTATTAGAATGGCTATTATCAGAAAGACAAGAGATAAGTGTTCATGAGGATGGTGATGAAAGAGAGCCCTTGTATACTGTTAGTAGGGATATAAACTGGTACAGAGACTATGAAAAACAATATGAAGCTGTCTCGGAAAAAAATGAACACAGAACTACCATATAATCCAGCATTTCTAGTTCTGGGCATATATCCAAAGGAAATGAGATCAGGATCTTGAAAACATATCAGCACTTTCATGTTCACTGTAGCATTACTCACAATAGCTAAGATATGGAAACAAACTGTCTACAGATGAATGGATAAAAAATAAGTGAGATGTGTGTATGCATGCATATGTGTGGGTAATTTTGTAATATTATTTAGCCATAAAAAATGCAGGAAATTCTGTCATTTGGGCCAGCATGGATGCATGGATGGGCTTTAAGAATATACTAAGTGAAATAAGTTAGACAAACACAAAGACTTTATGTTTTCACTTATGTGGAGAATAGAAAAGTAGAATTCATAGGGAAAAAAAAATGAAATGTCTTTTGCCAATGCTGGGCATGGGTAAAATGGAGAGATGTTGATCGAAGTGTACAAACTTCCAGTTATAACATGATTAAGTTCTGGTAGACCTGATGTACAGAATAGTGACTCAAATTAAAAATACTGTACTACATACTTAAAAGTTGCTAAGTAGATCTTGAGTGCTCTCACCACAAAAAAGAAATGGTAAGTATGTAGAATGACACAGGTGTTTAATAGCCTTACTGAGGTAATCACTTTGCATTAAGTGTATCAAGTTACATAACTTAAGTTATAGACCTTAAAGTGACACAACATTCTGTGTTAAATATATTTCAATAAAGCTGGAAAGAAAAAAAGAAAGGTTTTGAATGACAAAAAAAGCAAAAAAAAATAAAAGACAATAAACCAAGAGTTAGCTACTCAACTAGTATCTTCTAAGGGAGATAATGAATTTGAAGAAATAATGACAGAAAAATAAATGCAATATTTTACTTTAACCTTAAGCAAGCGTGTGAGCATTTCCTGTTTTAATAACTTTGGGGATTTATTCAAAAAGAAATGCAGGTTATTTTATAGATATTTTAAAAATCACAGGTGTTAAAAAGAAAACCCAACATGGATGGAGTCATTTCCGCTCAGCCATATCACCATACTGGGGCGTAATACCTAACCTTACTGCAGTTTCAACCTCCGCCAGAAATGAAGAGAGTCGGGTTTTCTGGTCAGCACCAGTGGCCTAATCTGTTGCTCTTACCCTCCCACCCCCACAGGAAGGTGATTTCATCTGAAATAATCCTTTTTCCGTTTACGGCTTCCTTGACCTGCCTTTAAAAATCTCCCGTTATGCAGCCCTTTGGAGTATCTCTTCGCCCTGCTAGATGGGATGCTGCCTGATTTATGAGTCATTTAATAAAATCAATGAGATCTTCAACTGTACTGAGTTGAATTTTGGTTTTAACACAGGTAAGTCTAAAGAAGAAACTTAAAATCACTCAGTGAAAACTACTGTAAATATGTACATGTATATATACATATAATCGAAAGACAGCAATACAAATTGGATCTAAATTAAATACATTAGAATGATGGAGTTCTAAACTACATTTTCTTTCTTATGTTCAACTAGTTAACCATGTATTTTATGTAAAAATATCAATATATATTGCATTTTAGAAATAAGAATAATATATGTTCAATGTAATCAGAAGGCTCTCGTTTGTGTTCACACCAAATGTTAGTGGAATAGCTGGGACAGGGCACCAAAAGCATTTTATCCTAGTGAGACTGCAAGAAGCACAGACTCCAGGAACTTGAGAAAAGCTATAATTTTATGCACTTATATGCCAACAAATAGTGAAAATGAAGCTCTTTTGAGGTAGACTTATTGAGGAATTAATAACAGAACAGAAAATTCTACATAGGAATATATACAGAATTCTGTTTTCCTAGGGGGATAAAAATCTGACAATAGAATAGCCAGCAGTGGGGCAGGAGCAGGGAGCAATGCCCAGTACCGAGGTCAGGGCTCTATGCATGAGTCCCTGTGTCCTGTGAACTAATAGTGCATCTCCAAACTCATACCATCTTTCCCCATTTCCATTTCTTTTCTATATTATTGGTTCATTCTATTATTTTTATTGGTTTATTTATTTATTTATTATTCTTTATGTATTAGTTTTTTTATTATTGTTTATTGGTTCATTATATTATTTTTGATATACTTTTCTAGTTCTGTGATTGAATCCTATCTTCAGATTCCATCAGTTTAACTCATTCCACTCTTTTCTCACTTATATAAATGTTAAATTGTTGAAAAAAAGACAAAGCAATATTACTGCTGATCTAAATTTCTGAATATTAAATGTCATATACATACATACATAAAAATATTAACAATTTCTGATGGTAGTATTTTAAGTGATATTTTTTCTTTCTTTTGCCTAATCTATTTTTGACTAAGAATCTAAAATTAACATTAATGCTTGATAAGACAAGTATATTTATGTGATAAACTCATGTGAAAAATTTAAATAGAATATTAATTAATGTCAATTTATTATAAAAATTTAATAAAATGAGAAAATGTAGTCATTAAATCCACACTCTATACTACATTCACTCAACATGTTAAAAAGTACAAGGATGTTATGGTCTTTTACATTTTGCCTTTTTGCATCAACAAGATTATTTATGTATGTTTATCTGCAATCTTAAAGAATGCAGATTGGACACTTTTATCTTTCATGATTATTTTTAAGTTCCAAGGAGGTGACTTTGTTAATAGCAAAGGTCGATCTTGTTAACAGAAATATAATTAGATTGTATTGCATTACCTGAAATTCTTTTTGCTTTATAAAACATTTCCCTGCAAATGTTTCTATACAAAAATGGGATTTCTCCCCCCTTAGGTTATATTTCAGAAGGATTAAGAGTATTAGGTGTCTTTCTTTTGATAACTGCTAGGAAAGTTCTGCCTGGATAAAATGGGCCAAACTGTCTAATCTCCTACAGCTATTTCCTGTAGTCACTATGCACAAGAATGATAAGAGAGATGCAGCCCAAGTCTTCCCACTGGGAAGAGACTCCATCATCATCTGTCTAACATTGCTACAGCTCCTTAAATGAAGGACTCAAGACTGAGCTCATTTTGGCAATATTCCAAAGCCATTTTTGATCATTAATCCCTGCCAACAATTGAACTTATTTAGTGGAAATACTATAAAAGTGACTCTTAAAAGAGAAATTCATATATTTGCCCTGAAGTTTAGGATGCTTAATTTTCAACACCTTTCTCTCATTTAATATTTCTTCTTAGAAAACTAGTGATTGGTTTACATATACATATCTTGGATATACATACACAGAAGCAGACATAATTCTAATTAATGATCAACTACTGTTTAATTTTTAGCTTATTAAGGTATAGATGTATATTAATAAGACATGTACCACAAATCAGATGTGGCAAAGTGGCACATTAAAATATGACTAACAATAAATAATGTTTCAGATAACCGTGGCCTAAATCCAACTAAAATTATAATCAGTGACAACAATGAAATTTCAAAATGTTAATATAGAAAGATAATTGATATAAACCCCATTAAACTAATTCGAAAATACATATTGAGGACTGCAACCAATAAAATTCCGTATCCCTGTATTGAACAAAGTTGGGTCATTTCCCTGTCCTTATCTTAAAACGCTAGGGATAAGCAAATATCTGCTTCTGGAAGATGTGACAGTGAGCCAGGGAAAACAGCTTTCTTATTGAGACTAATAGCTTGCTTAAGGCTTACTTCAAGACCCTTACCTCACTTTTTACTTCAGTCCAAAGCCAAACTCTGCCTTATCTCCATCGGTTCCACACTTGGCAAGTCTCACCTTAATATCACACAACTTAGCCTCAATCTCTATGAATATACTCTCCTTATTTCCCCCTCATGAAACACTATTGACACTGTGTCAAGAAGGTATTTCCCCTTATTGTAGTAAGTCTAATGAACTCAGCTTTGTTTAATCAACAGCTTTTCTGGTGGTCTTCTGGGAGAACAACAGTCAATAATATCAAACATTTGAAACAGTAATTAGAATTTAAGATTCCACTTCTGAAAATCTATCCTTAGAAAATAATCCAAGTTTATTCTATATACATATATAATTATAAGAATGTTATTGCAATGCTGTTTACAATAGAGAAACAAATATTCAAAATAGAGGGATGTTCATTTGAATTAATATTCATAGGTTGGAATATCATAACATCATTAAAAAGTAAGCATTTAAAAATAAATATACTGTATTACACTCATACAATGGAGCTGTACATCCCTCAGAAATACAGGACTTCCATGTCTGAGGAGATCAAGCAGCTCTTGAAAGATATGTTAGCTGCTAACCTACAGGACTGGCCTGATGATTTTGAACTTGAAATCAGAATGGACCAGGTCATATATGCTCTTAAAATTCAGGGCAAAGTATCTTGGGTGTTTTTAACCTAGGTGAATGTACTTTTTTGTTCTGTATGCACACTTTCTGAACTGGATTCTTCATCCTGGGCCTTTGAGTGGGCCCTGTGGAGTTGGGGAGAAGTGCAAGGTTGAAAAGAACTAAATGTTTGTTATAAAAGATCTCCCAAATCTTGATGAGGAGATATGTAGGATTGATTATGAGTTGGGAAGTCTAGAGTGGACAATGCATTTGAACTGAGTGGACAATGCATTTGAGCTGAGTCTCTTTAAGTCTTTTAGAAACATTTTCCTTATCAATTAATAATGCTTACTGTAGAAAAAAAGGGAGTGAAAAAATGATAATCAACTAATTGTTGCCTTCTACTCCACTCAAATCTCTGTCTCTGTGATTTTGATTTTGTCCATCTCTGTAAAGCACATTAACGTCCACATCACTGCTCTAGCCAAAACAATATGGATAATTCCCGCTCCTTTTTTTTTCTCCATCTTCTTTATTCTGTGCTTTAATGACAAAATATATTTGGCCACTTTTTACTATTTTCATATTTCCTATTCTTGAAACCATTACATCTCTTTCTAAGGATGCAGCAACACCAACTGCTTCCACCCTTAACTCTTAAATTAATTCTCAACACAACAGCTGTTTTAATCACTTACAAATGCAAATTAGATACAGTTTGAACTACTTCAACATCCATTCATTGAAATTAGAATAAAATCTAACGTCCTGATTATAGCAGAATATGTTTACATAATACAGGTTTATATAATAATTCTTTCCTCTCCAATTTTACCTCATCATTCTCTAGCTTACACGTCAACCTCACTGATATCTTTTACTGTTCCCAACAAGTCAAGCTCTTGTTAGGCAAGCCGACACAACATGTTCCATAGGTCTTCTCAAGATAAGCAATAACCAGTCCTCAAGTAAGGGAATGGACAGCACTCTGGTCATGCACAGTTCATCCTCATTTCACCTGGTACTTGGGATGACCATTTAGGTTAGTTTATACTGACTTTACTTGGAGGGAAAACAACAAGAACAAAAGCAAAGAAACTCCCTTCTTTATGACTGAAAGTAATTTTCCAACTTGGAGCAAGCACACACTAAAGTTAGCTTCCTACCTTCCCAGAGAAATGTGGATACAGGGAGATATTTACATTTCAAAGAGATAGTTCCCAATGCCTTAAGGAACCTCTTGCAAGGTCCTGAAATTGATAAATGGCTTATTTTCTACAGTGCACATTTTAAAGAGACAGAGGAGGTATTTACACTTACATGTTTTTAAGGTAGATGTTCTGACACAAGGGGAAGAAATAGCTTCCCTTATTTTCATCAGGAGGAATTATGCCTCTTATTTTTAGTTTTGTCTTTATAATATCTCCATTGTTGGACTGTTATTTCTAAGTACAGATACTATCCCAAACTGCCTTCTCTTCTCTAACTGCTGCCTCATTGCCCTTTCAGAATTTCTAATTATCTTTTTTCTTTACTTGTTTATTCCTTATCTTCACCAAAGAGCATAAGCTCCATTAAGTTAGTCTGCCCTGTTATTCTTACAAGTTATAAAGTTGCCTTTGCATCAAAAAATAGGAAATACAAATGGGTGAATCTGAAAACTAACGGGGAAGATCTGAAAACTAAAAACTACAAAACATTGCTCACAGATATTGAAGAAGACCTACATAAGTGAGATGTGCCTATTTCATGTCAGAATTAAGACTGTTAAGATGTCAGTTCTTCCCAAATTGATCTACAGATTCAATGAAATTCCAGTGAAAACTCTAAATAGCTTATTAGTAAAAACTGTAAGCTGATTCTAATATTCAGACAGAAATTCAAAAAACCAAGAATACTCTCAACAACTGTGAAAAATAACAGTGTTGAATGCTCAAAGATAGCCTCAACAGCTATTTCCAAATGAAAAGTACAGGCTTCAACTCTAAAAATACATAACTATGTGGCCCAGGAAAGTGTTTTGCTTTCTTTTTACCTCTCCAGGCTTCGTTTTGATTTATATTTTGTTAAAATCAGTATTCTGTTTCCTAACCTCTGAAAATTTCTTCCAAGGTTTATTTCTGCACAGGGCACTATAAAAGGGGATATTTTACTTTCACTGAAGAACTAACTCTGATCCAATGGCCATCTGAAGGGCATCTCTCTGTTCTTACTACATGTAAGGAAGCATACAGTCTCCTCTTTCCTATTGATTTTGGCTATGAATCTCTAAGCATTTCAAAATGGTCTATACTCAGCATTATGTAATTTTACCTTTCATGATGGATGTATTTTATACTCTATAATTTATATTGTTTTTTAAATAAAATCCTGCTCATCTAAGTGAGTATCTTAATTAAAAGTCAATCATGACATTGTGAAATCATACTCATTAGATGTTGGTTTGTATGATGTAGTAACGTTATCTTTTCTACAACTTCAAACCAGAAAAATCAATCTCCAGCATACACGTCCACACACATATGCACAAATTCCTACAAAGGTTTCCAGAGGAACCCTCCACAAATTGTTCAGGTCAGGAAGGAGGAGACAGTGTCACTTTCTCTTCTTTGAATGTTGTTGATACTGGGCAGCTATTCAGGAGAGAAATGATCTCTTTAAATATAGGCTCATATAAGTGTGATATTTTTCAAGTTCTTGATGGTATTACTGTTCTTTCACAAGGGAAGGGCCAGTCTTTTGTGATTTATTGAAAAGGAAGAGAGTATTTAAAGTAGAGATGGTGCAATACTATTCACATCACAATTAGGCTGCCAGCCATGTGTTCTCACACTGTGGAGCTAAAGTTACTGCCAACCTTGTTAGACCAGGATCAAGATAGGGCACACCTTGGAAACTGACCCTCTGTTTGTATGTTGCTTTTAAGCTGTGCTTCCTCTGAGAAGAAAACTCACCTACTGCCCTCCCACCTCACCTTGCTTGTGTTCTGGTATCTCCTCCTGAACCATACATAACATTATGTGGCCACTTTTTCTTCTGTTTTTTGTTTTGTTTTCTTTTCTTTTAGGTTATGTGTGTATGGTTGAGAGGATGATTATGCATATTGAAAACACCTTAAATTCTTGAAGAGTTAACTTCTAAGTCTTCTGTATATCTCACCACATTTCTCCACTAGCTGAGATAATCTGAAATGATTCCTAAATTGTTTACTTTAAAATAGATACGGTGAATTTCTATTTTTGCCATGCCATTTTATAGAACATAGAAGGCCCTATACCATATTTAGTACTGTATTTATAAGAACCTCAAGAAATCTTATAGCTCTGTCTACCTGAGGATATTTCATTAAGCAGAGAGACCAAAGATGTCTATTTTGGCTGTGAGAGACTTCTCCCAGAATACTTCACAATGGGAATTCACTGGGCTGGCCCTATTCACTTATCACTGAGCAAGTATCAACCCAATTATTTGTTTTGCTTTTCCCAACAACTAGATTCCACAGTGGGAAAAAAATTTGGTCCTAAACAGTTTTTAATGCTTTCTTTTGCTGAGATTTTGGTTAAGTATTTAAGTGTTTATATTGGAATGTACTTAAACATTTATTAAATTAAATGTGTCAAATATAGAATGAAAGTATCTGTATTAGAAAACAACAGTTTTACACTGAAATTACATTTTAACAACTTGGTATTTCAATAGGAATTGTATTTCTGTTCATAATCTACTAGTTAAGGCTCAGAGAAGACACCTTCAAGTTTTCAACACACCACTTGTGAGCAAGATTCTGGACAATATGCCTCTTCTAAAGAGCAGCTCTGCCTGTATTTCACACATTGGAATTTTGTGCAGTAGGTGGGCTAAAACACTGGGTCCTTATCAATCAGATATTCATAAAACATTTTTGCACATGTATTTCTTAGGCCTGAGAAAGCAGATTTTTCAGTTAATGGGGAAAAACTGTGTCTACTTCATTTAAAAAAGCCTTATATATACTAAAGATAACAAGTTTTTGCCTTTAAGAAATAATCTTTTTAAATATTGTTTTTATTAAGAAAACAGATACCACTGATTATTCACATTCTTTAACGAATGAAGTTATGGTTCCTTATGTTAAGGTATTTAATTCTTTAATGAGATAAATGAAAATAATCTTTGGTCAGGTTTACAACATATTGAACAAGCGTTTTATTTTTTTTATTCCAAGGTATTAAAACATGTTAACATTTATCTTTTGTTTTTGTTCCATGTTTCTCCCTAATATTTAGTTCTCCATTTCTTTTTTCTGGGATTCTTCCAAAGTAGATGAAATTTAGTCAATACATTAAATCTGTAATTCCCAACTAATATCACTGTGGCATGTGTTTTCTGGGTTTAGAATTCGTTTTACTCCTACATCTGACTTAGAGCAACAATCAATTGACATTCCTCATCTTTGTTTGTACTAACTATAGTTGTATTTGCTCTTCACAAAAGTACTCAAAAGAGATATATCTTTGCTAGTGAGAAGTGTTTTTCTTTAATTTCTAATAGCCTTTTTCACTTCAGGTGGAACAGGACCCATGAGATTTCATCTTTCTCTTTGGTTACCATTTAGAACAGCTGAGACATTATCGTATCATTTGGTAAAATCTCTTCAGGATGTAAATACAAATAATATCTAAACAGAAACATTATCAGTTTCACTTGTGTGACTTCTTCATTCTATTTATTTTGCGCATATATAACTTTCTGCAAATTGTCAGCTCCCAAACTTTAGAAGTTAATGTAGCTTGTTAACTTTAAAAATTGTAAAAATGTATACCCACTATTTGGTCAGTAGCATTCAGAAAATCAAACTTTGATGTCTATTATGTTGAACAAAAGGAATCAAATAACTTCAGAATAAAGGGCTATCCTTTAAAGGTAACTTGGTTTAACCTTATGAACGTTTTATTACATTATTTGTATTTATCTTATTTCACTACTTTGTGAATTTTATCACAGGTACAGCATCTCTTTCAAAAACAGGATGTTAAGGTCCACTGATCTAGAGTAAGGATCTCTGAATTCACATGTAAGTCAACTAAATGGTGCACAAAGAAATGCACCAGTGTGTAAGGAGAAGATATTAGAACTTGAATTTATGTTCAGCCTTTGAATTTAAAGCTTTGAATGTTTTGATTCAAATATTTGTATGCTGCACACAATATAAAATACATAAATATAATAGTGTATTAATATAATTTATAAACAAGTAGGAATATATTGGCAATGAGAACGTGATTTTTTTAACTGATAGGATATACAGTCAAGTAATTAGCATCCATTAAAATAGTGGATTAGCCTTCATGAATCATTCTAGTGATTGTATACTGTGCTGATAGGAAATCCAAGAGTATTAAATAGTTCCTTGAAAGGAGGCACAAAGGAAGGGGAAGGAGATCTTCCAGGTCCTCTTTCCTCCTGTATTGTTTTGTGCCAGGGCATCTCTGTGTCTATTTTATAGCATGTGCTTTCATATTGTCACTTATTTGTTGGAGAAAAATTCCACCAATGATCCTAAAATATTCATTCTCAAATCACTGTTATGGGATAATCTTGACATTGCCATTTTCAGCCAGTAGAATCATGTGCATTATGGTGATGGGGGAAAGAAATGGAAGGGTCCTCTCTGCAAATGGTAACTTATTCCTTGTTCCTATACATGTCAGAGGTGTATCTAGTAATAAATAAAAATGAGCAAGTTAGGGAAAAAATACATTCTATACAATGTCAGGTGGTACTGTGAAATGGAATAGTTAGCAAAAATTTCTTTGAAATGTTTGGATACCATGTGGACCTTTAAGAGGGTATAGGATTAGGATAAATGGACCATGAATGTCCACCAGGAATGGAGACAGTAGATAGCCAAGGGTCCAACTTATCCCAAGGGTGCCGACTTCAGGCTGATAATTTGGGCGCCAGCAGGCTAGTCTCAAACTGCATGTTGGGCTTTCTTGAATTGATATATTCATACTTTCCTCTCCACTGTCCTCTACTACAGAGCACCTCCTAACTGCAAGGTGCCTTTGCATTACCCTAGTCTGCTTTTCTAAGTGTTAATGTCAGCCTTACCTCCTATCTAATGTACCATTATGAGTTCATGAATAATTATAAATCCCTCCACCTCCATTCACTTCCAAGGTATTACATACTTCTTTTGTCTTCTTACTTTATTCATCAGGGATATTTGTTGATTCATTTTCTGTTACCACCCTTTTAACAGTGTGTATGTTAGAGTTCAGTCCTTGGTTTTCTCTTTTCTATCCACACTCAGTGTATCATCATTTTATTCTGTTAAATGGTGTTATAATCAAATATTTTCCAAGAATCTCAAAGGTATATCTTTAGGCCAGTTCTTTTTCAACTCCAGATGTCTATGTCCAACTGTCTACTTACACCTCCACTAAGACATCTAATAGATACCCCATAAGGTACTCACACACGCAATACAATCTTTTCCACTTCAACTGATGACAATTTCTTCCTATAATGGTTCAGGACAAAATGTTTGAGTCATCCTTGACTCTTCTGTATCTCTTGTATCATATCTGATCTATCAAGAACTCCTGTTGGATTTACTTTCAAATACGTTATAATATAAACATTATCTTCACGACTACAACTCTGATTAAAGCCATCCTTCTCTCTGGTATCTTACAATAGCCACCAAATTCACCTTTCTGCTTCCATCCTTGCCCCCAGACATTCTATTACCAGAAATGATGTAAGAGTGATCCATTCTAACATAAAAGTCAGATCATGTTGCTTTCCTATTTAAATCATTCAATGCTCTCACTTTTTATTCAGCAAAAAACTGGAAATCCTTAAAATAGTCTTTAAGGCCCTAAATTATCTGACACCTATGACCTCTCTGACCTCATTTCCCTCTGTCTTACTGATGTGGCCTCTGCCACAATGACCACCTTGTTGTTTCTCAAACAATGTATCTCACCTCAGGAATTGTGCAATGGTCTATTTTGCTTGGTTTTCAATATTGCACATTTGTCACCCAATTAGTGAGATCTGCCCCAAAAGCCTTCTATAAAGTTGCAACTCACTCTTTAGTTCACAATCCTGATTCCTTTCAAACTGCTCTACTTTTCCCATAACATTTATCACATTCTAACATACCATTCATTTCTGTTTTTGTTTGCTATTTTATTTATTTTCTGTTCTTCCCCCATTCCACCTTACTTTATCGATTTCAATATAAAATACATGTTTGGCAAGAATTATAATTTGTTTCCTTTACTATTACATTCTAGACACTGAAAACTCTGCCCAGAACATAGTATAAACACAGCATGTAATTGATGAATTGATAAATCATACTCTTTAACAAGAAAAGATATGCCAGACATAAGCATAACTAAATTTTTTCTATATTTATTTAAAGAATAGTGGTAAACTCAAAGTATCCCCATTTGCTATCCCAGAGCAAGAATGAAGTCCAAGACAAACTTTACCTCCAGAAAGGGCAGAAGTTCCCAGAAATTTGAGAAACAAAGCAAAACCAAAAGCTTTATCTGTGGAACACTTGTGAATGTATACAAATATTCAATAAAACCACACAAGAAAATGTTAGCCCATTGATACCCAGCCAAAATTTAACCTCTATACCCACAAAAATTTTACTAAATTGTGCCAGTAATAAAGCATGCCACATCAGTGGAGAACAAGAAAATGGGATGGAAAATTATAGCTCTTAAGGACTGAATACATGGAAGTTTTCAATAGGAAAAGTCTTATAAAGGTAGGATTTTAAAGGAGTAAAAAGACATTAATGAATTCTGAGATTTTTAGTCCACATATTCATGAGGTAAGAGAAAAAAAACATCTGGAAGAAAAGACA
Organism: Smutsia gigantea; assembly: GCA_032199065.1. Taxonomy (NCBI): domain Eukaryota; kingdom Metazoa; phylum Chordata; class Mammalia; order Pholidota; family Manidae; genus Smutsia; species Smutsia gigantea. The sequence continues at coordinate 301,671 of JAVSCE010002777.1, forward strand.
GGGAATAAATTGAGAAATTCCCAGAATAACATAACAGGCTTTCAATAAGACATTTTCAGAATTTAGTAAAACAGAGAACGTCTGCTGATATTTTCATTTATGCACAAATACACACACATGCAGGTACAACTTAACTACGAGTGTTGTGTGCAATCGCTGTAACACCCATCTTCTCCAGGATTCAGTAAACCATCAAGATGGTGCACACACACCTGGAATAAGATCTCTCCTACTTCAATAAGAAGTCAGAATGAACTGGCACACAGGCTCCAAGACCATTTCTTGATGGACCTCTACCTAATCATTGTGATAAAGAGAGAATGCTGGATATCCACCCATCCCTACACCTTGACCCAAACATTATAATCTGCCTTAAAAATACCATAATGAATTTAACATGTTTTATTCTATTCTTTTGGTCTTAAGAAAGCTCTATCACTCCCAGGTAACGTCTTACAGTCTTCATACTAAACCTCACATATATTTTCAGATCTACTATTCTGTCGCCTTTTCCATCTTTCCTAAAATCCTAACAGCATTCTGGTATGTCCTCTGAAACTTGTGGTCCATTATCAGCTACATACTTTATACTTTTATCATGTCCTCTCGCTATATCCCTCAAATTTCCCTCTAATGAAAATCTGAACCTCCCCCTAAGTGTCTTGGGTAACCCTCCTTACCGTAGATCTCAATCCACTGAACAAGGAATGAGACCTTTGTGCCAGTGTCCTCTCTGCTTGTCATTACCAGGGACAAACCATTTTCCCTTCCTCCATCAGGGAAGAAAAAGGAGAGCAGGAGTGGGAGAACTTGAAATGAGAATTGCATCTCATTTCATGAGGTTATATCACACTGTACTCTTCATTGTTGCTGTTATGTACTGTTCTCAAATTAAAAAGTGAGTTATGGAGGAAACCAAGATGTATTATTTTATAATTTAATTTGTATACTCATAACCTGCTTTTCTCGCTTAATAATACATCATGGTAATGTTCTCTACACTATGAATTTTAATGGTTGCATGATATCCTATTATATGGAATTACATTAATCTCTTCAATAATTTCCTGTTGTCTTTTCCATTTCTATTATTAAATCATACTGTTAATTAGAAAATAAGCATATTACAGATTGTATTTTTTGATTTCAGAGGACTTGATAAGACATAATGAATTGTACTCTACAACTTGCCCTTTTAATTCCCATGGCCTATTTATAATAAAAATAATAATAATTGTACTTTAGACCCAAAGAAAACCACACTGAATTTTTAAAAGGAGATGATTCAGAGGCTACATTCCATGGCCCTAAATTCCATAACCTAACTTATGGCTAAAAAAAGAGTGTAAAGGAAAAAATAGTCACATCAAACCAAAAATATACAATTAAATAATTCTTGGGCATAAGTGTTAATAAAACTGTAATTACAGAAGACTTAGGAAACGTATCAAGGAGAATGTTGTATATTAACACCTATAATATTGACCGAAAGTCAAGAAAAAAAGGAAATTATGAACCGAGCATTTTGTTCAAGGAATTAAGGAGAAAAACATAAAACAAACATTGAGAACTGGACTTGCCAAGACCCAGACTCCAGACCTGACTGAGCTCTGAAGTTTGTAATTTATAATTAGAATAAACTAAAGGATTATTCATTGAAAATCATTTGGCCTATTTCAGAGGCTTTAATAAACATTATGCTTTTCCTAACATCTGCCAAATGGCCCAAATAGACCACCACAATATTAAACTGCAAAACATTAAATGTTACAGGAAACATGCTGCATAAAATCATTACGAAAATATCTCAGTTCTGCTCAGCAAGGCTTTAGAGTAACTCGTAAATGAATCAACAGGCCTCATATGTAAGACAAATTGAACATCCAGTGAAACATTTTGAAACACCTTGTAAACTAAAATCATCCACTCCCTCTTGGATTCTTGCCTCTGTTTTGGTGATTTGGAAGCAAGATGAAAGCAGATAAAGTGTTTACTCCAGGAGTGGCTACTTGTGCGATATACAAGGGGAATTATAAACTTAGCCTTGTCATCTGCCATTAGTCTTTTTAATGATTCTGAGCCACAACCTCTCTGAAAGAACACCTTTTGCTCTCTGTGCTTTGAGAAATCTAGTGGAATGTAGGGTTTTTTTAGCTTGTTATTAAACTTAAGCCTGGAAATAAGGGAAAGCTAACAGAAATGGATTAGAGAGGTTTATTCAACACTGTCAGAGAAAGAAAATCCCTGTCTTACTGCCAGATATATTAAAGTCCTGATCTTGCAATTGCATAAAATTATCACTGGCATTATATCTATGTCAATTAAATCTAGTGCTGGAGAAAATGATTTAACCAGCTCCCCTTTTCAAAGTCATTCAAGAACTCTAATTAGTTTGAGAGGTATGTTTCTTTTCTAAGTAGTGCTGTAGTCATTTAGGTATTATTCAAGGTACCATTAAAGCTCATTAATACAAGAATATTTCAGAGGCATTTATGGGCTTTGGGGAGGAGTACTGTTCATATATGTTCATTCATAAAAAATATTTTGCATTAAAAATGTTAGAGTATGCTGTTTTCCATTATCAAAAAATATTTTGTCAGTGCTTGATAACATTTCTCTTATATTGCAAAGGCTCCCAATTTTTATAAAACACAGACTTTTGTTTCCTATTTCATTACTAACATTCTCAGAGAGATGTGGTTTTATCCAATACCTTCTTTCATAAAGGAAGAAAAAGTGTCGCATGAGTTTAACTGTTTCCCAAGTTTGCACAGAAAACTTTCTTCTCCCCCAATTCCCTTTCTAATTTATTGTTGATCCTAACCATATATAAATTGTTTGAAAACAGATTTGTATCCAAAATCTAGTAATGTATTGCAGCTTGTATTTTGGAAAACACTACTTCCAGGCTCACATTTTTCTATCCTTTCTTGATTAGTGCAAAAGTTCACTGACTCAGATATTCATGGAACCCCAGTTAGTTTCTGGGTGGTCCATACTGTTTCATAGCATAAGCATAAGCACAACCCTATCAAACAAAGTACTGTCAACCTGGGGATGGGGAGCTGGTTTATTTGTTTCCAACTCTTCCCAATTCAGTACTGGATATACAGTTGGAAATAATTTACTCCTTATTGGTTAACCACTTTATTTTTTAAATAAAGCAGCTAAAAATTAACCATATAAAAATAATCTTTGTTTGTATATCTTCACTAGGTTGAGTAGATGTGAGTTATATTAATGTGCTCATAAAACCAGAACTGTAAAAGTGAATTCTAACATGTCAAGTGACATGTAAGTGTCAGAGAAACAGAGCAAAGTATGATGCAAGTGACGACTTTAAAAGACCCAGGATCAGTGGGGAAAGTGTGGGTAAAATTGCAATATTTCCAGAATCTGTTGCCTGGCCTTAGTGCATCTCCATATTAGTAGGTGTTTCCAAAGGATGGAGAGAAGTAGTCCATCTCTATATCAATAGGTGATTACAAAGTGGACAGAGAGAAAATATGCACCTGGACTGGAGAGGTACTTCTGGGGTCCTTTTGCAGCTGGTAACAAGAGATATGGGGGAGCAGAAGTAGACGACTGCTTTAAGTAATAAATAGGTTTCTCCCACTTCATTTCTCCCTTTGACTGATTTAGGCTTCAAAGGTTATTTGCCCCAGGTTGGGAATATATTTTACCCCCAGAGTTACAGAAAGAAATATCTAAGTCACTAATTACAAAACACAACACATGCCAAAATTGAGGAAAACATGAAATGAGAGAAATTTAGATGAAGGAATCTTAGGATGTGTAAGATTGAAGGTGAGGTTGTTGGTTGGGAAGAATAAGGTGAGCAGTTTTCCTGTAAAAGAACGTTAAATTTTGAATCGCAGGTAGAATGATGCTGAGAGGGAAGTTTGGGGAGGATCTTCTAGGCTAAGAGAACAAAATCTACCAAGTAAGATAAGGCTTAGGACAAGCAAGGAGCTAAGGGCATTTACATATTCTTAACAGGCATGTATAATAAAATTGAGAAACAAAGGGTAGAAAGATAGTAAGCAAATGATTAATAACTAGAACAATATTAAAGAGTTACGCTTTGTTCTAAAGGCAAGAAAAGGTATACAAAGGAATAAAGTGCAGAAGAAATAGGAAACAAGCAATGAAAGGGCAACCTTAAGCCATAGAATGTCAACAATCACCTTAAATATAAAAGATGTAAGTACAACAAAGTCAGACATTGGAAGAGTTGAGAAAAATAATCACACCCTAAATCTGTATTGTTTACAAGAAGCCCACTTCAAATTGAACAACATAGATAATTTTAAAGTAAAGAATAAAAAAAGAGATACCATTCAGATATTTATCTAAGAGAAAAAGCAGTCATGGCTGTATTAGTATCAGCTAAAATATACTTCAAAACAAAGAATATTGTGGGAGACACAGAAACAGACTATGTTATAAAAAAAAGGTTTGTCTACTAGGTAGACATAAAAGTCCTAAATATATTTTTCCAAAACAACAGAGCCTCAAAATACGTATAACAAAAATTGATAGAACTAAAATGAGAAAGAGACAAATCCATAATAATAGTGTGCATATGAAATACCCCCCTCTCAGCAACCCATGAAACCATGACAAAAGGCTAGCAAAGACATAGAAGGTCTGAGCAACAAAATCAACTAAGTTCTAATTGGTACTTATAGAATACTCCACCAAAAATTAGAATACACATTTTCTTTCAAGACCTATAGAATAACCCTGAAAATAGATCACATCCTGGGCCATAAAACAATTTTGAACTAATTATAATACTTGCAGTCATGCAGTATTTTTCTCTAATCATAAAGGAGTCAAGATAGAAACCACAATAGAAGAAAACAGAAAAATATCTAAATCTTTGAAATTGAAACAAATACTTCTAAATAATCCAAGGGCTAAAGAGAAACTCTCAAAGTAAATTTTAAAAATACACAGAATTGATTGAAAATGACAATGTAGGCGACAGCTAAATCAATGCTGATATGGAAAATTTTAACATTAAATGTTTACATTAAAAAAGGAGAAGTCTCAAATCAAGTCATCTAGATTTCTACCTGAAGTCATTAGAGAAGGAAAAATTATTTGATTTGATTTTTATTTTACTAAAATAAAGCAGAAGAAAGGAAATAATAGACTAGAAATCAAAGAAACTGAAAACAAGAAATTAAAACCGAAAATCAATGACAAGGTGGCTGGTTAGTAAAAAAAAAAAGAAAAAAATCAATGCAATTGAAAAATCTCTAGCAATGCTGACAAAGAACAAAAGCAAGAAGATACAAATCACCAGAATCAGGAGTAAACAGGGGCGACCCTCAAATCCTGCAGTCATTGTAATAATAAGAGTATACTACCAAAAACATTATGCTCCTAAATTCAACACCTTACAAAAGTTGGACAATTTTAAAGAGGGAAGAGCATTATTAATTCATTTTATCATTAGCTTAATCCCCAAACCAGACAGTAAAAAACAAAAAACCAAAAGATACACACCAATCTCTCTCATGATCTTTGACACAGAATTATTCAACAAAATATTAGCAAATTGAATCTAACAATATATGAAAAGTATTATACTTGACTGAGGGGAATTTATTGCAGTACGCAAAGCTAGTTCTACATCTGAAAATTAATATATTCTGATATATCAACAGGTTAAGAAGATCATATGATCATATCAACTGATGCAGAAAAAGCATTTAACAAAATGTAGAATCCATTCATAATAGTAATAATAATAATAAAAAACTCTTAGCAAGTAATGAATAGAGGGAAACTACCTTAACTGGATAAAGATATGTAGAAGAAACCTTGAGCTAATGTCATACTTAATGTTGAAATATTTCATCTTTTCACTCTAAAAGGGGAATATAGCATAAAATGCTCACTCTAACCTCTCTTATTCAGTACAGATCTTTCCTTCACTCATGAGCTGGTCACCAGGTCACAGCAAGTGCTGGACAGATGATCAATCTAGAGCATACAGGGATTATTTTGTATAGATGATACAGAAAAATAACTTGAAATGAAATTACTTTGTATGATACAGTTGATAAATGTAACACCCTGGCTAGATCTCAAGCACACCATGCTTAGTGAAAAAAGCCAATCTCAAAAGGTCATGTACTACATGATTCCATTTCTATAATAGTCTCTGTGTCAAAACTTTATTTGTAATAATCCCAAACTAGAGACAATCCAGATGTCCTTCAATGGGTGTAGAGCCAAACAAGCTGTGAAACTTCCCTATTAAAAAATGTTATCTTCTGTATGATTCTATTTTAATAACATTATCAAAATGGCAAATATGTGAACATGGAGAACCGTTTAGTAGTTGGCAAGGGTTAGGGACAGGGGAGGGGAGGGATGTGGGTATGTTTATAAAAGGCCAACAGGAGGCATCGTTGGGAAGATGGAAATGTCTTGTATCTTGACTGCATCAATGTCAGTATCTCATTATGATATTGTATTACAGTTTTGCAAGATTTACCATTGGGAGAAAGCAGATAAAACATTCATGAGATCTTCCTGTATTATTTCTTACAACTCATCTTGTTTCCACAATTATCTCAACATGAAAATATCAATTAGAAATACAACAGAGCATTAAATATTTCTGTACAGATTATATCTCACTAGCAAATATTTTAAAATAAACAAAATAAATAAAAAATGAATGCTGTAAAAATCAAAGTCAACCATGCTTAAATTGTAGAAAATGCACTTTAAATGATGAAGAAAACTGTTCCATTTAAACCAGACCAGAGAACAGATATACTGTAATAAATGCATTCAAAATGTGCAATATGGCAATTTTAAAGTTGATCTTTTTCATAGAGAATAATAGTGTCATGTCATTTATAGTAAATATAGCTAGAGAAATCTGAATTGGCATTCACTACATTTTTGAGCAAACCTGAATAAGCTTGACTCTGACAAATAAAAACAACATATTTCCATCTACAGGCAATAAAAGTAAACCTGTATACCAGTTTTTAAACTCAGTTTATTTTGATTAGATAACATACTAGGTGTAACTACATTGTTAATATTTTCATGATAGGCTAGCCATACTTCTAAAAATTATTTCATTGAAATTAAGCATTTATATATGTTTTTATGTCACAGGGTAAAACTGTATTATCAAAGGAGGTGAACTTTAAACAGGCTTCTGAATATATTGCCCATTGTTCTTTCCTGTGCTTTCCAAGTTCTTGCCATGGCTGCAGGCGTACAAGTCTTTTTTTCCCCTTTCTTCCTTCCCCAACCACTCCCCTATTAAAAAGCAACTTATGTATCCTAATAATATGACTGAAGAAAAAAGGCGGTGTTCTCCATAAGAGGGGATCAGTTACTCTTCCACTTCTAGAAAGGTAGCTTTAAGAGAAACTTCCTCTTATGATGATTCGCCATATAAAGGGTTTTTGCAAAATACTAGAAATACAGGGAATGTCTGAGAGTGTCTGCTAACCTGTTGGGTATTAAAATGAGGCAATAGGGCTAAGAACCACTACTCACTGAGGTCCTGAAAGATGTGTCAGCCATCCCAAAACAGGGATGGAACCCAAATTGGTCATTTTCTGGTACAGTGAACTGCAGCTACATCCCAGACCTTCAGTCCACAATGAAAGAATTGTGTTCTTGCCTCTGCACCATGATGGGAAGAAGAGGTGATACACAGACTTGAATACAGTGAAGCAGTGGGACTGAAATAGCTTCTGGAGGGTATGAAAAATCTAGTTTAGAGTCCCCATGAAATCTCTGAGTGGGAACCTTTCAAACAAACAGTATTCATGCAATTTTTACATGACGATCTTGTGAGTAATTAGGCCTCCTGGTGGAAGCATAAATCCACAAAATATGAGTTTATTAATTTGGTTTGTGGTGAATATAGTTTGCATATTTTTCTCTTTGTTTTATGTATTTAGTCTTATCTATTTCGTTTTCCAGAAATGACTGAAGAACAATATTACTTTCTGGATTGTCCTCAATAAGTGCATTACTTCTGATTAACACCATCCCAGACATTGATTAAAATCATCTCAGGATGATTACTGAAGAAATTGTGAAAGACAATTCACCCTTTCTGATCATGCAACCACTTGAATAGGATTAGAGACGGCTATCTGTAATTCATTTTCTTTTAACCAAATATGAGTGACATGTCTGTGCATGTACATATTTGTGTATCTGTTTTACTCTACCTTATAAAGAAAGAAATAAGCTTGACACAGTCTCTGTACAAGTAAATCTCCAAGCCTAAGAAGGGAGAACAACAGGGAAAGATTTTCTCAAAATAACTATATGAGATAAATTCAAGGATTAAGAAAGAAAAATAAAACAGAAAGAGAAGTAGGTTTTGAGTACTGAAATTAGAATACGACCCTCTCATTCAGCTCTCTTCCAATTCAAAATCATTTTTATAAAAAACATGCTTAAAAAGAAGAAAAAGCAAACTGCTAATCCCAAGTTTAATTGAGGAAAACCACCTATTAACTATCATTATAGATTGGTTTGGACAAACTGCCTGCATTGGTATTTTGAGCTTTGACTCATGTAAATAATTGTCGCAGAATAAATCCAAACTTCACAAAGCCAGCCAGTGCAGACTCCACCATGGTGCCCACCATATTGACTCTTTGGGGATGGGGTGAAAACAGTTGCTTATTTATTTCTCCATGACTTTGCAAACACTGCTTCATCAATCTCCAATACCCCAGTCCCTATCTCTTATCCTGCTACCCCTCATAATCCCATTGTGAATACCTTTATACCAGCACCTCAAAATACCACCTTATATTTGAAATAATTGTTTTTCTGTCTAAATATCACAAAACTGTATATACCCCAATGATTGATAACACTGTCTTTTTCTCTTGCAGACTCCCTGAAAAAAAGTAGACATTTACTACTAATTCTTTGTAGGCTTAAACTCCGATGAATAGATTTTTCAAAATTACATGCCTCTGTTAGGTAGAAAGATAGACATGAGCAGCCAGGGATGCAAAAGATAAGGTTCAAAGAAAAAAAAAACAGCCCACACTCTGCCTAGGTAGAGGGTCCCACATGAAGACACCAGTGGCTTTGCAGGGCAATAACTTCCTTGCCTACTGTGACCAGGCCAAAGTGGTTCCAACCAGATCACAATGCAGGGGCCACTGAACAAAACCAAGATCAGCCCAAACTACATCTCATCATAATCTCGTTAGAGTAAAACTGTGGTTTTGTCCCCTCTTTCCTCCTCTGCCCCGCCACAAGGGGCTTTTCTGCGTGCATTCTGGGTAAGAACACATGCAGTGAAAGGGATGGCTATATAATGAACCTATCAATCAAATGACCTCATCTTGTCAATCAAAGAGGGGCCGCTTAGCCAGAATGTAATAAAAACGCCTCCCACCTAATGGATTGGATCTTTGTGTACCTTGACTCTGGCCCACTCCTCCCTTGGACTGTATTCAAATAGAACTTTTGCTCTGCTTCGCTAATTGTATCTCTGCCTTTCAATTCTTTGTTTCGTCAGGGACAAGAACTGAGGAGAACAAACTTGACACACAACACTTCTTTTCTAACCCAGAAAACTTCATATAAAGTATCTATGATTTCCTCAAGCATAGGCAGTGTACGCAGCATTTGTGCTGAAGTATGATTTTCTTCATGTGTCTATAACAGAAATTGAACTTTGTATTTTAAATTATATATTTATTCATATACTTACTCTCCAAATTAGCTTGTGAGCAAAAGAAGTATTTTGTATATAAGGGCTGATAGTAGTTCTTTCCATAAACACCATATGCTGGGCACTGAATAAAATTTCTTGCATCACTGGAATTTATACCCTGAATTTTGTTAATGAAGAAGCCTTGCTGTAAATTAAGCTTTAGTATTTAAAATTTAGACTCTATGGCTAACTCCTTTATGCAGATATCACTACCTTGACTTTTTAATGCATTACCTCAGGATGGTTTCACCTAATCTGCCTGTCTTGCAAATCGCAGGTGTTGATGAAGCATATCCATTTTAATTGGACTGTTAACCCATGGGAGAATTTCACTTACTCTCTCTTAGTGGCATTTATGTTTTTAGATTCTTTAGCAGCTTTGATTATTTAGAGGAACCCCTTATGATTTATCAAGTAAAATGACATGATTAATGTTGTACATTATACTTTCATTAATATGATTTCACAGGTGGAAAGAAGCATCTGGCTTTAATCACAAAATTGCACTGCGCATCAGTAGTGCGTGGAAAGCAGCGCAGACCAGAGCCGGATATGTCACATCTCCTGCGACTAGAGACATCTATTGGCTATTCCAGTTTTGTTAAGACTGTCATCTTTTCAGCCGGTTTGCAGAAATAAACAGGTAGGAATCTGCAGAGTTAAACATTGCTCAAGAGATCAGGGAACCCTTGAAAGTGTCTGTAGTTTTATTTGCTTTCAGTTATGGTTGATCCAGAGTCTTCAATGTTACTAGCAGTGAACTTTATATGACGTTTTAAGGAAGGAAAGTCCATGGTCACTTCTCTTATTCACCATAATGGGGGCTGCCCTCCCTCTCTTCTCTCACTTCCACTTCCTCTATACACAGTCATTTCATTTTGGTTTTATATAAGTTTGCCTGGTTTCCTATTTAAAGACATGTATGATCATTGCTGGAAATGCCCCAAGAGAACAAAATTTCCAATCCATAGCAGTTTAAAAAGCCCCAAATATTAAATAAATCTGTTGCACAGATAAAAAGCAAGATTTTAGAGTCAGATTTCTTTTGCTCATTTACTTATTTAATACGTATATTAGATCTGAAATAATGAGTAAATTAAACTTCCTTAGCCTTATTTTCTTTCTCTGAAAAAAAATAGCTAAGTTGTATACATCTTACATAATTGTTGGACTGATTAAATGAAATATTCAAAAGGTACATTTAACACCATGCCTGGTGAAAACATTGTGCCTCAAAGTGCTTCAAAACTATTAACTATTATTGTAATTGTTAGGATCAAGTTACTTGGTTTCCATTCTGGCAAACTTTCTACTGAGGATATGTTCATTTAAATAAGTCTTTAAATAAAAAGATAGATGTTTTAACTTAAAATTTAAAACAATGGTTTTGATTAAAAATGGAAGTCTAGGAAAATGTATTCATATTCCTCCTTATCTAAATCTATAGACTTAAAAAAATTCCATATAGTAGAATAAATAATACTTAAAAACCTCAGACAGCTAGAATTAGAATCATTAATACTCCAAATATCAGATATATTTCTGCATTAAAAATACGTTGTTATTTTGATGGATAAACTCAATTAGAGGTAACACAATTTAGCATCTACCACGAGAAGGGAGGGGCAATATCGGCAGCTGGGCTTCACGAGGACACAACGGAAAAGAGCAGAAGCTTTAAGGGAGCCGACGGAAGAGGGATGAACTAGGAGCTTCCTGCGGAAAGAAACTCCCTTTCTTCAATCCTGCTTGCACAACATTTGTTTTGTCCCCAAAGTTAAAGCGCATAATGAACCCTGTAAAGAAATGAAATGATACGCTGGAGAGGGACGTCGAATCTCAGAAAGTGACTAGGCACACCCGTGAAAGCCCTCCCTACTTTCCATGGAAAGGTCATCGCAGCCGTCCCCTTTTGTGTGAATGAAGCTGCCCAGAGTCTTTACGCCTGTCTTTCCTGTACAGAGTGAGGATGATAAAACAGGCCGATCTCTCTTTATCTAGGTATCCATCTATATGTTTACAGACATACATCTCTACATCTGTATAATATAGATATCTATTTATATCTATAGGTATCTATTTATATCTGTATTATGTATCTATAGGTATATATAAATTTATATATAAAAGATATATATAATCATTTATTTCCTACTTTCTTGATCCTCATTTTTCATATATATATAGAGAGAGAGATAGCTATATGAATATCAATATAGATATATATATCATCAACTCTTTTCTACTTTTTTGATCCCCATTTTTCATAGCAGCCTGTTTTATCATCTTCAGTCTCTCTGGAGGAAAGAGAGGCATACAGACTGGTGGCTTTATTGACATGACCAGGGTGAAGTAGCCATGGTGACCTGTTCAATGCAAAAATAAGGCACATTCCCATTTTGTATCCTGAAGCACCTGTACGTGCTGAGGAAGTAAAACAGTCAATAGAGTGATGGAAGAAAAAGTCCGGAAAATCTCTGAATTACATATCAAAACAGTTTACAACCATAAAGTATCTATAAAATTGGCTACTCCACAAGGAATCCCAAATGTAAAGAAAAGATAACATAACAATGAATAAAGAGGAAAGAAAAGAGGGGCATAACATTTTGAACCAGAGAGCCGTGTAAATGACTATCTTTTCAAACATTCTTACCGAGGCATGACCTTTCAGAATGCCCTGAACAAATAAAAACTTTGAAACATTCTAGAGGGTACTGATCCTTTTTATGGTTTTGTGTATACCATTTTCAAGTCTATAGCTTTTTGTTTCACTTTGTTATAGATTTTGTTAAACACAATTACGTGAATTATTTTTCATTGAATTTTTCATTTTATTTTTACGTATTATTTAGTTTAGTTGCACTTAGGAAATACTTTTTTACACAAAACATATTTAAAAATATAGTCCCCCATATTTTTCCTATAAATATTCAATGCTTATATTTTTTCTCATTTTAGGCTATTTGTAGAATGTGTATTTTTTCCCCATATGAATAACATATAACACCAGTACTCATAATTTTTCTCTCTTAAATGAAATAAAATGCCTCACGCTCTATGCACCTTGTTGAAATTTTGAACTTTTGTTTGGAATTAGATTGAATTTATAAGTAAATTTTCCATTTATAAGCTTGAAATATCTCTGTTTATTGAGGACATGTCAAATAATTTCCACTAAAATTTATAATATTCTCCATGAAGGTCTTACACAATTTCCATTTATTCCTAGATATATCATATTTATATGTCTATCAATAGGACTTTAAAAACTGATATGCTGATTATGTACTGTATATACTTAATACATAGGGATGTAATTTATTCTCAAAATTGACATCATACCCCAAAACTTGTTAAACTCTTTAATTAAATCTAATAATTTATAGACTCTTATAGCATTTTCCTTGTTTATAATTATACCATCTGTGAAAAGTGATTATTTGACTTTGTCCTTTCTAACTCATCTATTTAATTATTCTTTGTCTAATTCCATTAGCTATTATTACCAGCATTAGAAATATCTTTATTTTTTCTTAAAGTTAAATGATCACTTTCTAATATTTAGCAATGATAAATATATTTGTTTTATATATTTGTTTAGTCTAGTTAAGGATATTATTTTCTATGCTTAAATTGCTGAGAATATTTTTTAAATTAGGAATATCTGTTGATATTAACTAATGGAATTACTTTTTATAACTCTTGATATATTTTTCTCTTTTTTCTATCAATGCCACATATTGCACCAATGATATTGTAATATACAATTTTTAGTGTTCTGAGAAAAATATTTTTTCCTTCCGATGTTCAATTTGGCATATATGTGATTTATTTTGTCTGACTTTATTTATGATTTGAGCCTGTTCATAACTGAGATTGCACTAAGGTACTTCTTTTTCATACGCCCTGTCTGATTTGGGTTTCTGAAGAATACCTCAGCCCAGTAATAGAATTGGATACATTGCCTCTGGAACTAATCTGTAACATTGGTTGAAGGCAGTTTAATTTCATTCCTGGAAGTTTGTGTAATTTATTTCCAAACTGGCACAGGAGAATTTATTTGTGTAATTAAAAGAAAAAAACTGGTTCAACTATCTTAATGATCATCGTTTATCTCACACTTTTATAACACTTTAATTTATAGTTATAAAAATTGTTTTTTAAAATATTTTCATATATATTGAGCATATTTTTTTCAAAGCACTTTAACTTAAAATTTAGAAAATATCTTACATTTAATAATCTCCTTATTTCCCTAATGATATCTACTTAATCCTTTCTTATTTGTCAGATATTTGGCTATTTTCCTCATTTCTGCAAATTAAACAGCTTTTGTATTATTATCTTCTTTAATGTATTTATTTTCAAATTAGTTCCTGCCCATATTGTTTATTATTTTCTATATTCTTCTTTGATTTTTAAATTATTTGAAATAGTTGTAATTTAGAAACTGTTACAAAAACGAAAACTTGCCAACTTTATTCAGCTTTCCCCAGTAACATTTTATATAACTATATTAAAACCAGGAAATTTACATTATTATGTTACTGTTAACTAGACTACAGATCTCAATTTTCATCAGGTTTCATATGTACTTTTGTGTATGTGTATTTGGATGCAGTTTGATCCTATGTATAGAGATTTATGTATTAACAGCACAGTACAGAACTGTTCCCTTACCACAAAGATTCCCTTTTCCTACGTTTTATAGCTGCACCCTCCCTCCTTACCCAATCTGTTGGAAATCATTAATTTGTTCTTGTTCTTTAGATTTTTTCATTTAAAGACTGTTATGTAAATGGAATAAGGCAGCATATGAACTCCTGAGATTGGTTTTTTCACTAAAGACAGTGCCCTTGAAATCCATCCAAGATGCTACATATATCAATGCTTTTTAGTTGCCCACTAATATGCTATGTATGATACATGTGTATCCCAGGTTATTTGGCCATTCAGCCATTGAAGAGCAGGGTCATTTGTAATTCATGACTACTACAAATACAGCTGCCGTGGACATTTATGTACAAGTTTTGGTGTGAATATAGGTTTTTGTTTCTCTAGGATGTGTTCAAGAATGCAATTACTGGTCTTATAAATAACCTCCAAATCATTTCTAAGTGGTTGTACCCTTTCACATTCTTACCAGAAATGTGTGGAGAACTAGCTGCTCCAAATTCTTTTCAGCATTCTGGTAGGTATGGAATGGGATCTCATGGTTTTAACCTGAAATTCTCTAGTGGTTAATAATATTCAATATATTTTCATGTGCTTATTTGCCATCCATATCTCATTGTTAGTGAAAAGTCTGTTCAATGTCTTTTGTCCATTTTTTTTCTGTTGAATTTTGAGAGGTTTTATTTATATGTTCTAGATATAAGCCCTTTGTCAGATATGTGGTTTGCAAATATTTTCTCTCTAAATATCTTAAGCTCTTTAGTGTTTTTCACATAGCAAGCCATTTTTAATTTTGATGAAGTCCAGTTAATTCATTTTTTTCATTTATGAATTATGCTTTTTGTGCCATGTCTAAGAAGTCCTCACCTAGCTCCAGATCCCAATTATTCACTTTGATATTTGCTTCTCAAAGCTTTATAGTTTTACATTTAGATCTATAATATATTTTCAGTTAATTTTTATAAGGGGTAAGATTTAAGTTGAAGTTATCTTTGGATTTTTGTTTATGGATATTCAATTACTTAGCATGACTTATTGAAAAGATTATTCTTCCTTCAGTGAATTTCTTGTGCAACAATGAGGGAGCTTTTCCTATCAAATATAAATACAGAAATTTACACTGTGTTAAGGTGATAAGACAGCTTCATTTGTGTGTTTTCTTTTTTAACTCTCCAAATTTTCTTTATTATTCTGGAAACACTTTTCTAATGGGGAAAAATTACATTAAATATAAAAGGTAGTATTTAGGAGATGCTGTGAAGACACTATTAACCAAATACAAACCTTTTTGGTAGGTTTCAATCACTGTTATCATTTCAATTCTGAAATTTAGATGAATAAAAACTCTACTGTTCAAGCTGGTTTAATCTGAAAGACTTTTAGATAAGAGAATTTATAAAAGATTAATAGTTTAAATTAATATGGCTCTCCTCACTATTGATAAGTTTATAAGATTTTTAATAAATACACTGCATTATTTTTTTAAACCTCCCTAATAAATACCCTAAACTTACCCCCAGATGGTTTCACTGGTGAAGAAGGAAGCAATTCATAAATTTTGAGATTAATGACTTAAACCTAAACAGAATCCATTAAATTAGGCAAAAAGTATATGATGATTAAAAACTGAATGTATCATTAGGATACTGGTACCAATGAGGAACTAAAAAGTTAGGTGACACTACATATTCTGTTATTTTTCTTTCCTTTTAATGAAATATACTTAGGTTTGCATTACTCTCTTAGATTCCAATTAATTCAACACAAAAGCCTCTCCATGAATACCCATGTGAATTTTTTCTTATATGCTTTGTTCACTTTCACAATAAGAACTAATTATATAAAAAATTTCAAATGAATAAGAGGAGGAGATTATCATACAAACACTTTTTAAGTAGGCAACTCTTCTCAAATTAGCACTGAAAACACTGCCAGCATTTGCCAGCATTTGTTTCCATTACCCCTAAATGACCCTACCTTAAAACCATTTATAAAAACAGATTTTCTGGTTGTATTTGCAAGCTATGGGGTTCTGAGATCTGTTAATATGATCATTTGAATGAATTATTGTCTATTGCTATTTACTAGGTAATATTTGAGAAAAGTCCATTTAATTTTTGCATATTTAATAACTGAAATGGTAATATTTACCAATCTTCTGAACTCCAGTGAGGGTGAAAGGCTTACTTATGCTTATTTAATTTTCAGTAAACTTGAGTTACTATTATTTTTCAAGAATTGTATGAATTCAACATTGCATGGATAAGAAACTGAGGCAAATAACATTTATGGATTGTCTGGTGTTAACTAGTATTTATACCAGAATGTGATGCTGAAAAGGAAGGCTAACTGGAGTCAAGGCCTTAAAATGTGGCTGCCTTTGGGTTTGATTGTTGCAGTCTGCTGTATCATCCTTACTGTCTCTAAGGCCAGTGAGATTGTACTAATGGATAACATTCTAGGAAAATCCACTCCTGACATTTTGAACACTATATCATACTCTGAATCCTTAGATTCTGCCCAGCAACTTTTCCTCTCACTGCTCCTCTTCCCCAAGTTGCTAGAGACCTCTCATCTCCTGACATCTCCCTTTTTTCAAAAATCTTGTCTCTGGGCTGGATTTATTATATCCCTATTCAGTGCAAACCCTATTATTCTTCCTGTGACCTCAATTGTTTCCTAAATTCTTAAATCCAGGATGCTGTTGTCCCCCATCTTAACCTCTTGTGACAGTGGTGTCAGTCTAAACCTGTAAGATCAACCCACTTACTCAGCACTACTCTGGGAATCCCAGAAACATGTGAATTAGATCTAATAAAAATTAATGATCAGCAATATTAGCTTGGTCCTTCCCACTTACCAGTAAGGTTCTGTATGTTGACTCTCCCATTTTTAAAACCTCTTTTCCATATGGTTTCCACTGTCTGCAAGCCCCATATCTGCACCATCCCTGTACTCTCATCAGAGGACAACAGTCTTTCGTGGTAAGAGATCACTGAGTATAAACCTCTTCAAATCTCCCTTCTCACCCCACCTTCCACCAATATCTGGAGCATCATCCAAACATATACCCTTAGCACCAGAAAAGAGGGTCTGCCATTGTGCACATCCAGTAATAATAAAATAATAATACCATGTACTGCTAATGAATCACTGTCAGCAATCCCTCTTTAGCCTGAATACCACCACTTCTTTATTCATTCATAGCTTTTCCCCCTCAATTATTTTTTCCATCTTAAAAAGAAGAAAATTCCACCTGGCATTTTCCATGTAATTTCAAGTTCAATTCCCTATTTTGCAGCTAAATTTTGTGAAAAAATGAGTAGCCTATTTGTATATTTTCCTTGTTTTCCAATCACATCACCTATCTCAGGATGTCCATTCATTCATCAGGTACTTTTCAATTTTGACTTAGCTTCTCTGAGATGAAGAATGGTATTAGTATTTCTGTTTTAGAATTATGCCTCCTCTTCTTCTCCAAAGTACTTCTCTAACAATGGAATCTATTTGTCTTTCCTTAATATCCATCCACTTCTTTTCTTTTTCTGGTACTGCTTCTGTTTCCCTTTATTCACCATTTAAAAGTTCAGTTCTCTGCAAGTTTGACTTTCCTTTCCCTCTTTAGTTTTAATTCTAAGTGTTTCTTCAGGTCATTCTAACTCACACACACATGCCACTGACCATCAAAACACAGCAGACTCAATGTTTTCACTACTCAACGTTCTCTTGAGTGATGACATATACAGCTGGTCACCTGTTATACATTTGATGATATGAGTAACATATCACATCCAGAGTAGATCAAATGGAAACTGGACTCACCTCCTTTTCACCATCTCTGTCCTGAAAAGAAAACTGACAATTAGACAAACAAATAGCTCTCTGTCCTCCTACATTCCACATTCAGGGAGTGGCATTAACTTCTGTCTCTCCAGTAAAGCAGAAATCAAGGCTCATACTTGATCACTCATTTATTTTCATCTCCCCACATCCAATCAGAAAATTCAGTTTGCTCAATAAATTAACACTTGTATTTTTCCCTTACTGTTAGTCGAAATGCTTCACATTAGTTCATCAGGTTTGTATTTTTAGAACCTGGAACATACCCCTAATACTTCCTCACAATCCTTTCAAACTGTTCTCTACCATATCCAATAATAGTGTTTTTGCTAAAGAGCAAATATCACCCTATCATGCTCCTTCTTTAAATTTAGAAATGATTTCCCTTTACCCTAAAGATAAAATTCAAATGTTTTATTATAATATAAAATGTTCCATACAAATTGCTCTTTACCTACAATTCAGAATATCTTAATCTTTACCATAATATATCCCATTTTCTTCCCATGTGAGATATCTGCCTTCTTTAAATGTGTCACGTTCAATCAAAACATTTCTGTCTTTTAGTATTGATAGTGAAATATTTACAAGGTCAGCAGTCTAGTTCAGGTGGCTCCCTTCTGCTTCTCCTCTTTATCAAAGACTGCAGAAACTCCGGTTTCCCTCCTCCCCCTCACTCCCCTCTTTGCCAAGCACTCACTCCCTGAACTCACTCTCCCTTGCTGGCTGTGCACCTAGAAATGTTGCAGATACAGAAGCACAAAAAAATATATATTGCTCCCCTTGCCTTTGTTTGGGGCTCAGACCTTGGGAGATTAATCCCCCCTGAGCCGGCCAGTGTAAAAAATAAAACCTCAACACTCCAAGACCTCCGAGTGCCGCTTGGTTCTTCCATCAGCAATCCAGTCCAGGTTTTTCAGGTTTTTCCATAACAGCCTATAATAGGCCATTCTTCATACTAGGAATATCATTGCCAATGTTTTTCTTAATTGCTTATGGTTTTGCCCACCAGGATCCTCTATTTGGCATGAGGCACCACCTCATCAGAGAAGACTTCCATGACCATTCCAAGCCAGATGTTTCCTGTCTACCTCTATAACCTCTATTACAGCATTTAATACCATTTTAGTGATACTTTTTTGCTTTTTTGTCTAACAGTCCCAGAAAACTGAAGCATTTAGAGACAGAGCCCATGTCCTACGCATCTTGAATGCCTCACCCACAGCACAGGACCTCAATTATTGTAAGCACTCAAGTATTCATGACTGAATAAATGAATAAATATACCTTTTGACCTGAAGTAGATTACTCTTTTCTTATGACAAGAATTTTCATATCTGCCAGACAACAAAGTATGAACAAAATCAGTTTTTGAATTTAGGCTTCTCTATGCAGGATTCCAAACAGCTCATCTTTCTGACACATTAATTCTTCATATATATTAGCAACATTGCATGACTTTCCTTTATAATCATTTTTACCTTTTTGCAATTTTGTCTTAGACTTATTGAGATCCAGAAGATTTTTTTCTTACTTTAAAACTGATAGATATTTTCAGATTTTGTTCAGTATGGCTCTCAGAGAATAAGATTATTTTTAAATTCTGGTGGCCTTTATGTGCTAACTATAGCAAGTAAATGTAAGAAAGGCAGGGTTTAAATGAGGTTTCTGAATCGAAGTCAGTTCACCTGCACTTTTGAAATAGCATAACAAATTCATTCCAACTACCTTTGCTACTCAGAACAGAGCATTGTTACATGCTATAACTGGGTAATCACCTCCACTGTCCTCTCCTACCTGGGGAACTGGGAAAATTAACTTGCTAATGAATGATCTCACAACCCCCTCCAGTATGAACAATCACTTAATGTGTAAACAATTCAGATTCATAGTCCTTTTTCAGTTTGTTGAATAGCCTCCTTCTGAGAACTGAATATTTTCCAGGTGGGTGTCTGGATACCCTCTACTGCTTGCTCATTTCCTAGATGACTTTTGAGTGTTTGGTTTAGGGGAATGGGTTTCAGAATCCCGGCTGCAGTGATTTTTCTGATCTGTGCTGGCTTATGCTGATCTGGTCCCTGGACTTGTGACCACTAATTTGTAACCTGTTCGATCAGATCTTTGGGGGCACTGTAACAGTACCCACTGCCCTAGTCTGTGGCCCCAGGAACTTACACCAGAACAAAAATGTCCACACGCTCCACGTGTTTGTTCTACCCCAGGCTGCTTTCTATTGTCCAGCCCTCTTAGCCCATCCATGCTCGCTTGCTGTGGTTTTTGGACTGTTTGGAATGTGCATATGCCCTATGTAGAATTTGCTCAGTCAGTAATGCTCTGTAAGGCGATCAAATAGGCCACATTTCACAACAATGATACACTCTATCACAGGACACACTGAATGTGGCTTAGAGGTTTGGAGTCTCCCAAACTATGCTTTCCAATCCAAGTGTGCCATTACTCATCCTCGGATGCCTGATTTATTGAGACATTTTCTCTCTCCTTGGTGTTCCATGCCAACAGAGATAAGTAGAGGGGAAAAAAAAATTACAAAAATGGGTACATCTGTCTCTTGCCTTAATTTTAGTCCTCTGACAATGAAAGCCCTCTGCTTTCTCCACCATTGTCCCTTCTGTGAGAAGACCTTCAATCCCTGAAATACGGAGGTGAAGCCCTGCAATTCTGGCTCCCGGTATGTCGTTGGCATGCCAAAGTATTTAGAAATTTCTCTTTTCTCCTCATAAAGAATGACTCTAAAATCCGTAGTACAGTAATGATCATACAAAAAGTGTTCAAGACTTGTAGGTAATTAATTTAGTTCTAGGTGGTATCAGGTATCTGTCTATACAGATAGATAATGTATGAGGGTTAATAGCACATAAAAAGGTATACGAGGCATGTTATACCAGTATAAAAGGGCGTACAAGATCCTAGGATAAGTGAGCAAACATTTAAAAATATACCTTCCCATCACACACACTTTAATTTAGGCTTTTATATCCTCGCAACAGACACAGTCCTGCCCTTCAAAACAAGGCGCTCATCCTCCTCAGGGGCCGGGAATACTGCCTGTTAATGGAGCAGGACTGAATCCCGCTCCATCACCTGGCTTTAGCAGGTGGGAGCTGTCTCACCCAAGGTCATAACCTCTCCTTAAAGGGGGCCTAAATGATTCCAATACCAACTTTCAAGACATGGTGGGGTTGGGGGAAGGGTTTTCCAAGCAGTTCTTGGACACCAGCTGCGTGTACTACGATTCTGCGCAGTCCAGCCAGAGACAGCATCAGCTCTCACAAGTTAAGTTTCTGTCTCACAAGAATGCCCATACCCCGACTCCACATTCAGACACCAGCTACAGATCCAGGCTGTTACCTGTCCTTCAGCCAACCGGCTTTGAGATCAGAGGCTTTAATGCCCCCCCCCCCTGCCCCCTTCTTGGTTTGATTAACTTGCTAGAGCAGCTCACATAACTCAAAGAAACATTTTACTTACTGGTTTATTATTGAAGGTATAGCTCACGAACAATGCGATGGAAGAGACGCATAGCACAAGGCACACAGCTTCCATGGTCTCTCCGAGCTCACTGCTCCCCCTGCATCTCCACGTGTTCGCCGACCTGGAAGCTCTCAGAACCTCATCCTTTTGGGTTTTTTGAAGGCTTCATTACAAGGGCATGATTGATTCAGTCACTGGCTATGGGTGGTGGATTCAACTTCTAACCCTTCTTCTCTCCCCAGAGGTCAAGAGGTGGGACTCAAAGTCCCAGCCCTCTAATAACGTGGTTGCATCCCCTGGCAACCAGCCCCAGCTGGGTTCTTTGCTTTCTGAAAGTCACCACATTAACATAAACTCAGGTGCCTCTGATCGGGATTTGTGAAGAATATTGCTCTTAAAACCACTATTATTGCTCTTAATTACTTAGGAAATCACAAGGGTTTTAAGACTTCTATGCCAGAAACGGAGACAAAAACAGTGTATAAATATCACAGGGCCCATAATCAATGACTGATTGATCCATGATACAAAGGTCATGTCTTTCCACCTCACGTCAGAACAATTCTGAGTGGCCATCCCAGTTGTAGCTGCCCTAAGAATTTGCTGAAGCTTCTGAGGTACTGTACCTCTCCCTCTCTGGGGCCCTGGTCCTCACAGTTCATACACATGTTCTTCCTGAGAGTTCTCCTCTGTATAAACTGTTTCCAGTAAATCTCCATTTCAGAGTGTTTCCTGGAAGACCTGATCTTTGACAGTTGGAACAGGGATTTTAGAGCCAGATTGCTTCCCTACTCTGTGGTGACTGAGTAATGGTACAATATAGCCTCTAACTAATCCAGCTTTCCTCGCTCTCACGTACATTTTCCTCAAAGCTCCCTCCAATTACCTTGTGCATATGAATCTGTTACCTGTGGAAAATCAACCTATGACAATCAGATGCTATGGTTCAATGCATATAGAAGAAAGAAAATGTTCTAAGAATGAACAATTAAGATAATAATCCCTTACATTTTCACAGTCTTTCTATACTTTGCCAAGCAAATTGATATTACAATTTCTGGTTTGATCTACTTGAATAAAATAGAGAAGATAAAAAACATTGAAAGAAACCAAGTAGCAGTATTTGCTAAAGACTGATCTTTAAACTTATAACACTGACATGGATTTCTACATATTAACCTGTATTTCCTCTATTGATGTGAGAAATGTTTTGATCCAGCTAATTAGAAACAAATTGTAAATGAGACTAATAACAATTCAGTCTCCTTATTGCTTGTGAATATACATCTGGCCATGTTGGAAACAATGAAAATCACAAAGAATATCTTGAAAGTATGTGATGCAAGATTCAGGATAAACCATTTTAAGTGTGTTAAAGTAGACGAATACATTTACAGAATACAAATTCTGTAAATTTGTAGCAGAAGAAGTCAAAAGGTGATAAAGTCTGAGAAAGAAACAAGCCATGGGGAAAGATTAAGTAAATACACATGAAATAAAATGTGTAAGAAATTAAAACAAATTTATAGAATCCACATAGGCAGTAGTAAAAAGCTGATGTGATACTGCAAAAAAAAAAAAAAAACAAATGTTATCACATGGAAAACAAACCCAAGGAGATTTTCCTGTATTAGTTTTTTTTAATGGAAAAAAATGAAAATAACAGATATGAAGGGAAAATTGAAGAATCAGTACAAAGATCATTTGTGATCCTAGGTATCTAGAAAAATGTGACAAAATAAGTGATACAACAAATTAATCTTTCTTGTACTAAAAGTCTTTATATGAATATTGACATGAGTCTGCTAGCAAAATAAAATCAATTAAAAAGAACCTACCTAGGTTTATTTTCTGAGGTGTTTGAAAATTATGAGAAAGGGAGACAATGAAATAATCTTTAGATTTTTTTAATGCAACACTTTTAGTTTTCTGAGTGACCTTCAAAACATTTACCCAAACATGTTTTTATTTTCAAAGATATTCCTATATATGTTGGTTTTTGTAAAACCTATCAATTATACTTTTAAAATGTATTATTTTAATGTGTTTTCCTCTTGGCAATTATAAAACTTAACTCTAAGGAAAATATAAAAGTGAGTGATATATAAACTTAATAAATACTGAGAAGTGATGTTTAAATAATTCCTTTGAATCTGGTTATAAAAATAAAACAAAGGTTTAAATGTACTTTCAAAAGAAAGGATTTATACTTTCAAAATAATAATGCAATAATAACCCACAAGAATTCTTTTTTGAATGCCTGTACTGTCCAGACAGAAGTAACTTACATCTTATGTAACTTTCACAATGATATTACCAAATACCTGTTTATATTTCTGTTTTATAGGTTAGTAAAGAAAACTGACAAAAATAATGTTTTCTCCTAATGACCAGGAATTAAAGATAGGGAAAGTTTTAAATCTGACAATAAATCACATATATACTCTATTTTGTCTACTGCTTCACAGAACCTACACTAACACCCACATGCATGGGTTTTTTAAAAAAAACAATATTGCTCATATATGAAGGATTAAAGATAGCCTACTCCCAACATTTATCAGATGCATTTTCAAATTAATTATCATATTTATATTTATACTGTCTCCAATTTCCCTAGTGAAACTGTCAAACATCATTTTCAATTTCCCACCTTTTATCTCTGCATGCAATTTATCCTAATTCCTTTTTTCTTAGATATTTCAACTCTCTCCCTTTTTTACTTTTTCACTAATGGCCAATGGCAATCTTTTCCAAGGCCCAATGGCTTACTCTTAACCAATTACAATGTCTCTGCCTGCTTCTATGTATCCAGGAACAAATGATAGAATCAACTTTTCCAAGCACAATATCCATCACCATGTCCTACATTCTATTCTCTCCTTTATTTAGTTAGTCTTTAAGGCCATGATCTATTGTTGCTTCCCAATCTATTTTGTCAATCATACTTCTTGAAATATCTAAACCTGAAGTAGTGACATATTATGGAATGTGCATGCACTTTAAAGTAGACAGGCTAGACTTAGAAATCAGAATTCAGCATTTGCCATCTGACTGACATTGAGAGAGTCATTTTGAAATAATTTGAAGGATTCCTCCTTAAGTAATAGTATTTTTTGAATATAGTATGAATAAAAATGCATATAGTAACTACATTATAATTTTTTGTGATGATTAAATTTTATACCTTTCTGAAATTAGTTATTCTATTCTAAAGGTTTGGTAAATACCAATTAACTTACAAACTGAATGCATCTTTCCATTATGAAAAGTGTACTATTGAAATATTATTGTGTGTGTGTGTGTGTGTGTGTGTGTGTGTGTTTACTCCCAATTTGAGAAGTGGGGGCCTAAAGTATTTCAGAAATAGTAAGTGGTGTGTCAGAAAATTTATTAAATTACTAATTAATTAATGGATGTGTGTTAATTTTATAATGGTAGAGTATTCAACATAAAATGTATGATTTTTATTGTTTTGTTCTGTCATTTTATCTCAGGTGCTTTTGTGCTGTTAAATAAATGAATAATATTGAAATATTAATGGGATTTTTTTTGTCTGTACTTTGTTGCTGCTATTTCTTTAGCTTTTGACTTTGTTACTATTAGAAAGGAAAAGAAAAACATTGATACCACTCAATACAGCACGTTAATATGAAGCAACAGTTAAATTTATAATAACTTTTTTCAAACTATGGGTCAGAGCACAA
This sequence comes from Smutsia gigantea, assembly GCA_032199065.1. Lineage (NCBI taxonomy): Eukaryota > Metazoa > Chordata > Mammalia > Pholidota > Manidae > Smutsia > Smutsia gigantea. Next base: position 327,129 of record JAVSCE010002777.1, read on the forward strand.
TTTCATTTTAAAATTGTCATTTAAGAATATGCAAATGTACATAATAAAAGCCGACATTTCATAGTATTATCTACTATTCAAGAAAAACTCTTATTATTGTTTGCTACTGATATGTTGAAAGATAATAAGATTTTTAAATTCTGACCTTTACATGAAAAATGGAAACACTATGTATGAGATGTGTATGAGATACTCAATAGCAGTCTTCTTTGAGGGAACAATGGGCATTGGGCCAAATTTGTCAATAGCATTCCTCTACCACTCTGCTTTAAAACATGTAGAAACAGTGTAAAATTTTATTATACAAATTAATAACACATCCCAGGAAACTCAGTAAGTTTGTATAAATAAATATGTACATGAAAATACTCATGTGTGCACTTACTTGAGAGATCCATATGGTACAAAGATAGGTAGGTAGCTAGACAGATCGATAGATCAATAGATAGATAGATAGATAGAGGATATTACTAGCAATAACACTCATTTCCCTATTGTTTGTCATCAGGATCTTTGCTTTTCAATAAGTGGAATTTCTGCTCCTTACTTTGGGAAGAATCGATAGGAGTCCACATCTAGTGAGTTAAAAGAGTCCACTGACAAGATCAATTTTAAAAATCATATATACCATTTAATGCCTAATTTGTGTTTTTAAAAAAATTCTCTGCTCTACATGGATGAGATTTGGAAATGTCCAAAATTGAGAAAATAGAAAAGAGAAAAGTATTCACAATATTATGGTCTAAAACAAAATCATTAAAAAAAATATGTCTAATTTTTTGGTACAGGTTGTGTAAGGAATTACAATAAGAAGAATATTGCCTCTCCTGAAAGGGGAATTTGGCTTATTTGAAGGAATTAATATATCCCAATACAAAGCTTTAAAGGGCTATTTCTCTAACAGCAGTATTTCTTAAAAACAATATATTAAGCAATATTAATTCAGCATTCTAATCAGCACAATTCATTGGGCAGCTTTCTTTTGTCAGGTGTTAAAAATACAGAGCTGAAGACTTATACCATACCCTCAAGAATCTCTCAATTTACAAATGATACAGATGTGTATTAAAATACAATATTTCAGATGCCATCAGAACTTTTAAAGGTCATTATGTTAGATATCAAAGAAAGCTTTAATAAATTATAAAAATAGAGAAAGTATGAGGCATTCTCTTATGAAAACACAATAAAATTATAAATGAACAGTAAAATATAAAACAGCTTTTATACCTAGAAAATTGTTAACTCCCTTTAAAACAATCATGGGTTACACTAAAATTTCAGACTCTAGAAAATAAAACACATATTGGAACCTATTATATGTGCCTATAGAAGAGCTCTTAGGTAAATACGATATCAAATTTTTACATTTCTGTACTTCATAAGAAATAATTAAAACTAAATGAACAGACTTCTACTGGCTATGATGACCTGACTGTATCAGACCAACTCTCCTGAGAACAACTGTAAAACTAGATAATATAGCAAGAAAATAAAAACTACACTGTTTGAAGGTATAAGAGAGCACATGATAAATCCAAGACTTGAAGGGGAGAGACGGAAGGCTCCTTTGTTGTATCTTTCCCTCCTTCAGATCATTTTTTGATTCCTGATGCAAAATTTTGCAGCCCAGAAGAAAGTAGGAACTTAAAAGTTTCTCAAAAGTATCAAATGCCCAAGGAAAAGTAAATTGGAATCCAAGTCAACTAGCTAAGACTTGGGACAAAGATTAGAGAACCTGATGCTAGAACCAGATAAAAGGAAACTGCAGACATATGCCTAACCTTTATGTGAAGTTAAACCACCTAATTCTAAGGAGGCAAGAAACAAAGCAATCAGCCATAAAGTGGGCTCACAGAGCTAAGGAGGAAAAGCAATGGAATACATAGGCTTCATAAGGTTAAGATGCTAGTATTTCTGTTGAGATCCCTGATAAGCTATAACCTAGCAGTGAGAGCAAACTAGAATTAGACATGATTCCTCTCCCCTCTCCTCCCCACCAAAGGACTTCAAGCAAATGCAGTTGCTCATGGGATGAATTAACTGTCACTCTACTCTCACTGCTATTCATACAAATACTAACTATTCTTGGGAGATCATGTGGTAATATTCAGAGTCTGTGCAATTTAGCATACACAATATCCAAGGTTAAACATAAAAATGGCAGGTATGTCATGTAAAAGAACCTAATGACCAAAAATCAAGAGAAAATAAAAGACAATGTAAAGACACCTGAAATAGATTCAGATTTTATAGTTACCAGACATGGACTTTCAGATAACTGTGTTTAATATGCTAAAGAAATAGAGGAAAAATAGAACATCTCACCAGAGAATCTCAGTCTATTAAAAGGAATCAAATGGAAATCCTAAAATCAAAACAGAGTAACTAAAATTAAAAACTCAATAGATGGGTACTATTGAAAAGACACAGCAGAAGACCAGAATATTTCTAGATCAGTAGAAAATACTCATAGTGAAGAAGAAAAGGGGAAAAACTTGAAAAACTCAGAAAATAATATGAAGTGATTATTGAGTACAATGAAAAGTTCTAATACACAGGTGACTGAAATCCTAAACATAGTTGTAGGAAAGACAGTATCACAAGAAATATTTGAAGAGATACTAAGAGAAAATTGAGCAATATTGATAAAAATCCTTTACACAAACTTTCAAGAAGCCATCTACAAACCTCAAGCAGAATAAACCACACATACCTCCCCCATACACATCCCTCAAAGAATACATATAATACAAGTATTGAAAAAGAAAGGCAAGGAGAAAAATTTAGTTTGATTAAAAAATATTCATTTCTTTCAAAGAATGACAGCTTACTTTTGTCAGAAATTCTCCAAGTTAGAAAATGATAGAATGGTATCTTCAAAGTGGTAAAGAAAATACTGCCTATCTAGAATTCAATACCCAGTAAGACTCTCCCTCACCCCAAAATACTGAATCCAAAATTTTTTCCTAATGGAACCATATCAATAAATTCCAAACAATGCAATTTTATATCCCTCCCAGTTTATTCCCACACATATTTTCCCCAGATTTATGTTTGTGTACATTCGAAAAAGCATGCAGTTATTTTGATGTTTATTTCAGCTTCTCATGGATCACTCTTTGCACCTTACACTTTGAGGCCTGCTGAGACATGAATCTAGTTATAGGTCTAGAAGCAAAAAGAGAATAAAAATATGTCTAAATACAAAAAGAAGTTACAAAATATCTTATATGGGACAATCATGTGTAAGATGCATACTCTTGCATATAGTTGCACTTTGAAGAATCTTTTCCAGCATAATAATTATGACTATCCTGGTATATGAACTTTCTGATAAGTTAATTTTTTCATTGTGTAATAAAAACAAAAAATAAAGTGTCACTTATTTTTGTATTTCTATATTTTAAGCAATAAAACTGACTTTAATAGGTAATATAAGCATCTGTCATAGATTTTGAATTCTACAACCTCATCATGTAGAGGGAAACCTAGAGACAAACAATAGGTTTCCAGAGACACAGGAATTAAATAATTAGCTCTATATAAATATATCACAATTTCAGTTGTCCTTCAGAATGGAAGGCTCAGCTTAGAGAACGTTGCATCACTAAGAATCTTGAAAAAAAAGCCAACATACCCTCTGTTATGAATGTCAACACATAGATTGTGCATTTGGCTGAACTACTTTGCACAAGTGAACTTAGGTTTTTGCTTTACTTATTATCTGGGATTTTTTTATAGTTAAGTAAACAATAACTCCTAGAATTATTGAGCTGCAGAAATCGTAGGATCTATGTGGAAAGCATAGAGAACACTCATATCCAACATATCATTCAGACATGGAATGGAAAATTGAATTCAGTCTTGGCAAAAGAGAGAAGATAATGTAAATATTTTGAAATATTTATTCAGCAGGTTTTCACTGAGGGAAGGACAAATGAAAATGGATTTCCATCAAATTAGGCTAGATCACAATAGGCAAAATATCAGGATAACAATACCATTAGGTCCAGAATTTCTTTCACTAAGTTGCCACTCAATAGGCTTATAAACTGGAGATACCAGCATAATGTAGTGAATAGCAGTTCTTTTTTTGTTATATCACATTATGATTTGAGGTCATGGGAGAGAGATTATCACATGCCTATTATCACAGTTCACATCATATGTTTGTGTAAGCTTAATTTGGGGAAATGGTTTATATCTGCAGACAGATTTTCATATTTCCTATAATCATTAAACAATTCCAAAAAAGCAAGCAATATTTCATAGACTAGAAAGAAGGGAACGTACATGAGATATATTATAAAAATACAATGTGTCAATTCCATCCTTTCTACGGTCAGTATGGGAAAGGGGATTTAGTAGACTGTTTCCCAGCTTTTTGCAAACCCACTAATAAACACCATATTTACACCTACTCAAATGATTTCCTTGTGTTCAGTCCTACTGCTTCTCTGTTCTTTCTTTCAGTCAGTTAGGAGTGAAGCTCCAGCAGGCAACAATGCTGTGTCTCAGGGGGAATGTTGGTGGTATTCAGTAGTAAGAGTTCACACTGCTCTTTTTCATGGCGAAAACGCTTTGAAGAATATGGCTTTGGAATGCTTTCGAATGTTCCAAGTAAATAACGACTTGAGGCCTTTGCCTCAGAAAAAAAGCACACCTCAGGAAAAGAGTTAGATGTGTCAGTGTCTTTGCATTTTACTATTGCTGTGCATCACGTTTATGAAGACATAATAAATAGCTGTAATAGAAAAAGAGTAGTTAGAATAAAATAAAGTGGTCTATCAAGTACTCAGCCCAAGTTTATTACTGCAATGGACCTGGGTTATAATTACCAATAGAGGAGAGAATAGTTGTAAGTTATTTTTATGTAAAAAGCATATTATACTAAGCCACATAATAATACAGTTTTTATGAACCACAATAATTATACTGAAGAATCACACAAGTACATTTTCCTAAAAGAAGAAGGTAAGTGTTGATAAGCTACTTTAGACTTTTACAGTTCCAATGAACAAAAATAATTGTAATGGAAAAATAATAAAAGTGTAGTAACTTTTGTTGCAATGCTTGAGAGATTAAATAATATAATTCAAAATACATTTATTAAATAATAAAAAGGTTTTATATCATGTTTAATGTCTTTATTTTGAAATGACATTTTTTCCATAGAAATTGTCTGTATATACAAATTGTTTATTATCCTTCACCAATCGTATATGGGAGATTGTTTCTATTTCTAAGAATGCTTTTCTGTAATATTTCAGTGACTTAATACATGAGAAAATGACTTTGGTGAGTGGAGTTTAAATATCTACCTTATAAAACTCTAACTAATATTTGATCTCAAGCCACTATGATTTCATCACTATGTTTATTTTACATTTCAAGCTTATAGAAAAGTCAAATGTTATCACCAGTTATTTAATGCCTGGCAACTAATTAGAGCATATTATACTAATTCACATTTGAAGGCAAATGACAGACTGGTCACAAAAGATTACAGGGTCAGGGCTACATCTTATAGGAGCAAGCTATACTACAGGGACAACATGGAAAGAGATATAATTTTGCATAAAGGCTGTTTATACAAATTCCTGGCTACACTTTGATGGTCCATATTGATCATGAGAACAACCACAGATATAAAGTAGTTGGATATATGAAGTAATAAACGGAAGTATTATAAATATAGGTAGGAATAAAAAATTTAAATACCTATTTAAATATCAGTAAGACCTTTTCTCAGGCAGAAAGATGATTGAAGATCCAGACATGGTAGTTAACACAGGACTGCACTATTTAGAAATTCTTGGGCCCTGAAATGGAGAAATGTCTGGATGGAATTTGGGAAGATGTAAAATATCTAAAATTTCACAGAAAAGGGCTAAAGGGAATGCACTGATTTTGCAAGTTCAAAAATATGCGATTGAGGCAGTAGTCTGTTTTGTCAGAGAGCATGGATGTAGGGTAGCCTCTCCTGGAAGAGATGCATGTACTATTCTGGTCCCTTTGAGGAGCTGCGTTTTGTTTGTGTACTTGTTATATAAAATCTAGGAAATTAGCTACATCCATTCTACTTTTAGGCTCTTGCCTCTGCTGAAGAGATCCTATCCAAAAAGGCAAAGGATGAGGACAACAGCCATAGTTGAGGTGTCTGGTCTAATTAGAGCTGAAACATACCTTCACAATATTAATTTCTCAATTGTAATATTCTTCATATATTTAAAATATAATCAACCCAAGAAAATATATCACATTATACTATTACCGACTGCAGGGAAAATGGAAGTTCCATGGCCAGGATGATGTAATACTTTCCCTACTGGGCAGGGACTGCATACCCTTCAGCAATAAGCCATTACTGCAAGTACTGCTTTAAAAAGAGATTCCCCAGGGCTAAAAGCAGCACCTAGAGAAGAAGCAACAGAGCAAGGGAGCAGGAGGAGAGCAGAGACTGGGGAGCAAGGAGCAAAAGCTGGGCGTGGAGGCAGAGCCAGGAGCAGAGACGGCGCCTGGGGCAGAGGCTGAAACGGAGACTGAGCGGAGAATCGCTGCCTGCAGACTGCCACGGAGGCAGATGGTTCTAGTGCTTGACCTGCCACCCTGAGAATAAAGCTTGGAATGGGCCCCTTTTTACCTGCGATGTTCCATTGTCGTTATTCAGTTTCATTGAATCCAGGGTGAATTTGCAGGGGGCTGAAACCCTCAGGCCAGACACTGTCTTAATTATTTTCAATTTCCCCACTCTTACTAGATTAACAGAAATAGCAACATCATAGAATAGCAAAATAGTAACATTTCAAGGAAATATATAAGCAATGACAGTATGTGAAGGTATCCATTTACTATCTACTGCCTGTATGGCCCCTAAAGTCTCCCAAAGGTGAAAGGGCAACAAACAGTTATGGAGATGGAAATGGTGAGGAATAAAACAGTTCTGAACCATATCGACACCACAGCAAAACACTTGATGAGTTACTTAGAGAGGGCACAGAGGGAATACCATTGTGCGTTTGCTTCCATGTAGGACCCCAAAAATCATAACCTCATGGCTTTCCACATTTAAGAAATAGAAGTTAATTAAGTAAGCCTGTATATGGTCCATTTACATTCCCATCCATGATTCCTTTATACTCTGATTATATAAGTTTGCTGTTCCCCATTTTACCCATTTTCTCATTCCAGATTCATTAAATCCTTGATTTCACGAGCCAGCATTTATTTTCACAACTGGAGTTCTTTAGAGAAACATGATATTACCTCATTTTCTTGCTTCACCACTAACGCTGCTCCTACACCTTCTTGACCTGACAGGGCAGGTAGGAAGCAAAACATGCTCTTGGATGAAAGAAAAATTAAGAAAATTTGATGACATGATTATGTGTGTGTGAAACAGATTATTTCCTTAATAATCAAGATTTAAATAAGTGTCAGATTTTGATGCTCTGAACTATTAAAAAATATTTTAAATTCCTTTTTTCTGAAACTCTTCTTCTCACCACACTTGTGTTTGTATGAATAAATCATTTTTACATTAGTGCCTAAATACCAGATTCTGTGGTAACATTTGCTATAAATGTTTTTAATTTCATCAAAAGAAATTTATTCAAAAGCATAGTGGATTGGTTTTCAATTAGTAACATCTGTCAATTTGTGATCTCTACACAGCAGAACATGAAAACAGATTTATATATTTCATGTCAGTATAGACAAGAATTGTCTCTTCATTAACATTACATTTGTCTACACATGTAAAAAGAAACCAAGAGTTTTATAATTAAAAATAACAGGTTTTATCCATTATTTCAACAAATGTATATTCAGACCCTACCTTTGCAGGCACTTTGTTAAGTTCCGGAAATAGTAGTGAGCTATTTAAAGAGGGGGAAGCAGGCATCACTGCCTATAGGGGGAAACAGAAGTTAGACAAACAGAATATTCCGGACAGTTATAAACACTTAGGAGAAAAATAAGTCAAGAAAAAGGGGCATGGATTTTGGAATAAAGACAGGGATTCCGATGTGAACACATATGTTAAAGCTGTGGAAAGCTGGCCCAGAGCATATCTGAGGACAGCACCCAGGCGGCAGGAGCTATGCTTGCAGGAATAACCGGGCGGCTCGTGTAGATAGAGAGGAGCATGTGAGGGAGAGAGCAGTAGGCTGTGAGGTCAGAAAAAAGTAGGACTTTTAAAACATGACTGAAGTGGCTATCATCAGAGGGCTTTAAGAAAATGAATCAGATTCAGATGACATTTCCCTACAGTCACTTTGCTGCTGAGTTAAGTCTAAGAGAAGAGATGGAAGGTTTGGGGTTGATGGTGGGGAGGAAGGGGAAGATATCCAGTTAAGATGCTTTATAATAATTTGGTGAAATAGGAGGGTGGCTTATACTCTGTGATGGCAACAGCCTATTGAAAAGTAGCCAAATCATGATTATATTTTGAATTTCCACTAAAATAAAAAATAAAAGACTGGTGAGCCACCCAAATTCCTGAGCAAAATTTATCTAATGGAAACTTTAGATAAGTATAAAGATTATGAGCCTTATAGGAAAAAATATGCTTAGACTTTGAAAAACAATGTGTCCATCTTTCTCACGGTGAAACACATTGTGCAGAGTGGTCAGGACACCTTTATTCCAATCTCACTGTTATTTCACATTCAAATACAAAATGCAATAGCCTGTACACAGGCACCAATCCAGATATCGGGCCCACTATTGCAGCCCCCTATTTTCCTACACTTTACTAGCCTTAGGCTGTTTTGATTAAAGCACGAAGTATGTAAAAAATTGAATAAGCATATCATTACAGCTCAAGAAACTTTTACAAATAAAAATACTATGTAACCACCTCTCAGAACAAGAAATAGAAAACAACAGTACTAGAATATTTGAGCTCTTATCTAGGTATTTTCACTTCTAAATTAACCAGTAGTTATTATAGCATTAATTTTACCTACTTTCATATGTTATATGCAGGTATACATATATATATACTTTTCTGTGTCTGTGTTTTTGCTCAACTTTACATCTGAGATTCATCCATTATGGGGTATAACATCATTTTTCAATGTTTTCACTAGAGAATAATATCTACTGTATGAATATACCACAGTCCATTTAGTCCTTCTATTTTTGATATGCGGGTTGACTACATTGGATTGTAATCTGAAATCGGAGAATGATATTGTATGCATAAAAGTTCATCAGTATTTAGTCCTCATTTTCAATCTATTAAATATTAGCTTGCACAAAAAATACACAAAATCAATATGAGGTGGTGAAAAACCTGAGGAAAATATTTATGGTGTGATCAGAGTCTGAATGCCAACATTATTAATAGATGATTATATATTTATATATATATATAGTGTCCAATGAAAGAGGCAAACATTCAGTTTCATGGAGGAAAATAAAGAAAAAGTCTGCTAAGCTTCATGAAAAATTGATTCAACAAAAAGTTGCAGGTGAGAACAAAATGGAGTTAATCCTACTGCTTCCATTGATGTGCTCAGAGAGAAAAATGAAGCCATTGTTTATCCTGTATAGTAGGTTTACTAACATTCCTAACTTCTTTATCCTTTCTATCCTTTACCTTCTTCAAGTTCCTGGAGGTAAGTACTAGCAATGGTTGATGGTGGGAAAAAGGCAGAAATTCTTCCCAAACCTCTCTCTGATTTGAGACCATTTGGGAATGAGAACACAGCTTAGTCAAATATAACCTGAAACCAGTTTTGACAAGTTTCATCTTCTTGTAGGTGAGTAATGATTTTGTGACAACCCGCTTTTTGATGTAAGAGCAGAGAGAAAAATGTGATAGTATTCAAAGAACTGGATATTGGTCTACTCAGTATATGCCTGGGCCCAATTCAACAAATTAGATACTCATGCAGAAATATTATCTGCTAGAGAAAAATCTTGAAACATATTAAAAATTCAGTAAATTAAAGTGGAAAGATTATCTTGATTACTGACAGTAGGCTCTTGGGAAAGGGTAAAGACTATAGAATCTCTCTCTCTCTCTAAATACATTAGTGTTATATCTCAGGTTTTGCTCTGAAACACTTTTGGCAAAACATACAAAGGCATCTAAATGATAGCCTCACTGAATTCATTAGGTGAAAGATTGTATTAGGCAATGGAAGAATATGACTAAAAGGAAATTTTCTGAGGATCTAATGTAAAACATGGTGATTATAGTTGATAGCACTGTATTATATAATTGAGATTTGCTAAGAGAGTAGAATTGAAATGTTCTCACACACACAAAAAGATAAATGTGTGAAGTGATGGGTATATTATTTAACTAGTTGGTGGGAATCTTTTCACAATGTATGAATATATTAAGTCACCACAATGCACACTTTAAATATCTTACAATTTTATTTTCCAATTACATCTTAATAAATATGAGAAAAAAAAAGAACTTTTATGCCGTGGAGGTGGGGTTTTACAGAATTCTATACAATGGCTTTAAATTCCTGATTAATACTTCCATAAAACACCAAGGAAAACAATTTTGTAGGGACAAGTAGAGCAATTACTGGGCACGCAAGGTGTTTCTACTAATAAATCTTGAAATTTCCTAGAGGGATGACATCATGAAATCTCAGATCTTTGCAATAAGGTGCATAGTTTGTTATCTAACATACAATTGGTATACAAACAATACACTCTCACACACAGGTACCATATAGAAAGAGAAGTAAATAATACATCACTCCTGGGCTAATAACTTACTGAGTGTTCAGAGCCAAGAGACAAGACGATGTAAGAAGCAGAAGGGGATTCTTCTGGTTCTTTCCACAGATAAATCATGGTGTGAGAAAAGACACCATCAAACACATATTAAGAAAAAAAAAATCATTTACCAGAAAACTTGACCATAAATCTATTTGCCATTTTAATGGAACTAAAAAGCCTACTAAACTAACTCAAAGGTGAGTAAAATGGAAGAGTTTTCTCTTTGGGACAGAAACTACATAATTCATTTTTATTATCCAGGATGATAATGTTGATGAAGGATAGTCAGATATCAAAACTATGCCTTCAAATGTCCACAGCACAGAAATGACGTATCATTTTCCCTCCACCATCATCCACAGAACACTTTATTTTCCTGGCATCCTCTTTGCTGGATTGATTATTTGATCTACATGGTCTAACGTTGTTTCTCATTACCAAAGAGGGAAAGACAGCTTCTGGTGATGTTTCCAGCAACTCAATTACCCAGCCCCAGGGACAGACAGCGCTCAAGTTTACACCTCACTGGCCAGCGTGGGTCACCTGCTCCATCAGCCATATAAGGAAGCACGACGACATGAGAAAATGGATGTTCAGGAAAGTTCGCTCAAGATCACACATATAATAAATGTCAGAAGCAAAAGTAAACTCAGGTCAGTCTTGCTCCAAATTCGTTTCCTTCACAATGAACCATGTTACTTACGTGGTTCCAGCAAAACCAGGCAGTGATAGAAAATAAAACAACTGCTTCATCACTCAACATTCTAAACTGATACCTTGACAGATAATTGTTCAAGACTACCTGTGCTCACTTTATTCTGAGTTGGAAACAGTTTATATATATCAGCATAAATAAGCATAAATATTTGATGGTTATAAGCCACCCACTTAAAATTAATGAACATGAAACCCCTTGATTTCATCAACCTATTTAATGTCTCTAAAGAGAACAGCAAGTATTAGCAGAATTTCTGAACCAGACATATGTGTTGTTTTCATTAGTTTTCAGACCTAGTCTAGCTTTCTATAAATAGGAAATGCCACATGATTATAATATTAATTTAAATACATGTTAGAATCCAGTATACTTAGGTAAACATGGATTGTGTTCTCATTGAATAACATTACATTTTAAAATGGATAGATTGTGATTATTTTCAGAATTCCAGCACAAGTTAAAACCATTTCTGTATTTAGACTACACAAAGAATTTAAGGTTTAAACCTGAAGACAAATGATTCAGAAATATCCATTCAAGCCACCTCTACCATTATATCCTTAGGAGCCCAAATACATTATACATTTAGAACAAGTTATTCAGATAGACAAATGCAAATGGATAATACAGGCAAAATGCTGGACTTACTCTTCAGATGAATTATTGATGCCATTATTTTGGTGGCTTTTTAATGAGTAGTCTTAGGACCCTCTTATGTCAATACTAAGTATATACATATCCGGGGAGTAACAAATCAGGAATGCTTGGAGCAACAAGTTACAGAATCTTATTTCCAATGACATAAAAAAAAAACAAACTTAATTTTCCCACAAGATAAAAAGTAAAGAAAAGAGCTGTTGCTAGATTTGGCAAGGCTGGTCTATTATTTCAGATCTATCACAGTTTTTTTTTGGCGCTTTTAGCATGTTTGGTGTGGCCCCAACCATCCACAGTTAAAATCTGGTAGCATGAGTGAAGGACATATCCAGTTATTTCTGTGTCTGAAATTTTTTTCCAGGAAAGTGAATCATTCTAAAAGGCACCCTGAACCTCCATGATTTACGTACTTTTGGGAAAACAGAGTTACATGAGCCATGCACATGAGATTGCTGAAATGAGTAAAGAATGGTTAAGATTATCCTAGACCAAAAAACAAAACAAAACAAAACAAAAAAGATTATCCTAGACCAGTCACAACACTTTTACTGTGTATGCACACAAATACCATTCTGTTAACCTACAACACGGAGATGTGGGTTTGACAGACAACTGCCAGACACAACTTGAATGGTAATTGTTATATATAACAGGTTTGTACAGAGAATGCTAATATATTTGTTTTCAAAGAAAAGTAAAACCTGAAATGAAAAGCAACATATCACTGTTTCGGTCATATTTTATTTTTCAGAAGTCAATTAATCCAGCCCACACTCAAGGGGAGGGAATAAGACGAAGGCAGAAATGGTTCGAGGCAGGGATTATTTGGGGCCATTGTATGAGATGTCCACAAAACCACCAAGTAATGATTTCTCTAAAACCGCATAAAACTGAATCTATGCGATACCAGGATTCATTACCTTTTAATAGGGCAATTAACCCCCTTCACAAATATAGTGACTATTTGATGGTGATATATTTATTTCAGGCAATTCTTGTTTACTGAGTCTCTTGATTGAATTTTCTTCAGCTTTTGATGGATTTATTGTTCTCTTTCCTGTATTTTTGTAATTTTCTGTATTCTATTATATATTAGTATACATTTTTTCCAAGCTTATTTATATTATACTGATTAGGAATGATGCAGCATTTATATCACAGCCCCAAGCAAAATATACCTTTCTTTTTCCATCTTCCCATTATTGCCTCATCTTCAAATCAGAAGTTGGATAAAATCATCTGATAATTTTATACCTCATTATTATTATTATTGAGCTCTGACATTATCTTCTATCTATAGAAAACATTATAACCATATTTTCAACAATTATTAATTACTCTAAGGTAAATCTAATACTCAGATGGACTTCACCAAATTAACGCCCACTCATCCACAAAGTCTCAACTATAAATTTCTCAGGGAAAACTTTCCTTTCCACTAGGTGAAGTTAGCTCTGTCTATTATAAATCTTCATAGCTCTATGAACTTTCCCTCCTAGAACTGATACCACTTTATTGTTTAGGAGTATTTATAAGTGTTTGATTAGCTTTAGGTATCTGTATTAGACTGTAGGCTGCGTGAAGTTAAGAACTGTGCCTCTTTTGAGTCATAATTATATCCTTGGTATGTACCTATAATAGTGCCTGGTAGTAAAAAGATGATTATAAACATTTTTGAATTTATAAATACATGAATTTTGATCATCAAGAAAATTTAACCCACTTCAATGTCACATCTGGAAAAGGAAATTTCAGGGAATTTGAAAAATTCCAGATGTCTGAAAAAAACATTGATTCTTCATAAAACAAGGGATTTCGCTTTCATTAAACTGAAAATAGATGTTAAACTGTAGCCATAAAATTTCTATCACTATGCTATTTTTCACACAAAAAGAACAAATATATGGATAAGTTAGGACATTTGAATTACCGTAAAATAAAAATACAATTTTAAAATTTTCTTTGTTTCTTTTTAGGTCTAAGTATTCCTGGGGCCATTTTATTTTATTTTCTCTTATTTTCTTTTTTAGTGAAGAAATTTACTTAATCTTTATTATAAACCCAGTACACATACACAATATTATTGCCATATTGCAGATAATCCAACCATGATATAAGGCAAATTGTTGACTCTCTTCTTTATAAGATTTATTACATATGTTTTCAAATAATTATTTTCATCTTTGTCTTTCATGTATACCCAAATTCTTCAAATGTGAGGGCTTAAAGCAAAATCAAGGACTGTTAATTTTTTAATGTGATTTTATGTTCTTTGCATATTTGGTAGGATTTCATTCATCTGTAGTGTTATTTGAATACTGTGTGTAAGATTTCTTGTCTCATTCACTCACTCACTCATTTGTTCGTTCATTCATAAATCTGTAAAGTTATAGATTCAGCTGCAAATATGTATTAAGTCCCTCCTGTGCGTCAAATATGCTAATCATTACAGATGAAGAAATAATTAGGGTACAGACTCTGGTATAAAGAATTTCTCCCTGCTGTAGGAGAGCTGCATATATAACCATGATGTAAAAATTAGAAAACAAATTGCATAGTTGAGGTACAGTACTTACATAAGAGGAGCAGGTTATCCTCTTGTTAGAGTGGAGGAAGAACACAAGGTCAGTGAAAATCTAGAGGAAAATTTCATTTGTTTTATAGTAGTAAAAAACATACAACATGATATCTATCCTCTAAACAAAATTTGAAGTGTAGAGTTCAGTGTTAACTATAAACACAATGTTGTACAGGAAATCCCTAGAACTTTTCCATTTACATGACTGAAAATACATACCAATTGAACAGCAATTCCCATTTTCCTATCTCCTGTGCCCTTGGCAATGATGATTCAACTGTGTCTATGAGTTTGACTAACTTTGGATACCTCATAAGTGGAATCACATACTATTTGTCCTTCTATAACTAGCTTGTGTTACTTAGCATGATGTCCTCAAGGTTATACCATATTGTAGCTTATGACAGGATTTCCTTCTTTCTTGTGCTGATTAATGTTCCATTGTATACACACTTTCATTATCCACCCAACTGTTGACAGACGCTAACGGTTATTTCCATACCTTGGCTACAATGGATAATGCTGCAGTGAATGTGGGAGTGTAGACACCTCTTTGAAATCCTGATTCAGCTCCTTTGGATAAATACCCAGAAAGTGTGATTGCTACGTCATATGCAATGGGTGTGACGTGACCACTCTTTGCTAGTGTCTAGGAAAGAACAAAAGGTCACAATATTCACTCTCAAAGAAGAGATTAGGTATGTTACCAATGGAGCCCCTTAGTCATCTCAGCCGAAGCCAAAAATAGAGATGAAGTAGTCATGGAAACAGCTCTGGAGAAGCCTCTCATCTAATGGAGGAGATCCCTGGGACACAGGATCCCCACAAGGAGGATATTATGTCAGCAGAAATATTACCAGCTTTGTCCGAAAGAAACAGAGAGAGGATGAAATGAAATTAGGCTGTTAGATTACTACAAATCTATAGGCAGGAAAAATGTTGAAAAAAACTATTCAGTTGAAAACACAAACTACTTTCATGAAAATGAAGGATGACTCAGAAGCTGAAGCTTTAGGTCTAGAGAACTAACCTGAGGGTGTCATTAGAGTAGTCTTGAAAACAAGGTGGGGCTTTGGGCCCGAGGACTGGAACCGAGAGCTACCTAGGATTATTTCCAGGCCTCGGAAGCTAATAGAACTTGGCCAGTGGATTCCAAAGGTACTTGGGACTGGGTCTCCTCACTTCTTTCCTCTCTCTCTCTCAGAATGAGGATGTCTGTAACGGTTATTTCCTGATTGCCCCACTACTATTGTTTGGAAACAGATAACTTGTTTTCTTGCTTCTCAGGTCCACAGATGGACAGAAATTTTGCTCTAGGTTGGATCATACCTGGAGTCTGACCCATATCTGATTTCAATGAATTAGATGACGTGCTTTGGGACCCTTGATATGATAATGTCAAATGAGGTTTGGGACCTTGAGTTGATACTGTAATAGGTTTTTGAGGTATTTTGGGATGTTAGGTTGTGTTGAATATATTTTCCATGTGGGCTGGATACGATTTTTGGTGGGGCAGTGAGCAGACTATGGTAGGTCCCAAACATATCCATATCTTAATCCTCATAACCTGTGAATATACTGTTTTACATGGCAAAAAGAACTTTGCATATGTAATTAAGGATTTTGAGATGGGAAGATATGAGACAGGATTATCTGATGGGTTGATACAATTGCAAGTGCCCTTATAATAGGAAGGCGTAGGGAGATTTAACTAAGGAAAAGGAGATGTGATGATTGGTGTCATGCACTTTAAAGATGGAAGAAAGTTCTTTGAGCAGGTGGTCTCTGGAAACTGAAAAAGACAAAGAATTCTCCCCTGAAGTCTCCAGAAGAAACATGATACATAACAAAATCACAATTTAGAGTACTGTCCTCCAGATATATAAGATAATAAATTTATGTTGTTTTACACCACTAAGTTTGGGGTAATTGTTTACACTGGCCCAAGAAACTAATACATTTACCTTAACAATTTAAAAACAAACTAGTCACTCTTCATACCTAAAAGACAAAGTCCAAATGTAGTGACTTATATGATATCTAAATTCCTATTCAAAAGTATCCTACAAATCACACTTATAATTAAGGGTACTCACGAATTACACTCCCCTTTTCAATGATTCCCTAATATTTCCTGCTAATGTTAGATAAATATGTCATGGATATTTTCCTATGTCAAAGTTCTTTCTACACAACTTTATCACTTGCTAAATGACCTTTTCCTTGATTTTTGGGGGGTCAGCAAAACAGCAGAACAAGAAGTTCCAGTCCTTTCCCACCCCCAAAAAATATTCCACTTATTTAACAAGGATATAGGGAACAAAATACCTTTGAGAATTCTAGAATCCAGTTAATAATTTATAGTACCCTAGATAAGCACAAAACCAAGAATAGCCACACTGAAAAGGGTAAGAATGATTTTACTTTATCTATGACAGCAACTCCCTTAAATCAATATAGCTTTGAACTGGGTGAGAATATCCTGGACTACAACTTCTCTCTCTGAAAGAAAGGGAAGAATGGAGTATGCCTCCAATGCTGACTTTTGAGAGGGCTTCTTGAGGAACAGGTTTCTGTCTCACCATCCTTGGAGCACTGATATTATTGGCATAGTTTGGATGCCCAAAGGCTGCTGAGAATAAAGAGAAGCAGTGATCAGTTTGCTATGGCCAGCATGACTGGTGACTGGGAGCAGGTGCACATCTGAAGCTTTTCTCTTGGGAAGGAGGAGGAGGAGTGGAGCATGTGTCTAACATTCCAGTTCTTCAGAGAGCTGCACAGTATTTTGGGTTCTGCTTCATTTTATTCATAGTGCTGATAGAAGTAGACTAATAGTTCAGATGCCTAGGGGTGGCTGAGAACAAATGAGAGTGGCAGTCACCTTGACTGGGGCTTCCAAGGCTCAGTGCAATGAGGAGAAGTTATACAACTTGAGGCTTTTCCATAGAGGGAGGAGAATAGTAGAGCATGTGTGTGGCATTCTGGCTTTTGAAGAGCTGTTTAGGGGACTTGTATCTGTTTTTCTTAATTTAAGGTACTGATGGGGAGCCACTGAGACAAGGAAGAACTGGGAGATTTGCTGCTATAAAATGCAAAACTGACAGTGCCACAGATACTGGAGGGAGTAAGTGATTACGAGATCCTGAAAAACAAACCAGTAAACTTCTCTATTTGATAAATATGCACAACCCAGAGAAGTCACATCCCTCTAGAGGCCCCAAGAATCTAACCTGGGTGAGGGTGAGGGTCTTCTCCTATAAGAAGCTTGTTCAAAATGTGCAAATGTGGCTTATTTTCAAGCACACAGATCCCCACACAGGCCAGCATTACCCTGATGCCAAAGCCAGATAAGGACACTACAATAAAAGAAAATTATTGGCCAATATCCCTGATGAACATAGGTGTAAAATCCTTAAGAAAATACTAGAAAGTTGAATTCAACAGCTTATTGAATGGCTCATACTGCATGATCAAGTGACATTTACCCCTGGCATGCAAGGATGGTTCAACACTTGTAAAACAATAAATGTGATACACCATGTTAACAAAATGGACTAAAAAAATCACATGATCATCTGAATAGAAGCAGAAAAAGCATTTGACAAAATTAGCATCCTTTCATGATAACAGATTTCAACAAATTAGGTAGAGAAAGAACTTAGCTCAACATAATAAAGCCTATGAAGTGTCCACAGCTAATATCATACTCATGAGTTCATGAAGCTCATAGGTCACCAAACTAACTCTAAGGAGATCTTGTCCAGGACATATCATAATGAAACTGTAAAAAATCAATGACAAAGAAAGAATCTTAAAAGTGGCAAGAGAAAAAAATCTTGTATCCTACAAAGGAAGCCCCATTATGCTATCAGCAGATTTCACATTAGAAACTTTATGGGACAGGAGAGAGTGGAACCATATATTCCCAGTGCTGAAAAAACAAAAAATTACCAACCAAGAATACTCTATCCAGAAGAGTTGTCCTTCAGAAATGCAGAAGAAATAAAGACTTTCACAGATAAACAAATGTTTAGGGAATTCATCACCACTTGACCTCCCTCACAAATGATGCAAGAAATTCTTCAAGTTAAAATAAAAGGATGCTAATTAGTAATATAAAAACATATAAAAATATGCAACATACTGGTAAAGGTAAGTAAAAGGTCAAGTTCAGAATTCCCTGATACTGTATTATGGTAGTGTGTTAACCACTTAACTCTAGTTTAAAAGTTAAAGGACAAGAGTATTAAAAATATATATAGCTTTAATAATTTTTAATGAATACACAATATAAAAGGTAAATTATGACATCAAAAATCATAAAAGTGGAGGGGGAAGTAAAAGGTAGATTTTGTATGCAATCAAATTTAAATTGAAATATCAAGAAAGAAAAACACTAACCATTAAAATAGACATGTTAATGTGATAACAAATATGGGTTATTCAAACAGGACAGGAGCAAAGTTTACTGTATAAAACACAGTCTTAGGAATAAGGCTTACCTACAGTAAGTAAGAAGTTTTTCCCTTGGATTTATTTTTGCTTGAATTCACTTATGTTGCTGAGGTATCTTAAAATGTTTTGTGTTGTTTTGTTTAATCCTTGTTATTTTCATGTACACATATTTGCATATTATCAAATTCTGCAAGCTTTTTAATCTGTTATTTACCCCCCAAATTGCCATACAGGCTGTATTTAACTTTGTGCTTGCTTAATCCTGATTTTAATGATGCTGGACCACATGGAGAATAGGTACAGTAGTATCCTGGCTGTAGCATGTAGTGTTGTTCACACATACAGAGAGGCTGGAAAATGCTGATTGCCCACACATGTATCTTAGATGCTGAGGGTCAACAAGGATAACTACATTGCATTTATGTACCAAGTGTGGTTAAGATGACCAAATTGCATTTGAACTTCCCAAAGCATGAGCACACTTCTTTAGCCACTTACAGCAACCTTCCTTGCCAGTTATGGCAAGTACCATACCTAAGATGACACTATTACTTTGATCTGATCTTAAATCATTATTTTTCTTTAAACATACTTAGATTTTTAACTTGTAGTGTCACTTTGTCTATTATAGTTTTTGTCTGTCATACACAATCAAGAAAATCCCCTCAAATTATGCATAAAAATCCAGCATCAGATTTTTAAAGTTCTAGAATTCTCAGGATTCCACCATAGATTTTTTAAAACAACAGAGCAATAATGGGCCAAAGCATATATGTAATGTGTGTTTTCATGCTAGCTTCACATTGTTGAAAACTTAAAAGTTAAAGAACTTGCTAGAACTCCTAATATCCCTCTGGTTTTGGCAAAGCACTGTCAAATACAATATTCTTGGATCTAGATCCATCAAGAAGAAATTCATTTATTTGGGTGTTGCAATAAAAAATTAGCCAACATGGACTGGGCTCCTTTCTTTTCTCCATTCCTTAGGAATTGTGGAGTGGAGTAAATATAATATGAAATCGTCAAGAACCCATTTCCATAGCACCTGATGCTCATTAGACCCCATTCTTGTCTCAACATGAAAGATCAGACTGGGTGTCTCAGAAGGATCAACAAAAAAAGAGAAAAAGCTCTAGCAAGTAGTGTGGCATGTTAAGGAATTATGTTAACACTTCCTGCTATTGGAGGTAAAACAACTACTTAGTTCCTTGTAGAAGACTGTATGGATAGGATCACATTCAGCTATTGTCCATGTCTTCTATCACATCTGTTTAGAGTCCCTCTTAATATTATCTTTCCAAAGTATTTATTCTTTGAATACTCCAGCAAAGCCCTTCAGTTTGTGAAACACAAGGCCTTAGCTGCTGCTTTAATTCTCACTCTTTCATACTAAGCCTGTAGGAGTACCCTTACCCTTCACTGTGTTCTGTCATCACAGGATCTTTGAAGCACTTTGCAATTCTTTAACTATATTTATATGACATGAATACTTATTCTGCAATCATATTTATAAATAAATGTCTATTATAATCCCAACGAGCGGCATACACAAATACAGGACATACACAGTGCAAGCACTTAAGGCTTATATGGAAAGCAACTACTGTGGCCAGTACAAAGCTATTTGAAAGCTAGATGAACATCAATAGTGCAAATACTTTGTGAAGTTGTTCATTTGTTAAATGTAAAATAGTTATTGGGTCCTTACAATAAAATAGAAACTTCTTCTCCTTACGTTGTAGATGAGTTTTAATAACCACATTCTTTTTTAAAGAAACATTGTAACTCTTAGAAAAAATACTTTTTAAATGAACTATGTGAATTCAGCTTCCAAAGATGCAAGTGAAAAGCAGACTATAGCCAAGAGCTATAATTAACTCCATGCTTATTTGCTAAAATAAATGTGTAATTCTCACTTCTTTCCCTGAATGGAGTCACTGGGGCTACTATCATTAGACTGCCATTGCAGTCCTATCATTATAGAAATAATAAGAAACAGCTCTGGAATCTGCTTTTCTCTTCAATTTAGAGGTAATTTGGTGGTAGAAGCAGAAGCAGAAGTTATTTTTAGATGTACTCTATAATTCTTACAAAGTGATACCTACATCCATTTGTAAATAAACATGATATCTGGTCATTTTGAAGAGTGGCTTAAGGTAAAAATAATAATTTGCATGTGATTATCATACTTTATCAGAGCATATAACTTAATTTTTATTATAAATTCGATTATGATGCAGTAGAAATGGATCCATGTTTCTGTTTTTATAATTTACTCATTTTTCTGTAATTATGAACATTGAATATTTTGAGTATTTCTTACTCAAATGTAGATTTTTCTACAGTGCACCTCTGGTTTATTTGCATCCTGCTGAATCTTAGGCCTGTCTCCTTTTTTTCTCACTTCTGATTCTGTAGGTTTTGTCTTATATCTTAAGGAACTATCACCTAAGTGATGTATACTGCTAAAACCACATTACCAGAACAAGCTTTTCTGCAGTCTGACTCCTCTTGGGTGATCCAGAGGCACAGCAAAATGAGCAAGCATTTATTATATTCTTCCCATTTAGCTGAGGTCTCCAATGGATCAAGGGTATACATTCAGAAAAATGTAAATTGGGCTCTAACAGCCTATCATACAGAGATAAATATTTATATACACATTCTTAAATGAAACTCCAAGTATTGTAAAATAAGGTTATCATTATTCTGGCTCATTTGCTCTTTCTCTATCCATAATTGTTTCACATGTTTCAAAAAAAGGGAATTCCCATCTTTTTCAAATGTTGCTCACAGGCAACTAAGATAACAACTAAAGATTGGATTTGGCAGCTGGGAAGTTAATTGGTGATTTTGAAGAAAGGATCCCACAGACATAGTACAAATAAATCTAGACTGATGTGATTTTACAATAGAGTGGGAGATAAAGAAGTGTTAGATAAAAAAAATATTTAACAATTTGAGTCATTTTACTGTGAAAGGGGACAGGAGAATAAGAAGCCAACTGATAAAGAATCTAGGGTTCAAAAGAGTTTTTGCCTCTAAAATTGTAAATATTACAGCTATCGTTAAGATGATTAGAATGAAATAGAAGAAAGGAAAATATAGATTATACTTTAAACAGGTGTGTTAATTACAGAGGGAATACAATTTAGTGAGGATATGGAGGTATTTGCCTCAGAATTCTGTCATTGTGCATAAAATTAAAAAAGGGTATGGATATGCATTTAGAAAAAAAGTAATTTCAGGAGATTTTGTGGAGGAAGACAAAGTTAAGGCAGAAAATGAGGAAATAAATATGGACTGTGAAAAACTGGTAGATGGGTGGATTGGAAGCCACAATAGGAATGACATACTAATGTAATTAAGTTATTAAAAGAAGGTTAAAGACAGTGATCAGAAAGCAGATAATGTGATTTTAGAGATGATCCCACATTAGAAATACTTAGGTCAAAGGAATGTGTAGCAAGAGGGGAGGGTACATCATTACAAATTAGCAACTCAGGAAACTCAGAGGTGAGGCTGATGATGGACTGTGCAAAAAAGGATAGTTAGAGAAGTAAAGGAACCACTTCTTGGTATTGATGGTCCTACTCATCATCCGCTGATGAAGGAGAATAACCTTATTCATAACTGCTTCGAAGAAGTAGATGGTTTTCAGGAAGGGGCAGGACAGTGTTATCTGGAATAAGAAGGGCAACAACCCCACTTCTAGACTTAGTTATATTTGGGGTGTAGGTGAAAAAGTCATTGTTTTCTTGAGAGAGCCTTAAGAAAACACTGCAATAAAGGGAGAGCAAACTTTCAGATATGGGGCTAAAGATGTTCTAGATTGTTCTGATCATGAATTACAAATTGGAATATCTTGGGGGTCATAAGAGATTAGAGACTGGGTCAGGTGATCAACTGTGAAGAGCCATAAGTGGAATTAGTCTGGGTGGTAAAGCTGAAGCCAATAGGATTGTTCTTTTTGGGGAGACTGAGATGATCAAATGTACTTTGTGATGCATTAGTCCAGAGAGTTTCTTGAGGGTCATGTTAATTAATGATAAATGTAGCCTACTTATCTTTATCAGGATATAGTACTGGCAGTGTTAGGTATAGGAGAGGCATTTGCTTCTATTTTGTTTTTCCTCATCTCTTTCCCAAAGGCAAGACATTATCTGACCCCTTCTTAGGCTGACACGAGGACAGAGGAGAATTAGAAAGCAGTACATTAATTTCATTGACTCTTGTAACCTGCTGCCTTCATGCACTCTAAGTTGAAAAGATTTTTAATAGGATGCTTTCTTGGATTCTTTGGAGACACTGCTGTTCCCCAACAGTTATCTTCGTACGATTCCCCTGAACCGAGTTAATGCACTTCATTGCATTGGTGGCTCACTCCCTACTCTGGCTACTAGTACACATCTAGATTCTCCTCTTATAAGGCTGATTTGTCATTCTCTGTAGTCCTTTTGTTTACAATTTAAAGTATTCTCATGTTAACTTCCTCTCATTCATGGACCACACATTTTTTTGCTCAGTGAATTATAGGAGCACAGCTTAATCTTAGCACAGAATCCTCTTGCTCCCTTACCTCATTGCCAAAGTAGTTAGTTCAGTTCTCAGTCTCTAGATTTCCCAGACAGGAGTAGCATACCAGTTTACAACCTCCTTCACTTTCAGTAAACTCATTTGAATACCGCTGAGGTGTCCACTTGAAGCACCCTCACTGGGCTTGCGGTGGGAGGCTGGAACCCCACCCAACACACACATACTTGCCTCTCGGGGACTGTGGAATTCACTGTACAGTAGCAAGCTCCTACAAATAAATTTTCTTCAAATGTTCTTATCTTCAAACAACCTGACCCTTTTATATTTTAGTGTTGTTAGTGGATTCTAGAGTCATACAGCACATTATAAAATAAAACAAAAACAGCCAAACACATTTACCCATTTTTAACTCTTGTGTATGACCTAGCACCCTTACTTTCCTATATGATACCTTTTATATCTCCATGCCTTGTCTATATTTTAATTTTAGGTTACTCTCATCCTTTTCTGTTCAATTCTTCAAGTGGCAATTAGTAACACCACCCTCCTACAGGAATCCTAAATGTTATGTAAAATGCAGCCCTGTGATGGATTATCAGGCCCAACTGGGGCAAGATAAGAGTTCGCGTAAATAAAAGGTGCAAAAGCTAATCCAAAATGGAATAGGTTGGTGTCAGAATTAAGATTTGGAAGGTGTAGTTATCAGAATTTTTCATACATTTTCTACTTTTGAAATACAGGCTCTCTTCAGAACATTGGATTCACAAACATAACTTTTTTCTTGCTCTACTTCTGTATTGATGTTAATATTTTTATAACAGCTAGTTTTCGAGATATTTGGAAATTATTTCCTTTCTTTGCCTCATAATTTTAGGGATTTTAATTTTTAAATTGTAACACTTTTTCTTAATTTACTATTTATTTTACCTACTTATATAAATTTTTCATCTCAAGGATATAGACACTAATATTTTACATACGATATTTCCTGTCTGATGCTTTTCTTTTTATTATCCTTATAATTTCCTCGTTGCTTATATTTAACACTACATTAAAACATTTTCCTTCTTTAAAAATCTATTTGACAAATTTTTGGATCTGGCTTTAATCCCTGTCCAAACAAGCCTCTGCTATACATAATCCCAAGGGAAAATGTAGACCCTTTTTCTAGAAAAAACGTTAAGAGGTAGATAGAAAAAGGAACACTCATAGTCTAATAAATATTTAGTCATTATGTAATTTACCTGAAAGCCATGATAGTATCTGTCCTTCATGTGGGCTTATTGTAATAATTAATTTTATGGGGTTTAGAAAACTTCATGAAATGGGAATCTCTGAGCTATGTATTATATAATATTTGAGATGACTAAGTACAAAATTATAAATTGGGTTATAGAGCTTAAGAGAGCTCATTTTCAATAAACAGTGCTTTAAATCCATACCTGCAAATTTAGAAATATGAATCTTGTTCTAAACACATGAAATAATTCCTTGACATTTTTATCTCACAGTTGATCAGTTCAATTTGGTCAAGAGAGGGTGTGATGCAATAATATTCACTTAGAAATATTTCGATAGATAATAACAGGTTTTAGGTAGATTATACTCTTTTTTATTGATTTACATCCAGTGCAGAGCATACTGAGAAACCAAGATGGATCCATCAAATCATACTGTTTCTACTTGGATATGTTGATAATCCTCATCTTTGCTGTCCTGGAAGATTTGTCTTTGGTTATCACACACCGAGGCCCATATTTTTAATAATGGGCCATCTTTTAATAGGACCCTAAGCTCTACTGTTCATTTCCACGTCATTATAGCCTTCTGATAATAATCCAACCATGGATGAACTCACCTATCCCATTTCTTCATGCTGCATCCAAAGAGACAGATTGTGTGGTAAAGAATACTTAAGTCACTTAAATGGAAGTTTTTGATGATCAGTCTGGTGCAGACACAGAATAACACCATTGAGTGGCATATGAAAGGAAAAGAGATCTATTATACTCACAGGTCCTGACGAGAGAGGTGTGGCATGCCACACAGGGAGCTATACCTAAGGAGCATCAGGGAGTGGGCTCCACCAAACAGGTGCGGTGCTGAGAGCAAGGACTCTCGGAGGTCAGGGTGGAATACACAGGCGGACGTGAGGGCATTTTATCGATGTGTTTGAGTGTCATTAAGTCAGTCAGCGGAAGACAAGAAGGTGAACCTGCGGTAGGGACCAACCAGCCTTATCAAACTGCTGCATCTGGTCATCTGAGAGGGTGTTGACAGACCATTTGTGGGAATGTTGTGGCATTAGAAAATTGTGAAGTTTTTGACATTTACGATTTTCAGAGATGTAACTTTCTACAGAAACTCACAAGCAGTACACATTGGTCCACTTTCAAATCCATGATCAAAATTTCTAAAACTGGCAATCCCTGGTCAACTAACTCTGTCACTCTCCACAATGGTCATTTTATTCTTTTGAATCTATCTTCCACTCTATTTACCTTTCTACCCTCTGTCCTTTGGAATAAAAGAACCATCTTCTTTCTATCTAAGGGTAATCCTTTCCCTAACATTTAAGATAAAGATTATATCATCTCTTCCTTGATTTTCTTCTACTTCTCAATATGTCCAGCCATACTGGTTTTAAAACATATTCTTTTTTAAATAAAGCAACTTCATTTCACTGATGATCTCCATCCAGTTACACATTTGTCTCTTTTAGCCATACTACATAAAAAGACCTTACTGATATTCAAACTTCATTTTCTTATTTTCACTCACTCTTTGGCCCACTAGGACCCTTGGGCCATCAATCTGTTGAATAAGAATTTTCCTAAAGTCACCAGTCACCAGTGCTTGTCTTCAGGAATGAAGCACAACCATGTCCACAGCAGTTGTTAAAATAACAAAGTACTCCAGCCCTGAGACTCCTCCCCAGCCAGTCCTCTCCGCCTCTTGCCCATCAGAACCAGCCTCAGTTTATGAACCCTTTTGCCAAACTCTCCAGGAACCTGCAACTAAAAGACTTGCTCATCATAACAGGGCTCTTCAGAGTCCTGCTTTATCTTAACAAACAGTATCTGATCAGTCACTGTCCATATAACTTGTGGCTTTCCGGTCAATTATATATATATATATATATACTTCCATAGCTTAATGAGTACAAATGATGATGCATAAATTGACATATTCAGTCCAGCAATTTCATTTAAGCATCAGACCTGTGTATTCAATTGCTTTATTAAAATCTCCACTTGACTGTTTCAAAGGGAACTCAAACTCAACTTGTCCAACACAGAACCCAGGAGATCTCCTTCTCACCCAAGCCTGCTCCATCTCCCCATTAGTGGATTGTCCTTCAACTCACTCAAGAAATGAGCGTTGATGTCTTTATTGATTTCTTTTCCTTTCTACCCATATCTTGAATCTCTCTTGAATCTGTTCATTATTTTCAATATACATCATTTCCACACTAATCTAAGGTGGCTGTATTTTTTTTCCAGATTATTTCTGTAGTTTTCTATTTATTCCACCTCCCACTATTTATCACACAACATCAAATTCCAAAAGCAGCCAAATCTGGCCATGTTAAGATTTCAAGGTTAATTTAAAATTCCAAAAGCCTCTTACTGCTCTTAGGGTAAGGGCAACATCATGATATTCCAATTCATATATTTGGTCCTACCCTTTTCACTAGTCTCCACTCACTCCTTGTTTTCCTTCATGATTATCACTATAGGCATACTTACCTTTTTTTTCTATTGAAATATAGTTGATATACAATCTTATATTGGTTTCAAATATACAACATTGTTGTTCAGCAGTTATACACATTATTAAATCCTCACCCCAACTAGTGCAGTTACTTTCTATCAACATAGGAAGATGTTACAGCACCATTGGCTATATTGACCATGGTGTACTTCCATCCCTGTGACCAACTTTTATTATGATTGAGATTTTTGTGCCTCTTTATCCCCCTCACCCTCCCCACCCACCCACCCTAACTCATTCACATGGTAACCATCAGTCACTTCTCAGTGTTATATGCATACTTATTTTTTTGTAACCCTATGTTCCCTTATGCATCAGGGCCATTATTACAAATGCTATTCTCACTCCTGAAATAATCCTTTACACAACCATCCCAAACTCCACTCAAGTGATTTGCCTAGCTAATTCTCATTCATCTTTCAGATCTGAGCTAAATTATCTGTGAATTCCTAAAGCCCATTACATTAGCATAATTTCTTAACACCATGTAATTCTTCTTTATTACAATTATCAAATTATAATTTTATAATAACTTAAGCTCTTGCATACATGCAGACAGACATTAAATAGCTAAATTGACCCAGAGTAAGGAGTATTCATGTTGTATATTACTAAAGATGGTAAGGGATGGCATCCTATAATTAAGCCCAGTAATAATTTAGCAAAGAAATACATAAACATTCATTCCAAATTGGAATATACATATAAACATACACACACCTACACACACACACACACATATATATATATATATATATCCTTCCTGCCCATATTAAGAAACATATCAGACAAGGTTTTGCCAATAAATAATTTTTAGAGCTAAAATTACCAATAAATAAATAAATAAGGAAAGAAGGGAGGGAGGAAGAAAGTTAGATTATAAAACTCTTGAGATAAGAGGTATATTAGATAGGATTCAAAGTTTTACATCTATGTACTTTAATTAATTATTTTCCTGAAATAATATGAAAACACATAAAGAGAACTGAAAGTTGGATATAAAATATTTACAACCCAATTTTGAGGTCAACTTATATTTGTAGTTGATTTGCATTTTTTAATTTAAATTTATTCCTATATCTTTGTTATAATACAATAAAGTTAGAAAATGGAAAATTATATATGATATATATACCTTTCTTTAATACTTGTAATATCTTGGAAAGTATTTTTGAAATAGAATATTTTATATTTAATGTTCTTATCATTAGATGGGCTTAGACTATTTAATGGAGTTAGACTTAACTTACTTCATTCTATCCTTTTTCCCATACATGGGAAATAATATTTTGTATGATTTTATTTCTTAATTCTTAATTCTTTCACTAAATTTGTTAATATTTTTAATTAAGTGAATTCATGAAATGCGGTTAAGGAATTAAACATTTGTTACTGGATGTGTCATCTTTCACAATATAACAATAAGGCCATTACAATAAAAGAGTGGAGGGGTCAGACATTGTTTTTAGTAAAAGCATCATTCTAGAGGGTATCTTGGTGACAGTAGCTTGTGGTTAAGGTCATGTCAAGTTTCCATAAATCCCTACTGAAACCACTCTTATTGCTTACAGATTTATAAAACACAGTGACACAGAAAGCAGAAGGCTGTAATCACTATGTGAAGGAATGCTCCTCAATAAGTAAATGATGAGAAGACTTAAGTTTAATTAAAGGAAAATGGGGTTCTTAAATGTTTTTGAATTGATTCCTGGAATAAGAATTTTATGATTATTCCTTTAGTAGAGTGTACATATACATATATGGGTTTCTCTGTGTGTGTGTGTGTATGTGTACCCTTCATCTCTATATCATTCACATAAGATTTTGCCAAAAGAATAACCCTTAGAACTAAAAATACCAATCAAAAAGGAAGAAAAGAAGAAGAAAGCAAACAATTAAAGAAATTTGATTCTAATTTAGAGCAAAGATCTATATGGACTAAACATGAACTAAATATTCAGATCCATTCCACTTACCTATAAATACAAACTTTTAACTGCCAAGTTCAAGAAATGAGTGAAAAAAATACTGAATTAATCAGCAGTTCATAAGAAAGAAATAACATTAGAAATTTAAAGTCATTAATAGCTGCAATCAGGAAAACAGAAAAAAAAGCAGAATATTTAACTCAAGTAAGTCCTTAATAGAGCATAGACATTATAAACAAAAATTACTTCAGTAATTTTGGGTAGGGGAAAAATTTGTGATCACAAAGTTTACTTATATAAAAAATGACTGTTAAGCTCTCTAATGTAATGGGTGGCATAATCAGCAGAGTAGAAATTGCAAAAAGATTAAGTTAATGCATATTATGAGAAAATTCAAGATAATACACTTAACATAAGGATTCCAGAAGTAGAAAACAGAGCAAATAAAGGAAAATTAATTGAAGACACTTTTCATTTGAGTGAAAATGGAAGCTAATCACAACCAGGAAAAAATTACTGATATGAGAATAATGGAAAAGAGTCATTCTAAAAAATATAATCCTCTCAAAAAAATTTTTAAACAGGAAACATACATTGATCCCATCATTGTCTGACAAACAAAGAGTTTAAAAAACATATAAAGGTCTTCCAGTAGTCCTCAGAAAGCCCCAGAACTGAAAGCAAGTTCTCATGATTACACTGCTGTACAGACTTGTAAATCATACAATAATGATAATAAATTTCTCTTCCATAGAACATTTCTTTACTACGTGCAAACTGTCATTACCAAAATTATTTGTTCTCTATAATCATTATAGTAGGAGAAAGTCATTACTTCCACTGCTGTTACCAACTGAAAAGAAAGGTCAAGTAAATTGTTGAGTGATTGACAGTGGCTCTGAAAATAAAATCAAGGGCTTTTAAAACTAAATTTCAATCACTGTGCTTAAAATGAAAAGTAAAACCTGAATGAGAAAAATCCTGGATTTTTCTTTTGAAATGATTTATCAAGGAGACAGGGAATGGTCTAGTCAGAAATTAAAGTATATCCAAAATGTATTTTTTTAAACAAAGGACCTAAAACAATAAAATAAATTCTTTAAGAAGTTTGGATTTTGTATAAGTGGTATAATCTCTAAAGTCTCAGTTGAATTACATAATTTCCATTCTGGATTCGAATAAAATAACCAGCAATCCTAGTATGGGCTCAGCTTCATCTTTACTACTGCTAGGTATCCCTGGGGCAACTACAGAACCTTCACAGAGTTAATTCATTCGATCTTCAACTTCCATAAATCTAACAAAAGTAATAATGCCTATTTTACATGCTACAAGGTGCCTCATTTCTAACTTTTAGACTATAAATAATTCCATTTAAAAGTTTGTAATGATGAAAATTATTTTAAAAACTTGCTTAAACACAAGCAAGGAATTAGACTTCTTCATGTACTCAGATGTAATTATAAAAATATACAAAATATAAGAATTCCTTAAGCATTAATGCTTTATGGATATTACACTTTGTAGTTGTATAAAAGGCCACCACATACATGTAATTACAAAAAAACCCCTAATAATCTTTAAAACCATTTACTTGACTCTATTTTATTATTTAAGATCATTTCTATCAAATAAAATTTACATGAAATAAGAATAATTATTTTTAAAATTTAAAGATTTTCCTCCCATTGTGCAGTAGCTGAAGCGTGGAATGATCTGACTCTTAGTAAATGGAAAACAACCAAGAAGTTGTGGTGAGCTATCAGATACCCTGATTTGTTTAGAGGCAAGGAAATAGGCATATTAAGATAATTAAAAGAGCATACCACGTTTAAAGCCTAGTTATAAGGTAAAAAATATATATATCCACACATTTGTATGTATATTTATTTCAAAATACTATATTTAAAAGTTAACAAGCGAACTGACAAGAGAAAAATATAAACAGGGGTAATGGTATAGGGAAAAACAAAGCATGGTCTAGTCTTCCATAAAAGACTGAACAGCCAAAAAATATTGAGGAAAAGACTACACAGCTTTGAAAGAAAACTATATAATCCTATCATTTTATTACCATGAACGTTCTTATGCATATAGTCAAACTATAATATTATAAATAAAGACATAATATAATATAAATAAAATATATAATATGCATTTTATATTTCATCCATATACAATATAAAAATATAATATAACATAAATATAAATATAATATAGTCAAACCAAAGTAATACTGAGACACTCAAAGAATCAGTGGTAGTGTAAGTATATACATATTCTGAAAGAAATTAGTATTAACAAACCAAACGATAATTCAAATAAAAGTGTAAGAAGATGTTAAGTGAAAGAAGTGATAGTAAGTCCTGAATGTACTGGTACGCAGAATAGGACTCAAGCTATTTTAAAATGTCCTTCAAAAGCTAATGCTAATGATGAAAATAATTCTTAAAATGTTTTTTAAAGTGATTTATTGTAAATGTATTACTGTATATATTAGTTAGTATATATTTATGATTATTCTTATTGTTAGTAAGACAGATATGAGAAAAATGCATGCAAAAGGTTGAGAGAGCAGAAATAACTTCTAATTTCAACAGAGGAGATTGAACAGTACATTTAATCAATGATAATTTTAAACTTTCAAGTAAAATATAAAACTATAATGGAGAAAGAAGAAAAAATGATTAATTCAAATAGAAATTTTAAAGGGGAAACAGTTCTACAGAAAAGTCATGAGTCTGACAGATCATCTGGGAAAATAAAAAAGGATATCTACGATTGATTAGAATACAAATATATAAAATTCATCACAAAGGAAAAAATTACTTCATGTCAACTAAGAAATGAAGATGAGAGTAGGAAAAAATAGCAAAATAAATGAAACTTCTAAATTCAGAATTAGAATAGAGCAACAATAGAAAAACAATACCCTAAAATCTGTAGAGGAACATGCTCCTGAACTGGAGTAAGGACTAGGCATATATATTAAAATTATCAATGTAGTCATGTCAAAATTGCAGAAAGGATACCTTTGCCTATATGATTTGGGATTGGAAA
The DNA here is from genome assembly GCA_032199065.1 of Smutsia gigantea. NCBI lineage: Eukaryota > Metazoa > Chordata > Mammalia > Pholidota > Manidae > Smutsia > Smutsia gigantea. The sequence goes on from JAVSCE010002777.1 coordinate 359,590, forward strand.
AAATGGAGCCACTATAATGAATAATGAATCTGTAAGGAGGGACGTTTTCAAAATGATGAAGGGAAAATAAATCACTCAGCTTAAAATTACGTATCTTGTCAAACTAGCAGTCATGAGGGTGGCAACTAAATATACTTCTAGAAATAAAAGGACTCAGAAAATTTACATCTAGACACCTTCATGGAGAGAACTGCTGGAGGTTGTACTTCAGCCAAGTCCATTTGCAGGTCCACCAATCTCTGGGACCAGAGGGTAAGAAGAGACCCAAGAAAGAGGCATGTGACCACAGATTGGTAGGTGGTAGTTTTAGTAAGCAAGGAACTTAGTGTGAGGCTTTTCCTGGGCAGTCACAGAGACCAGTAGGTCTCCACAACTGTAGAGCAGAATCTTAAAAGTTTACATAGAGACCTTAATGGGGTTCAGTCTCGTTTAATGTCCAGATGGTCTCAACACCACCTTCCTCTCTCCAGGTTGTGTCCTTGGGGAAGCTTCTAGAGTGGGGAAGGCAAGTGAAAGGCACATTCCAAGGAGAGGTCACAAGGGGGATCCCCCATTGCCCGGGCCCAGCTCTCTGGTCAGATGATCAAGTCCTCTTGATGACCATCTCCAGCACCACTCCACGGCAGGTACAGTAAGGAGAGGTAAGAAGAAAAGGTAACAGTTACCTATTTCTTGGTTATTTAAAACATTATTTTAAAAATTGTGTTCAGTGTGACCGCAATTTTGAATATATCTTTAAGGATACATTTCTAGAAGTCTCTAAACTGAGGAATAAACTTATTTGATAATGGATTTGTGAGAAATTTGTCTTCTGTCTTTAAACTTAATATCCTATTTTATTCATCAAGAATTTAAAAATTAATTATTCGTGATGACTTTCTTTCTGTATCCCACATATACTGTGCATTTATCAGTAAGTCTTCCTCAAGAATGTCTTCATTGTTATTATTGGCCCTGTCTTCTTCCATACAAATTTTAGAGTAAGTTTGCTAAGTTCCATTCAAACCCTGCGAGAATTTAGTGATAGAGTATTTTGATGAGATTTTACATTGCTAAAATGTTATCTTCTTATATCCTTGAAGAAGTCATATTTCTCCAGTTAGTTTTGTCTTCTTCAATGCCTTTCCACATAGTTATATGACTTTTCTCCAAAAGGATGTGGTCTTATGAGGTGAATATCTTTATTTTTGTGTGGTTGAAATTTTCTCTTTATTTCATTTTCTAACACTTTTTTCCTAAGCATAGAAAGTGATATTTAATATTTAGACATTGCTCTTTTTATCCCTCTTTATCCTTTTAGCCTTAATAGTTTAGTTTATTCCTTTCCAATTATTATAAATGTTACATTTGATTTTGTTCCTTACTAAGTAAGCTCTTAGGACCACCCCTACCTACAGTGATGAATGGAAGAGGTCATAGTGGATATCCTTATCTTGTTCCTGATTTTAAAGGTAATGTTTTTACATTTCTGTATTAACCACAATAATGTTTACCTTGGGTTTTTTTTTTCTTCAGATACCCTTTATCATGATAAGGAGTTCTCTTCTATTTATTTGTTAAGAGCTTTTAGCAGGAAGAGTACTGAATTTAACTATATACATTGTTTGCAGCTTCTGAAATGATCAATCACATTTCCAACTGTAGTTTTATAATTTAGTTAGGTTCCTGCATGTACTATACTGATTTTTTTTTATACAGTCAAACTACCTTGCCTTCTTGGAATAATATAGCTACACAAGGTGGTTTGTATAAAATAATATATGTGTACACATATAGTTCATGTATTATATACATATTCATATTGGATTCAGTGCGCTTATATTTTGTTTAGAATTTTAAAATGTATTTTTGCAAGTCCATTTTGCCTATAGTTTCACATTCTTCCACTGTTTCTGTCTAGTTTTTTTTTTTGGTTTTTATTTATATGATAGTAAATATGAGCCAATACTTCAAAATGAAATCTGTGGTGCTGAATCTCATTTCTGTCATAAAGGTACATAAGCCCAAAGTATTTAAATTATGTGTTAAACAAATCACATTTAATCAATCTGGGTTGAAAAGAGTATGGTGAAAGGATGTTTGCCATGGAATCTGTTGTAATATAAACAATTGGCCCTTGACTTACCTAGTCTACACAGTTAAATATTTAAGTTTGCTTTTCTCACAACAGAGTATGTCTTTCTTTCAATTTTACATTTATATAAAATCATTTGAAAGAGGTGTCTTCCTGTGTGAGATTTTAAGTTTAATAATAATTTATGCACTCATTTTAAAAGAGTCCACTGTCCAAAGTGAACCAAAAGATTACTACTGAAGATCTGATACATAATGGCTAAAAGTGTGCAGTTAATTTGTGCCCAAGAGCTGTTTGCCATATTAACTTATATTTGTATATAAAAGGGTTGTTTTTCATATTGAATCATTATTAAGCCTGGACATTTTTAATGTGGTGACTATTAAGGCGCACAGATTTGAGATTTTACCAAACAAACAAGCATGAGAAATATTCTGTTTATGTAACTCATTTTCTGATAACATCCCAGGTACTTTTGAATTGCAAAAGGGTAATAAAGACTTCTGTGTTACCAAACACTGTCTCCATTTCCTTGTGGCCAAAAAGCTCTATCATATTTCCCACACATCTTTGTATTTAGGAAAACAATATGCCACTTACGTGAGCAAAACTGATGGACCTATGGCGTGTAATCATTTTCAGGTATTTGTCCACATACTCTCTGTTCTCCAAGCCTGACCCATGGAAACTTCCCAGGCTAGCTACATACACTCTCTTTCCCTTCTTTTTTTTTTTCACATTCTCTATTTTATGAGGAAATTTTCATTTAAAATCCAGTCACACCAGTGACTTATTTCAAGAACATTATCATTTAATATTGTGTAAGGCTATGTCGTTCCATTCCAGAACTTACTACAATATTAACATACACTAGTAAATACTCTAACCTATAAACCAAAATGTTCTACTTCACTCTTGTATGCCATTATACCTTGTAAACTGGCTGCTTACCAGGAAAAAGCATGTATTGGCAAGTTTTGTTTTTCTTACATTCTCCTACTAATCTTACCAAAATAGACAATTACAAAAATCGTTCTGTGCAGCCAACCATGTGATGAAACACAGGGAGTTATTCTTATTATCCACTCAACTTTCCATGCTAGATTTCTTTTTAAGTGAAGGACATAGATTTTCCTGTTTTGACACATACCAGAGGCATTATCATTTTAGCATTATTGAGTCACTAAATACTATGGTTGTGTCATTTCATCTTCACATTTGGAGCCTTAGTATGAGAATGACCATCAAATTATATATTTACTTAGGAACCTTAGTGACTTAACATACATAAGTCAACTTACATACTTTCAAAAATAGTCTTCCTATATACTTAAATGGCTTACACACCTGTAAATGGCAATGTAAACAAGATGTCTGGGAATCTGAGGCCTATTCTGCTCCCACTCATTATCCTTTAAGTTGACTTATTAAGGTCAAGTAGCTCATTAGTCCACCAAGGGTTTTTTCAAAAACTCATGAATGTATCATTCTTATTCTTACCTCATGTGTACCTATTTTATTGAATTGATCCCTTTGTCCTATTTGTTGCAACAAAAACTACCCAATTTTACAGTCACATCCCCTTAGGAACTCTTCTATTCCTACTGCAGTACACATCAGACTCCATTCTCCTTGAAATATCCCTGAACTAACAATAATTCTTGTTGAAATCACACTTTATATTGTATATTATATCCTATATATATATATATTGTAAATATGATGGTATATAAAATGCACATATTTATAATGCTGATACTATCTTTCCAATTTCATATCCCCTCCAGATGAAGACCGTATTTTTTTTTAATCTTAGATTACTTACAATTCCTGTTGCAGAACAGGATAAGAAAATGTAGTAAATGCTTCACTGATTAACAGAATGGTTTTTTAAAACCAGGATAGAGGGGAGAATTCAACTTACCATGGTGATCATCAATCACATTGTGAAAAATGAAACATTAGGTATGAAAAACATTTTTGATCAAAACCAAATTTTCTCATCTGAAAGGGAGACACTTACACCAAAGAATGCTGTTTGAATCCAAACTCAATGTTAATTTGCTTTCCCTGTTTAATTCTGCTTTTTTTTTAGAGTGGGAGGTTCTTCCACATAAAAGAGCAATCATTGATTGATCAAGTGTATCACTGATAAATCAAATGAGACTATACGGATTCACAAACATTCATTTCATCATTGACACAGACTGTACTTGGAGACCGGGAAATCTGTCATGACTTTGAGACCTTAGAAAATTCTAAGTAAACAAACTTAGAATAAAATTTTTGTCTAAGCAAATCTATTTCAGCTCCCATCTATTTCAACCTCATGTATATTAATTAATTTTATTCCAATCTTTCCCAAAGATAGAGTTAAATATACTTCTTGTGACTTTAATTCAAGCTGATATTTCATCACAGATGACTTTTCTTGTAAAAATATCATCATCTGATCTATGGTCTTGTTACTGATTTAACTAGGGTTGGGCTTAAGCAGTTCACTCAGTTTATTCTTTTGGTCAAACTTGAACTTTTCAACTGTGTTCTTGATTCAGTTCAATGTCGTGATTGTAGGCAAACGAACACTTTTCAAACTAATTCTACCTATTTTTCATATATTGTGCTGTACTGTATATATTACCAGGAATCCTATCTAATTATACAAAAAAACCATTTCTATTCCCCCATATGACATACTTTATCCTGCTCAGTATTGTTATTAACAGTTAAATATATAAACAAGTTGAGATAACAGATAAATATTTAACCAAGTTGAAAAAGTTTGATTTGATGTTTTTCTAAAACAGAGTTACATCTGGTCATAAAATAAAGTATTTTGATATTATCTATACCTAATTTTCAAAGAATGTAACGTATGAGAGAAAAGTTCCACATGGAAACTTTGTGACAATTACAGCCAGTGAACTCTTTAATGTTTGCCAACATTACAAAAATATCATAGAATACTGTGAATGCACATACATCCTGACAGGGACTTCAAATATATATCAACCTCTACGACATATCAGTGAAGCATTTTTAGCCACATCTTAATGTACAATATGTGCAATAATTTTCCTTAAACATGCATTATCCACTTTTCCTTTAATGATGTTCATAATTTTTAATATAGGAGCTTTATATTTTATGCAAATTTATAAATATTTTCCAGTACATATTAAAACTGCATTGAAGCTTAGAAAGTTTAAGAAAATATTTTAAAGTACTATTATCAATTGTACAAAAGACAAACACATAGGTATATGTATGTGTCTATAAGTATACTATATATACTGATACAGATGTGTAAACACATTAAGAGTGACAAAAGTTTGCAACCAAAGTTTGACAATATATTAGTTCTGGGATGAATACAAATGTGGATACTCATATTTTACCCAATGTGTTTCTACGTATTTAAAATATTTTATAAGAATATCTGTTTAGACTTCCCTGGAATATGGCGGTGTGAGCAGGGTGGCAGAAATCTCCTCCCAAAACTATATAAATCTACGAAAATACAGCAAATACAACTATTCCTAAAAGAGAGACCAGAGCACACAGGAAAGTGCACAGAGTGCAGCCACACCTGGGAGGACTCAGCACCCCACGAGGCGGGTAAGATACGGAGCCGTGACCCGGCGGCACCCAAGCACTCACCCAGCTCAGCGCGCCGATGGGAAGAGAGGATTCGGAGCCGGGAGGGAGTGGAAGAGCAGGCCCGCGAAATAAACAGCCCCAGTGGTCTGCGCCGGGAGCGCTGACACACATCACGTGGTGCATCGGACATTGGAGAGGCAGAAGGTGCAGGTTTTGAGCCGGGAACACACCGGGACCGTGCAGCCAGCGCCCAGGGACAAGAGAAAAGCGAGGGCGGTTGTAGTGGTCTCAGAGAGGCGGGGGGCCCAGCGAGGGAACACCATCGCCCTAGTGGGCTCAGCCCTGCAGGCTGGAAGTCCTGGGGAACTTCAGTCCCCTTTGCTGCTGACAGAGAGAAGGGAGCAGACACGCTGGAACTTTATACAGAAAACAATAGCCTCCCATTCGTTCCCGCCCCAGCCAAAAAGCGGCACGGCCGCGACTGTGGATTAGTGGAGCAACAGCGACACCTACAGCACGCATAGAGAATCCACTGCAGGTGGGCTTTTTTTTTTTTGCTCGTTTGTTTTATTTCTTGCCTTTTTTTTTTCTTTTTCACTTTCCTTTTTCTTTCTTTCTTATTTCTCTCTTTTCTTTCTCTTCCTTTTTTTCTTTTTTTTGCTTCCTTGTTTTTTTGTGGTTTTTTTTTTTAAGCCTTAAAGAGCCCAGCTGACATACATGGCACCTACCAGCAACCACTCCTATCAACATGACAAGACAGAAGAACATGATACAGACAAAAATCACCAAGACCCAGACAACCTCTGAGAAGGAACCTGAAGGGATGGAAATGCAGAATCTTCCTGAAAAAGAATTCAGAATAAAAGTCATAACCATGCTGATGGATCTACAGAGAAATATGCAAGAGCTAAGGGAAGAACTGAGGGAAATCAGGAAAGATAATGCAGAAATGAGTCAAGCCATGGCGGACTCAGCAGCAGACTGGACGAGATGCAAGACACTGTTAATGCAATAGAAATCAGAGAACAGGAATACAGAGCAGCTGAGGCAGAGAGAGATAAAAGGATCTCTAGGAATGAAAGAATATTAAGAGAACTGTGTGACCAATCCAAAAGGAACAATATTCGCATTATAGGAGTACCAGAGGAAGAAGAGAGAGAAAAAGGGATAGAAAGTGTCTTTGAAGAAATAATTGCTGAAAACTTCCCCATGCTGGGGAAGTAAATAGTCTCACAGTCCATGGAAGCCCACAGATCTCCTAACACAAGGGACCCAAGGAAGACAACACCAAGACACATAATAATTAAAACGGCAAAGATCAAAGATAAGGACAGAGTATTAAAGGCAGCTAGAGAAAGAAAAAAGATCACCTTCAAAGGAAAACCCATCAGACTAACATCAGACTTCTCAACAGAAACCTTACAGGCCAGAAGAGAATGGCATGATATATTTAACACAAAGAAACAGAAGGGCCTCGAACCAAGAACACTGTATCCAGCACGATTATCATTTAAATATGACAGAGGAATTAAACAATTTCCAGACAAGCAAAAGCTGAGAGAATTTGTCTCCCATAAACCACCTCTACAGGACATCTTAAAGGAACTGCTCTAGAGGGAAGCACTCCTAAGGCTAAAAAGCTGTCACAAGAGAAAATAAAATCATAGCAAAGAAAGCAGACCATCCAAACACTAACTAAAGGCAAAGAATAAAACAGGTAGTATATAAAGATTGGAGGAGGAAGAATAAGAAGGGAGAGAAATAAAGAAACATCAGACTGTGTTTACAATTACTTAACAAGAAAGTTAAGTTAGATTGTTAGATACTTAAGAAGCAACCCCTGAACCTTTGGTAACCACGAATCTAAAGCCAGCAATGGCAATAAGTACATATCTATCGATAATCACCCTAAATGTAAATGGACTGAATGCACCAATCAAAAGACACAGAGTAATAGGTTGGGAACTCTCAGCACTTCAGACACTCCATATCCATGACTGGCAATGCAGCCCTGAGGGCCCCCACTGTGATACGCAGCCTGTTGCTCCTACCTCCCGGCAGGCACTGGTCCTGCGCACCTGCTGCCCCCACAATCACGCTGGCCAGCTGGAGTGTCCTCGCATAAGGCACCTACAGGTGCATAGCACAGAGGCTCCTCATCCCTGCGTGCTTGGCCTACAGGACCTGTGATTGGAGGCAGGCACTATAGTTGGGAAGGTTAAAAAAAGATCTTTCCTCCCAGCAGGTGCCAGTTCTGCTTAATGTGACCCCTGCCATTGTTACAGGTGCTCCCCAACTCCAGTGTGTAGAGCTTCTGAGCACTAGAGGGCACCACCTACACAGTTATTATTCCATAGGAATCACTAAAAAATGAAATGGCAAAATAATTTTGTCCAAAAAACTGCAAGGAAAAACACCAGAAAGATGGCTAAGAGAAATGGAAATCATCAATCCTCTTGATAAAGATTTCAAAATAAAAATCATAAACATGCTAATTGACCTACAGAAAGAGTCAAGATCTCAGTGGGGACTTCAACAAAGAGACAGAAACTTTGAAAAATACAGTATCTGAAATGAAACATACAATGGAGGGATTTAAAAGTAGATTAGATGAGGTAGAGGAGATGGTAAATGAAATAGAAATTAGAGAACAGGAAAACAAAGAAGCTGAGGCACAATGAGAAAAAACAAAAAGATCTCTGGGAAAGAAATAATAAGAGAATTGTTCGACCAATCCAAATGGAACAATATTTGCATTATAGGGGTACCAGAAGACAAGAGAGAAAAGGGGATAGAGAGTTTCTTTGAGGACTAATTGCTGTATTGCTGTAAACTTACCCAATCTGGGGAAGGAAAAACTCTCTCAGATTAAGGAAGTGCAGAGATCTCCCAGTATAAGGGACCTGAGGAAGACAACACCAAGACATATAATAATTAAAATGGCAAAGAGCAAGGACAAAGGTAGAGTATTAAAAGCAGCCAGAGAGAGAAAAAAAGATCACATAAAAGGAAACTGCCCATCAAGCTAACATCAAGACTTCTCAGCAGAAACCTAACAGGCCAGAAGGGAGTGACATGATATATTTAATGCAATAAAACAGAAGGGTCTCCAACCAGGAATACTCTACCCAGCAAGATTATCTTTTAAATTAGAATCAGGGATTAAACAATTTCAAGATAAGCAAAAGTTGTGGGAATTTACCTCCCACAACAATCTCTACAGTATATTTTAAAGATACTGCTCCAGATGGAAGTAATCCTAAGGCTAAATAGCTGTCACAAGAGGAAATAAAACCACAGTAATGAAGTAGACCAATTAATTACTAAGCATATACAAAATTAATCAACTATGCACAAACTCAGTCAAGAAATACACAAAAAGTATAGAATATGACACCTAACATGTAAAGAAAAAGAAGAAGGGGAAAATAAAAGAACCTTTAGGTTGTGTTTAAAATAGCATAATAAGCAAGTTAAGACAGACTGTTAGATAGTGAAGAAGCAGCCCTAGAACCTTCGGTAACCATGAATATAAAGCCTACAGTGGCAATAAGTATATATTTATCGATAATCACCCAAAATGTAAATGGACTGAATGTACCAATCAAAAGACATAGGGTTACAGAATGGATAAAAAACGAGGTCCATCTATATTCTGCCTACGAGAGACACACTTCAAACCCAAAGACATACAGAGAGTAAAAGTGGACGGCTGGGAAAAGATATTGATGCAAATAATAGGGAGAAAAAAACAGGAGTTGCACTAATTGTATCAGACAAAATAGACTTCAAAATAAGAAAGTAACAAAAGACAAAGAATATTACAAAATGATAATGGGGGTCAGTCCAACAAAAGGATATAAACATTATCAATAACTATGCACCCAACACAGAAGCAACTACACATGTGAAATGAATACTAACAGAACTAAAGGGGGAAACAGAATGCAGTGCATTAATTTTAGGAGACTTCAACACACCACTCACTCCAAAGGACAGATCAACAAGACAGAAAATAAGTAAGAAGGTATAGGCACTGAACAACATATTAGAATAGATGGACCTAACAGACATCTACAGAACACAGCATCCAAAAACAACATGATACACATTCTTCTCAAGTGCACATGGAACATTTTCCAGAATAGATCATATTATAGGTCACAAAAAGAGCCTCAGTAAATTAAAAAAGATTGAAATTGTACCAACCAGCTTCTCAGATCACAAAGGTATGCAACTAGAAATAAATTACACAAAGAAAATGAAAAAGCCCCAAAACACATGGAGGCTTAATACATGCTTCTAAATAATCAATGGATCAATGACCAAATAAAAACAGAGATCAAGCAATCTATGGAGACAAATGACAACAATAATCCAACACCATAAAATCTGTGGGACGCAGTGAAGGCTGTGCTAAGAGGGAAATACATTGCAATACAGGCCTACCTCAGGAAAGAAGAACAATCCCAAATGAACAATTTAAATTCACAATTAATAAAACTAGAAAAGGAAGAACAAATGAGGCCCAAAGTCAGTAGAAGGAGGGACATAATAAAGATTAAAGCAGAAATAAATGAAATTGAGAAGAAAAAAAACAATAGAAAGAATCAATGAAAGCAGGAGCTGGTACTTTGAGAAAATAAACAAAATAGATAAAGCCTAGTCGACTTATCAAGAAAAAAAGAGAGTCTACACACATAAACAATTAGAAATGAGAAAGGAAAAATCACTATGGTCACCATAGATATACAAGGAATTATGAGAGAATACTATGAAAAATTATATGCTAACAAACTGGATAACCTAGAAGAAATGGCCAACTTTCTAGAAAAATACAACCTTCCTAGGCTGACCCAGGAAGAAACAGAAAATCTGAATAGACTAATTACCAGCAAAGAAATTGAAATGGTAATCAAAAAACTACCTAAGAACAAAACACCCAGAACAGATGGTTTCATTGCTGAATTTTATCAAACATTTAGTGAAGACCTAATACCCATCCTTCTTAAAGTTTTCCAAAAAGTAGAAGAGGAGGGAATATTCCCAAGCTCATTCTATGAGACCAATATCACTCTAATACCAAAACCAGGCAAAGACACGACAAAAAAAAGAAAATTACAGACCAATATCCCTGATTAATATAGATGAAAAAATACTCAACAAAATATTAGCAAACCAAATTCAAAAACACATCAAAAAGATAATTCCTCATGATCAAGTGGGATTCATCCCAGAGATGCAAGGAAGGTACAACATTCAAAAATCCATCAACATCATCCACCACATCAACAAAAAGAAGCACAAAAACCACGTGATCATCTCCATAGATGCTGAAAAAGCATTTGACAAATTTCAACATCCATTCATGATAAAAACTCTTAACAAAATGGGTATAGAGGGCAAGTACCTCAACATAATAAAGGCCATATATGACAAACCCACAGCCAACAACATACTTAACAGCAAGAAGCTGAAAGCTTTTCCTTTAAGACTGGGAACAAGACAAGGATGCCCACTCTCCCCACTTCTATTCAACATAGTACTGGAGGTCCTAGCCACGGCAATCAGACAACACAAAGAAATACAAGGCATCCAGATTGGCAAGGAAGAAGTTAAACTGTCCCTGTTTGCAGATGACATGATATTGCACATAAAAAACCCTAAAGAATCCACTCCAAAACTACTAGGTCTAATATCTGAATTCAGTACATTTGCAGGATACAAAATTAATACACAGAAATCTGTTGCATTTCCATACACTAACGGTGAACTAGTAGAAAGAGAAATCAAGAAAATAATTCCATTCACAATTGCATCAAAAAGATTAAAATACCTAGAAATAAATCTACCCAAGGAGGTGAAAGACTCATACTCTGAAAACTACAAGACACTCATGAGAAAAATTAAAGAAGATACCAATAAATGGAAACACATCCCATGCTCATGGATAGTAAGAATTAATATTGTCAAAATGGCCATCCTGCCTAAAGCAATCTACAGATAATGAACAAATGGGACTACATCAAACTATAAAGCTTCTGTACGGTAAAGGACACCCTCAGCAGAACAAAAAGTCATCCTACAGTATGGGAGAATATATTCATAAATGACATATCCGATAAGGGGTTAACATATAAAATTCATAAAGAACACCCAAAGAAGAAATAACTCAATTAAAAAATGGGCAGAGGGTCTGAACAGACACTTCTGCAAAGAAGAAATTCAGATGGCCAACAGGCACATGAAAAGATGCTCCACATCACTAATCATCAGGGAAATGCAAATTAAAACCACAATGAGATATCACCTCACACCAGTAAGAATAACCAGCATCCAAAAGACTAAGAACAACAAATGCTGGCAAGGATGCAGAGAAAGGAGAACCCTCCTACACTGCTGGTGGGAATGTAAGCTAGTTCAACCATTGTGGAAAGCAATATGAAGGTTCCTCAAAAAACTAAAAATAGAACACCAATTCCACTCCTAGGAATTCACCTGAAGAAATGAAGATCCCTGATTCAAAAAGACATATGCACAGCTATGTTTATTGCAGTACTATTTATAATAGTCAAGATATGGAAGCAACCTAAGTGTACCTCAGTAGATGAATGGATAAAGAAGACGTGTTACAGAGACATAATGAAATATTATTCAACTATAAGAAGAAAACAAATCCTACCTTTTGCAACAACATGGATGGAGCTATAGGGTATTATGCTCAGTGAAATAAGCCAGGCAGAGAAAGACAAGTACCAAATGATTTCCGTCATTTGTGGAGTATAATAACAAAGCAAAACTGAAGGAACAAAACAGCAGCAGACTCACAGACTCCAAGAAGGGACTAGTGATTACCAAAGGGATGGGGTTAGAGAGGGTATGTTGGGAGGGAGGGAAAAAGGGTTTAAGGGGCACTGTAATTAGCAATCACAATATAGGTAAGTCACAGGGAAGGCGGTACACCATGGAGAAGATAAGTAATGACTCTATTGCATCTTACTAAGCTGATAGTAACTTTAATAATAGGGGGGTGAGGAATTGATAATATAGGTGAGTGTTGAAACCACAATGTTGCTCATGTGGAACTTTCATAAGATTGTATATCAATGATACCTTAATTAAAAAAACATTAATGCAAAAAAGAATATCTGCTTATATATTTATATGTGTGATTATGCTAGAACTACCCTGCAAAAATAACATGTCTTTCCAAAGATTCAAGAATATGAAATAAAGGAAAGAACTGTAAATTTAAGAGCTAGATTTTAACAATATTTTCAATAACAAAAAAAATAATCTGTTAAGTAGCATTAAATATTTTCTGGAAACAAGGTCAATATTTTTTAAAAATCAGTATATATTTGTATATCAGCAATAATAAAATAATTAAAGTAAAGCAATATTACATTATTAATTAGAGTCAAAATATATTAGCTATCTTAAAATAATTATTAAACGACTCAGTTAAATCTAAGTTAAAACCCACCAAACATAGCTGAGATAAATTAAACAATTTCCAGATGAATGATTCATAGCAAGGCTTAATATTTTAATATGTTAAATTTCCTTAAAGCAATATATAGATTATATATAATTCCAATCCAAATCTGAAATAAAATTAAGGTTGAATGAATGAATGAATATATTATATAATTTTGTACTTGATAGCCATATTCCATAGGACTAAGTTACACATATAAGCATGATACAAGTAGACAGAATCCGCATAAGTGACCTAAAAATGAAAGCCTTCAATTAAAGCTTTCTGTGTGTACATATCTATATGTGTGTGTGGGGAGGGAGTAGTTGGAGGAATTAATTATTGACTATTGATTCAAGGGATCTAAACTATTACAAAGAGTGGCTGAACTATGAGCAATATCTGCCACAGGGATTTCTTTCTTTTGTGAATATGCTATTGTTTTTAGAATGTCAGAAAATATTCTCAAAGTTACATGGACCAGTATAAAATTTCTATATAATAGTTGTAATATTTGTCATAATCTTTTATATTCCTGGTACCAATTTGGTTTTGTTTAATGACATCCTTAACTGAATTTGAGATATTTTGGAAAAACTCTCAATCTGAGATAATAGAGAAATAGATATACTAGAGAGCTGAAGGACCATGATGTTTTTGAAGGATCCATAGAGATTCCTCCTTTAGTTCTGTTGCGATATATAATATTGGACAAATTCCAATCCAGGATGAGAAGGTAGATAAGGCGCTGTCCTGAGATGTTGATGTTTCTCTATGGAACCTTGATTTTTTTCTTCTTCATTAATAAAGATAAACACAGGTTATGCTCACATATTTGTGGTTTACATAGTTAAATATATTTGGTTTGAATGTACAAGGAGAGATACTTTGTATTGATCATTACCCTCTGGCCAGAGAAAATCACCCTTAAATATTTTTGCTAAATATTATCTTCCCAAAGCAATGTAATTTAGCTAAAGATATATTCTCTCATTCTTGTGTGAATCTCTGCAATACATCAGTCAATAAAATAAAACCACCATCTCTTCCAGGTCCCCAACCACTGTGTCCAATCCTCATTATCAAAACACCCCACCCACTTTCCAGCACTAAACTGTATATCTTATCTTATTAACTCTGTAAGACAAGCACCGGTGGCATGAGGGCATTGTAGTGCAAGCCTTGGATATTCAGATTATGCCTTCAGAGTGAGCCAGACTTTTCAACAAAGGCCCTATCCAAGCTGAGGAAAATCCAGAGAGCTGCTTTCTATCTTGGGGCTAAGGTTAAAAGATTAGGAGGATCGCCGAATGGGTTACTACCTTTTCTTTAATCTTCTTTGCCCAAGAAACTAACAGGCTGCTGTGTTTTTCTTTGCTTCCCTGTTCCTTTAGCTCCACTTACTGAACATTGATTGGGTTGAATAATCCAGGTGAGCCAGAAAGATTTGTAATAGGCGATCTTTAAATTGCAAACAATGAACAGAAATTATTCTGCGAAGGGTTTTTATCTCATTTATTTTACCTTAAGCTTCTTGTTCGTTTCTAAATTAAGTGAAGGGAATATACACCATTGTCCTATGGATTTTAATCAGTATTACTGGTCTTTACACCTTATTATCAAAAGAGTACTAAGATATGGGATCTAAGGAAAAGTCAATCACTTATGTGCAGACCCTAATCCCCAATGTAGAGCAGCAAACTTGAACCAAACGCAGAGATAGAGACTAAACAAACGGGTCCAATGAATTTTTAAATCATATGGCATAACGTTTAAGACAATAATCACATTAGCAATGAGAAAATAATTGGTGTAGATCATATATGGTGAATAGATATATTTATTAAATGATTTATAAAAAAGATATGATTGTGTTATTTTAAAGAAACAAAATTACCTCAAAATAGATATTCCAAATTTAAGCACAAAGTGAGGACATATTAAACCCAGGATGATGGAGAATAAATAATTGCTCAACAGAATTAATGCAATCAGAATGGTCAGAATAAATTCTCTTAACTTCTTGGTAAAGAAGTATAATTTATGTAACACACATGAAGCACACAAATTGCATAAAGTTTTAAAATGAAAACCAACCACTTAGTCATTCAGCTTTGAATTCCTGTCCTATTCACTCTTTTCCTGTCCACAAGGATGAGAAAGATCCCAGGTTGAGGAGTTACACAGATTTAAGTTAATAACTTTAGCAAATCTAGCTCAGTGATTATTGATAAGCAATTTAAGCTTTCCTAGCATAGTTTCTTTTTTTTGTTGTTTTAATTTTTATTAAAGTATAGTTGACATATAATATCTCCCATTGTAGTGATTTCTTTATCCATAGGTATATATATGTAATTCTGAACATACTAAATTCTCTCTATATATCTATACACATGTATAGAGGTATATATACACACACACAAAATTACATTACCAAATATAACATGATATATGAAAAATTAATCATACGTTGACATACAGTTAATGAGATTTTATAGTTACTGCAAATGTTAAAATGGTTATAACTGAGAAATAAACACCAAGAATAAGCCATGAAAACATGACTGTAGCTGAAATGTATTGTACTTATCATATTCCTGGCACTAGCTTTTCCCAATAACCCTCTAAGATAGAAACTATTATCCCTACACTTCCTTTACAGAGGCACACAGAAGTTAAATAACCTTAGCACAGGCATATAGCTAGTAGGATAGGGTGTAGAACATGCATTTTAATCCAGACAGGTGGACTTTAGAGTTCTAGCCTTTGTTTTCTAATCCTTTAAAATTGAAATATAATTTACACACATTAAAATGCATAAATCTTAAGTGTTTGATAAGTTTTGACATTGTATACAATGGTGTAATCACCACTGAAACCATATTATAGAACATCTCTAACATCTCAGAAAGTCAGAAAGGCCCTCTTGCCTCTTTTAACAGTCGATCCCTATTCCTGAGGAACTAACCACTGTTCTTATTTAGCTTTTGCCTGTTCCTAATCTTCATATAAATGGAAATACAGGGTTTATTATTTTGTCCCTGCTTTTCACTCACATAAACTATTTAAGTTTCATCTATATTGTTGCCTAGTCAAGTGTCCATTCTTTCAAAAAATTTTAATGCATATTCCATTGGATAATATTCACACATTCTTTATCCATTCTTGCATCAGTGGACAGGTGGGAGGTTTCATTTTGCAGGGGTGGGGGGAGGTTGGGCAGGGGTGTTATAAATAAAGATGCTCTGAACATTCTTGTGCAGAAATTTTTGTGGATCTGTTTCTCTTTATCTAAGATAAATAACTTAAAGTAGAATCACTAAGTCAGAAGGTAGATGTTAACTTTCAAGAAAGTGCCAAGTAGCTCTACAGTGTGGTCATACCGTTTCATACCCTCCTTTGCAATATATAAGTTTTCATTGCTTCCTGCCTTTCTCAACTTTGTGGGTTTTCAGTCTTTGTCACTTTGGCCATTGTGGAGGATGGAAGGAGTAATTTCATTGTCAGAGAGATATTTCTTACCACAGGCCTCTGTGTCCTTCTATATGACACTCAGAAACATTAATTTCAGTGAATTTATTATTAAACACAGTAAATTCATGAAGATGGCATTAGTTTACAAGGTATGGTAGAATTTAAGCAGCATATTGAGAGAAAGTATCCAAATATTCTCTAGAGAGGAACAAAAACAAAATGGTAGTTATAGAGGATGAATGATTAAAATTCAAATTGAACTTCTCTCCTTCAAACCAAAGTGGAAATTTCTCTCAGAGTGTGATTCAATTCCCAAGAGGATAGCTTAACTGAATGAGTCCCAGATAATTTTAATTTGACCCCAAAAGCTAGCTTCATTTTCTTTTTTTAGGTGTTTGTCCTCAGGGCTCCTGTCAAAAATCCTGACTGTGAGACCCCCTAAGAGAAGATGAGGCAAGAGACAGGCACCAGAGGTGAAGAGAATACCTCTATGAGCTAAATCCTCCAGAGCCCAATTACCAGCTGCAAAATTGAAGAAGTCAGATTCATTTCTGACTTCAGACATTCTTTTTTCAATTTATTTTGCTGTCATATCACAAATATTAGGAAAACAAATGTTTTATCTACAGCATGAGTTAAGGTTTTTATGGAACATAATACATCATATATTAAATTATTCATCCCCTTTATTAACTATGGATAACCAGAATTGTAATCTCTTTGTATTACTAAAAAATTGGAGGCCAACACTGCAAATTTTATGCTTTAAAAAATAGTGTAAAAATATCTGAGCCAGAAGTTACTTTCTAAGAATGGAAAAAAGTCTATCTAGATAAACTTTTTAAAAGTTTTTCTTCCATTTATAACTAGTTCTCATCACATTTGTAATGAATACGAATCTTTTTTTTTCTTCCTCTCAGAACAATCATTTGAAAACATTTTTGGTAGTGTATGAATGGATGATTTTATCACTTTTTGAAGAGATGAAGTGAGTTGACTAGTCTATTTATCTTCCAGACCAAGACATGGTTGACTCTACTTTTGTAAAAAGAATCAAATAGACAAAGAAATCAAGTAGTCTGAGTCATTTTTCTCAAATGGGACTATGGAAGAATCTCAAGGGAAACAGATTAATTTACACAAGTCAAGATTAATTTATACAAGTCAGAGGAAAAAATGTAGTGTTTAATGTGATACCTATTACTGAATCTTAGTGAATTTAACAACTATGGCCAGAACACAGAGGAACAGAATCCCAAACACAAATCAAAATGATAGATTATAAGATGAAAATAATGATTACATTAAATATATGATAGTATGTACACCTGAAATAAATGAGGAAATAGTAAAATGATAACATCGGACTTTCAACTTGACACCTCTTAGTCAGAAAATACTATTGCATATATAATGACCCTATAAACTGAAAAACATCAATTCTAAACAAATACCAAGTCTCAAAAATTATGGCAGTGACACGCATGCTGATGTTAAAGTGGGAAGACAGCCTAATATAACCTGGACTGATTGTCTGTTCAGAAGTAGTTAGATCCTTAAGTCCCCCCCCCCCGCCCTACTTCATAGTCTCCAGGAACTTATCCTCTCCTCCTTTCCAACCCCACTGTTTTTTTACTGAAGTATCATTGATATACAATTTTATATTGTACAACACAGTGGTTCAACAGTTACCCATATTATTAAATCCGAATCCCCTCTAGTGCAATTACTACCTATCAATGTAGAAAGACGTTACATAATCTTTGACTATATTCTCCATGCTGTACTATCATCCCTGGGACCAACTTATATTGTGATTGCAAATTAATGTGCCCCTTTATATCCCCCCTTGCCACGACCCCTCCCCCTTGGTAACCACTAGTCACTTCTCAGTGTCTGTGAGTTACTGCTGTTTTGTTCCTTATGTTTTGCTTTGTTTTTCTATTCCACAAATAAGTGAAATCATATGGTACTTGTCTTTCTCCTCCTGGCTTATTCCACTGAGCGCTGTGGTTTATTGCAGAGAAGCACTGGCTAGGTGGAAGCGCCACCCAGAACTGAGGACTCTATCACCTTACTGAAAACACGCATTTATGCATATGCTTTATGGATGCTTCTTAAACTACAAATCTCTAACTTGCCTCAGAAAACACTGAAAGGCTGGCCTTTAACCTCTTAGAGGTTTAAAAACATTCCCCTGGGACCTGTGAAAACCAGTCTGAGATGAAAGATCAAAAGCTGCTGACATAAGGCAATCCTCAGTTAACAGCTGAGCAAAATCATCATCTAGGAAAGCCCAAGAATGATATGCTCATCCATTCACTCAGAAGCTATAAGCAGCTCTTTAATCAGCTAACCCTAAATACTATAGAAATTTAAGGATGACCCCAATTCCTCATAAATCTACTCTATCAACACTGTAGTTTCTGGCTCATCAAGTGGCACTGAGCTCAGCTTTGTGTCTTCATTTGACCAAGAGGATATTAACTAATCTGACACAAGCAGAGGCTCAAAAACGGGCGTATGCATTGAGAATTGCTCATGTACCTCTAATATCATCATGAGAATTGCTCAAGGTGGCCTGCTGGAGAATGAATGTCATGCAGAGCGGAACTGATTTGCTCCAGAGCCCTGTATCTCCCCACCTGCAAGCCCCCTGGTGCACAGATTTGAGGAGCAAGGCTAACTCACAGAGGCTTATAGGGGCTCAATGTAACAGAATCATCCTGGTGAAGTCATTCCAGATCATATTAACCCCTGAGATGTGTGACAAATGCATACTTCTTTTTAAAGGTCACTGTGCTTTTGTACTTCTTTGCTACTGAACAATATTGTGGCACTATTAACTAATACAAGCACCAAAAATCATTTGTGTACAAAAATTCCAACATGAAAGATAAAGAACAAAACAAAACAGCAAATACTAAAAAATAAATAAAACAGTAGAGAAACCATTTGGGTAGAAGAAAACAAAAAATGAAATAAAAACTATATTGTTCTCAGACAGATGGGAAAAGATTTTGCTTCTGGAGGAACCAAGGAAAGGCCACCCCAACATGTGCCACTTTGGCACATTGATTACTTTGAATTAAGGTGACTGAAGAAAAAGCCCATGTCTGAACCTCCTTGGCACCCCTGATGTCATGAAATAAATCTCCCATGTGAAAGGCACCTTCCTTGTACCAGGAATGAGAGACATCCTTACCCCCAAAGACAGGAATTCAGAGCTGAGAAGGATACATAAACAAATCTTGTTCCGTTTTACTAATTTAAGACCCCAGCCCAAATGCTCTTTGTAATACCTTACTAACTGAGGCTCCCAAATGTAAGTTTTTTTTGTTCAGTCAATTCCTCACAGATTTGTCTGTATAAAATGTATAAAAAGTGCCTGCCTTGGTCATTCCTTTAGGTCTCAACTTCATTAATGGGCCTTGGTACATATGTAATAAAACTTTGTGGGGTTTTTTTCTCCTATTAATTTGACTCATGTCAATTTGAAGCCTAGGCCAGCTTCAAGAACCTTGAAGATTTGAGCAAAATTTTTCGTCCCCAACATATCAAAGAACAGAGGAGAGTACCATTCTTATAAATGAACTTTTAGAGAATAAAAGGAATTCTTGGGGATTTATAAATGTGATAACAGATATGAAAAATTCAATAGAAGCTTTAGAAAATTGAAGAATTTTCCACAAAAATATGAAAAGACAGAGACAACAGAAAATAGGGATATATATAAAAAAGGAATATTAGAGCACTAGTCCAAGAGGTCCAACAAATGAAACCGGACCTTCAGAACTAGGAAAGAAAGAAAAAGGAATGGACAGAGAAAACAGTTTTTAAAATATTCCAGAAAAGGATGCAAATAAAAAATTTCCAAATAATATACAGCACGATGGTTGATAATGTCCTCACTCAAGCCTCTAGTGAAATTTTATAAAATAGATAAAGCAATTCTCATACAATGGGAAGTTATAACTCATTTAAATTTATAATTGAATACTGAATTCTCAAAACAATGAAAAAAGCCTTTAAAATTCTGAAGTAAAAGTATTTCAGTCTATAATTCTTGGTCCAACAAAATTACCAATTTAGAATGCAGAATAAAAAAATTTTCAGATATTTAATGGCTTAGTAATTTTATTTCGCCTACTCTTTGTCTCAGAAGAGTATTGGAAATGTTCAGTCAAATAAGGGAGTAAGTCAAGATGGGAGTAGAAAGTGCCAAACAAAAGAAACGTAAAGGGAATTCCCAGACAGCTGTATGCCATTCATAAAGTGCAGCCACTTGAGATTGTAGCCATTTATACAGTTACTGATAAGTGCTTACCAAAGTAAGCAAAATCAAGTCAACAAATAAGCAAAAAAACCCCAAACTAAAAAAGAGGCAATTCTGAATCCCATGGGAAACTAAAATACATACAGTTAGGGTAAAAGTAATTATAATTTGTGATGTGACCTACTTCTGAATATCCTATGGAGTCATTATTATGTAAGCCTTTAGTATTGAGTGAAAAAATTATTATATAACCCTAATGATATATAATTGTAGACAGAAAAAGTGAAGGGGAGGAGAGTGAAAATCTTCAATGCCTCAAATTTGATAATCATAATAGAAAAGGTGATGATAATAACAATAAACACAAGTAAAAATGAGGTTGAAAAAATTATGTTTTCCTAGAAATGAAATTAATTATCAAAAATAATTAGGCATTATTGGGACTGGGCAAAATACATTTTGGTTATAAACTCTGTAGAAACAAATGGTTCTAAAATATGTGCTTTTCCACCTTTGATGAAAATAAAATAAGAAAAAATGAGAAAAAAAATGAGTTTTCACATAAAAAGCAAAAATCAAAACAGAATGAAATGTTAACAGGATAATCTAAAAAAGGCAGAAAAAAAAATAAATGAAAAAGGGGAAGCCTAGTGCAAGTATTCAAAAGAAACCAAAAATTCTGAGAAGAAATGAAATTCACACTGGAGTCCATAAATTTAGAACTGATATTGAGCAAAAATACCAAAAACGTTTTTCTTCTAAAAATCAAAGAAAATGATGAAATTGTTACTGGTTGAGTTAGTTCTCCTCAGTTCTTGTCCCCACTGCAACAGAGAATTGAAAGGCAGACACAACAGTGAAGGGAAAGTTTGACTTGACTACATTCCAGGGGAGAGCGGGCCAGCACTAAGGTCAACAAAGGCATCAGTGATTCAGGCGGGAGGCCTATATGCTGCATTCTGGTTAGGAGGTGCCTCTTTGACTGACAGGTGGGGTTACTTGATTTACAAGTCCTTTTATACAGCCATCCCTCTCAGCGAACATGTCCTTTCGCCAAGCTGAGGTGTGACTTGTGCACCTCATAATTACATTCAGTTGTGCCCCCATTGGGATCTAGTTGGAAAGGAAGTTATCTCCCTGCAAAGCCCTTGTTGTCTTTACATGGGACCCCCTGCCTGGGCAGAGTTTGGCGGCTTTCTCACTGAACCTTATCTTCCCCTTTTCTAGCTGCTCATGTCTACCTTTCTACCTAACACAATGATAAATTAATCTGTGAGAGACAATTTGACAAGGGGGTGGAAAAGATACAATATGAAAGTTCCAACTCATGTATAATTGATATTTTGGATGAATTATTAACTGTAAATAGTAATAAAGATAAAAATATAATGAATGTAATTTCCCTGAGCTGAAGACCTGTGTGCACATTCTAACAGTATCATCAGTTACAGAGTTAAATCAATGGAAGTTAGATTACTCCTAGAAACATACTAGCAAATTTTCAGAAACCCAAAATCAAAAAGTGTAAAATTCTGAGCCATAATATAGTCAACATACAAAGGAAACATCGTATAGACACTGACTATAATAATCGAAAGAAGACGGAAGGAGACTGGTATCTATGGGCTTTTTAAGGGAAAATGATTATAACACCTTTTGGCAGATTTAAGATAAAGGTCAATAAGTGAAACCTTCCACATATGAGTTAAGAAAAAATGAAAAGATAGAAAACTTATTCTGGTAGACAGATATCAAAATACTTGCTTTATTACTGAAACTACCTTGGGTTGGGGGACATTACTTGGATATATAGGAACAATGAGTTCTTGAAAGTGAAATTTAGAATTGCACTTAATCAACCCAATCACCAACAGGCTGAACAATTCCCATTCCCAACGGATGCCTGACGCTGTAAGTTTAAACAGGGAAGAGCAGACCAGAATGCATGTGGTGGTAACAGGCTGACTCCAAAAGAAAAAGGAAATGAAGGGGCCTACCTAAGTGAGCTTTACCTTAATCCAAACATCAATCAGCTCTTCACTCCACCAGCCCTGGGGAAATATTAGTGAAGAAGTGAAGATAGGATATGAGTGTCATATTGATGCTGTATCTTACATATCAACATAAAGGAATAAGAAATAAAGTTATCATCCACATGTTCCCCAACACTCACCTTTTATTTCTAGGCAATTTGCCTCCATGTGTGAGGGCAGAACAGAAGCCCATACTCATTAATTTATGTACAATAGTGTACTGTAGCCTTGTAGTTAAGAGCTTGCGCTTTCGGGTTTAAGACTTGATTGAAACCTAGCTTCCCCATCTTCTGTCTTTGTGACTCTGGCAATTTACTTATCTGAGTTTATTAATAATAGTATCTACTTCATAGGTTTACTGTGCAGATTAAGATTGTGAGTTTAAGGATGTCGAAAAGTGTCAAGGACACAGCAGTAACTCAGAAGTTTATTATTATCAACAATAAGGGCTCAAAAAAACCCACAATACACTCTTGAAAACAAGGACTTCAAACGGGTTTTTTTTTTCAATTCAAGAAATAAACAACAAAAGAGATGAAAATAACTCACTAAAGGCCAACACTGTTTCCAAGAGAGGCTGAAAAATAAAACTCTTTAAAATAGCTTTTAAAAATAGGGCTGTTTTTGAACTAAAAATCTTACAAGATTTTATAAATATGATCAAAATACTGAAAGCACATGTGAAAAATATTCTTTAAAGAGAAAATACAAAATAAACATTAAGGATGTAGTCAAAATTAGGAAAGTCTGCTTTCTAGGCAAAGTTATACTGTACTTTGATATTTTTAACACCATAAAATAGGAATTGCATAATACCAACAGGAATAAAGTAGTCAAATTATGTATTGTCCCCCTACTCCTTATTAATCACAAGAATAACTTTTATTCAGTGTTTCCTAGGTAGCTTTTAGAGCTTAGCTTGGACTTCTGCAACCATAGGAATAGCCATTTGGTCATGAAAGACCTTATTCTGCAACAGAATGGACAACTTTTTTTTTTTAATAAAAAAGCTTCTCTCATGACTTAGCAGCTGTAGTTTTATAAATAAACAGGGCCAGAGGAGAAGGGAATTAATTTTTTTCATGAAGAACAGAACACAAAGCCCTTGGGAATATCCAAACATTTTCATTACTTGAGACACCATGATTAAAGCTTTACTCTAAAATTTTGTAAAATTGTATCATCTAGCAAGCTAGCTAGTAAGTCAGCGTTAATCTCAAACAAAAGGTAGCTTTTGCAAAAATAAAGTACTTTAATCATTGTCTTCATTATCCTTCTTAAACACAGACAAAATTTTCTTGGAGTAAGTTTGGAGACCTTGGTGTTAGTGATGAATATTATCCATCTTTCTTCTCACTCATTTCACATGCAGTGGAAAAAAACTATTGCATAATAGTTATCTATCTATCTACATATATATATACAAAGATATATATATATATATATATATCTTAATTATGCAAATATTAGTCAAACTCCATTCCAATTACCAAAGGTACATAATTCTTCACTTTTCCTCTATACTATTACCCAAGTATAAGGAGTCTACCTTGGTTGGACCCTGGGAGATCCTCCTCTATGACATCCTCTCTTCTACCACTCTCTTGCATGTAGTTGTTAAAGCTTTTAAACTATTTCCCGTTCCTGTAGGATCTGTTCTGCTTCTACACTCAACTTGTTGTGCAAAGTCTAGGTATTCAGTTTCTTTATTTTTCTTTCCCCATCCTTGGAGACTGGAGCAAGTAAAAGACAGTATTTCAGGTTCTATATGGCCAATTCCAGTCCAGAGTCATAGAAAAGTATCTGAATGACACATGAACACCTTTAATTCTAGGACTGAAAACAACCCCTCAGAGGCTAAAAAGATAAGAAAAGAATAAGCACTATATAAACTGTGGACATTATGTGCATTTATTCATTTTGCATATTACTTGATAAAGTCATACATTTTCCATCAAAACTATTTTGCACATTTCCTCTTAAATTTTTTCTTAGACATTTTATGTATTTGTTTTAAAAGCAATGGACCTATAATGCTTTTATAGGAAAATATTTAATTTTGTATATTGTGTTCAGCAGCTCCTTTACTATACTCTTTTATTAATTATAAGAGTAAAATATAATTACTAGTGTTATTAAGCACTCATTCTATGCCAGAAAATATTCTAATACCTTACTCTGTATTTTTTTTTAGTTTTAACTAATTTTTTTATTAAGGTATTATTGATATACACTCTTAAGAAGGTTTCACATAAAAAAACAATGTGGTTACTAAATTTACCCATACTATCAAGTCCCCACCCATACCCCAATGCAGTCACTGTCCATCAGTGTAGCAAGATGCCACAGATTTACTGTTTGCCTTCTCTGTGCTACATGTTTTCCCCATGATACCCCACACCATGTGTACTAAACATAATACCCCACAATCCCCTTGTCCCACCCTCCCCACCCACCCTCCTCTTTGGTAACCACTAGTTCCTTCTTGGAGTCTCTGAATCTGCTGCTATTTTGTTCCTTCAGTTTTGCTGTGTTGTTATACTCCACAAATAAGGGAAATAATTTGGCACTTTTCTTTCTCCACCTGGCTTATTTCACTGAGCATAATATCCTCCAGCTCCATCCATGTTGTTGCAAATGGCAGGATTTGTCTCCTTCTTATGGCTGAATAGTATTCCACTGTGTATATGTACCACCTCTTCTTTATCCATTCATCTACTGAGGGACACTTAGGTTGCTTCTATATCTTGGCTATTGTAAAAAGTGCTGCAATAAACAGAGTGGTGCATATGTCTTTTTGAATCTGAGAAGTTGTATTCTTTGGGTAAATTCCAAGGAGTGGGATTCCCGGGTAAAATGGTATTTCTATTTTTAGTTTTTTGAGGAACCTCCATATTGCTTTCCACAATGGTTGAACTAACTTACATTCCCACCAGTGTTATTAAGCACTCATTCTATGCCAGAAAAATATTCTAATACCTTACTCTGTATTTTTTTTTAGTTTTAACTAATTTTTTTATTAAGGTATTATTGATATACACTCTTTCTCTGCATCCTCGCCAGCATTTGTTGTTCTTAGTCTTCTGGATGGTGGCCTTCCTTACTGGTGTGAGGTGATATCTCATTGTGGTTTTAATTTGCATTTCCCTGATGATTAGTGATGTGGAGCATCTTTTCATGTGTTTGTTGCCCATCTGAATTTCTTCCTTGGAGAATTGTCTCTTCATATCCTGTGCCCATTTTTTAATCAGGTTATTTACTTTTTGGGTGTTGAGGCATGTAAGTTCTTGATATATTTTGGATGTTAACCCCTTGTCGGATATGTCATTTACAAATACATTCTCCCATACCGTAGGATGCCTTTTTGTTCTGTTGATGGTGTCCTTTGCCATACAGATGATTATTAGTTTAATGTAGTCCCATGTGTTCATTTTTGCTTTTGTTCCCTCACTTGAGGAGATGCATTCAGGAAGAAGTCAGTCATGTTAATTTCTCTTAGGAGTGTCTTGTAGTTTTCAGAGTACAGGTCTTTCACTTCCTTCGTTAGGTTTATTCCTAGGTATTTTATTCTTTTTGATGTAATTGTGAATGGAATTGTTTTTCTGATTTCTCTTTCTGTTAGTTCATCGTTAGCGTATAGGAAAGCAACAGATTTCTGTGTGTTAATTTTGTATCCTGCAACTTTGCTGAATTCAGATATTAGTTCTAGTAGTTTTGGAGTGGAGTCTTTAGGGTTTTTTATGTACAGTATCATGTCATCTGCAAATAGTGACAATTTGACTTCTTGTTTACCAATCTGGATGCCTTGTATGTCTTTGTGTTGTCTGATTGCCGTGGCTAGGACCTCCAGTACTATGTTGAATAACAGTGGAGAGAGTGGGCATCCCCGTCTTGTTCCCAATCTTAGATGAAAAGCTTTCAGCTTCTTGGTGTTAAGTATGATGTTAGCTGTGGGTTTGTCATATATGGCCTTTATGATGTTGAGGTACTTGCCGTCTATACCCATTTTGTTGAGAGTTTTAATCAGGAATGGGTGCTGAATGTTGTCAAATGCTTTTTCAGCATCTATGGAGATGATCATGTGGTTTTTGTTCTTCTTTTTGATGATATGGTGGATGATGTTGATGGATTTTCGAATGTTGTACAATCCTTGCATCCCTGGGATGAATCCCACTTGATCATGGTGTATGATCCTCTTGATGTATTTTTGAATTCAGTTTGCTAATATTTTGTTGAGTATTTTTGCATCTACGTTCATCAGGGATATTGGTGTGTAATTTTCTTTTTTGGAGAGGTCTTTGCCCGGTTTTGGTATTAGAGTGATGCTGGCTTCATAGAATGAGTTTGCAAGTATTCCCTCCTCTTCTATGTTTTGAAAAACTTTAAGGACTATGGGTGTTATTTCTTCTCTATATGTCTGGTAGAATTCAGAGGTGAATCCATCTGGTCTGGGGATTTTGTTCTTGGGTAGTTTTTTGATTACCGATTCAATTTCGTTGCTGGTGATTGGTCTGTTTAGTTCTTCTGTTTCTTGCTTGGTCAGTCTTGGAAGGTTGTATTTTTATAAGAAGTTGTCCATTTCTTCTAGGTTTTCCAGCTTGTTAGCATATAGATTCTCATAATTTTCTCTTATAATTCTTTGTATTTCTGTGGGGTCCGTCGTTATTTTTCCTTTCTCATTTCTGATTCTGTTTATGTGTGTAGTTTCTCTTTTTCTCTTAATGAGTCTGGCTAGGGGTTTATCTATTTTGTTTATTTTTTCAAAGAACCAGCTCTTGGTTTTATTGATTTTTTCTATTGTTTTATTTTTCTCAATTTTATTTATTTCTTCTCTGATCTTTATTATGTCCCTCCTTCTGGTGACTTTGGGCCTCATTTGTTCTTCTTTTTCCAATTTCAGTAACTGTGTCTTTAGACTATTCATTTGGGAATGTTCTTCCTTCTTTAAATAGGCCTGGATTGCAATATACTTTCCTCTTAGAACTGCCTTTGCTGCGTCCCACAGAAGTTGTGGCTTTGTGTTGTTGTTGTCATTAGTCTCCATATATTCTTTGATTTCTGTTTTGATTTGGTCATTAACCCATTGATTAATTAGGAGAATGTTGTTAAGTCTCCATGTATTTGTGAGCCTTTTTGATTTCTTTGTAAAATTTATTTCTAGTTTTATACCTTTGTGATCTGGGAAGTTGGTTGGTAAGATTTCAATATTTTTGAATTTACTGAAGTTCTTTTTGTGGCCTCGTATGTGATTTATTCTTGAAAATGTTCCATGTGCACTTGAGAAGAATGTATATCCTGCTGCTTTTGGGTGCAGAGTTCTGTAGATGTCGGTTAGGTCCATCTGTTCTAGTGTGTTGTTCAGTGCCTCTGTCTCTTTACTTATTTTGTGTCTGGTTGATCTGTCCTTTGGAGTGAGTGTTGTGTTGAAGTCTCCTAAAATGAATGCATTGCTGTCTATTTCCTCCTTTAATTCTGTTAGTATTTGTTTCACATATGCCGGTGCTCCTGTGTTGGTTGCATATATATTTATAATGGTTATATCTTCTTGTTGGACTGACTCCTTTATCATTATGTAATGTCCTTTTTTATCTCTTGCTACTTTCTTCGTTTTGAAGTCTATTTTGTCTGATACAAGTACTGCAACATCTGCTTTTTTCTCCTTGTTGTTTGCATGAAATATCTTTTTCCATCCCTTCACTTTTAGTCTTTGTATGTCTTTGCGTTTAAAGTGAGTCTCTTGAAGGCAGCATATAGATGGGTCTTGTTTTTTTATCCATTCAGTGACTCTTTGTCTTTTGACTGGTGCATTCAGTCCATTTACGTTTAGGGTGACTATGGATAGGAATGTACGTATTGGCATTGCAGGCTTCAGATTCATGGTTACCAAAGGTTCAAGGTTAACTTCCCTACTGTCTAAAAGTCTAACAACTACCTTAATATGCTATTACAAACACAATCTAAAGGTTCTTTGTTTGTTTGTTTGTTTGTTTCCTCCTTTTTCTTTCTACTCCATTCTTTATATATTAGGTATCATATTCTGTACTGTTTGTCTATCCCTTGATTGACTTTGGGATAGTTAATTTAATTTTGCAGTTTCTTAGTAATTAGCTGTTCTATTTTCTTTACTGTGGTTTTATTACCTCTGGTGACAGCTATTAAACCATAGGAACACTTCCATCTATAGCTGTCCCTCCAAAATACGCTGTAGAGATGGTTTGTGGGAGGCAAATTATCTCAGTTTTTGCTTATCTGGGAATTGTTTAATCCCTCCTTCAAATTTAAATGATAATCTTGCTGTATAAAGTAATCTTGGCTCAAGACCCTTCTGCTTCATTGCATTAAATACATCATGCCACTCCCTTCTGGCCTGTAAGGTTTCTGCTGAGAAGTCTGATGATAGCCTGATGGGTTTTCCTTTGTAGGTGATCTTATTTCTCTCTCTGGCTGCTTTTAATAGTCTGTCCTTATGCTTGATCTTTGCCATTTTAATTACTATATGTCTTGCTGTTGCCTTCCTTGGGTCCCTTGTGTTGGGAGATCTGTGCACCTCCATGGCCTGAGAGACTATCTCCTTCCCCCGACTGGGGAAGTTTTCAGCAATCACCTCCTCAAAGACAGTTTCTGTCCCTTTTTCTCTCTTCTTCTTCTGGTACCCCTATAATGCAAATATTGTTCCATTTGGATTGGTCGCACAGTTCTCTCAATATTCTTTCATTCTTAGAGATCCTTTTTTCTCTCTGTGCCTCAGCTTCTTTGTATTCCTCTTCTTTAGTTTCTATTTCATTTATTGTCTCCTCCACCATATCCAATCTGCTTTTAATACCGTCCATTGTGTTCTTCAGTGATTGGATCTCCAACCGGAATTCATTCCTGAGTTCTTGAATATCTTTCAGTACCTCCATGAGCATGTTAATGATTTTTATTTTGAACTCCCTTTCAGGGAGAGTCATAAGGTCCATATCATTTAAATCTTTCTCAGGAGTTGTGTTCATAATTTTACTCTGGACCAGGTTCCTTTGGCATTTCATATTTGTGCATGGTGCCCTCTAGTGCCCAGAAGCCCTACTCTCTGGAGCTGCTCAGCCCCTGAAGCAATGTTGGGATGGTAAGGGAGTGGTACTGGTGCCTCCAGGGAGGAAAGGGCTGTTTCCTGTTTCCTGGCTGCTATGCCTGTCTGCACTGCCTGAACCAGTGGGCTGAGCACACAGGTATAAGCCTCTGTGCTTTGCGTTTTTAGTTGCTATAGACAGATCATCCCTCTGGCTGGCCCAACACCAGGGAAGGATTTCCCGGTTTGCAAGCCCGGTGGGGCTGGCCAGAAGAAAGGCGCACTAGTCTGCCTGTCACAGAAGGGGTTCTTGGAGCTGTGTAGGCAGCCAGGGAGCTGGCGCACCTGAATATCATGAAAGTTCCCAACCTGCTGGGCTGAGTGCAACCAGACAATTTTGTCTGCCTGTCCTTTCTCCTGAGCAGTAAGCTCCGTGCAATCCTTGTCCCTTTATCAGCCCTCTTAGGCTTCCTAAATATTGTTAGGAAGTCTCTCAGACTGCCCGCCTTTCTTTTGTCCCCGAGCAGCTGGGTATGGATCCCTGCTTTCACAAGCAGCTGGATTCTTAGTCTCTCCAGGAATTCTGCCTGTCTTAGCTTTCCAACCCCCTAATTACAAGAGTATCATGCAATCACCATGTAATGTAGGTTTGTGCTCCCAGAGCAGATCTCCAGAGTTAGGTATTCAGCAGTCCCACATCTCCACTCCCTCCCTGCTCTGTTCCTGTTCCTCCCACTGGTGAGCTGAGGTGGGGGAAGGGCTTGGATCCCGCAGGACCACAGCTTTAGTTTGTTACCCTTTTCTGTGAGGGCTGCTCTTGTCTCCAGGTATATGCAGTTTGTTGCCGTCCTCTTTCCCATTGCTCTTTCAAGAGTAGTTGTAATAGCTTTGTTTTCATATTATGTGAGGTTTTATGAGGAAGCCTCTGTCTCACCTCTCACGCCGCCATCTTTAATCCAATTCCTATTTGCTAAACTTCTTAAGAAAAATTCCAATGTAAAAAAGATGTAGACCATCAAATCAATGTAGAAGAGAGAAAGCACAGACTATTTTAAAATAAAGATATAGAAAACATATTTTCCAAGAAAATTTAAAATAAAATAAAAAGCAAGATTGACTACTTATTATCACATGTAAAATTAATAAAGGCAAAAATAGTAACTAGTGAGTGATGAATACTAAATATATTTAAATTTCTCTTTAATTAAAATAAAAAATTTTTGAGATATAATTGGCATAATATTGTGTAAGTTAAAGCTATACATACAATGTGTTGATTTGATATTTATATATTTGCAATATGATTACCACATATGTTAGCTAACATTTCCATCATGTCCCATAATTTTCACTTTTTTGAAGTGAAAACATTTATAATCCAGTTTCTTAGAGACTTTGAAATATATAATTCAGTACTGTTAACTATAATCATAACACTATTCATAACACTGTTAATATCCTTCGAATCTCCCCCAATCCTCCTCCCATTTCCCATCTCTGGTAAACACCAATCTACACTGTTTCTACAACTTTGCTTTCTTTTAGATTCTACATAAAAGCTATACACAGTATCTTTCTTTGTCTGATTTACATCACTTAGCATAATGCCCTCAAGATCTATTCATGTTGTCACAAACGGCAGGATTTCCTTTCTTCTTATGCTTGATAATATTCCATTGCAAATACCCCATCTTCTTTATCCATTCAGTGACATCCACTGACAGGCATGTTGTTTCTATATCTTGGTCATTGTGAATAATGATGCAATAGGCATGGGAATGCAGATTTCTCTTTGATATCCTATTTTCACTTCTTTTCATTTTCTGTACTAGCTGTCTTCAGATGAGAGATACTTGTCCTTGGTCATGTTTATATCCAAGGCTTTCTCTGACCTTGTGTGGATACCATGTTTCTTGTTCCTCTGGTGGCAGAATTCTTAAGCTTGTATGTCTTCTCTTCCTCTTACAATGCAGCTGGTTAACTGTTGATCACCAAAGGGGGCGCTGCAGCTCAAGAATGTGTTTTCTTCCTTGTCCACAGATCCTGTTTTCTTTTCTCACACATGCCCCACGCAGCTGGTTTTGTTCTAGCTCCCAGCCTCTGGAGAACACCCAAGAAGCCAGCTTCAGAGAGTGGGTGGTTTGAGTCTGGCTCTCAGGACATTGATTCTGTACACGGGCCAGTTGGGGGAATCCTCAGGTAAGGCTTTCAACCTTTCATGAACACAGGCAGCAGAAACCCTGTCCCTTTAATGCCCTCTGATACTCTGATCTGCCTCTTTCCCAGTCTTCTCCCTCCCCACAGTCATGGGACTCTCATTTTTATACTCATAGAGAAATGTGTCTCTTTAGCATATGTCCCATACAGCTGACAGCTGAGGAAGCCAAGCATTTACTCATCTCTCTCCATTCCTCCCTCCCCAATGATTTTGGCCTCTTTTTCTCTAAGTTGTGCCACCTTGTAGGAGGTGTGATATTGTCGAGATTCCTCTCACCCAGTCCACTGCATCCAAACTCTTTGCACTGAGTACTGGAATTTCTCCTCTAGAAACTTGGACTTTGTCAAAAGCTCCCAATACAAGGGTATTTGCCCAAGTCTATGTTTTCTGAGTGCTACAGCAGGGGGTTGGAGCTTATTCACAGGTTCCTGCCTTTTCCATGGTAGATACCGGGATCTGTCTGCCTAATACCAATGCCTAAGTGGGTTAGACTATTCCTGGTTTGGTGTATGGTGCTGGATCCCACAGCCCCCATAGAGGTACTTTTGTTTGTGGATAGTTGTCAAATTTTACATATTAAAAGGGACAAATAAGAGATGTCTTATTCCACCCTGATGGTGACATCACCTCAGAACAATTTATATTTTAATAAAATGTATAATTATGAGACCTGAATCATTTAATTAAAAAAATTATAAAAATTACAAAACTGATTTTAAATGTAGACCTAGCTTGAGAAAATATCTATCCTTAATGGAACAACATAAGGTGACTCCTTTGACAAATTAAGTAGAAAAATTAATGAAGAAGGATAAAGAAAAGAAACAAGCTTATTTGAATCACAGTATCTCTATAGAATTATAAGATGTCTAACATAGCATAAAAATATTCAAATGCTCTCTCACCTATAATTTTCTGTTTACCTTAATATACAGCCAACATGTGGCAAGCTAGGGCTTTGTTTTCCTAATCTTTCTTTAATAGTGTTACATTTCTAGTGGATGTTTATTATAACTTAATAAATTACAGAATAAATTGTATAACTGTGATAGCTAGTTCAAAGGAAAGGTAAGAATAATGGAAGGAGGGAGAGAGGAAGGAAAGAAAAAAAAGAACAAATTAAGGTTAAATAATCATTTTTTATGTAAAATATATGTTATGCACTGTATTAGATGATTTCAGAAACACCAACCAAGTATTATTTAGAAACCGTGGTTAAAATGTCACAAAGGCATCTGTATGCAAATGAATCTATGATAGTCAATCATGTACTTACTTAACCTTTCCTACCCCTTCAGACATGGACCTGTGTCTTTCCTACTTTTAGACAGTAACCCACACATAACTGGAAAGGTTTAATTCAGGAGTCTTTGTTAATGTAGTCTGTGTGGCTTGGCCACTTCTATTCTGTAAGCAGTCTCAAAAAAGTTGCATAAAAAATGATGGGTGATTTTGAAGTCTTCCTGCTCTCCCATCTGTGCCTGGGAGCTGCTCTACTTAAAGTCCTATTTTTATGTCATCAAGTTGACAGCATCAATCTGCCAAATGGTGGATTCACAAACATTTACCTGTCAGAGTTCTTAGCAAGATCAAAACAAGTCTCACATATTACAAATAAATATGCTCAAGTTTTCATAACACTGTTTGGCACACGTTCTACAATGAGTGGTCAGTGAAACTTGTATGTAAATAAGCACATTCAAATTGCTTGAGCACATATTTACATAAGTATTCCCAGGGATATTAAATCCACATTTAAATATCTAACCAGCTGTCTAACCCTTCTACTCCTCTTTTGTATCCATCCTGATACATGAAAACTGATTATTACTAAATAAATTTAGTTATAAACTATTTTTCCTGACTGGGAAAGTAAATGGATAACTCTCCTAATATATAAAAATGAAAGAAAAATAGTTATCAAATTGCTTGAAAGTTATCCCATTTCTTTTTAGGAAGAAATTATTTAAAGTTGAATATATTCTTAAAAATTTAAGTTCCATATACTTTTCTAAGCACTTTATTTTTCCTGTGCCTTGTATTTACCCCATGTCATATATGTATATTTATATCACATACATATGAATGAAATATATATCATGTGATATATTATATAATTATATATAATATATAACACAAATTATATATAAAATATAAGTAATATAGTTTGTTAAATTATATTAAATATATAATATAACAGTATATTTGTATTTTATATATTATGTATTTTATATTTTATATAATGTATATTAAATGTTTACATTTTGTGTATTACATAACATATAATTATATAGTTATTAGTATATCTACATTTTATTTTTATATATTATATTTTATAGCCTATCACATATAATATATGCCTATTCTGATGCTTAGAATTTCCAGCATTATGTTGAATAAAAGTCATGACAATGGACATTTTTATTTTACTTCTAGTGTTAGGGGTAAAGCATTGTACCTTTTCACCATTAGGTATGATGTTAACTGTAGAGTTTTTGTAGAAACTCTTTATCAAGTTGACTTAGTCCCTTTTTATTCATAATTTGCTGAAAATAATTTTATTGATTTCATGATGAATATATATAGGATTTTTCTATTTCTACAATTGATACGATTGTAGGATATTTTTTTCAGCCAGTTCATATGGTATTTTATATTGACCAATTTGTTTTGAATGTTGAACCAGCCTTACATACCAGAAATAAGTCACACTTGGTCATAGTGTAAAATTATTTTATACATTTTGGATTAAACTTGCTAATATTCTGTTGAGGATTTTGCATCTTGGTTCATGGTCTGTAGTTTTATTTTGTCTACAGTCTCTTTTTCTGCTTTTGGTATCAGAGTAATACTGGTCTCATAAAGTGAGCAGGACAGTGTTCCCTTTTCTTAATATTCTGGAAGACACTGTGTCAACTCACAGTTTATTTTTCTTTAGATATTTGGTAGAATTTCCCAGTGAAACCATCTGGAGCTGGTGATTAATGTTTAGAAGTTTTTAATTAAAAATTCAATTTATTTAATGGTTATGGGATTATTCAGATTATCTTTTTCATCATGGTTAAGCTTTGAAAATATGTGTTTTTTAACAAATTGATCCACTTAATCATAGCTTTCAGTTCATGAGTTTAAAGTGTCTATAAGTACTACCTTAACATCCTTTCTACCAATATTAGTGATTTGTGTCTTCTCCCTTTTAATTTTGTCAACCTTGCTGCAGACTTTTTTATTTTACTGATTGTTTTTTCAAATTACCAGCTTTTTCTCTTACTGAGTTTGTAATTTTCCTTCCTGTTCTCAATTTCATTAATTTCAGTGATCTTTACTATTTTATGCCTTCTTTCTCTTTGATTTGGGTTTATTCTGCTCTTTTCTAGTTTCTTAAAGTAGGATATTAGATTATTTGATAACTTTTGCTGCTCTTAATATAAATATTTAATTCTACATGCACTTTCATACTTAATAGTAAGAAATTAGATGCCTTCCTCATAAAATCAGGAACAATGTAAGAATATCCCATCACCAAAGCTAGGCAACATTACACTAGAAGTCATAACAAATGCAATAAGAAAAAGAAAGCAAACGAAATGTATACAGATTGAAAAGGAAGAAAGAAAACTGTCTTTTCACAGATGACATGATTATCTATGTAGGAAATCCCAAAGAATCAACAAAGAAACTACTGAAACTAATATGTAATTACGGCAAAGTTGCAAGAAACATACAAGGTTAACACACAATAGTGAAATGCCTTAATAGCATTTACAACCGCTAATCTCATTAGCAATGAACAACTGGAATTTGAAATTAAAACATACTATCAATTACATTAGCCCCCAAAATATGAAACATTTAGATATAACAAATATGTACAAGATGTATATGAGGAAATCTACAAAACTCTGATAAAAGACATTTAAAAATATATGTTAATGGAGAGATTTGCCATGTTTTTGAATAAGAAATCTCAATATGATAAAAATGACAGTTCTTCCCAGTTCAATCTGTAGATCAAACACAATCCGAACCAAAAAGTTAACATATTATTTTGAGGATTCTGACAGACTGATCCTAAAGTTCAAAAAGACTCAGAATGGCTAACACTATACTGAAGAACAATTTCAAAGATTAACACATCCCAACTTCAGGACTTATTATAAAGCTATAGTCATCAAGACAGTGTTGTACTGGCAAAAGAATAGACAACTGTATCGATGGAACATAATAGAAAGCCCAGAAATGATAAGGCCACATAGATATAACCAACTGAATGTTGGCAAAGGTACCAAGTAATTCACTCAAGAAAGGACAGTCTTCAACAAATGATCCTAGAACACCATATGCAAAAAAAAAAAACAACTAGAAACAGACTTTACACCTTTCCCCAAAGCCTTTCCTCATTGTATGCTCTTAGAGAGATCGCTCTCTCTCCCCAACTTCTTATAAAGCCACCAATCCTATCAGATTAGGACTCTACTCTTATAACCTTATTTAACCTTATGTACCTCCTAAAAGTTCTATCTCCAAATACAGGCCTCACTGACAGGGCTGAATCATATGAATTTTTGGCATGACACAATTCAGCCCACAGCACTCTACCCTGGCCATCCCAAATTCATGTCCTTCTCACCTGCAAAATAAATTACTTGCATTCCAACAGCCCCAGAAGTTTTAACTTGTTCCAGCGTTGGTTACAATGTCTAAAGTCAAAGTTCCATCTAAATATCACCTTAAATCAGATATGGGTAAAATTCAAGGTATAATTCATCCTAAGACAAAAATTCCTCTCCAGCTGTGAACCTGTGAAAGCAGGCACCTTATGCATTTCCAAAATATAGTGGTGGAACAGGCATAGGATCAGTCGTTCTGATGATCTCTGAATTGCCTCTGAGGTCAATGTTTTCCTCTTTTTGAAAAATAACACTTTTGCAGACAAATAGTTCTATTGTCCCATCCAGCCATTTAAAGAAGACTTCTCTCATTTTGTCCTTCCTTTGTCCCCTTCAACTCGAGCTGGCAATGCTCCTGTTCCTATAATACCATAAACTCTTTATCAAGTGATAGTTCAGCCACACCCTTGATATTTCTTCAGAACATGCTTTCTCATTTTTTGCAATATGGATAGGCTGAAATTTTTCCATTATCTCCAAGATCTGGATCCTTTTTGCTTAACAAGCCCTTCTTCGATTTATCTCTCTCCTTTCACATTTTACTTTAAGTGGTCAGGGAAAACCAAGCTGCTCTTCCAACACTTAGAAATATCCTCAGCTAAATAACCAATTTCATCACTCACAAGTTCTCCCTTCCTCAAAACACTAAAACACAGTTCAGTCATGTTCCATGGCACAACAAAAAGGATGGCCTGTCTTTCAATTTCCAATAACATGTCCTCGTTTCCATTTGAGACTTCACCAGACTCACCTTTAATATCTATATTTTTAGAATGTACCTCAAACTTCTCCCAGCCTCTAGCCATTACCTAGTTCTAAAGCTGCTTCTACACTTTAGGTATTTGTTACGACAGCACCCCAATTCTCAGAACCAATATCTGTATCAATCACCATGAACTGCCTTAACAAAATATCATAGACCAGTTAGTTTAAACAACCAAAATTTATTTTCTCTCAATTTTGGAGGTTGGAAATACCTGAGATCAGGTTGCCAGTATGTTCAAGTTCTGTTGAGAGCTCTCTGCCTAGTTTGCAGATTGCTGTTTTCTTATTTTGCCCTCACATAGTAGAGAGAGAAAAAGAATAAGCTCTCTGGTGTCTCTTCTTGAGGGCTCAGTCCTCATGACCTCATCTAAACATAATTATATTCCAAAGGCCTCATCTCCAAATAGCATCACATTGGGGTTTAAGGCTCCAACATAGGAATTTTGGGTGTACACAATTCAGTTCATAGTGGTTATTTAGAAGACTGACAACTTCTTATTCAATTAAACATATTTTACAGCAGTTGTGTTCCCTGGTACTTACCAAATGAGTTGAGAACATACCTCCACCCAAAAACCTGCACACAGATGTTTATAGCAGGTAATACATTACTGCCAAAACTTTAGAGTAACAAAGATGTTTTTCAATAAATGAATGGATATTATTCAGCACTAAAAAGAAATGAGCTATTAAGTCTTGGAAAACATAGAAGAAACTGAAATGTATCTTTCTAAGTGAAAAAAAAGCCACTCTTAAAAGCTACATACTGTATAATTCCAACTATATGATATTTTGGACAAGGCAAAACTTTGGAGACAGTAAAAGGTCAATGGTTCCCAGCGAGTAGGAGGAGGGAGGCATGTTTAGGCAAAACACAGATTTTTCAAGTAGTGAAGCTATTCTGTATGTATAATAATGGTGGACACATCATTATACATTTGTCAAAACTCATAGAATGTACAACACCAAGAGAGAACACTAATGCAAACTGTGGACTTTGGGTGATAATGATGTATTGATGTAAGTTCATTTATTTTAACGAATGTCAACTCTGGTGTGTCATGTTGACTGCAGGGCTAGTAGTGGAAATGCAGGGGCTACATATGAAATTTCTGTAATTTCCGCTCATTTTTGCTGTGAATGTAAAACTGCTCCAAAAATAAAGTGTATTATTTTAAACTTATTTGTAGAATCCAGGCAACAGGTGCTCACAGTAAATATTTCAACTTTTCTATATGTTTGAAATTTTTCATAATGAATCTAAGATAAAAAAAAATCTGCCCCAGCACATCCCTTGCCTGTAGTCCATGGTCCTTGTTCTTCCTCCCTCCTCTTCCTCATCTCCACACACATACACTCAGACACCTCTGGAATCAACCATCTTCTGTTGTATCAGGGGGTTCTTACAGTTCTTGTCTTATATTTTCAGATACTTCAACCTCACATTCATTTCTGTGTTAAGTCTAGACTGGGTTTCAGGCAGGAGAAAAACCTAAGTCCAAGTTTAGCTTGTCATGTTTTCAGGAAATAGAAGTTTCTATATCTGTTTATTGTTACTACTACTATAATGAATTGTTTGTTGTCCACTTGACATAATCAACTTCTTACCCATTTGAAAATTGTGCCCAGATCTAGACTTGTTACACCATTCTTATTTTTTCTATGACTACAAGTATTTACCAACAGAGATTCTCCAAATACTAAAGGGATAGAATTAATTTGGACTTACAGATTTTTAAGCAAGCTTGTTTACAACCATGTTTCTACTTCGAATGGCATTCTAGTTTATAGGAACATATGAAATTAAAACTACCATTTGTTAATATATGATTTACAAAACACTCCCCAATCTTTCTTAGTGGAATCCAGTTTTGGTTCTCAAAGTTTTTATTAATAATGCATGAATGGACTGTGGTCTCATATAAAAATCTAACCATCCTGCACCTAGGTTTAGAACTGTTACAAAATGTTGTGTACCATCATATATCTTCCTAGTAACAAAATACTTCTAGACTTCTCAAGATCTTTATTTGATCGCCTGCATGTGTAAAGCAATGATGGGAGCAACATCTAGTTCATTGGTTATTGGGAAAATTTAAAGGGGTCTTAGATATAGAGCAAAGAAAATGATGTACAAGGGCTAAAATTAGTTTTTTTAATCAGCATTTACCATTATATCTTAAATTTGTTTTTCTTTAAAACTAATCAATATGCTTTACTGAATATAGAAGAAAAATGTAGTTGTCACATATCTCCACACTACAGTTCAAATTATTATCTATTATTTTATACCTTGTCTTTTTCAAATATAAGGTAAACTATCTGAATAAGGACTTTGAACCAATACTCTTTTAAATACTGTGTGGAATTTTCAATACACCATGTCATTTTCTAGAAATCACCTTCAAAATCATACTTAAAAATGACAGTTTCATGATAAAAAATCTGCCTACTTTCAGGTAAAAAAGAAAGGTATCAGTTATTAAAGCTCTAAATGGCATAATAGGTATGGAAGGTGCTAGACTACAGCACTCAAAATCTAAAAATGCAGTATTATTTACAATGCAACATTGTTATTTTGTTCTCATAGTTTACCAATTTGAGTTCACCTAGTTTTCCAAGAACGGGTTAATCAAGAATATTTAAGCTACTGATATAAATTCAATGCTACAAAATGTATTACATTTGGGTTTTCTTTTTAAGTATATTTGTTCTTTTGAAGAACGATCAAACAAATATTAGTGAGAGGCATAATAAGCAAGGAAGGTCAAATACGATCTCTGCCAACTCCATTAAAATCCCTCCCACAAATGACACATTGATTTCACAGAGGAATGACTGTCAAATGGGTAAACATGATATTCACATTTATTGTGCTAATGTCAGAGCTGCAAGCCAGGGATAAGATTTGCAAAACAAAAGTCATATATTCTATTCTCTCTAAATATTCTTTTTTTTTCTGTGGTGTTTTCTGTGGCCAGACAGTCTCCAGTTTGGTGTCCTTCCAGCATTCTCAGCTCCCCCCCCGACCGCCCCGCCGACCCCCGACACTGTTAAAGGCCATTGCATATGACTGCAAGCAAGAGACTAGATTGCTAGCCAAACAGATGGTGAAGAACAGTTAATTGACCCACTTGAGATGATGATGAGTAGCTTAGACTAGGGATTCATCAAGAGAAATGAATAATAAATTACATCTGTGTTAATGAATTCAAAAATAAAGTGCTCTCTCAATTGCTCATTTCAAACAATATAATATTTAGCACTAAGGTGCTAAAAAGTTTTTATGTATTAATCTTTATTTCTTAATGACAGCTTCATCAGAGTAACAATACTAGTATTCTCATTTACAGATGAGAAATCTGAGGTACTGAATAACTAAGAAATTTGTACAGGATCACTTAAAATAGAATGAGGTGAGCCAAGGATCAAAACTAGGCCAATTTTCCCTGAAGTTCTTAAATAACTACACTACATTTCTGCTTGGAATTCTAGAATATTCTAAAACACATTTATAATTGTAAATACGGTCACAAAACACAATCTGGAAAATACAGGAAGGTAAAATGCAAAGACAACCAGCAGCTACGCTCCCACTCAAAGGAAAATATTTTAAACTATGGATAGATTTAATAGGGGTTAATCACTTCTATATATTCTTCATTTTAAAGTGTTTTCTTTCTTTAAAAAATATGGTTTTCTTTTCATATTATACTGTAAGCATTAGACTTCTGACTTTAGTTCCAATCAGTAAAGAGATAAGTAGTTGCAACTCCTGTTTTCATAAGAAGAAAGAGGAATAACATAAATATCAGAGACTTTTCTTGGGCCCTCAGAGAATTAAAGTCACAGGGCATACTGCTACTATGAAATCTGGACATGCAGGTAAATACAGAGAATCACAGTTGAGATGAACTTACCTGGAACAGAATCTGCTGGAATGTAACCTGATGGGAATATTTAAAGGGCAATTTTTACAAATGGATGGAGGTTGACTATGGGGTAGAATAGAATAAGAATCTTCTGAAGGTTATAGTCTTACATACTTTCGAGAGTTTTACCTCTAGGAACTCCGCTTGGTTCTCACAGTGAAGGGCTCAGAAAAATCCCCTCATATTTCTTGCAAGGAGAAGGGTAAAGGTACCATTTTGAAATATGCCCAGAGCATTTTCCATAATAAAAACCTACTCTCCAGAGGAAAAGTTTACCAGATAATTATCGTACCTAGGGAAAGAGCAATTACCCAACTCCAGACCCCTAGCCTTTCTGTCTCATCTATGGAGGAAAGAAATCCAAGAAATATTTGTGAAGGTCAGAGCCCTGGCACACAAGACCTCTAAAAGACTGAAATTTAATAGGATTAGACAAACCTACCTGTGAGCCCTAACTCCCAGCTCCAAGGTGCTCCAGTATAATGAATGGGGATTACAGCATTCTTAGGGAAATCCAAAGACAGCAGGGGAGACAAAAACAAAGATATTAGAGGAATTTGAAATTTCTGTCACCTACAGCTACAGCAAAAAGTAAACACAGTGTGACTCATAGCCAGATTAATATAAACCCTCACACTAAAAACCTGTTTGGATTTAATTCCTGTTATCTGATACAATATACCAATTGTCAATGAAAAATTAAAAGGCATTTTAAGCATGAGGAATAATAGTCTGAAGGAGCAAAAACCTAACTTATTAAAACTTAACTCAGGTATGAAACTAAAACTGGAATTATCAGAGAATTTTTTTTAAACTGTGATTATTAACATGTTATGGGTTAAAGCAGACACCATGCAAAGGCAAATGGTTAATGTAAAGAGAGTGATAGAAACTCTAAGAAAGAATCAAAAGGAAGTGCTAAAAGTAAAAAACACTAACAGAAATTAAGAATATCTTTGACTCCTCAGTAGAATGGCCATAGTGAAGAATCAGTGACCTTGAGGATATATATCAGTAGAAACTTCCCAAACTGAAATGCGAAGAGAAAAAATAAAGAAGAAAAAAAAACCCTCACATGCAAGAACTGTGTGACAATTATAAAAGGTATATAATATCCATGTAATTTAAATACCAGAAGAAGAAAAAGAATAGAGCAGACAAAATATTTAAACAAATAATGGTTCAGAATTTTACCCAATTAATTATAGACCCCAGATACAAATCCAGGAATCTCAGAGAACACAAAACAGAAAGAATAGAATCTACACCCAAGTATATCATATTCAAACTGCAGAAAACCAAGACAAGTGGAGAAAATCTT
Source organism: Smutsia gigantea (assembly GCA_032199065.1). Classification (NCBI taxonomy): domain Eukaryota; kingdom Metazoa; phylum Chordata; class Mammalia; order Pholidota; family Manidae; genus Smutsia; species Smutsia gigantea. Next base: position 402,481 of record JAVSCE010002777.1, read on the forward strand.
GAAAGCAGCTGGGTTAAGGGAGTGGGGAGGGGAAACCCATTACTATATTTCAAGTATTCTCTCATGTCCATAATTAACTTCTAAACATGGTTCTGAATGGCTACATAATGTTTCATAATTTGTCTATATTTTGGTACATATAACCCTTCCAAGGTTATAAGACATTGAGTCATCCTGTTTTTGTAATGTAAATGGTGTTTAAGTAACTATCTTGCATGTAAAACGTTTTGCAAATTTCTGATTTTTTCACCAGTATAAATACTGAGAATCAGAATGGCTGAAGTTTGCTGATTTTCTGTCATTGAAAAATGTTGAGTAATTGCTTTCACACAGACTTTGTAACTTGTACTCCAATTAACTGTAATTGAAAGTGTTTCTACACACTGAAATGAACTGGTTTTTTTTCTAATCTTAGTAAATCTAGAAGATATAACATAGTGATTATTAATACCTTTCCTAGTAGAAACTGTTGCTTAATATGTGCTAGTCTCTATTCTAAGCCTTTATCTGCATTAACTTGCTTAATTTTCATATAGCTATGAAGTAGGTACTATTAATATTGTTATTTGTGGATGATGTAATTATCACAAAATGTGGCAAACAACTTGTTACTCACATCCAGAAACTATCAGAATTGGTATTTGAACCTGATCATTATTGCTACAGAATTATTATCATTAATCTTTATGTTTGGCTATCTCTGAGATTAAATATATGGTTTTGTGAAGTCATTCCAAGTTTTTAGTCCTTAATGCATCTTAGTAGAAGAAAGAACTAAAAACTTAAAAATACTTGAATATGATATAGCTGAATGAGTATAATAGTTCTTAATATGTCTGCTTAGTTCAAGCTATTTTCAGCATTTTATCACAAATGGAATATTGATTTTTAATGGGGAAATATACATCTCATTTTCTTGATTTTCTGCCTTTGAAGATACACTTTGGAAAGGTGACCCATCTCTACTATTAAATAAGTAGTCGACTGTATTTTCTAATTTATACAGATCATTTTAAATGTCTTATTTCTTATTCAGTGTGTGTGCATGTGAGTGTATGATTATGATTATATATATGTGTATGTAATTTTTAAAGATTTTCCTTTTTTTCTCTTTGTTCTTTGCTTCTGCCTAAAAAGCAGTTGCTAGCCAGTTGGGCTCATGGACTTATTTATTCCCACATAAAAATAAGGGATTTAATTTTCTTTTTTTTCCCACATACATAGGTTTTCTATATCCTTGGGTTTCTTATTTTTGCTTTTTCCTCTCTTTCCCTGCAAGAAAGATTTCTTCCACTACTGAAATTTAGTATTCATTAATCATACATTTTCTCCCTTTATTCCAATTATAATCATCTTTAAAACATATTTTTTCTTACTTTGCATATGTGTCTTCTAGTCAGTGGTTCTTAATAGAAATGATTTTGTCCTCCTCAAGGGCAAATTAGCAAACTGGCATTTTAATTCCAACTGTGTTGTATATACAGAATTATTTGAGAGACAAAAAGCATATTTATAATATGCTGCCCTTATAACACAATCATTTCAAATAAGTCAACCTTCATAGTTTTACATAACTCATGCATATGTTCATTAATGATTTCACACTGTATTGTTAATTTGGTTTAGGATTTAAAAATTCTAACTACTTATGAGTTCAGTTGTTTTAGAATTTCTATTGATTTCTGAAATTTAAAAGTACACATAACTTAGTGAGTTTTATTGTGAAATTGAATATTTTGATTATTTTTTCTTTGATTCTTTAAGTGAATATAGTCTAGTATGTCAAAAGAACTCTTTTTCCCCTGAATATTTAGTCTTAATGTATATTTTCTTAAATTTTCTATTTAAAAATTAAATTTTAATTTAAAATTTTCAAATTGTTTAGAATATCTAGTTAATATTAATGGTAGAAATAATATTGGATATGGTAGAAATAATACTGGATGTACTGATGATATATCTGATTCTACTAATTATAATATATTCTGAATTTACTGAAAAAGACTTTTCTCACATAGTTAGAACTAGATACTAGATATTTTTTAATAGGCAAGTCTTCATCTCCAAATTTACTAACCATTTCTTCACTTTATTTTAGAAGGATTTTCTGGATGTTATTTAATGTCCGGTTATATACTGAAATAACATGCCATTTTATAGTCAACTATGCTTTTTCAGCAAGCATCCAATTTTTTTAGCCTTGGTTCTCCCAATAAGCGTAATTTCCTTTCTTAACTCTATTCCTTTACTCTAAATTGACCAAGGTCACAGAGAACCGCCATCCCTGACAATCACCATTTCTAATGATTTGAGTGCACATGTGCAGCTGGCTTTATCTGTGTCATGTAATTCTGAGTTCCCAATGTCCTGAAATGTCCTTTACGCAACACATTCATTCAACATATATTTGCTGGGAATTTACTCTGTGCTAAAGGGGTCAACAAACCTTTTCTGTGAAAGGTAGACAGCAAATATTTTAGGCTTTGAGGGCCATATAAATATTCTTTCCCATATTTTTTCCTCTTCTTTACTCTTCTTCTCCTCAACCGAGTTCTTTTTTTCTTTGCAACCCTTTGAAAAGTTATAGTATTCTTATCTAACAGGCCATATGGGTCATTTGCTGACTCCTCTTAGTATCAAGGTCATAGTGGTGCGTGATGCTGTGATAATGGTCACACATTTACAGAACTCACACGAATTATACTTGACGGAAAAGAGCTGCTACCACAGGCCATTATGACACTGTTAGGGGATTCACAAGAGACCATTGAGTAACAGTGCACTGAGACCAAAGGGTTGTGTAACCTGGGAGTTGCTATCCTGCCCTGTTAGTCTTAAATGCTCAGTATCTCTGAAACCTTAAATCCCAGGAAGGCAAGACCAGCTCAGATCTTCATCACCATTGTAGCTTCCTATTCTATTTCCATGCTATCAAGGGCTATTTACATATTTGCTGGAGAGATGAAGAGCAGATACCAAATAAAACCAGGATAGAAGAGAGATTTTGCAGGGTCCCTACACTTTTTTCACTTGAACACAGGGTGGCTTGTATTCAAGCAGATTGATTTTCTAGATTGTACGGCACAGGTTTCTGAACCTGTGTGGGAAGTCTGATCACTGTGATTTCGTTGGCATGCACTCTATTTCATATGGTAAAGTAGGGGTACTGATTATAGGAAGACTGGTAATGGTTTATCAATCAACTGCCACTTTTTATTAATAAGAGTTCTACCAAATCTTCCCAAGAAGCTGTCATTCTCAATTTCTATGGATTATTTCAAATTTTTATCCTTTTCTATGTCTTCATTAATATTTTAGAGGGAGGTGTAAAAATCCACCATCTGGGTATACAAGATAAGTCAGTAATGCAATCAATAGGTTTTAGAGGTAAAAAAGTTCTTTGTTACAACCTTATGTTTACATATCTCAAATTTTTGTGAATGATAAAGTGGAATAGCGTGCTACTAACATAAAGTGTGGGTTTCACCTGGGTTTGGAAAATTTGGAAAGCAGATAATTTTAATTCAGGTGCCTCCTCTCTAGGCATCCCTTTGCCTTAGTCCCTAAGGGCCTCTGAGGCTTCCCTTTTAGTGCCCTGCGTATTAAGTGTGTGTGTGTGTGTGTGTGTGTGTGTGTGTGTGTGTGTGTGTGTGTGTGCATGCACGCACTTTTATTTTTTGTTTGCTTCTTTGTTTTTGCTTTGTTTCATTTTTAGAGTAGGTATACCTTATTTTTAGGTGCACTTTAAAACATTGAGGCCTCCACCTTCCTCAATATCTAATATCCAACCCCAAATGCTCTACTTCAATAAGAGATCTCCCTTCTCCCTGTCTTTACCCCACATCTCTTTTTGCATCACTACTTCATCCCAAGAGTTCATCCTGAGTTATAATTAAAAATTCAAAGGTGAGGATGTTGTGCACTTGCTTAAAACGATTCAGTGACTTTCTTTAGCTGAGAAGACTTTCTTGAGCATGAATTATACAAAAGGATCTGTCTGAGCTACCTGCCGCCTCCTGGACTCGTGGCACTGTAAACCAGAAATCTCTTGTCTTTCATATCAGCTGGCCTGGCCTTATTTCCATTTGAGAAATCATTTTCTTCCTTTCCACCTTCAGGCTTTTACGAATTCTGAAAGCTGTACTTTCATAATCCTTCCCAAGTGCTGAGCTGTTAATCCCTGTTTCCATCCTAAATCCAGATGAAATGAAATACCCTTTCCTCCTTGATGCTCTGGCATTGATAAGATTTCCTTTACCTTTGCTCCTAGAAACCTGTTACTTGCTTCCATAGTATCTGTCAGGAATATACAAATGAAGAAATAGAGCCAGAGCTTAACAGAGATGAGAGAAAGGAGAAAATATTGGGGATATTATAATAATTACATTTAATCCACCATTAAATACAATTACTTCAGGGAACTGGAAATAAGGGACAAGTATGGATAGGTGCATGTATGTGCTTATTTATATACGAATATACTTTGACATTTTTCATATACCTTCATGTAGTTTTCCCAGTTTTTATATATTGCTTTTAGAATGAAAGATTAGCGATTGTTTTTATCTATCCTCTCTATCAGGAGGTATACTTAAAGAACTAGGGTACTATTATTTTAAGGGTACACAGAATTTTAGTGGTGTATTGTACTAAGTTGTTGCTCTTTATATATTTAGTGAATATACAAATAAGGAAATCAAGGCAAATGATTTAATAAATAAGTGTAATAATACCTTTGCCACCCCCCAACTATGACTTAAATTTGACTTTTCTTCTACTTTAGTTCTGTAGGTCCACAGCTTTGTTCTACCAGATAAAAAGCATTAATTGTGATGAATTAACCCACAGCATTTTCTAAAGCTGTTGCTGCTTCCAGCAGCATGCCTTTAAATTGGTTTCTTCTGAAGACCAGGTCTTAGGATTTGGGAAATAAGATGGGGGTCACATAATAAGGACAGTATTTTATGTATATAGTAAACTTTATGACTCCGTCATAGCATAGGTTTACTAACTTAGTCTACAAACATTTGTAGCAAAACCCAATCTCAGGTGCAAAGACTTCAAACAGAATGACCAAGAATGACTCTCTACCTGAGAATTCCAAGTTTCAAGTAGCATTTCTGAGGCTAAAATAATCTATAAGTAGAGGTTTACTTCACTATAATTTTTAAATATATTGCAAACATTACCATTGAATTATATTAAAAGCATTTAATTTCATTGGATGCATTTGATAGGTGTCAAAATGTATTACTTATCCAGTTTCTTAAAAAGTAAAGCCTTTTTCTAACTAGAGAAGTAGTGGTACTAAGGACTTTGATAATCTATCTGAAGCACTTGTAGCAACATCTGAATTATTTGCAATGTATTAGCTTTGGATCCAAAATAGCTTTTCTGTTGCTATGTAATCACCACCATGCATTTCCTTACAGCACTGCGGGTTACACTGAGAAAGAAGTACCAACTTTTTTAAAGGAAACGTTTAAATTTGTCATCATGGAGGATTAATTTCTCTACATCCAGCTAATTTTCCGACATTGCCACCACTGTTATTTTACTGACCAATGTAGAAATGGATTTAGCATACACTAAAAAGGTGTGAAAAATTACAGATTTTTTTAGAAAGGAATGTGCTTGGTTTGGGATGGTGATGATAAATTGCATGGTATTCTTATTCCCTCAGCCATAAGAAATTAAATATTTACACAGAGTAAAATGGTCAGGGCATCACTTTTCTGTATAGAAGCCAAAATGTTAATCCCTGTAATGCACTAGTAGAGAGTATAATTCTGATACTATGTAAAATGAAATTTTTGGAAACAAAATGGTACTTATTGTGACTTTGCATTTTGCAGAGAGTTTGAACTGAAAAGTTCAACTTAATATAATATTTTTTCCCCTTGGTGTGTTTGCCAAAGTTCTTAAAAATCTCTGTGTGTTAATGGAACAACCTGAAGGTATAAATGAAAAGGCCAATGAAATAGAAAGTAGCATATTCAGTTTATGTTTGCATTTCGACCGATAGGCTTGCAATTTTGGGAATCATGGGCCTTCTGAACATCTGATGAAAAATATGACTATTTCCACAGGAAATCATGCAAATGCAAATAAACAGAAAACTGCACATATAAATTTGTGCTACATCTCTTTAACTTCCTCTGAGTTTTCCTTCCACAACACAGCCCACCCTCAGGAGCAAGGACACTGGTGGACCCTGCTTTAGAGTATGAACCCCTCAATGCTTCCAGATATGAAGTTATTGCAGACATAGAAATTATACATAAAATGAAGAACAAATTCAAGAAATAATATATAAACAGCAGGATGAAATTAAGAATAGCCAAAGTTCCAACAAACAACTGTACAAATTAGACATGATTTTTAAATCACTGTCTCAATACTCACGTACAAAACTGAAATCCTACATGAACACATACCATTTCATTTCTGATTTATAATTCAAAATTTAGCCAACCTGTTACTTTTCTTTTACTGGATGGGGAAACTGGCTTTCCTTCTTCATACTTATTTATAGGAATAGAAACAATAGATTATGAGCTCCTTTGGTGCAAGAATGAAGTCTCATTCTTTTCTCCTATTTAACACTTTGCAAAGGCTCTACCACATTCAAGAAGTGAAATAAGTATTCGTGGAGAGAAGGACCTAAGGAGGGAAGGAGAGAAGAAAGGGCGAAATCTAAGCACTGTGGAGGGTACAAAGGAAGGGAGAAAATGAAAGAAGCGGTATAGCCCATTGTCCATGTATTTATTAATGCTTCCCAAAGATCTCCTGTCTTGCTCTGAATTCTTCCTAAGAAATGAGAACCTTTTGACGAACATAAATATTTGAAAAGTTCACAGAGAGATGAGAGCCTGTGCAAAAGAGAACTTCCTCAGATTCAGTCAGGCTCCCTGTTGGACTGTAAATTAGGGATGATACGCTGGGCACTGGAATAACAAAATGAAAATGCCCACGTCTGAGTGGCCTGGTCTCTCCTTTCTGTCTGCCTCTTTCAAAATTTCAATATTCAAACACTTCCGTATGATATTCTAAAATCATCTCTTTCTACTTCTCAGTCCATTAACTTTACTCCTCTTCCTTCACGGTTGATCTTTATTTATCATTCAAATAGACCCTCTTACTCATATTAAGCGTGATGGAGCCATAAAGCAGGTAAAGCACTTGCATTGCAGAAGAAAGGCTGTTAAATCAAAGGGATTTGCTTCCAGGGATGAGCTGAGCTGATTTGGTGTGCTCTCTACAGCATTTTTTTCTGAGACCTCTTTCTATGTAGTCCAGTGCTCCTAAAATCCCATAGTTCACCTAATAGCCTATCCTTTTTCTAGTTCGGTATTCATTTCATTTCTTTGGGGCTGCAGTGAAAGGAAGCAGAAAACCTTTGGGAAGCCCTGAGGAATATTGCCAGACTTTAAGAAGAGCTGAGAACAATTAAGCTGTCTCACAGCAACTGCTGGATTTAGACTGTCTTGTGTACATGCTGCCAGTTGAAAAAGGCTATTACTTGCATCACATTTGGTCTAATGGAAAAACAAGGGGTTAAGCGACCCAAAAACCAAGCTTTGAAATCTAGAACTATTTCATCCAGATATGGTAGGCTCCCTCGCTTTTCTGAGCTCTTGAAGCCTTCTGATAGGGCATAACTTCACAGTATCGATTGTGAAGATTTAATGAATGAGTGTATAAGACACAGTGCCATCCACGCATATTCTAACTGCTCAATAACTTTAATTTTCCATCTCCCCTTTCCAACCTGCTTTCATTTGTATTGTGCTGCTAGAAGGAAAGGACACAATGTGATTGTGAAATTCAGATACATATGCCATGATAAATAATACATAAAGGATAACAGATAGATGTCAAAATATGATACCATAACATTAGGGTTTTTTTTCCCCACTTAACATCATTATTCAAGTATTTGTGATATCTCCTTGAATATTATTTGGTTATATGACTTCTAATCACTATGTGTTATTTAATTTTAACAAACAACAAACAAAATTTTCAATCCTATTTTGATATTTTTGTTTTACATGCTTAGTTCCATTATGTAAAAATTAATGAGTTGAAATGAATAATACATGGAAATTTTATACCCAATATGATACTGCATAATAGAGTAGACAGTCTTGGGATGGTGTAAAGGAGAAAAAAGTTTTACTGAACTCTCTTAGAGCCCTAGCTGGATATGAAAACTAAAAAAAGATTAACAAGAAAAAAGCATACAAATTTCATTAAATTTTTATATGTTCATGTGGGCCGGCACAAGAGAATGAAAGCCAGAAGTGACCAGAGCAGGAAGTTTTATACATTTTAGATAATGAAACAATAAATTTGTGAAGAATTGATAAGCCAAAGGAAGTAAATAGCAAAATAACTAAGAAGTGTCTGCATAGCAAAAGAAATGATCAACAAAATGCGAACGCAACCTACAGAATGGGAGAAAATATTTGCAAACCACACATTTGATATGAGGTTAATAACCAAAATACATAAAGAACCCACTCAACTCAATAGAAAACAGCCAACAATCTGATTTTTAAAAAAATGGGTAGAGGAACTGAATAGACATTTTTTCCAAAGAAAACATCCAAATGGACAAAAAGCACATGAAAGGATGCTTAACATCATAAATCATCAGGGAAATACAAATCAAAACCATACTGAGAGATCACCTCACACCTGCTGGAATGGCTGTGATCAAAAAGACAAGAGATAGCGAGGGCTGGGGAGGATGTGGAGAAAAGGGAACCCTTGTGCATTGCAGGTGGAATTGCAAATCGGTACAGCCACTATGAAAACCAGGAATTTCCTCAAAAAATTAAACATAGAACTACTCCTTGATCCAGCAATTCCACTCCTGAGTATTTATCCAAAGCAAATGAAAACACTAACCATATGTGTACCCCCATGTTCCCTGCAGCAATATTTCTAATAGTCAAGATATGGAAACAACCTAAGTGTCCCTCAGTGGATGAATGGACAATGAAAATGTGATATATACATATATAAATGTGAAACACACACACACTTTTCTGTCATAAAAAGAAGGAAAACCTTCCATTTTTGGCGACATGGGTGGACCTTGAGGGCATTATGCTAAGGGAAATAAGGCAGACAGAGAGAGACAAATACTCTAAATCCTACTTATATGTGGAATATAAAAAACCCCATGCACAGAAACAGAGAACAGCTTGGAGATTACCAGAGGGGGTTGGGGGGTGGGGAATTGGGTGAAGGTGGTCAAAAGGTACAACTTCCAGTTTTACATAAATTCTGGGGGTGTAATGTACAGCACAGGGACTATATATATCAAATATTATGTATAAATAATATATATAATAAAATATATTATATAAAATATATACTATAATAAAAGCAAATATATCAATATCAATATTGACATATATATAATCATTATATTGTACTCCTTAAGGTCATACAGTATTTTATATTAATTATATATCAATAAAACTGGAAAAATTAAGTAACTAGGAAAATAAAGGTTAGTTTAACAAGGTTGTTTGTATAGATTTCTTGACAACAAGTTCCTCTTCTGTGGTGAAAGGAATGTCTTCTTTCCTGCTGGTACAGAAGGGGACCTTTCACACTATAGTTATGTGACCTGTTTCAGGGAAGGAGGGCGAGCAGAAGTTCAAAGTGAGCTTCATGTCTCTACCATTTTCATTTTCTTAACTTTTTCAGTTTAAGATATTCAGTATGCCAAGGCACTATATTTTGGGGTAGGATGTAAGAGCCTTCCATTTAAGGCTCTTAAAATCGTTAAGGCTCTTTACAATTAAGTTGCCACGCTCCGTTTTCATTCAGAAGTATCAAGGTGCCTCTGGATTCTCATTGCAAATATGTAAGGAGCTTGGAAGTTGCCCCTGCATTCTAACAACAGGTAAAAGCTAAACTGAAAATTGAACAACTCTAGGTGGATCTGTAAGAGAATGGCGACCCTGGGCAAACCGCTGCCTGCAAGCCTGGAGAAACGGAGACAAACGCAGGGCGCCGAGGCCTCCCAGGGCAGAGACTCACAGGGGAAACAGACTGCCTTGGAGGCACCTGAACTGCAACTGAAAAGTTGCAGGAAGCTCAGGGTTGACGGCTGAAGAGGGAGGTAAAAAGCCCCCACGATATTGTGAGACTTACCTCCAGGAGTTCGACCAAGGTTCCCACAGTGAATGGCAGTCACAAAATCCTCTCATATTTCAGGGGTGGGGGGAAAGGAACCATTTTAGAATGATGCCAAAGCGCTCAGTTCTTAACAAGCCTGTCTCAGGAGCCTACCCAGAGGGGATCTTACCAGAACCTAACTGACCTGGGCGATAGGAGATGGGCAATTTCACCCGGCTCTAGCCTTCCTGGCCATCGACAGGCGCGGGGAGTGGGGACAGCAAGAGGAATCTGTGATGTTCAAAGACCAGAGGCAAAGACTCAGCAGAAGACTGAGCCCCAACCTGGTGTTACAAACCCTTCCCCTCTCCCTTCCCCTCATCATCCTATCGCTAAAGGCCGATGTACAGCATTCCTTTTTTGAACTATGAATTCCCCAAGCTTTATTGAGGTATGAAAAACAAACACAAATTGTATGTATTTAATGTACACAATGTGATGGCTTGAGAAATATAGTGAAGGGTAGATAACTCTAAAAGGTCATAGAGGTAGATAAGGAAGATTATAGCACCAAACAGTGAAACACAGCAGTTACAAATTATGCAGATACGTCCATGTTGATGCTACAGGCATTCGTGATGCAGTATTTTCATTAAAAGATCTCCACTCTTTTATATAAGTGCCCATATTTATAATATTTTGATTTTCCTCTTTTGCTTTGACTTTATTAATATCGTAACTCCTATTTTGTATTCATTTCTGCAAAAAAATTTACATTTTTGTACATTTTGCTTCTCTTTCTGATTCATTGGCTTTAGATTATCATTTTATGCATGTTGTAACCTTTGATTTGTCTACTGGGTGACAGACTGTGTGGATTTGTTACATGTAAAACTGTGACATTTATTGTTACAGTTGTTGTGTTTGACTTACCTCTTTTATTTGTGCTTTGCAGTAACCTACTTTTCTTAGTTTTAAATGTTCTTTCCTTTTCATATTTGGCTGTGTGGTTAACACTTGGGGGTTTTCCCTTTTAGGATTTCAAAGTTAAGCATTCTTTTAAATTTACTGCTTTTGGGTAGTTTCAATTGTTAAACATGTATAGGTACATGTATATGTAGGTGTTAAAATTTTTAACTTAAAAACTGTCCATTAATAAAACCTGAAAACTAAGTAAGTATTCACTGTTTGCTCTGTTGGTTCACCCTTAGTATTTTTGGCTCTTACACACTTATTAGGTATCACAGAATGTGTTTTTCCCTTCCTTCTCCTTTTCCCTCTTCTCTAACAAACCTGAAATCCATTTGACAATAAGCAATCTGTGACCCTGTGAGATTCCACTTTCCCAGGTCATTCAGACCTAAGTAGTGACTCACTGGTTACAGTTTGACTCCAGAGTACTTAACTCTTTATTACTGTATTTATTAATTTTCAATTGTCCTCTGTTTAATTTATCAGTAGAATACCAATTGTAGCTGAGATCTTAGAAAGCATATTTACTTCAGGACACAGGCAGGTTTCAGGGGTAGAAGATACTGAACTTTTCCATCACTGCTGAGGATCTGTTCGATTTTTGCAATACACCCAATGGTGGACTATTGATTATCATTTACAAGGTTAAAGGTTACAGTGGCTTTCCATTCTGATGGAAAGACTAATGAGTTTCTTTATTATAGGCAATAATTATAGGTTCTGATTTAAGTGCCTTTTTTTTTTTTGCAGCACCTTTACTTCTGGCTCAAATTATATAGGTTATCAATTTCTCCCTCTGATTCAAGTTTTTTGTTGTTGATGATATTCTAATGCTTTCTCTTAGGAGAAAAGAATCTGCAACACATCTTTTTCCCCCACCATGATTTATGTTAATTTATAAGACAATTGTGAAAACAGCTGATTCTGTTGATAATGCCTTCTTACACAGATTTTATGAATCCCAGGTATTAAAAAGAATACTTTGGGCCTTCTCTCTTGGTGATATAAATGGGTACTTGTCAGGAGCCATTAGTATTGTATTTACAAATGGAAACTTCTCTGGAAACAGAGTCTGTAAAAAAACAAACAATCTAACATAGAGTCATTGTAATATTGAAAGAACAACACATACCTGGTTACTTAGGTTAAGAAACGCACACACACACACACACACACACACACACACACCCCTCAACAGATAGTATCATCAAATCACAATTATACAATAAATGGAGTTTATTTCCTTCTTGCCTTTGTTATCATTATTTGACAGATATTTTATTATGTGTCAGGCTCTGTGATGTTTGATTGACAGAGTCCTTTTTCATCCATCACCCTATACCATATTCCAGGCAGCCATTTTTAATTAATATGGATAGGTGCGCACAGTAAAACTATTGGCTGACCATAGGTGTCTTACCAGAATCATCTGGAAACATATTTTAAATGATAGGTATCTCTTCCAACTAACCATAGACATAATTGTGAAAATGCATATTAGTCTTAGTACTATTAGTGCCTTTCACTCAGAAAAATAGTCTTATATACAGTGTGGGTGTAGCTTTTAGCATTGGGTTCTCTCAGAAGCAGACCCAAGTATTTGAATATAAATGATTTGTAATGGGGTGAAGGGAGCAGGCTGGGAAAAGGGAGGAAGCCAAACCAGGGTGTGATGTCAGGTGATACCCAGACCGCCGGGCCTCTTAGGGAGCGCTGGGGTGTGAGCTACACTCGAGCCAAGCAGCCTGAGGTTCGTTGCCTCACGGGTCAATCATTGGCCATGAGCTATCTCCAAGGTCATAAAATTCTCAGAAATTTCTGGTTTTCGTTGAAAATCTAGCACCTCTATTGGCCAAGGGCATCCCACTGCTATCTACGAGTATGAGCTGGTCACAGGAAAACTTGAATGTCATGACGACGTGCAGAGAACTTTTAAGATGTATCCAGGGATTTAGATGGGAGTCTCACACTATTTGCCACCATGTGGTTAACACTGTCGAACTTTTTTTCAAATCTCTATCATCCTTCAGCTAGTCTGTGTTTTTTTCTATTCTCTTGCTTTTTCCGTTCTTATAATGGGAAGGAAGTGTCAGCAGAATGATGAGGAAGGACAACTTCGGTCAGCAACAGCTCTGAGAGAAGTACCTGCTTATGCTGAGCCGGCGTAGAAAGAACAAGAGGGACTCCATCGGAAGGCTAAGATTCTGTGGGGAAGATGGAGCTTCCTGACCAGGATGCCCGCCCGGCCTTTGTGGCGCCCATTGTGTGTGTCTGGTAAGAGCCTGTTCTCACATTTATGGATGTAGTCAGGGAACCCCTTCCTTCCAGAGCTACAGATTCTATTTTGAAAATAAGTACTTAGAAACCAAAACTCCAACATCTTTTAGGAATTATTAGCTAGCAGTCAACCATACCCTGAGGAAGGGAAAACAAATTTAAAATAAATGGTATGCTCCCATTATCTGACAGTAATGAACAGGACCAACCAAATGCTTTGTACAAGCTTATCTCACAGGACACCAAGAGACAAAAGGACTGGCCACACCCAGAAGGAACTGATAAACCAACGTCTGCTGACCACCATGATGACATCATGAAACCGCATATCAGCCTGCCCTTCCCAGCCCCTCACCTCATTTTTGAAATCCTTAAAAACTACTACCACGTTTTCTTGGAGAGCCAGCCTCCTGTTCCGCTGACTCCTGCGAGCAAGCTACCTGCCTAGGAAGTCTTGCCCTCTTTATACTCTACTGTGTACTCTGTTCATTCTATGATATTTGGACCCAACAACCTGGCTGAGGTCCAGGAACAAAATCGAAGAAAGTTAAATGCGTCTCTGTTTCTCCTGAACTTCCCATAGCCTAATTAGCTGCATAATGGTTCTTCCACTGCTCTGTAACAGATGGCTTATTTGTTCCAAATCTAGGAATAACCCATGGATCCACAAGAAAGACTCACAGTCTGATATTAAATAACTTGATTACTTACAAGTAAAAATAGATTCTCTTTTTCTTTTCCATAGATAATAACTCTAATGACATGGTAAAATTACTAGGACAGCGTATTTTTCATTCTGTATTTTCCCTGCAAATCTGCTGTTCTCACACCTATAAGATGCCTTGCGATTTTAATTTAAAATAAAAGACTGTATCTTTACGTCTAAAAAAAATTCTAACCAAGGAAGAAACTAAACACAGATGAATAAAAGGGACAAAAATATTTAAACTTGTGGTCCTTGACATTTAATAACTAACATTGATCAACCTACATAAACAGGAATGTAAAGCAATGGGCAGGAAATCCCATTTGGAGAAGTTTCTTCAATGAAATCCTGCAACTAGCAATCCAATTAGCCTCTCTATTAGCCTCCTGGAAGGAGGCACCAAGATGATCTATAATTAAATTCCTGGAATCCAATTTACACTAGCCATCCCCAGAATAAACATCATTAAACTACACATTGCTCATCAAAGCAATGCATAAAAACTTTCTAGACAGCTAGAAAGGCATAAGGAAAAGCACAAATTATGTGTACTATTTTAATTCATCAATCTACCACATCAAAGCAGAACACGTGACAAAAGGAGCTTATAAAATCGCTGTCTCTTAAAGAGCCTGATGCATAATAGACATGTACCCCTTATTTATTTGGCTGCTATCGGAATATTAAAATCCCATCTCTTCCTAGATCCCTACTCCACCTCATCCACCCAATATAAATATTCAAACTATATGCACCTGAGAAATTCAGCTACAAGGTTTTCAGGTGATTTATTTCTACATTTCAAAATAAAATCAATATGTAATTTGTTTCTCTTATATTACATATAGTATAATTTAGTGAATACTAATAAATAATTGCTTTCCCATAAACTGTTTAAAGAGAAATTGCAGTATGAAGACATCTTTTCCCTGACATGAAAATTGACTATTGTAAAGGAGTTCTCAAGGAAGCACATATATATGCTTTATATATATGTATTCATATATGTGTATATATATTTATATATAAAATATATAACATGTATATTACATATATACTATATATGTGTATATGTATGGTTTACTTAAGAATGCATAAATACAGGATATATCTTCTATACTTGGTGCCTTTAAGGGTCATAAACAGTTGTTTTACCTCACAGGAGCACGTACACTATTTCAATGTGTCTCTGGGAGGTCATTTCTGAAGGAAGGCAGTAATTTTAACTGTAGTGAACCATTTGATATTCGAAAGGGTGGACACATTATCCTCCTGGGACATACATGTTTCAGAGATTTTTAAAAAATACAAACGAATAATCCTTGGGCTCACTTGAATTACTTAACCTTAAAACTTGCCAAATATTACCATTAACAGAAACATTAACTGACCACTTTAGTCTTGGAAAGCAAATAGCCATGAAATGCATTAACATACACAAAGTGTCCTCTGCTAAAATGTTCATTTAAAATTTCAAAGTAATATTAACTGAAATATTTCTACATGCAGGAACCTATTGAAATATCTTCATATTTACTCTATTTCAACAGTAATAAATATTTTAAAGAATGATTTTGTTACAAATTCAATGGAGTATAACGGTGTCTCAAAATTAATTTACAACTTTTAGTAAAGAGTATTATTTTAATTTTACAAAAATAATTTCAATTAAATTTTGAAACTTTGGAAAAATCAGGAAATGCACAAAAATACGTACAGACATGACCTACAGCAGAGATAAGCAAATTTTTCCCATAAAGGGAAAAAAGGTAAACATTTTAGGCTTTCTGGGCCATATGGACACTGCGCTATTCAGGCAGTTATAACAAAGGCAACCATAGACAATATGTAAACAAAAGAACATGACTGTTCTAATAAAACTTTATTTATGGACACTAAAATTTGAATTTCATATAACAGTCACATGTCACAAAATATTATTTTTCTTTTGCCTTTTTTAATTATGCTTTTAAAATGTAAAAGCTATTCTTAGCTCACAGCAAAACAAGACACAGAGAAACAGCGAGCTGGATGGGCCTGTAGTTCTTAGAGTCCTAATCTCCCATCTGCCGTTTTAGAGAATCGCCTTCCACAAAAAAAAAAAATGCAGGTCATCAATGTGACAATATTGATGATTAATGATTATCGTCTAGATTCAAAGTCTATCTCAGATGGACAGTGCTGAATGAACACTCACAGACTGTCCCGCTTTGGGCTTTCTTAACCCATGTTAACCATCAACATTTTTTTAGCAAAAGATTTTCTGTCGAGTGCAATAAATTCAATTTTCTTGTATTACAAGTTTTCAGTTCTGAGCTTAAATGTCACCTTGATTGGAGTTCGTTGTGGTCAAACTCCTTGGGTTTTCCTTTGCAATCCACTTAATATCTTCTCTTAGTGTCTACCAGATCATTTACTATTATCATATAGTATTAGTGTAATTAATTCACCCAATCCCAGAAAGCCACCTCATCCTCCTCATTTTTAACTTATTCATAGAAACTTTAAAGTTTTTTCCCCAAGTGCTTCCTACTTCACCTGATTGTATAAATTCAATTGAATGAGGCTTGACTCTTAGTAGCTGCTAAAGGCATTTTTGTGGTGTTTACTTTCCTTCCTCTCCATTAATGAATTATGGGAGAGGGGAAAAAAAAATCACACACCCATGTGTTAGTTTATTGTAAGTGCCTGCTGAAAAGTTCATTTCTTTCATTTCCAGTTCATTATGTAAAACATTTAATGCAGTCAGAAATTATAGCCTAAAGCTCAATTATGATGTGTGTGTGTGTGTGTGTGTGTGTGTGTGTGTGTGTTGTAAAATTTGTAAGGCCTAATTTTCTGGCAAGAGCTTATATTTAAATTCTTAAATGTTATTTAATTTTTAATCATGTTTTTTCTGAGATCCCAGTTTCAAAATCATGCTTTTGCATGGCCAAATGCTTACTATATGCTTACAGCATGAGTTACTTTTCTCAAGATTCATACAAAGGTTCAAAACATATTTTTAATTTTGCCTTGAGTAGATTTTCATTGTATTTTCAGGAAATTCTACCCTTTATCAATTTTCCAGTGATGGGCATTATAAAGGATAAATGAGCAGTTTTTAAAATGTGACTATACATTGACATTCGTGTTAGCAATACATTTGAAAGTGACATTATTAAAATATGTTGATTTGTGAATATTTTGACATTTTACCACTAAGTTATCAAAACAGTATCATGAGCACATTCAGCTCCATATTTTCAGAAGTATTAAGTGACAGCTTTTAAGTGCCTTTCTTGGTGCTAGACAGCAAATCAATTGTATGATCAATATCACAATCCACAGGCTCTGAATCAGCCGCAAAATAAGGGAATGTGTCCAAATATTAATGTGCACACAAAAACAATCATTAAGGTCATTAGTAAGATCATTTGCAATCACCAATACTATCAATTACTTTATAGTTTTGTTAGATGATTCTCAGCAAATTTTTTATTCCTGATATCCATGTGACCCTAAGAATATGACTTTAGCCAAAGAGCAAAACAGAACACCTGGCATATAGCAGGTGCCCAGTAAATGCTACTTTTAATTGAATGTTCAGCTAATCTGAACAATGCCAGAAAGGCTTATTGTTCATTTGGTATACTTTTAATTGTTGCTTAAAAACAACAGATTATCATATCTTTAATTCTACAAATGTTGGTTTTAAATTTTGAAGAAAGACAGTATTAGTATATCTCAAATAAATAATCTACTGTGCCTTTCTAATATAATCTGAAGGACCTGGGGTAAATTAATATTTAGATTCCAGGGAGATAAGAGAGTGCTTATAAGCTCTATGCCAACCTTATTTCTTCTACTAAAATACAGTGATGTCTATGTCTTTAAAAAAACAAAATCAAAACACATAGAGAAATGGGTAAGGGAGGGAACAGGGTGGGCATATGGAATTAGCAGAATTAAAATATATTGAGAGCGTGTATTTCTCATATAGAGAAAATCCTGGTTACTCCAGATTTAGGTTTGTGGTTTCTAAGGAGAAAGGGTGGGTGCAGGGCAGGTTCTTGACTCTAATACTAACCTGTATATTTCCCTCTGGTGTTAAGATGGGCCTCAGACATAATTATGGTGTAAGGTTGGAGGAGAAAGATCAGGTTCATCAAAGCTCTCCTCCACGAGAACCTTAGAATTGAAGGGTTGGCATGATTTATATATAGGCTGATTTTGCAGAGATGGAAACATTTCATAAATGGATCAACTCTAGATTCATGGGCTACTCAACCAACAGTCATTGGTTAACTCTTCTGCCATTCTTTATTTGAAAGCCTCTAATTCCCTACTTTGGGAATGTTTTGGTAATCATTTATGTTCAACAGATCCTCATTTTCTTTTCACATATAGTTAACAACTCCATTTCAAACACTGGTATTTGCTCAACATGAGAGAAGCCTTTGTTTTACCTAATTAAGTAATGATACTTTAGGATCTTTGTGACAGTGCTGTGACTATCTCAAATAAATGTACTCCCCTGACTCAAAAAATTCCAAAACAGTATTTTTGACTAAAGTTCCAAGAATACTGCTCAGTGCATATCTAAAATTTACTAATGTATTAACAATATTACATTATACAACATATATATAACAGAAATGATCCAAACATGATTGAAAAAATTAACATTTTTAAGTGTATTTTCCCGTGCAATAAGTTTTGAAACCAACTTAATAATACTAATTAAGCAGTATTAGATTTTATCTTAACCACTAACCTAAAAACTCACATTCAAAATATTTATGTCAAGGAAACATATATAGATTGAACTGCTAGGATGTTCATTGCAGTCTTCATTAGCACAGATATAGCAAAATAAGGAATGCTGTCATTATCTAAGCAGATAAATTTTTAGATAAATTATAGGGTAACAAAATGAATTTCTACATAAATAGTAAATTGCTTACTGGAAATATTCATCTGCATGATCTTATTTTATGATATACTGATAAAGAAAGAATACAAAATTGGGTGTATATTTAATTGAAGAATAGAGATTACAATAAAATGCTGAGAGTAATAGAAATATATTTCATAATGATTTTTTATTGAGTGAAATTTAGGATGTAAAATGTATATTCGTTGTTTATCTGTACTTTCTAACTTGTCATGTATTTCTATACTAAATATGTCTTAAAAGATGAACACATCTCTTTATGCCACAGTATTAAATGGAGATTTTGAGAGGTCTAAAACTTCATCTATTTATTCTTCACTCTTTCCTTAACTAAAATAAGAACAAAAATAATGTATTTTTTCAATAGTTCTGCTTATATAACAGATTGCAACAAATTAAACTGTCAACAAATATCAAAGGGACAACAAATCTTTTTGATAACTGCCTAGCAAAATGTCACTTTGGGATATTTGACATTTTGATATGATCATTGGTAATTGTGAAAAGCTCAGTAAATTTGTAAACCAGGTGCAAATAATGTGGCATAAAATGTTCATTATGCAAATGAGATGGTTTAAATCTTCACATCTCGCTAACGTGTTTATGCTGATGTTGAAAGCATTTATTTTCTTCCCACCTAGCAGAGCCCAACTGCACAGCTTTCTAATTGTCTACACGTTGAGAAACTATTTATATTGCTACATAAACAAGCTCACCAAAGAAAGGCTAAACATGATTATTTTAGTCCTAATATCAAGTGGTATGGCAGAAGAAAAAGGCCTGGAGATAAAAGGACTTATACATAATGGTAGAGTAGGAAAAAAATTCAGTGATCAAAAATTTTTTGCTTTCACTTATAAATGAGGAAATTGTAACCTAAAGTAATTGAATTTCTCACTTAATACTTTACAATTAGTGGAAGAACTGTAGTATAACCCCAGTGAGGTCATAAACTTACCTGCAAAGAAAAGGTATTTATTTATGTATTTTTGCTACTGTTTTGATCTCCCGTACTCCCTACTTGGTGAATGGGGTAAGGTGGCTGTAGGGTGCTGCCATCTGACCAGTTCTAGTAATCTCTGCCCAAGCTAATAACTGTGTCTTTTGGTAACTTATTCTATATGATAAAAATTTATTTTCACTCTTCCCATGTTCCTTTGTGATGTGGCATGCAGGTATATGAAAAAAATGGTATAGGAAATACGATCTTATGTGGTGCAAGAGATGAGGTCCACAAACATTTGTTTTCTGGACACTCTGAGGGTGTGAAGAAAATTGGTGCCCTGCTCCTCTCTCTCTAAGGTGACGACCAGTGAGAGCAAATGGGTTTCATCTGGCTTTTGTAAGGTGATGGTATGCTGGCATTCACTGCTGGAGAACATATCCCTGGCCATTTGCCTGTGCTCACAGTATATTCTCCCCAAGATACCCTTCTGTTTTAACATCCTTCTGATATCCCACTGAAATATGCAAATACTTTGGAACCCTTGCATGGAGTGCACTGGTTTTGAAGAACTAAAGTGATGAGAACTGTAAAGAAAAATAATTGTAGTATACTACACAGCAGCAGCCAGCTCAGCTGTAAATAGAATGTCTAGCATAGTGTATTCTTGGAATTACCTAACTTTCATGACCATTCTTGCATCAGGAAATGTCCTCTTTTCTGTGAATTCTCTACACTGAAAATCATTGAGTCATAACTTTTTTTGAGCTATGGTTCTGTGTATCATCGAGATTGCATAGCTGTGAGCCTCTTCCTCCTGGTCATGGGAAGTGAAGTCTTCAGAGGCTGGTTCCTTCCTTGGTAGAGTTCTCAAATTTGCTTTATTTCTCTCTTTTTCTCAGCACCAAGCTTCTCTCTCTCAACCTAAGGGTGACTACCTTGAGAACAAGACTGTTTCCGATGTAACCATGCAAATTATGAATGGGGATCTTTCAAAAAGGATCACTTGAACAATATTACTGTGAAGAACAGTGCAGAAGGCAATTTCTTTCACAGAGTAGAATCAAGGTTTAATTAAATCTCTGTCATCCCTAGAGACAGGTGCCTTGCAATTTCTTCTCATAAGAATTTCACAATTCTACTGACTGAGAGAGGGAGACTGGAATTTGCTATGCTCATGTGACACATTGACTGCTCGGTCTTCCCCATTTTCCTCTTTTTTGAATGGGATAATTTATTGGAGTTATCCTGTCCCTGTGACATCTTTGTATAATTGAATGTAAATGGAAGTGGAGTATGGATAACCTATATTGGGTATCAGAGGGAAAAAAACATCTGAATTTAATGAAGATAACTGAGCTTACCCAGAAATTCTTACCCTTGGCCTGACTGCAGTGACTGGAAGGGAATTTAGGAGTATCCTTTAGGGAGGGAGGGATTTTGTTCTATGTACAGGAGAAAGAATAAAATGAGTATTTGATGATCATAAAGATGGATGATAGCAAAGACCTGCTAAATGTTCACCCGTATCAGTTACTTTTTCTGAGTATGCATTAAAAATAAATATCTTAGGCTTCCTTAAATGAGTTTGAGATATACACCAAAGTGATATATCCCATTTCCAGGTTTTCCCATAAAGCTTTCAACATGATCGTCCACACTTTCTCTTCCTCTTCTGTGGTGATATCAGAACTACACATTTAGCGTATTAGAAATCTGCACCAGTTAGAACGAGTGTTGGATTGCAATTATAAGAATAAAACCTGTATTTCACTACAAACAGTGGCTCAAAACAACACAAATTCACTGGTCTGCATGTCAGAAGAAATGATTATTATATGTCTAAAGTCAAGCTATTGGAAAGACTGCATTCCTTTTGGGGACACCAAGGTAGCGTTCATCTCCTTGCCTTTCCAGCATCTCAGAGACACCTGTATTCTTTGGCTCACGGCCTCTTCCTCCGTGCTTAAACCCAGCAGCACAGCTACTTCCAGTCTCCCTCTATTACCCCTGCTTCTGCTGTCACATCTACTCTTCTGACTCTGACTCTCTGTTATAAGGACCCTTATGATTACATTGTCCTAATCCAAATAATCCAGAGTAGTCTCCCCATCTTAAAAATCATTAATTTAGTCATATTTGAAAAGTCCTTTTTACTCTATAAGGTAACATATTTGCAGGTACTGGGGATTAGTATCCAGACCTCATTGAGGGGCATTTATTCAACCTACTCATTGTGTTAATCTTTATGGTGTAAGATTTGGGGGTTGTTTATTGTAGCCCGTTAATTATCCTGGCTATACCACTAATTATCTATTAATTATCAACTACCCCATATTGGAATGTTATCTCCTGGTGATTATTCCATTAATTACCCTGGATGATATAGGGGAGAATGGGGGTTATGTTGATTTGGGTATTTCAAAAGATGAATTTGAAGTATCAGAGAGAATAGCAAATAGGTATCTCCAATAGGAATTTTAATATATGGATTTAGAATTCAGAATCAAGAAATAAACCCATATTACCCTTAATTACCTTAGGGGGGTACCACTTTCAATCTATATATTTTCTACATTAGCATCTCTCAAGATTCTTTGTGGTGTGATGATTTAAAGGGACTATTTCTAGTGAAAACTAACTTTTTGTATTGAATGTACTCAATGTTTTGGGGATATTTGAACAAAAAAAGGTAAACAAGTGAAGGTATTTGTTATCTTCATATAGGAATTGAATGGGATGCGTGAATGGGATGACCCAGAAAATCTAAATGGTAAGAACAAAAGTTATAAGAACAAAAGCTCTGAAAATATTTAAACAATGAGTAACAGAAGAAAACCTAATAAGGATTCTAAGAAAGAGTTTTCAGAGCATTGGGAAGATAATAAGAATATAGTACTCTAAAAGTTAACTGGAAAATACATTTTAATGATCACTCTGCAGTCAACAAGGTCAAATGCTTTACAGAGGTCAAGTGTGATAAATTCTAAGAAATATTCATTGGGATCAACAGCACACATGCCTTTGTAATTTAGACAAGAACAGTTCCCATGGTATGGTAGCTCATGTTCCTTTTTTAAGAGTGCAGGAAAGATAAAAATCGGAGACAGCAGATATCCATAATTGTTTGGGGAAGCTGATTTATGAAAAAGTTGAAAAAAATATGCAGTTTGATTTTGTTTTGCTTATTACCTTAGGGAAAGCATAAAGTCAAGGAATAGATTTAAACATGTTGGAGACCCTCGCACATCTTTAAACATTGAAGGGAATAGGTGAGTATACATAAATATGCAGGATAGAAAGGCTACTAAAGTGGGGTCACTGGGAGATAACATTCCAATATGGGGTGGTTGCAAACGGTTAATGATGTTCCTGGGAAAAAGCTTCTATTTCTCTGATGCTTTGAATAAATGGCAGATATGGTAGAATAGATTATTTGAGGAAATTAAAGAATATTTTTAATAGTTACTGTGACCAGGTCAATATAGAATGATTCATGGGCAGTATCATGCCACCAGTCTACCCAAAGGTGTGGTTTTCTCCAGCAGCGTTTATAAGCTGGGTGGAAAAGCTGAGAAGCCAATATTTAGACTTTTGCAAAGTTGCAGTTTTACTGGCAGCATGGAATAGAAATGCAAACAAGGAAAAGAATTTGAGGATGTTGGCAAGAGAATGATTAAAACGATGTATCGTGGGATTTGGAAAAATAGAGAAGAAAGAAAATACCGAAATGGGGATTTGGGAGGAGGCTAATCAACGTGGAGATGTTAGAGAAGTCGTAAGGCTGCAGTTCTTGGTGATTGCACGCCAGATTCCGGGGGCAGCCACATGTGAGCTCTGAGTTCTGCAAGGACAGATTTGGGTGACAGAGGGGGATATTTGATTTAGGAGTTCAGAACTGCTGCAATTCTAGCTGACTGTGGAAACGAATGGCTGAAAGGTGAAGGTCCCAGGTGATGGTCAAGGTGAAGGTCCCAGGAATTTCGCATATTAAGGAATTCACATGTTGGATGTCTGGATGCTGAACTGACTCTGTATGACAGTTGACTAGATTTAAGGTGAAGAGAGAGACAGCTGGTCAGGCAGCAAAATCTTAAGAGAATAATGAAGTGTGGCCAAGAAATCTATGGTGGGGGCGACTAGAAGGAATAGTGGATAGTATAAATACATAACACAGTTCATCCGTATAGAATGAGCAGGATGAGACAAACAAGCCAACCAACACAAACCTCGGGAGAACCCTGCATATCCCCCAGGCATGTGCAGACTAAATGGCACAGCAATGCCTTTAAGATAAATGGGGCTGGAATATTCGCCTTCCAAGCTTGATTATGGAAGGACCATTTGAAAAGTAAGCTTCAAGAAATCAGCACCTAATGATTATGATTTATTATCTGCAGAAATGATTCATCCCAATGCGTTTTTGCAAACAGCTGACAATTATACCTAAATCTAATCAAGACACCTACTAGGTTTCTTAAATGTGGCTAAAATAAAGGCAGTGCAATGTAGACAACTTGATGAACAATAAAATAAGTTAAAAGAAGTGAAATTTTCTTAGAGTATTTATCAGTGTTTCGTGAGCTCTCCCCAGGGGATCCCATGCTCCGACACACACACTGAGTTCTGTACCAGATAGCAAATATGTCTTCACCACAGGGATGGGTATGTCAGGCCCCATAGCTTGTTTCCATCAAGAGCCTCCAGGTAACTTTTCCTGGCTCTGATACCGTATGGAAATGAAAGCTTGGGGAAAATAAGTGTGGGAAGAAAACTGTGTGTCTAAAACTAAGGATCAGATTCTAGCCTTTAAGTTCCTATTTCCTTGTGAAGCCCTGCCATAGCAATCAGCCTTTCTCTTTCTTTATGCTCTCTATCCTGCCACCTTCAACATTTATGCAAACGTGAGTTTAAAAGTATGATGTGCAAAAAAATTTAAGCATATTGAAAACACTATTCCTAAAATGTTTGTAGGCATGAATAAAGTAAAAATCTTGACTTACTAGGAAAGCTTCACTGATATTAATTTAAGCAGAGTGATAGGTTCCAGGTTGCTGATTTACCTGTTAGCAGGAACAAAGTCTGCTGAATGTGATGTGCATGGAAGTGGCTCTTCTCTACTTCCCTGCATTCCATACCATTGTGGCTCTGTGAGGTGCAGCCCAGGTCACGAGCCGACATCGAGGCACGCTTTCAGAAGTCTCCTTTCTGTCTTGCACACATGCTAAGTGGTGATGGGTCCCAAGGTAAATGCCTCCTGAGTGCAGGCCCAGCTGTCTCCTCTGTTTTCCTTCCTGCTGTCTAATCGCCAACATGGAGATTCTAACCAGCAGCTGTCTACCATCCTAAGCTAGAACATCATTAGGCGTTTGAGGCAAATGCTAAGTCCTGAGCTCTTTCGTTGCCTTTCTGTCATTGAATGTACTCCCCCACAACTGAAGTGTGTTGTTCTGGTGTGAAGTTATTTAGTCCAAATTATCTTATTCAAACCACATCGCTGCATGTGATTCAGTTGTTTCCCAAAACTGTGGGTTTCCACAGCAATGTAGATTTTTAAAAATTGCTCCTCTCCTTTCTTTTCTCATTGTCCTCTGTGGCTATATCTTCTTCAAATACCTTGAATAGTTCAAATGATAATAATTTCAGACAGGCGATGTTCAGAACCTTTAACATGTGTGGCACTAACATCTGAATAGATACTGGCCTTACAAGGTCCCAGAAAATCCAGCTATGCTATGAATTAAGTCTTTAGATGCTTAGCCAAAGAGATTTCTGAAGGATCAGCTAGGTATCTGAGTGGTGGTATCATGCAGGTTCATTGTGGCAGGATTTTCCCCACCAGTAATTGGCAACAGCTACACAGTGTTTTCTAAGTAACTAAAAACCCTGATGTGGGGTAGATTTTGTTGGTATGAATTTCAATGGCTATCAAGCTATTTTATATCAAAAAGCCCACGCTTGTATCAAACACTTCCAAAATATTATGTTGAATATTTTAGGGAATAACATTGTGACCCAAAAATCCATTTGTTTGATTTATTGCTTAGATCAGGTTAAGGAAGTTAGCAGTGAATAGACATGTTCATTACTACATAGTAGTGTTAGCAACAGCAATTTTTCTATATTTGACTTTGCTCTTTATCCATTTTAACTATATACACTTTTCTCTGAGAATCTTAGTGAATTTTCATTTAGGTGCAAAATCTGAACTAAGGGAATTTAAGGAAATTTTGGTTATGTTTCGCACCCCATTTTTTTGTACACTGTGAAGGGCATTGTAACACTTCACAACTGTGATATCTCTCACTCCTGCTTCAGAATATGACTATGTCTGGGATCTTTCGACATATGAATATTGAAAATACCCAGGGATCTCAATAGCTTGAGCCAATTTAATTCTCAGCAGCTGACATCCTTTATTTCAGTAAGCCCATCATTAGAATGTACAGTAAGACATGAAGTTGTAGACGAGGGACATGAAACCCTATATACACTAATCTATCACAGGATCACCTATATTCTCTCCTTTCATTTCTCCTCTCTCTTCCTTTCCCCCACCCACCTCATACACACTCCCCACCTTGCCCCACCCCACTGGCTAAAACATGAGGATGTTTTTTATTGGAGTCTAGTGTACTGCAAAATCCTGGAACACAGTGGAATTCCCTGCATTAACAGCTCTAACCAAATTGAATGAGATCAGTTAACTAATTATTTAGTCTATTCTCTCATTCTCTGTCTGGAAAGCTCTAATACTGAGGGATTAAAACATGAGGAGTAAGAGAAAGCTGACATTAATATTCAAAATATACCTTTCATTACACACTATCCAATGCTTTCGAGGTCCCTAGATGTGTGATTTTGATTATTTTCTGTTAAATTTCTTATAAACACATATTTTCCTCTGCTCCACAAAACCAGTCAAACCAACTCATATTTTCTTTATGCAAAACTGCTTTCAGAGTAGATACACTTCCTTCCACACCAGAGAGAATTGAACATGAAAGGTCATGGTAATAGTAATTGGTGCTTCATTTGAAAGTTAAATGGGTCTGCCTCTGAATGTCTGAATTTCAGTAGCCCTTCCAGATGAAGCCATGGCTGCCAAACTCTTGAATTTTAGTCTTACATATTCCAGATCTAATTATGTACAGGAAAAGAACCATATAAGGTATTTTATCCTAACAGTAAATGGGATAGAGAAACGGGTGTAGATTTTATCATGTAGTATTCAGAATGCCTTAATGCTGGCCTTGCCAGGGTGCTTAGGATGACAGTCTCAGACTTGCCCTGTTCCCTGCTATTTTGCTCCAGAAGTGTGAATGGGCCTCCATATCATTTTCCTTGAGTACGTATCTTCCTTTAAGTAGAAGTTCAAGACCATGACAAGATTTACATTTTACCAGTTAACTCTCTGGGAATAGGTGTTAGGTAGAAAGATAGGCATGAGCAGCTGGGGAAGGGGAAGATGAGATTTAATGAGAAAAACCTGCCCAAACTCTGCCCAGGTAGGGGGTCCCACATGAAAACAAAGGCTTTGCAGGGAGATAGCTTCTTGCCTCTCTCAACCAGGTCCCAAAGCACGTGCCATCACATAAAACTAAACTGCCCAAACCACACGTCCTCCTAATCTCATTAAAATAAAATTGTGGTTTTGCTCCCTCCCCACCATGGGCTTTTCTGTGTGCATTTTTGGGAAAAGACATGCTCACCAAGAGGAATGGGTAGAGAACTAGAGCTGTCAATCAAATGACCTCACCCTGTCAATCAAAGGAAGTGCCGCCCAGCTACGATATGATAAATAGACCCTCCCCTAAAAGTCCAGGGCCCTTGTCTACCTTGACTCTGTCCCACTCCTCCCTGGGAGTGTATTTCAAATAAAACCTTTACTCTGTTTCACTATTGTGCCTCTGCCTTTTGATTATTTGTTTCGGTGGGGACGAGGACTGAGGAGAACAAACTCAGCCCCTAACAGAGGGACAGGGCAGGGATAAAAGCTGGGATGATGAGTTAAGATATTTGAGATGTTCAGGAATTTGAAATTTCTAATCTATCAAAAGCTATTGACATTAATCATGAACTTGACACACCTCTTTGATCCAAGCATAGTGAGTGAACCGGCGGCTGCTGTGTAGAGCTCCGCCCATCTATCTGAGGTTTTCTATTGATCTCTGGTAAATTGGTTCCCAACCGTCTCCCTATCCACATGGATTGTTCAGTCCAACCATGTCATGTCATCTGAAAATTTAGCAGAAGACTCATCCTTACTTGCGGCCAATCCATCCATTTGATGGAATAAGAAGATTATTCTTTTGTTTTCTTTTTCCCAACATTTATCGCTAATGTCTAAAATTCCACTGTTTTAAAATTCTGCCTTCAATATTTTATAATTTCAAAATTCTATTTAACTTCACCTCAGCTGCTGCTAGGCCCTGAGTAGTCATAACTTTTATCAGTGATTTCTTAACTGTAGTTTACAAATTATCACCTGGGTCTCTGTAAGCAATGGTGATGCCCGGGTAGCACCTCAGAGCTCCTATTAGGTCCAGAATGGGGCCTTGGAACCTGCATAGTCATCAAAATTCTGATCAATTCGGATTTAGGTAGTTTTCCTGATCATACTTTGGGAAACACTAACATATAGATATTCTCATCCCCAAGGCCTTCCTCACCATGTAATCACTAAACATCGAATAACACTGCTTTTGGCCACAACCTCATAACTTTTTATCTCCTCTCCTCATTCCTGTTCACAAACTCTAGACCTCATAGAATTACGCTTCTCTGATTCCTCCTTATTTCTCAGAATACAGATCGGCTGAACTCCCGTTTCATCCGCATCTTATGTTTTACACTTATGTATTCTCTCACCAGCACTGAAATAACCTTGTGTGCCTTACTTCAGCACCAAAGACCTAGAGAGAGAGAAAAAGGGAAAAGCAAAACAGAACAGGGATAACTGTTACAATCCTACATCTGCATTGTTAAGGGCATTTGGAGAAAACCATTCAACTAGATGATCACCACAGAAATTCGTGGTTTTTGAACTAGACAATGTCCCCAGAAGCATAGATCAATCATTTATTTCACCTCTATGCCTGCCTTCTCCATTTCTTGAACACTAAAAGTAAAGACCGATAATTTAAATCCCTAGTGTACTTTCAAAAGAAAACTGTGCTGTATCTTCTCTCTACAAGATTGCTGGAGCAATCTCCCATAATTACCCACAAATTCTTGCCCCTTTTACAAATTTAGAAACATTACTACAACTACAAACCTTGTTTATCTAGTCTCTAAATTGAGAGAATTGCTTGCTCCTTCTCTTCCTAAATTGAGCCATCATTGCTTCCCCTAGTCACATACTTTATGGACTTCCTCTGTGGAACATGTAGTTTCCCTTTTGTGTATTCAGTGTTCCACATAGTTAGCACATTGTTCTTAGCCAGTATTATGTGTTTAATATTCCCCTTATACATAAAAAGATCTCTTGAGCCTTGTTTACCTCTAGTTACAGCAGTATTTTTAAATCTTTTAAAACTGCGGGGACTTCTCCTTTTGCTAATTCATATTATTACCCAGATGGTATCCAACCATTATCATCTACTTTCTAGTCCTGTATCTTCTATATAATGTTGCTTCATAATTCCCTTCAACTGCTGATTGTATTCACCATGTTCATGCTAGGTACAAATTTTCTTAGATTTTGCAACCATCTAGTCAAAAACCTAAGCTAAAAATTATATCTCTAACCTCCTATATTCAACAAAATATAATGCAATATATTTCTTGCTAAGTTTCCTGTGATATAGATTTTCTTCTAGAACTCCCCAATAGACAGTAACTGGATTTCTTGAATCCATACATTCTTGTCTTTTCAGTTTTATTTTACAGTTTTTAACTCTTTACATTTTTGCATTGCGATTTTGTCAAAGGTCATTACATAATGTTTTAGATTATATACATTAATTTAGATCATGTTGATTAATTTTGGTTACAGGTAAGTATTCTTTTACATTGTCCTAAATATATTTAAACCTTGCTATAGTTCTATGAAAAGTTTCAAATAACTATTAAATTTGTTTATGTCTAGTAAGTTTCTCATGCTTTTCTCTGTTTCCTGAATTAGCATTAATCTGTAGGAATGAATTTATCTGTTTGCTTAATGTAGACTCTCCTCCAGTTTGCTGATTTTCTGGTACTATTTATCAACCTTAAACAATTATAAATAATATTTGTACTATGAAAGTTGTGAGGAAAAGTGGGAAATAAACTTTCCTTTCTTTTCAATTAATTTTCTTTTTCAGAACCATTTTAGACCTACAGAAAATTGAGGAGAATGTAAAGAAAGTTTCAAATACTCTTTCTCCCCAGTCAGTTTCTCCTATTACGACATCTTGCATTGGTGTGACACATTTGTTACAATTGATAAACCAATATTATTAACTAAAGTCCACAGTTTACATGAGGGCTAACACTTTGTGTGTTATAGTCCTACAGGTTTTGACAAATGTACAATGTCATGTCTCCCGCATTACAAGATCATATTACAGGATAGTTCTACCTCATAAAAAAGCCCAGTGCTTTGCTTATTCATCTCTCTCCTTTTCTCCAAAACCCCTGGCAACCACTGATCTTTTTTACTGTCTATATCTGCCTATTCCAGAACGTCATACAACCGGAGTCATAGAGCATGCAGCTTTTTCAGACTGACTTCTTTCACTAAGCAATAAGCAGTTAGGATTCCTCCATATCTATTCACAGCTTGATAGCTCATTTCTTTTTTTTTTTTGATGTATAGTCTTCCATTGTATGGATTTACCACAGCTTATTTAGCAATGCACCTTTTGAAGGACACATTGTTGCTTTCATTATTGGCAATTTTGAATAAAGATGCAGATTTTTGTGTAGACATACCTTTCAACTTACTTGGGTAAATACCTAGAAGCACAATTATTAGGTCATGTAGATACAGTATGCTTACTTTTGAAAGAAAGTGACAAATTGTCTTCTAAACTGGCTACACCATACCAGCTATATTTAAGTGTTCTTGTTGTTTCACATCCTTGTCAACATTTGGTATTGTCAGTTTTTTACAGTTTAGCCATTTTAATAGCTGTGTAGGGGTATCTCTTTGTTTTAATTTGAAATTCCCAAATGATATAAATACTGAGTATCTTTCCATATGCTTATTTGCCACTTACATATGTTCTTTGCTCAGGTGTTGGTTCATATCATTTGCCTATTTTTTTAATCAGATTGTCTGTCTTATTATTTTTAAGTTTTAAGATATATTTGCATATTTTGGATATAAGTCTTTAACAAAACACAATTTTTTGCAAATATTTTTCCCAAGTCTGTATATTCTGTAAGATAATCAGAATTTTAATAAAGCTACTCTGAGCTCCAGGAATATCAGGTAAGATTTCCTTATATTATACATAGACACTAAAGTACAGTGACTTTACATTTGGGTTTTACTGCCAATTATTTCTAGACAGATAGTCCCTGAGTCTTAGTTGATTACACAAATTACTTGGAATTGTTACTTCTTCCGTGTGTGTATGTGTTTGCATGTAAGGCACCTGTTTAAAGCATATTAGACTTCTAAGGCATATAACTTCTATCTGTATGAAATTCAATGATGGAGAAGAATCTCCACATTTCTGCATGCAATTTAAAGCTCAAAGCCAAGATTAAAATAATAATGGCCATTATGTGTTAAAAAAATGAATGAGATAAAGTAAAATAAATAACAGTAGAAAAAGCAGTGATAAAAATTACCTGGTTTAATTATAGTGATTTTTCCAGGGGAGTGAGAAATAATGAAGTAGCAACACAGGAAATAATCACAACATCTTCACTAAGCAATCTCTATTTTTTTGTGTGTGTTGTTTTGCATATATTTTATAAATTAAAAAATGCCTCTGGGAAATTAATTCTGATCCTTCAGCATTTCACCTGAATACATAAAATTGCACAAGCCAGGCTTGGTAATTTATATGGGAACTAGGCCACATCTGTCATTGTCTATGGGATATTCAGAGAGAGACAAAAAGAGTGTTTTAAGTGTATATGTAATAATGGAAGCATATACTCTGAGTCAAATCCATATGCAATATCTGCCAAGTAACCTAAAAATAACATAGATGAACTGAATTTTGTTAAAATGTATGCACTGTTAAAAAAGATAACTCAGAAAGTTAACTTGAATTAAAAAATGATAAGTGAAAGGGATAATACAGGTTACCTTAGTTATTTTAATACATTTTAAATTACTTTAAATTTAAACACTACATGTGCTATACAGCCTCCAAAAATGTGAGAAAACAAATTTCTTGTTTTTTTCAGCCATCATAATGGTATTCAGTTATGCCAGCCCAAGCTAAGGCAATATGCTATACATAATTATGATAAGCAAGAAGGTTGGAGTGTGTGTGCATGTGTGTGTGCGTGTGTGTGTGTGTGTGCACGCACACACCTGAACACAAATGTAGACATAGGGATGGCTGGTGGCAAGAAGGAAGGAAAAAAAGTAGTAAGCAAGTTACATGGAAATATTTCTTTCCAGGATTCTCTGAGGTGGTGACTGATATTTCTGTGCATTATAGAGTGGAATAAAAATGAAATTTGAGTCAGACTTTTTCATAACAATAATGAACCTTTTGTTCTTGGTTGCTGTGTGTACAACATAGGTACCACCCTAGTGAAATCACTGCACCGTCTTAAGAAGGCATGAAATGACACGTTCCTACTCTGGGCCTAAAAGGACTCTCAGGCTATACCATTTATTATGCTGTAATATTTACAAAATACATAAAAGATTTCAGTCTAGTCTTTTACATTATTTTTTTCGCCCTTACCTTGGCATCCTAATTGATCTCCCTCTTTGGTTTTAGATAGTTTATTTGATTTGAAGTCAATGAACGTGTGCTTTTTTCACAATGCATATCCATCATGCTATCATGAAGTCTTCTAAAATACCACTTTCTAAAATACCAGTAGTTTTTGGAGGGCTGTGGGAGAAAAGTGCAGCATACTTTTAATTTGTAAATATACAGTTATAGCACTTCCTTTTTTTGCATTCAATGTTCACTGGGCACCTACTATGCTAGATATTATTATAGGCAGCATTATATTTATGCATACACAAATCAACTAGTCCTCAGAATAATCTTGAGATGCACCATGAAATTACTAAGGCTTTTGACCTAATATATAGATGTTCATTTTCCATAAAATAAAAATAAATTCATAGCTCAAGACCATATTTTTTGTGTCGACAAATTTCAAGATTTTTCAGGTGGCTTACATTTCTGGATATTCTATATTATCACACCATTTTTCACATAAGGCACAGTGTTGATTTATATCTCCTGGTTATTATACTCCTATAGTATAAGCACAGTGCAAACTTGAAATAATATTTTTTGAAAAACCCTAAAAAAACAAAAACCCAAGCTACATAGAAGCAAAAAATGCATTGATTCTTACATCTACAGTCTATTATAAATATTTCAAATTAATTCATTTTCATGTTGAGAGTATCCTAAGCATTTCCTCCCGCATTAGGTTTCAAAAAGATCTATTAACCTGAAATAAGGCCTAAGTGTGTGTGGTAATGTCTTGCCAATGGGTTCCAACCCCAGGGCAAGTCCACTATGGATTCAGTGAGACCAAGGAATGACAATGGAACGTTCTTGGGGTGAAAGGGTTTATTACCCAGCTTATTCTCCCAGTGATAGGTCAAGCACTAGAATTATCTCTGCATCCAGCGGTCTGCAGGTCTGCAATGCTCCTCCGTCCCTGCCTCCACCCAGAGCACTGAGCAGAGCTCTATACAGTGACTCAGTCAATACTAGATTATTTTCTATGGGTGTGGAAGCAGTAGCCTAGCAGCAGGCCAGTTAGATCATCAAGTAGTTTAGGTTCAGGTGAGGATCCTGGCCAAAGGAACCTTCACTTTATCCACTGGTAATAAATGTTATGGTACTAGGCAAATATATGACCATTACTAAATAATTGTCTCTCTTCTCCAATCTTTCTCCTCTATGCTCTGTTTTGCGATGAGGAGGTTGGAACTTTGTAAACTGCATCTGAATGTCATCAACTGCTTCTCAGGCTTTTCCAGGAGGGAGCCTAGGAGGGAGATGGGAAAGCTGGAGGAGGAGAGAGGGTCCTGCCCGTGTGTTTCTTTCCTCTTCCTCTTCCTAGCACCTTCTAACCTTTGCCTAGCAGCAGCTGTTTATTTCCATCATATTAGTAGCACTGTAGTTTTCCAAAAGGATCCTGCAGTTTTACTATTTCCTTATATTTTATTAATGATTTCCTAATTGCAATCCATCCTGTTACACCCAATTTAGTAACAAAGTATTGTTATTTGACATCTGGCCCTAAAGGATAGAGGTTTGTTTATGAGACCCATATGTTAGAGAAAGAAAATTAAATCCTCAATGTATCAAAAGCATGTAAAAACCATGAAGAAAAAAATATCTTGGGAAGAAAACTTATCACATAGAAAAAAGCAATAATCATTTAAAAATAATGCGTTAACATATCATTTTAACTTCTGAGTGGGTAGTAATGATAGAGATGTTGAAAATGGCAGTGGTCAGTATGGGTGGCAGTGATCATCATGCTTAGATGCAACCTGTGGATATATAAATTGATACAAAAATTGCAAAGGTCATTTTCAGTGTATACAAACTGAAGTAATATGTATATGTGCTTATAAATACATATGTGTGTGTACATATGTGTATATATATATATATATATATACACATATATACACACACATATGTGTATTTATATTCTTTTGATATGGCATTTTATGAATTTATAATACAGGAACAATAAGGGTGTGCTCGTGTGATTACCTGCAAGAATCTTGATTCATGTGTGCATGATAATTCGTGATACAACTAACAAACTCTTCTGATTTCAAAAATAATAAAAAGAGTTATTGGTATAATAATGTAGATAAATATGTAAAGAATAGATGATTGTAGTATATTGTTAATTGGGAAAAACTTCCAAAAATACCTGTAATATGAACCCATTTATATAAATGTAAATATAGAAGAATATTGAAATCTCATAGCTAAATCTTTATAATTGCTGTCTCTTAATTGGTAGGATTACATGTGAATTTTAGATTTTTTTTCCTTATCAGGATTGTCTATATTTTCCACAATAAATATGCATTACTTTCATAACAGAAATAATTAGAATTTATAACAACTATGGTTTGTTTCTACCCATGTTTTAGTTGCTATTTCATGTAACTATCAGATAGAGCTCTTTGAGACTCCACTGCAATATAGTGGAACAATTTTGCAACTGATCTTCATAGTGTTAAAGGCTCTGAATTTTCTGGGTTTTATTGCTTTAATCATTAAATATCAACTATTTTTCATAAGAAAAATCTCCCTTGGATATTTCAATCATTATGTGAAAAAGGAAAAGCATATTCTGTCATGAAAGACTGAAAATAAATAGTTGGCTCTATATGGAATCCTGAACTTATCTTTTATTTTCTTTTTTGCATGGAAAAATGCAATATGACTAAACTAATCAGTTTAATTGCAACTAGTGAATAATATAAAATACTATTTAAGGCAGAATAATATAGTGAGAGCTATAAAATAAGGAAAACTTGGATTAAAATCCAAATCTTTCCATTTCACAATTATGGGATGTTGAAATGATCACTTAACATATCAATGTCCCAGAAAAACCCCTGTAAACTGTAAATCTTGCTGCCTTTTTCATGGGATGGGAATGAGACTTAAATAAGTAATGTGAAAGGACTGATACATTATAAGAATACAATTATTATTAGCTATTATTAGATATTTTAATTGTTCAAGCAGAAAATATGTAATTTCAGATTGTGATAAATTCTACAAAGGAAATAAACAGGGCAACAAAATAGATAGTGATTTGACTCTGTGGGATGGAGTGCTTCAGACTGATGCACTGGAAAAGAACTATATGATAAATTGGCATTTGAGAAGCATATTCGTTTTCTATTGTTGCCTAAAAAAACTGATCACAAACTTAAAGGCTGAAAGCAACACCTATTTATTTTTTCACAAGTTTTTGTAGACTAAGAATCCAGGCATGCCTTACATGGGTGCTCTGTTCAGGGTCTCACCAGGCTGCAATCAAGGCATCAGAGAGATGTGTTCTCTCCTGGAGCCCAGAGTCCTTTTCCAAGCTCGTGTTGATTGTGAGCAGAATTCTGTTGCTCTGTCTTAAGACTGAGGCCTCTGTTTTCTT
This sequence comes from Smutsia gigantea, assembly GCA_032199065.1. NCBI lineage: Eukaryota > Metazoa > Chordata > Mammalia > Pholidota > Manidae > Smutsia > Smutsia gigantea. The sequence continues at coordinate 438,736 of JAVSCE010002777.1, forward strand.
TCTCCCTGCCTACTGGGCATCTCTCTCAGCTCCTTTCGGGCACCCTCAAGTCCTGGCGGTGTGGTCCTCTCACAACATGGAAGCTTACTTCTTCAGAGCAAGGAGACTGCCTCTCCAGTTGATAAAATGGAGTCTTATATAATGTAACATATTCACAGAAAGGACAACCCCACCATATTCACAGGTCCTGCCCATGCTCAAGGAGAGGGAATTATAAAGGGCTTGTTCACCAAGGGGGCAGGAATCTTGGGGCCATCTTAGAACTCTGCCTACACCGAGGAGAGACTAAGATGATGAGTAGGAGCTAGTCTGGAAAGTTCACTGGGTAGATAATTTTAGAGAAAAGATAAAGACACAGAGGCAGACCTGGACATCATTTTACACACACGCAATGATCTAAATTCATTCTTGCCAACCGATGCTTCTTCATCCCTTGAAACTGAAAGAGGCAGAGTTCCTGCTTTATATGTAACCACTTCTATCCAGTGTAGCATTGCTCTTATAGCATGTGGCAGTTACCTTATTTTTTGAGTTTTCCAGTAAAAATACTTATCATCATATTAGCAATCTGCTATACATTTCTTAATATTAAAAGATAGAAATGAGGGAGTGAGAGAAAGAAATCTGAAGAAGATATCATTATAATGGAAATGGAACACAGGAACTGGCTCTCAAATAATTAAGCATCAACCGAAATGGAAAAAGGATGACAAAAAATCACGGGGAATATCACAAATCACAGTAATAGATGGAAACTAGGCAAATTGCTATTTGTTTGTCACAGCATTGAGGATTACTTAGGACCTTCAGCATATCCTAGACAAGATCAAAGCATATCCAACGGCTGGGCAAATCAGTGTTGTCGTGATTTTAACATTTAGAGGTCAGGAAGGAGGAAGAGGATCAGTTTTGGAAGAGATGAGGAAGCTTACTTGGCCCCACATTAGATCATCAGAATTTTAAATAAACTCATACCAAGGGCAAGTGTAATCATATCAAGTGACAGACATGTCTATGTTGTGACAGGCAGGACCAGTAACAAAAGCCAGCACAGAATTAGTGTTTTGTATGTGTTAAATTCTTTGTAAAATTATGGAAGGATGGAAGTAAGACGCAGACACCACAGATATCTGGATAAAGACAAATAGAAAAGTTGTTCTCTACTGCTTCATGGTCATCACACTTGAAATCACAAAAAGGCAGAATCTCTCTTGGGGCAGGGACCTGTAACCCAGTCCTATAACCATACCCTTTAAGCTGTAGTTACATGAAAAGAAAATACAATTAGAGTTGGCCTTCAGTTTAAGGTACATGAATCTAACAACTTTCAGGCCAACATGGAAGAAATGTGAGGCCATAGATAGTTCTCTTTCATTTATTTACACATGAAGAAACATTGGTGCTTCTGTTTATTTACTGAATGATAGTAGAATTCCTTTCTCAAAGTTAAATTTGGCAGCCTGGTAAATGGCATAGCTCTTGGAAGAATTTTTCATTTCTCAAAACGTTTTTGACGAAAGATGGTTGTAATGAACTGTTATTTCTTCTAATGCTAGACTAAGTTGGTGTAAAAATCAAAGCTAATGCTTCCAGCCGAAACTGCAATATGGATTCCTCCAATAGTTGCTCCTTATAAATACTTTATAAGGAAATCCTGCCGTAAACCAGTGAGCTATGTTAAACCTCCTCCTTCTTCTATTTTCTCCTTTCTTCACTTTTCTTCCCTGGATGTTACTGTGCCAGAATAATTTACAAAGGCTAAGAGTGGGGGGGTGGTAAATGGAATGAAAGGGTTTCACCCTTAAAAACACCCAGTGAAATATAGGATAGCTGTCCCATAATCGGGACAGGGCCTCTAATTTGAGGTACATGCAGCAAGAAAGGTGACTCTTTCTTATATGGGATCTATTTCATGAATCGAAGCCTCTGCTGGCCAAGAGGTGGAACCCACATTCATACCCTATAGTTCCATTAGCTTTATTAATAGTCTATAACTATTGGCATCCTCATCTGCCTACACATACATTTTGTGTAGGTTAGCTCTATTTGAATTTCTTTAATGTAAATAAGATGGGTTATATTTTCATTATGTTGTATTTGTTAGTATTTTAGAGGAAATATTGCAATGGCTACATATGAACTTTTGTTCGTTGGAATCCTTTGGGGGGTTTATAATATAATTTATTCAAGATACTAACTTATTCAAATTACAAAGAGGTGGGAGACATTGCCTACTATAAATACTGTATCTGGGCCAATTACTTCCCTCAGGAGGCCTGGAACTTTTGATTCTGTTAGTGATAGACTTCAGTATTTCTCTGGGGAGTAGGCAATTCGAATGCTTTCATGGCCTACCGCTGGTGGAACTGAAGAAAGAAAGAAAATGAATTCTATCCTTCGTGTGTTTTAAAAATGCAAAGAATGTGTCTAAATTCTAGTTATAAAAGTTATTCAGTCTGTCAATTTTGTGACTTTAATGTATTCAGTATTCCCAGAAAATGCTTCTTGGTGTCTGCTACCTGAAAATACTGATTTATTGAATTTATGTTTTGATACTGTGTCCCAGAAATCGTAATTACAACAATTTCAAGCAAATAGTTGTCCTGAATAATATGTTCAGTACCCTTTAAATTTGCAAAGAGAATGTTTCTGAATAGGTAAATATTACTGTCCAGTTCTATTGACAGTTTGAATTTAATTATAAATTTGAGTTGTCTTATGAAAATCTCTTGCAGTTTGCAAGCACTTCCATACTTTCTGGGTAACTTACTTTCACAAAGCTATCTACTGAAATTGCTAAGTGTTTATTTAGCACAGGATGCTAAAAAATATTTTGTGAAATGCTGGAAATTTAAAATTATCATGCATAGTTACTAAAAATATTATAATACACCTATGTGTAACTTACCAACTACTTACATCCCATTTATTTTGATTCTCTCATTTATAGATCTTAACCACTTAAAGCTTTCTTTGCACTGCTATGCCACACTACAGAATTTTATTCATTTTTATTTTCTCATGTCTGTAAGTGGTACTTAAAAAAAATTTCTTATTCTAATGCTATTTCACTTATTGATATATACTGACTTATTTTCACATTTGTACGCTTGGGTCAAATAATGAGCTATATTTTGTTTTTGTCCTTGTCATTGATGTTGGTTTAATCAATAAAAAGATATATGATCAGATATTTGTTTTATAAAGCAATTAAAATTTCTTCATTACAAATCTATACTCAAATCCCTGTAACAAGAAGGTTGGTTAAAAAAAAAGTCACTTAAGTCTGAAGGAAAATATTTATTTTTAAAGAATTACTCTAGGATTAAGACAATTTGGTACTGGCACAAGAACAGACCCCTAGACCAATGGAACAGACTAGAGAGCCCAGATATAAACCCAAGCATATATGGTCAATTAATATACAATAAAGGAGCCATGGATATACAATGGGGAAATGACAGCCTCTTCAACAGCTGGTGTTGGCAAAACTGGACAGCTACATGTAAGAGAATGAAACTGGATCATTGTCTAACCCCATACACAAAAGTAAACTCGAAATGTATCAAAGACCTGAATGTAAGTCATGAAAACATAAAACTCTTAGAAGAAAACATAGGCAAAATCTCTTGAATATAAACATGAGCAACTTTTTCCTGAACGCATCTCCTTGGACAAGAGAAACAAAATAAAAAATGAACAAATGGGACTACATCATGCTAAAAAGCGTCTGTACAGCAAAGGATACCATCAGTAGAACAAAAAGGCATCCTACAGTGTGGGAGAATATATGTGTAAATGACATATCTGACAAGGGGTTAACATCCAAAATATATAAAGAGGTCACACACCTCAACACTCAAAAAGCAAATAACCCTATTAAAAAATGGGCAGAGGATATGAACAGACATTTCTCCAAAGAAGAAATTCATATGGCCAACAGGCACATGAAAAGATGCTCCACATCGCTAATTATCAGGGAAATGCAAATTAAAACCACAATGAGATATCACCTCACACCAGTTAGGATGGCCAACATAGAAAAGACTAGGAACAACAAATGATGGTGAGGATGCAGAGAAAGGGGAACCCTACTACACTTCTGGTGGGAATATAAGCTAGTTCAACCATTGTGGAAAACAATATGGAGGTTCCTCAAAAAACTAAAAATAGAAATACAAGTTGACCCAGAAACTCCACACCTAGGAATTTACCCAAAGAAAACAAGTTCTCAGATTCAAAAAGACATATGCACCCCTGTTTATTGCAGCACTATTAACAATAGCCAAGATATGGAAGCAACCTAAGTGTCCATCAGTAGATGAATAGATAAAGAAGAGGTGGTACATATACACAATGGAATACTATTCAGCCATAAGAAAGAAACAAATCCTACCATTTGCAATGACATGGATGGAGCTAGAGGGTATTATGCTCAGTGAAATAAGTCAGGCAGAGAAAGACAAATAATAAATGGTTTTCCTCATTTGTGGAGTATAACAATGAAGCAATACTGAAGGAAAAAAACAGCAGCAGACTCACAGACTCCAAGAAGGGATTAGTGGTTACTTACCAAAGGGGAGTGGTGGCAGAGGGCAGGTCGGGAGGGAGGGAGAAGGGGATTGTGGGGTATTATGATTGGTGCACACAGTGTGTGTGGGGTCACAGGGAAGACAGTGTAGCTCAGAATAGACAAATAGGGACTCTGTGGCACCTTACTGCACTGATGGACAGTGACTGCAATAGGTGTGTGGGGGGGTACTCGATAATAAGGGTGAATGTAATAACCGCATTGTTTTTCTTGTGAAACTGTCATAAGAGTGTATATCAATGATACCTTAATAAAAAAATAAGAAGTACACTAGGCAGCTAAGTACAACTGTCCTTTGACATTAGAGCTGAGAAAGAGATTCTAACATACATAAACATTTTAGAAACCCCACGGTGGTAGACAGAATTGCTCCCTAGAGATGTCCATGTGTTAATCTCCAGGATGTGTTAATATATAATGTTACATGGCAAAAAGAACTTCCCCAATATAGTTATGTTTACAGATGTTATGATAGGGAGATTATATTAGATTGCCTGGCTGTGCCTATCTAATCACATGAATGCTTAAAAAGTAGAAGACTCTCTGGCTAAAGGTAGAGAGGTGCAGAAGAAGGGAATGTTACAGTTTTGAAGCTTAGATTTCATTCAGCACTGCTGGTTTGAAGAGGGAAGAGTCAATGTGACAAGCAGTGTAGGTGGCCTGAAGGAGGTGTGAGAGGCTCCTGCTGATACCAACCAACAAGAAATCAAGGACCGCAGTCCTACAAGCCCAGCCATAGACACCGGCTGCTGCCAATGATTTGAATGAACTGTAAAGGGGATGTTCCTCCAGAGCCTCCAGGTAAGAGCTCACACTGGCCAGTATCTCAGCTTTGACATTGAGATGACCTGGACTTCTGACCTACAGAACTGTGAGATGAAGTTGTGTTATTTTAATCCACTAAGTCAGTGATAATTTTTTATGATAGCAATAGAAAAGTAACATAGATTTTGGCATCAGAAGTGGGGTGTGTTGTAACAAATGCCTAAAATGTGGAACTGACTGGAAATGGGGGGCAGGGACTGGAAAAATTTTCATGGGCATGATGGAAAAAGCCTAGAATTCCTTGAACAAACTGTTAGTGGAAATGTGGATGCTAACAAATCTGCTAGTAAAGGGGCCAAAGGAACAGGTTGCATAAGAGAAAATAGAAATCGCCTTAGACAGTACCTAAATCATTATGAATGGACTATTTGTAGAAACAGGGACATTAACGGCACTGCTGGTGTGGCCTCAGAAGTTAAGGCACTTATTAATTGCGTTCAGCACAAAGTTTAATGGAATTGTGTCCTGCATTTATGTGAATTGTAAATAAATTTGGATATTACCACCAGGAGGTTTCCAAGCAAGTTGTCAAAGTTGTATTCTTGTTTCTTCTTGTTGCTTATATTAAGAAAAAAGCACATTGAGGGAACAATTGTAAAAGAAAATAAAAACAAGACATGGTAATTTGGCCGGCTGTCAGTCTATTGTGTCAGGAATACATTACTATAAGCAATTCACTGTCAGGCAAGCGTGCTTTAAAGTAAAAGACACATGTTTGACTCTGTCTCTCTCCCCCAGAAACTGGGAAAAATAGAAAAGTCAGAGTATTCAGTCACAGGAGATTAAGGGTGTGATTCAAAAAATCCCCTCAAACTAATTGGCCACAAAACATAAGTGCATTGTATTTAGCTACTTCCCTAGAAGGCTATTTCCCTAGAATTCCATCCCTAGAGATGGAATGATCTCAGAAAGAGGTGTAGATGTGTCTCTTGTTTAATGAACTGAATCCATGGGACATATAAAGGAGACCCATGAAGTTGTTGAGAATTACATATTGGCAGAGACACTGCAAGTTTGGGCTGAAAGTGAGAGTATAAAGTGAGAGAAGGCTATCGAGCGTCCAAATTTCTACCAGCAGGAAGCAGGCTGATAAAACTACCCATCTGTAAACATGTATTATTTTTCATGAAATGATAATTAAAGATTTTGTGATTTGATATACCTTTATGTTTATATAGCATATAAAGGATAAATATTTATTTCAATTTAGCATATCTTATTCAGGAGTCTAGCTCTTGGCAAAAACCCATATATAAACTTTCAAGCCTGACCACAAATACTTAAAAAAGTTTTATTTAGTGTACCTGATGGGGGAAAGCAGCCCTGCCCACATAAGACCTGGTGTGCAGCCAACCAGTGCACTGCAGTTTCTGAAGGTGTTTGTAGTCAAAGACTCAGGTCTCTCGAGCTAACCAGGCCCTGATGCATATCTGAATTCTGAGCCTAGGTGCTTGCATTCAGAGGCCACTATATTGTAGCTTTTAGTGGAGGCCATTCTCAGGTATCTCTCCTGAGACTTCCTTAACTGACAGAGGTAAGAAACCTTGAAGATACTTTTTATCTACTTCCACTCAATATTTATCCATTCCTAGCCTTTACCATTTCCTCCTTCCTGCCCAGCCCCCAGGTCCATAAAAATGTAGGAATATTTTCTACATTCACTACTCCCACAGGAAGACTATTTTCCATATCTCTGCTAATCCTTCTGACTGTCACCATCGACATTCCATGATGGAACAGGTTGGAATCAGCATCTTGCTTATAAGTGTATGATACATTCTATGTTTGAAGGATCGATTGTTATTTTCTTTTTAGTTGTTGTCTTAATGGGCTATTCTGACATTTGTCAGCTCAATTCTTCAGTTCATCTCAATTCCTAACATTTGGACCTCTTATAATATAGGTACATGATGGCACAAAGAAAATCTTAATAATTTTCAAAAAAGGATACATATTACAGACAAAATTTTCTATCTAAAAAGTGATAAAAAAGAAACAGTAGACTCATATAAGCTATTAGACATATTAAAAAATTAAATACCATCCAATTGGTATGATCCTTCTAGTGAGATTTGATAATTATCAACTTTCTTTGAAGTCTGCTTGTTAAAGTTGTAATTATAGTTCAATGAATTTTTCCTAAGGAATTAGTTATGATAATTTCTGAATATCTCTCTAATATTCATTTATTCCAGTGTTGCTTATAACATATAATTAACATAGACTGCTTTGCAGTTGTTTAAATAGAGGTGTAAATGAATACATATACACATACAAAAATACATGTACTATGGTAACATATACAAAACTATGGCAGTTTCATTTTTAAAATAAGGAGATTGGTGAAACAGATGATAGGTAGATAGAAAGATGTGAAAATACTAAACTAAAATAATATGCCCTTCAAATTTTTTTTTCCTCTGTGTTGTTGGGTTATTTTCTTCTATTTCATTTTCCAAGTTATCTACAATAAACAAGCATTTCTTTGAATTAGAAACTAAAAGGCATTTTAAAATTCAAAATAATAAAAACCAAAAGGCTCTGTAGTCCAGACATTCAAACTAAGAGCCAAAAGTGTGTTGAAAAATTCATAATGAACAAATCTCTGGGTGTGGAAGTCTAAGATTAGTTGGTCAAACAGGCCACATTCTCAAAGCCTGCAGTAACATCCACCAGATATCTGACCTGAAACACTAGTCATCCAAACAGCAAACCCCACATTTAGTTCTTTTGCTAGTTTAACATTAGAATTCTTCAAAAAGGAAAGGCGTCTTGTCCAGAATGCCACAGCTAAATCCTGAGTCTCTGATCCATCACCACAACCTGCATGCTGAGTGGGCTGGGCAACACTTCTTTCCTTAGATGTGAATAAATTGTCAAGAAACTTTTGATGCTCTTGGAACTGTAACAATAATAAAAATTAAAGACTCACAATTTATTTTTCAGTGTTATGGCACATAATGGAAATAGATGAACCAAAAATGCATCTAGAGGTTTTTTATGTTGAGGGAGGTTTCCTCTTTTAACAAATGAAGTGATAATATTTATTCATAGTAATATGAGCAAAGTTATGAACTTTAGGTAGGAGAATTTCTGAGAATTTTACTTCTGCTTGGTTTATTTTAAATATTTTATATGCAAATCTCTGTAGTCACCTATCATACAAGCACCATACCCATTTTATACCAGTTTAAGCAATAGATTAGGGCTGCGATAAAGGACTGAGATGGACTTTTCTGAAGTTAGATAATGCAGTGACACATTTAACAAGGTTTATTTTCTTTTCAAAATGTATACAACCTGGCGCTCCTGTCTCTGAGGTCGCCTGCACTTTGTAAGTGTGTAACCTTTTAACTTTTAACTATAAACTCCCTTTTTTCAACCTTTCAGGGTGCTACACTCCCCTTTCTGAGGTTGCCTGCACTTCCTCTCTAAGCAACTTTAAATAAAACTTTTACTCTGCTTCACTAAAAAAAAAAAAAGTATACAACCCATTTGTAGAAGCATCTGTGTTACACAAAAGAGTAAATCTCCTTATGCAGACTAGTTTCTGTTCAGCAAATGTGAGGATTGATTATCTATGCATTAGGCCAAATGATGGCTTTTACAAATTAATTTTACATAAAAGACTAGCTTTTATAATCAAATTCAAACATTTCCAGGATGAATATAATTTTCTCATAGATGTCTCATCTGTTCATACACAAAACGAATTCCTTATTTATGGGAACAACAAAAAGCCTTAACCTAGACCAATCAGTAAAAAAGCTTAAAGGTTATTTTACAGTGGTATGATGAGTATTACATTCACACTATTTCCGTGACTTGCCTTGCTTTCATGAAAAATAACAGAAAACCTAAATTTCTTAAAGATACTTCTTGAGAAAGGAAAAGTAAAATTGCTTCCAGGAATCACATTTTCCACTGTAATTACTGGAAATGATAATTAAAGTAAATGGATATAATCTCAAACTCTTTTCAAAAATATAAGAATAGTATTCATTAGTTAAAAGAATAAAATGATTAAAGACAGTTTTGAGTAACAGTTCCAAATCACATATAAAAATGTCCTGGTGTCCACACATGGATGCGTATATGAGTTTGTTTCCAAATGCCTGTGAGCACCAGCCACTCACGTCGATGCCTCCCCACTTTCTGTGATATGAAGTGAGCTCTGAGTGGCTCATTGACCTCAGCCTAGACAGGAGAATTAATATTACTAAAAAGAGTTGATAATTTGAGGCTTTGAGAGGGCTACTGAAAAGTAAAAGGAAAATGCTTTTGATGTATTAGGTACAATGGTCTGACTAAAATATACAGGAAAGGGAACAGGTTTAGTCCTAACATGGCATATGGGTTTCTTTCATCAAGTTCACCTCATATATATATAGGTTGTATAGTATGTATTGTACGTGTATATTTCATATACGAGCATAATAAACTAGACACAACATAGAATATATACATATTGACTGTTTTTATGTACATATGCATATAATTTGCATGTAATGTTAAAATGATTATTTGTATGAGCCACAAATGAAAATTAATGGCACTATTTTCTACTAACATATGTCATACAATAGCCTTTTTATATATTTTTTTAATTTAAAAGCAGAATAGTGCCAAACCAAAGAGAGGGTTCTTCAAAATAAGTCTTTACATATGAACAAAGAATAATTTTATTAATTATAATTAATGATTAATTACAAACTGAGGTTAAAAAAGAATGTTCAATATACAATAAAAATCAAACATTCTTGAATTTCACCCACATTTAAGTATAGCTGTCATGAATGAAGAAAGCAACAAAGCCTAAGCTAAGGTTTGGGGAGGTAAGGAGAGAAAAACCTAGAATTACAGGTTTCACCCAATAGCAAAAAGGGTTCTTTTGCCAGGTTAGCTGACACAAGCAAAAAATATGCAATAGTCATAAATCATTCTTGAACAATATCTATTTTTTTTTAGTTACACTATATTTTAGCAGACTTTTTAAAAACTGAGTTTTTACAAGAAATGAACATGGATATAATGTTTATATATTTTCCTTCTGATTGTTGCATATAACAAACAACTTTAATAGATTAGAACCATAAAACCATTTTTTTAAAGAGTCTGGCTAAGTAGTACTCATTATTCTGCTAAAACTAAAATTGTGTGTGACATCGTCACCCCATGTCTCACTTCCAAGAAAAAAGGATTTTGCCAAAAGAATAGATCTAACACATACCATTTGCATTTTTATAAAATCACTGCATTTATCTTAGGCATTATCTCTTTGCATATATGATGACATGGTCTGAGCTTTCAGTTACCCCAAATTAAGGAAATGGTGTCTGGAAACACTGTCTTTTGTGAAAACACCATCAAGTAGTGAAAAATTTCAAAATGGATGTCAATCAATCTATACAAATAGTCTTTTCTTTAGAAATGATTTGTTGCTTAGGTAATATCCCAAACTAAAATGAACAAATTATGCACCCCAGACTTAGAATATGGAGAAAATTGATAGCTACTGAATAATCATTTGTAATATAACCTAACTGAAATGTGACTTGATAATGAGTTAAGAAAATAAGTTGTCTTCAGAATGTCCAAAAAAACAATGTTGAGAAAGGAAATACACTGCCTGTGTGTCTTCAGTTGTGTCAGTGAGAATGCAGACCTCACCTGAAAAATGGTCCAGAATATTCTGGTCAACTTGGTAGGTTTTGCCATAGAAAACAGCCAGGAGGGCTGGACATTCAGCTTGATGACTGAGGTCATGTTAAAATGATCTGAATTACCTACCAACTTTCTGACAATAAAATGACCAACCATTTGGATTTTTATGCAGAAGAGACAGCTCAATTTAAACCAATTCAATGAATGTCTTTTTCATTTCTGTGTTATGAAAAGTGAAGGGTACTTAGTTTTAAAAGCTAATATTTTTAAAAGCTAATTTGGTTTTATTATTGGTCTATCAGAAAAGGACTCACAAGTTGGTGCTTGCTAACAGCAATCTGGAATGTAGCTAAGAACGTGATAAGTGCTTACGAAAAAGGTGAGGTGGGATCACAGCGGCAGCCGTAATTAATTCTGTTTGAAGTGCAGAGAAATATTTTACAAATAAGGTGATAAGTCAACGGGGACCTAACTAATGAGCAAACTCTTGTCAGGAAGACTAGGGGAAGGGTTCTAAACAAAAGAAAGGAAACACAGCATCTTCTTTTATCATTACAACTCTGTTAGGCATTTATTATCTCCACCTTGTTGGTCAATTCATGGAGCCTCAGTCTTTAAATTCCCTTTTGAGTTGAGATTAAGAATGACATTGTCATGCATTTCTTTCCATGCCAATTATAATCTTCTTGCCACTTTCTTCTGTTCCTTCAGTTAGAAATTCCAAATAACGAGAGACAGGCAAAGTAGAAGACAGAATCAATATAAATATATTTCCATGGAGGTGGAAAGCTCTAGACATGCAAAGTCACAAGAAAATTTGGGCAAAGGTAAAGCAGCCAAAACTTTCTAAGCTCCAGGGACCACAGCACCTGGAATCAAAATGAGGAGGTGGCAAAGACATGTACTCAGGACTGGAGGCCATGTAGGAAACTAAAAATACCAGCCCCAGATGAGGACAGTTGACCCTTGAACAACATGGGTTTGAACTGCACAGCTCCGCTTATTTTATTTTTTTCAATAAGTACATTGGAAAAATTGTTGGAGGTTTTCGACAATCTGAAAAAACATTTTTTTCTCTAGCATACTTTATCCTAAGAATATTGTATATTATATACATGACAAACAAAATATATGTTAATTGACTGATTATGTTATTGGAAAGGCTTTCAGTCAATAGTAGACAATCAGTAGTTAAGTTTGGGGAGAGTCAATTGTTAGCGCACAAGGTTGACACCCCATCTCCCTCATTGTTCAAAGGTCGACTGTATTCAAAGTTCAGAGAAAAGACAATGTAGACACACTCCATCAAGAGCTCAATGCCTAGAACCCAGTAGAACCTAAGTGCAAATTGGCAAAGAAATGAAAGCAAGGAATGACGACCAGTAACACTTAACCTTCTCTCCAGCAGTGCACTAGGGGGTTCTCATTGCTCCACATCCCTGCCAGCATTTGTTATCTCTTACCTTTCATACTTATTCTTTCCTATGTGCTGCACTGATACTTAATTTTTTTATTAAGGTATTATTGATATACACTCTTACGAAGGTTTCACATGAAAAAACAATGTGGTTACAACATTTACCCATATTATCAAGTCCCCACCCATATCCCAAAGCAGTCACTGTCCTTCAGTGTAGTAAGATGCCACAGATCCACCATTTGCCTTCTCTGTGCTACAGTTTTCCCCATGATTCCCCACACCATGTGTACTAAACATAATACCCCTCAATCTCCTTCTTCCACCCTCCCCATCCACCCTCCCACACCCCTCCCCTTTGGTAATTACTAGTTCCTTCTTGGAGTCTCTGAGTCTGCTGCTATTTTGTTCCTTCAGTTCTGCTTCATTGTTTTACTCCACAAATGAGAGAAATCATTAGGCACTTGACTTTCTCCGCCTGGCTTATTTCAATGAGCATATCTACCAGCTCCATCCATGTTGTTGCAAATGGTAGGATTTATTTCTTCTTATGGCTGAATAGTATTCCATTGTGTATATGTACCACATCTTCTTTATCCATTCATCTACTGATGGACACTTAGGTTGCTTCCGTATCTTGGCTATTGTAAAAAGTGCTGTGATAAACATAGGGGTGCATATGTCTTTTTGAATCTGAGAAGTTGTATTCTTTGGGTAAATTCCAAGGAGTAGGATTCCTGGGTCAACTTGTATTTCTATTTTTAGTTTTCTGAGGAACCTCCATATTGCTTTCCACAATGGTTGAACTAGCTTACATTCCCACAAGCAGTGTAGGAGGGTGCCCCTTCCTCTGCATCCTCACCAGCATTTGTTGTTCTTAGTCTTTTGGATGCTGGCCATCCTTACTGTTGTGAGGTCATATCTCACTGTGGTTTTAATTTGCATTTCCCTGATGATTAGAGATGTGGAGCAACTTTTCATGTGCCTGTTGGCCATCTGAATTTCTTCTTTGGAGAACTGTCTCTTCATATCCTCTGCCCATTTTTTAATTGGGTTATTTGCTTTCTGGGTGTGGATGCATGTAAGTTCTTTATATATTTTGGACATTAACCCCTTGTCAGATATGTTGTTTACAAATATATTCTCCCATACAGTAGGATGCCTTTTTGTTCTGTTGATGGTGTCCTTTGCCATACAGAAACTTTTAGGTTTGATGTAGTCCCATGAGTTCATTTTTGTTTTTCTTTCCCTTGCTCAAGGAGATGCGTTCAGGAAGAAGTCGCACATACTTATATTCAGGAGATTTTTGCCTATGTTGTCTTCTAAGAGTTTTATGGTTGCATGACTTACATTCAGGTCCTTGATCCATTTCAAGTTTATTTTTATGTATGGGATTAAACAATAATCCAGTTTCATTCTCTTGCATGTAGCTGTCCAGTTTTGCCAACACCAGCTGTTGAAGAGGCTGTCATTTCCCCATAGTATGTCCATGGCTACTTTATCATATAATAATTGATCATATATGCTTGGGTTTATATCAGGGCTCTCTAGTCTATTCCATTGGTCTATGGGTCTGTCCTTGTGCCAGCACCAAATTGTCTTGATTACTGTGGTTTTGTAGTAAAGCTTGAAGTTGGGGGGCATAATCCCCCCAGCTTTATTCCTCCTTCTCAGGATTGCTTTGGCTATTTGGGGTCTTTTGTGGTTCCATATGAATTTTAGAATTATTTTCTCTAGTTCGTTGAAGAATGCTGTTGGTATTTTGATAGGAATTGTATTGAATATGTAGATTGCTTTAGGCAGGATGGCCATTTTGACAATATTAATTCTTCCTATCCCTGAGAGTGGGATGTGTTTCCATTTATTGGCATCTTCTTTAATTTCTCTCATGAGTGTCTTGTAGTTTTCAGAGTATAGGTCTTTCACTTCCTTGGTTGGGTTTATTCCTAGGTATTTTATTCTTTTTGATGCAACTGTCAATGGAATTGTCTCCCTGATTTCTCTCTCTGCTAGTTCATTGTTAGTGTATAAGAATGCCACAGATTTCTGCATATCAATTTTGTATCCTGCAACTTTGCTGAATCCAGATATTAGATCTAGTAGTTTTGGAGTAGATTCTTTAGGGTTTTTTTATGTACAATATCATGTCATCTGCAAACAGGGACAGTTTAACTTCTTCCTTACCAATCTGGATGCCTTGTATGTCTTTGTGTTGTCTGATTGCCATGGCTAGGACCTCCAGAACTATGTTGAATAAAAGAGGGGAGAGTGGGCATCCTTGTCTTTTTCCCAATCTTAAAGGAAAAGCTTTCAGCTTCTCACTGTTAAGTATGATGTTGACTATGGGTTTGTCATATATGGCCTTTATTATGTTTGGGTACTTGCCCACTATACTCATTTTGTTGAGAGTTTTTATCATGAATGAATGTTGAAATTTGTCAAATGCTTTTTCAGCACCTATGGAGATGATCATGTGGTTTTTGTCCTTCTTTTTGTTGATGTGGTGGATGATGTTGATGGATTTTTGAATGCTGTATGATCCTTGCATCCCTTGAATAAATCCTCCTTGATTATGATGGATGATCTTTTCGAAGTATTTTTGAATTCATTTTGTTAATATTTTGTTGAATATTTTTGTGTCTATGTTCATCAGGGATACTGGACTGTAATTTCCTTTATTTGTGGTGTCTTTGCCTGGTTTTTGGTATTAGAGTAATAATAGCCTCATAGAATGAGTTTGGAAGTATTTCCTCTTCTTCTACTCTTTGCAAAACTTTAAGGAGGATGGTATTAGGTCTTCACTAAATATTTGATAAAATTCAGCAGTGAAGCCATCTGGTCCAGGAATTTTGTTCTTAGGTAGGTTTTGGTTTACCAGTTCAATTTCATTGCTGGTAATCAGTCTGTTCAGATTTTCTGTTTCTTTCTGGTTCAGCCTTGGAAAGTTGTATTTTTCTAGAAAGTTGTCCATTTCTTTTAGATTACCCAGTTTGTTAGCATATAATTTTTCATAGTATTCTCTAATAATTCTTTGTATTTCTGTGGTATCCGTAGCAGTGATTTTTCCTTTCTCATTTCTGATTCTGTTTATGTGAGTAGACTCTCTTTCCTTCTCGATAAGTCTGGCTAGGGGTTTATCTATTTTGTTTATTTTCTCAAAGAACCAGCTCCTGCTTTCATTGATTCTTTCTACTGTTTTATTCTTCTCGATCTTATTTATTTCTGCTCTAATCTTTATTATGTTCCTCCTTCTACTGACTTTGGGCCTCATTTGTTCTACTTTTTCTAGTTTCATTAATTGTGAGTTTAGACTGCTCATTTGGGATTGTTCTTCTTTTCCGAGGTAGGCCTGTATTGCAATATACTTTCCTCTTAGCATGGCCTTCGCTGCATCCCACAGATTTTATGGTGTTGAATTATTGTTGTCCTTTGTCTCCATATATTGCTTGATCTTTGTTTTTACTTCGTCATTTATCCATTGGTTATTTAGGAGCATGTTGTAAAGCCTGCATGTGTTTGTGGGATTTTTCATTTTATTTGCGGAATTTATTTCTATTTTCATACCTTTATGGTCTGAGAAACTGGTTGGTACGATTTCAATCTTTTTGAATTTACCAAGGCTCTTTTTGTAGCCTAGTATGTGACCTATTCTTGAAAATGTTCCATGTGCACTTGAGAAGAATGTGTATTCTGCTCCTTTTGGGTGTAGAGCTTTGTAGATGTCTGTTAGGTCCATCTCTTCTAATGTGTTGTTCAGTGCCTCTGTCTCCTTTCTTATTTTATGTCTGGTTGATCTGTCCTTCAGAGTGAGTGGAGTGTTGAAGTCTCCTAGAATAAATGCATTGTATTCTATTTCTCCTTTTAATTTTGTTAGTATTTGTTTCACATATGTAGGTTGCTCCTTTGTTGGGCGCATAGATATTTATAATGGTTATATCTTCTTGTTGGATTGACACTTTTATCATTATGTGATGTCCTTCTTTGTCTCTTGTTGCTTTCTTTCTTTTGAAGTCTATTTAGTCTGATACAAGTACTGCAACTCCTCTTCTTTTCTCCCTATATTTTGCGTGAAATATCTTTTTTCATCCCTTCACTTTGGGTTTAAAGTGAGTCTCTTGTAGGCAGCATATAGATGGGTCTAGTTATTTTTATCCATTCAGTTTCTCTATGTCTTTTGATTGGTGCATTCAGTCCGTTTACATTTAGGGTGATTATCGATAGGTATGTACTTATTGGCATTGCAGGCTTTATATTTGTGATTACCAAAGATTCAAGGTTAACTTCCTTACTATCTAAGAGTCTAGCATATCTCACTTAATATGCTATTACAAACACAGTCTAAATGTTCTTTTATTTTTTTCTTCGTCCTCCATTCTTTATATATTAGGTATCATATTATGTACTCTTTGTCTGTCCCTTGATTGACTTTGGGCATAGTTAATTTAATTCTGCATTTGCTTAGTAATTAGCTGTTCTACTCTCTTTTCTGGGTTTTTTTTTTTACCTCTAATGACAAATATGAAACCTTAGGAAAACTTCCATCTGTAGCACTCCCTCCAAAATACACTGTAGAGACAGTTTGTGGGAGGTAAATTCTCTCAGCTTTTGCTTATATGGAAATTGTTTAATCTCTCCTTCAAATTTAAATGATAATCTTGCCAGATAAAGTATTCTTAGTTCAAGGCCCTTCTACTTCATTGCATTAAATACATCATGCCACTCCCTTCTGGCCTATAAAGTTTCTCTTGAGAAGTCTGATGATAGCCTGATGGGCTTTCCTTTGTATATGATCTTTTTTCTCTCTCTGGCTGCTTTTAATAGTCTGTCCTTATCCTTGATCTTTGCCATTTTAATTCTATATGTCTTGGTTTTGTCTTCCTTGGGTCCCTTGTGTTGGGAGATCTGTGCTTCTCCATGGCCTGAAAGACTATCTCCTTCCCCAGATTGGGGAAGTTTTCAGCAATTACCTCCTCTATGACACTTTCTATCCCCTTTTCTCTCTCTTCTTCTTCTGGTACCCCTATAATGCAAATATTGTTCTATTTGGATTGGTCACACAGTTCTCTCCATAGTCCTTCAATCGTAGAGATCCTTTTTTCTCTCTGTGCCTCAGCTTCTTTGTATTCCTCTTCTCTAGCTTCTATTTCATTTATCATCTCCTCCACCATATCCAATCTGCTTTTAATACCCTCCATTGTGCTTTTCAACAATTGGATCTCCAACCGGGTTTCATTCCTGAGTGCTTGAATATCTTTGCATAGCTCCATGAGCATGTTAATGATTTTTATTTTGAACTCCCTTTCAGGAAGGGTCATGAGGTAGATGGCATTTACATCTTTCTCAGTAGTTGTATTAATAATTTTACTCTGACTCAGGTTCCTTTGGTGTTTCATATTTGTATATGGCGCCCTCTAGTGCCAGGAAACTCTACTCCCTGGAGCTGCTCAGCCCCTGAAGCAATATCGGGGGCCGCAGGGGAGTGGTATTGGTCCTGGGGGGGAGGAAAGGGCTGTTTCCTGTTTCCTGGATGCTATGCCTGTCTCCACTTCCTGAACCAGTAGGCCAAGCACACAGGTATAGGCCTCTATGCTTTGTTTGTAGTTGCTGTAGACAGATCTTCCCTCTGGCTGGCCTAACATCAGGGTAGGGTTTGCCAGTTTGAGAGCCAGGTGGGGCTGGCTCGGAGAAAGGTGCAGTAGGCTGTGTATCACGGAGGGGGTTGTTGGAGCTGTGCAGCCAGCCAGGAAAATGGAGCACCTGAAGACTGTCTAAGCAGGAAGATTTCTTTTTTCTCCTTAAATATGAGAGTCTATATGCAAAGCGCCCATCCTGTTGAGGAGAGTGCACCTGGACAATTTTGTCTACCTGTCCTCTCTCTTAAGCAGTAAGCTCTGTGCAATCCTTGCCCCTTTTGCAGCGCTCTTGCTAAGGGCTTCCCTGTTAGGAAGTCTCTCAGACTTCCCACCTTTCTTTTGCCTCAGAGCAGTCAGATATGGATCTCTGCTTTCCACAAAAGGCTGGAATCTCAGTCTCTCCAGGAATTCTGCCTGTCTTAGCTTTCCAACTCCGTAATCATGAGAGTATCATGCAAGCACCATGAATTGTAGGTTTGTGCTCCCAGATCAGATCTCCGGAGTTAGGTATTCAGCAGTCCCAGGCCTCCACTCCCTCTCTGCTTGGTTTCTCTTCCTCCCGCTGGTGAGCTGGGGTGGGGGAAGGGCTTGGGTCCTGCCGGGCCACAGCTTTGGTACATTACCCTGTTCTGTGAGGTCTGCTCTTTTCTCCAGGTGTATGCAGTTTGGCGCAGTCCTCTTTTCTGTTGCTCTTTCAGTTTTAGTTGTATTAATTATATTTTCATATTATATGTGGTTTTAGGAGGAAGCCTGTGTCTCACCTCTCATGCTGCCATCTTTAATCCCCCTGATACTTAATTTTTAAAGAGTATCTTCATTAGGGACTAAATAGTATTGAAAAACCTTTTGTAATGAAAAGCAAGCATGGCACTTTAATCATATCTTAAATAACCAATCAGACATTCCTCATACTTTATTAACCTATCTTTTTAAAAACCCAGATTGAGAAGATATTTTAAAATCACATCTTGGGATGAAGTGATTATTCTGCCATTTATCTTTGCAGACTTCAATATCTTCATCTCTAGTTCTCTCATAGTATGTAAAAGGAGAACTTTTAGATTTAAAATTTCAGGATATAGTCTATCATCTATCACTAAATAGTTATTCCAAAGTTTCCAATTCTCAGAACATCAAACAAGCAGAGAAATGAGGTTAATACTCATGAATTCAAGTTCATAAAGCAATTGGGATATTTACTTCGGTTATGTGTTTAATTGGCAAAATGATCTCTATGTGAGCAGATGAGGGTAAACATCAGAGTTACATAGTCACTTCTGTCAAAGTGACTTTGTCAGGACTGATGAAAAGAATTGTGTATTGTTGTTAGACATATCTAGAAAAATAGTCTCTTGATACCACCTTCATCAGACTACCTTTTACCTTTAGTCAATAGCATTTATAGTCAGCACTCTATTAATTTACCTCTGTTAACATGCGCTTTGAAATTGATTCTATTAATTTACTTTATAAACATCTATTAAATTCCAGGAATGTTGGCTGGTGCTGTAGTGAAGATACAAAAATGAATAAGACAGCTCTTTCCCTCAAAGTTTTCAATAACACACACACACAAAAAAAGTTTGCATAGTTAACAACTTATATAGTAGTCTGTGATATGATGCAGTGGAAGTTATTTTGCTTCTATAATGATAATATGCATAATAAGTCTCAGTAGTAAATTTATTCATTTGATAAATATTAAATAACATCCTATTTTGTGCTGAACACTATTCTAGGTACTTTGTCTATGGCAGTGAAACAAATAGACAGAAGGACTTGCTGTTATGGAGTTTTTATGGTCTAGTGGGAAGACACAGAAAATTAATGAACTAATGAACAAATAAATGAAATAATAAGTGGGATCCTGTTTGATGCCACAGGGTAAAAACGTCATGTAATAAGCTTAAGCTATACCTCAGGATTGCTGGTCTTGGGAAGAGGTTAGTTTCATTTTCGATTTTACAATTTGTTAAGGCATCTCTGAGAAGTAAAACTTAAGGGAAAAGTTGAAAGAGGTGAGCCATACTTTTATTTGGGGGAGACTCTTTCAGGTAGCACAATATTTAAGTGACAGGCCAGAGGCAGGAACACAGCTTTCTGATTGGAGAAACAGCATAGAGTCCAGTTTAGTTGACGCAGAATGGGGATAACTCAAGAGAGGTAATGGGGGCCAGACAGGTGGGAATTAGTAAGTCTTTGGAAGACTTTTGCTTTTCCTCTGAGATAGTTGGGAAGCCTCTGGAGGGTTTGAGCAGATGAGTGACTTGATCTGAGTAACAGCAGTTTAGGATTATTCTCACTGCCATGGACCAAGTGGTGAACAGAGAGACAGATGCACAAGGAAGGCCCGCAGTCCGAGGGCTACTGCAGCACTCTGAGTAAGAGGTTGTCATGTCCCGGAACTTGGTGTGATAAAGACACGGACACAGATACCTGAACACTTTGGACATGGAGCTGACAGTACTTAGGAATGTACTGGTTATAGATATCAGACAAAGAGGGGAGTCAAGATAGTATCTATGATAGCTGCTTTGAGCTGAGAGAAGCAGGGTATCTCCACATATATTTTTTTAAGCAGATGTGGAAGATTAAAGTTGGAGATAAGATCAGTACAACTGTGCATATGTCAAGTTTGAGATGCCAGTGACTTAGTATGGTGAAGCAGAACATAAAAATGTGGAGTTCAGTGGAGGTGTCTGCAGTGGAGATGTAAAATATGTTGTAAACCCTAAAACTACGTGGTGATATATGTAGAGGAGAGAGAAGGAGAGAGGCAAACAAGAGAGAGAGGAAAAACAGAAGAAAATAAAGTACTGCAGCATTTAGAGAACAGGGAGATAAGCTGAAATAGTGAGGTAGAATGGAATAATCATTGAGGTAGGGAAAATAGGATTTTTTTTTTACTGGAGGCAAGTAAAAAAAGAAGTGTTTCCGTCAGAAGAAAGGCATCAATAAATTCTCACTGATAGACTGATTTACTGGAAAAAAATCCATAGATTATATGTATGTAGTTATTTATTATTAAATAGATAATATGTATTTTGCTCAAGATTGGGTATTTAAGAGCATAGGAATTTTAATTCTGCACAACGTAGCTAAAATGATATACTATGTAAGTTCCATTATTCAAAATTACCAAAACGGGTGAATTTTAGCCATCTCTTTCTTCATTGAAAAAGTAACATGTTTTAACATATTTAGAGAGAATGATACATTCACTAAAATATCTTTTAATTCCCAATTTTAATGAAGAATTAAAATACAGGGTAAAATATTTTAAGGAAACATTAATAGCCCAATTTCATATTTTTCTATGGAGTTGTACTATGCACTAATGTAATAAGTCATGATAAGATCTATTGTCTATGGAGAAATTCCTATGCACAAAATTTTCCTTTTAGTCTTCTTGTGTACATGAATGTTTACAAGTAAATGAAAAATCTCTATTTTCTGTTTTAATAACCCAGCTTTGTTATACAAATTCCAACTTGTAGTAAACAATAACATTTTTCTTAGAGTTAGTGAAAGCCTACATCTGCTACCCCATACAATTCAGAGACGTTGTCAGAAATATATTATGCAATACATTACATTGCATTATGAAATATCATACAAGAAAAAAGCTTGAATAGAAAGATATTTTATGTATTAAACAAAAAACAAATAACTTGTAGAAATATTCTTATCTAAAAAGTTGCATATATTTTTCTCTTAATTGTGCAGATTATCTCCATTGAATCTCTTAGAAACTTTGAAATATATATGTAAGCTACAGGTCAGAAGAGGATAGTATAATAAACTAGCAGAATGACTTACTAATTGGTACCCCAGTAGTCCTAAGAAATGTACATGTCTATATTTCTTAAGTTTCTGAAAGCAGATTATACAAACATAAAAATGTTGAAAATTTATCATTATGAAAAACTCCCTCAAAATAAATACCTTTTCATGATTTCAATTACATAAAAAGATTGAAAAAATACACATGTACATAAGTTTCTGCATCAGGATATTGTTGGTGGGTGCATTTTAGGCAGGAGAATTTAGGATTAAATTTTCTAACTCATAAGTAGAACAAACTTAGAAATTGTGTATATAATTTCTTGTATCATCTTGAAAGATGCTTTCCAAATTCACATTTCAAACTACTGACAATGTATTTTACAAAGGTTCACTTGGTAAGCTAGCAGGAAAATTGATCCCTCAATCATACCAATTGTTGCCAATCTTAAGTAATTCCGAGAGGGGTTTTCTCTCACATTGGTAATGGCTCTAAGACTCTCATGAGCCCCCAGCATGGGAGGGGTGTGCCCTAGATTTTTGTCCCACTTAAAAATCAACTGAGCAGGACCTAAGTGAACACATGCTTTTGTAACTGAATGCCTAATGCCATTTGCCTTTATGATGCTTTAAATTTCATTACTCAGGATTCTTTGAAATATGACTCATAACACTTTCTTTAATATGTAATTCTGAAAGCAAGCAAAGAGGTATTTCCTTATGTGCTTTGTAAGGACTGCAAAGAATCACATTAGAAACATAAAGCAATGACCTCCTTCTTTATAATGTAGCACTCTACAAATTATTATGAAAAGGAAAGTTTAATTGGTTTGGTAAAATAAACCCAGTAAGTAAGAAAAACTTAAATTTAAAACTCATGGTCAATGCATTAAATATTAGAAAGGGCACAAAGTCTTTGTAAAAATCTACTTTTGTACTTAAGCCTTGTGGGAAAATACAGTTTAAGTAAACATTGATGAAAAAGAAGTATTATTTGCAATCTAAACATCCATGGTTAACATCTTGAACAAAATCCTTTCTAGCACATTCCCAAGTTAGGATTTCATAGTATGTGGTGTTTATAAATTTAGTTTTTACCTTGCATTCAGTGCCAAGAAATATTTTTTAACTACTGAAGAGCATTTCCTTGTATGCAATAATGAGAGATTCAACATATTTAACAAATAGTATGATGGAGGCCATGGTATTTGCTAAATTGGGGCAAACATCAGCTGTAAACAGCCAATATGCTTAATCAGCCAAAAACTGAGTCTCGAAAGGCGTTATACAACTATATACACTTATTAATCAATTTTGGTCACTTCTGCTCTTTTTTGGGAAGGGGGGCATATTTTTTCAGTATTAAAAATAATGTAGAGTAATGTTTTAGAGCACTGATTTATCATTAGTAAGACATGGATATTGGCTATGTATATAGCCAATTGATATGATTTAAGCATGATATTTAATGTTTATTTTTTGATTTTATTCATCTTATTTGCAAAGTGGAGCTAATAATGCACATATTACAGGGATAGGCCAAGGTTCCTGTAGAACTCTCCAGGATGAGATTTTTGGAGCAGACAAGGTCATAGAATTCTTCAGTAATTTTTTTCCTACAAAAATTGTTGTTGTATATTCTATATAAACTTAAAAAGCACGAGTCTTTTTTTTTTTGCGTGGTGGCTTAATTCTTCTAATTTATATTGTCTTATTGAAGTAAAGTTCATGTAACATACAACAAATATTTTAGAGTCTGCAATGCAGAGGCATTTAGTAAATTCCCTATATTGGACTATCTCACTACAATCTAGCTCCAAAACATTTTTATCACCCCACAAAGAGACCTCATACCCATTAAGAGGCCATCCTTATTCCTCTCTCAGCCTAGCCTCTGACAACCACTAGTCTACTTTCTCTTTATATAGATTTACCCACTCTGGATATTTAATATAAATGCATTCATAGGATACCAGCCTTTTGTGTCTGTCTGGTTCTTAATGTTAGAGGAAATGGTTTCAGTCCTCAACACTGAGTATGGTGTTAGCTGTGGGCTTTTCATAGATGATCTTTATTAAGTTGAGGTAGTTTATTTCTATTGCTGGATTATTGAGTGTTTTACATGAAAGAATGTTGAATCTTGTCACGTGCCTTTTTCTGTATCAATTGAGAGGACCATGCAGTTTTTGCTCTGCATTCTGTGAATGTGTATTTTATTATTTGAGTTTTTAATGTTGAGCTATCCTTACATTTCCTGGCATGAATCCCACTTGGTCATGGTGTATATCCTCTTAATGTGATGATGAATTTGGTTTGCTAGTATTTTGTTAAGAATTTTGTCAATCAGTATTCATCAGGGATATTGGTCTGAGGTTTTCTTGTAATATTTTTGTCTAGTTTTGGCATCAGGGTAATGATGGTCTCCAAAAATGGGTTTGGAAGGATTTCTTTCTCTGCAACATTTTGGAAGAGTTTGAGAAAGATTGGTATTAATTCTTTAAGAATTTGGTAGAATTTTCCAGTGAAACCATCTGGACCTGATCATTTGTTTCTCGGGAGGTTGTGATTATTGATTTAATCCCCTTGCTAGTTATACATCTGGGTGTTTTATTTCTTTATAAGTCAGTCTTTGTAGGTGGTATGTTTGCAGGAATTTATCTCTTTCTTCTAGGTTACCCAATTTGTTGATGTATAATTGTTCATGATAGTCTCTTTTCTTATTTTTGTGGCATCAAGAATGTATTACATTATATCTTTGTATGTTGACAGATGATAACTGCACTTATCATGGTAAGCATTTAATAATATACATATATATAACTGTAGAATCACTATGTTGCATACTTGAAACCAATATCAACTATATTACTTTTAAAAATTAAAAATATGAAATGCCAAAAAAAGAATATGTTATTTTACAACTTGTGTAATGTCTTGTCTCTCATTTCTGATTTTAATTATTTCAGTCTTCTTTTTTTTTCTTAATCTAGGTAAGTATTGTATGAAACTTGACAGTTTAAGAATGGAGTTTTAAATATCTTTGGTATATTTTCAGTATTTTCCAACTTCCATTTATTTTCAGGCTAACTCAGTGTTCTTCAGTTTATTTACATAACAAAACTTATCAGTTCTTCTACCATTTATGGGCAAATCTGATTCTTGAAGTCCCACTAGAATGGAACTTCCAGCTATCAACATTAGTTTAAAAGCTTTGTAAGCAGTCAAGCTGGAGTTTCTGCCCCATTATCCATTGCAGGATTTAGGTTTTCTTTCACATCAGGAAAGGCATTTTTTCTCTTTTTTGAATAGATAGGCCTTTTGAAATATTTTAAAAACATCTCTCTCAAGCTCTGCTAAAAGCCATAAGAAGGGAATACATAAGATGGGAGATTTTATTTAATGTTCCACAGCAAGCATACATAAATTATACATTTATCTATGGGAAAGATTAATAGTTCAGCCTGGTGTGTGATTTGGTCATTGCAAGGAGCTTTACAAATGGAAAATCCTTTATAATGAAATGATTATAACTCACTCAGATTCTAATATGTATTTCCTGTACAGTTAAAAATATTAAAGTATTCATGGCCAGGAAGCTTTTTAACCAAGGTCTTATATGTTGTCTTTTTTTTTTCTTTTTGTCTACCTATGGTTATATTTCTGGAACTGGATAGAATTGTTATGGAGCTTATTCTTGATTATCTTAGACAAAGGATTATCATGTTTGATAAATTATCTCATTTAAATGAAATATTTGAGTCTTTTATCATCCTACATCACAGCCATCAAATAATTATCTAATTTCATAGAGTAGATATTTTTAAGATTTAAGATAATGTTTTCCTGTATATCATAGCATAACAAGAACATACTCTATAGGATAAGCTTGGTCTACATTTAATATTTAACTCTACTATTTAATTTGCAGCTTTAAAAATTAACTTGTTAGCTGTTTTTCCTTTTTTTTTCTTCTGATATTTAACTCAAAGTTGTCTTGAACTAATTAACATGTTTCAACAAAGTGTTTGGCACATAATAAGGTTTCATTAAGTAGCTAATTTATGTTATTATTCCATGGATCAACTTTAGGCCTAATTTAAAAAGTGAGTTATGCCTACTTGACGTTAGAATTAAAAAAAATTTAATTTACTATGTTTTCTTTACCTGCCTTTTCTACGTCTATTCTTCTGACTTAAAAAGCTCAAGAGCTTGAGAAACTTTAGAATGCCATAAAAATGAGCTACAGTTAAGATTATATTCCTGTGTGGTTATGTTTGAGCATAATTTGGCTAATTAAGGGAAATAAATAATTGAGAATCATATCTTAAACTTTTTGAAGTTAAAGATAACTCAATTAATAATAACAGGAAGATAATTACATGTGGACAATATATAAAGGAAACATTGTCTTTGAAGAATACAAAATACAATGCTACCATAAATTATTATCTCTACAAATTGTTTTTTGTGCATTTAATTCTAATTATTATTTCAATTACTTTTCATGTTGTTTCTATTGTTATCACAGTAACATTATTTAAAATCTCTAATCCTTTGTTTCAAAAGTATTGTCTTTTCCATTGAAGATGAGTTCTTCAATGACTTTAATTTATGATTTCTTTGAGAATTTAGACTCATTCTAAGTTATTTAAAACCGTGTTATAAAGTTTCTACTTTTTATAATAGAGAGATGGAGAGAAATGTATCAATTGATCGTCTCACTCAAGAATGTGGTTGTAACCCCCTATATACTACCAGGGCCTTTGCACTTGCTGGTTGCTCCTGGCACATGAAAAAAAAAAAAGAATGTGGTTGTAATGAGCCAAATGGATATTCTAAAGAGTCTTCCGTAACAATTATCTGTGGTGCTTTTTAAAAATGTACTTTTATGGGATTCTTCCATCATATGCTGAATCATAATTTGTGGGTAATGCCCATGCATGTGTTTTTAATGTCAGCTTCTCAGGTGCACAATTACATTTGAAAATAACTAGTTCTACTCCAGTTCATAACATGAATCATAGATATCTTCGGAGACATGGCATTATGTCCTTTTGCCTAACATATGTCACCACAGAACTACAGCTATCCTGGCAATTCTTGCTATTTTGGAGTGGGTTTCAACACCTGTAGGATAATTTAAGATAAAATCATAAGCCAAAATTGGAACTCACAGCTCCAAATTAATTTCAAAAGGTACTCATCCTAAATGGAGAATAAAAAGAGCTGACAACTTTTCCTTACAATTTTATTATCTGAGGCTATGATAGTCTGTACTTTGCCTCATTTCATTCATTCAGTTAATTCATTAATACCTTGACATATAATCTACAGAAAGGTAGGATTACATAGGCCCTTAGCATTTGGGTTTGGAAGTTGGAAAGTACTGGTTTTTAAAATACTACTTCTGCCATTCAATATCTGTGTGACCTTCTGAGAATTACTCAATTTAGGTAAGTCTCAATTTACTCATCTGTCAAGTGGAGAAAGTAATGATATTCCTAAGAAAGATTAATTGATAATAATTTATGAATATAATCAACACAGAGCCTGAAAAGACTTACTTTTGATTTTTTTTTTTTTGTAAGTTTGTGTGTGTTTTTTTTTTTCCCCTGTATTCCCTTATTCAATCTGGGCTGCTACAATTCAGACAGACAGAAAGTGTGAGGACACTTTTTTCTTGCATCTGTAGTAGAAACCTCAACAGCAGATAGTAACTACTCCAGAAAAGATTTTATTTTATAGATTTACACAGAAAATGGTATTGTGGGAGATAAGAGCTTTAAAAACAAAAAAAAAGCTTACTATTCCTAAGGACTTTACAAAATATTTAGGTAACAAGATGTTAAAAAGTCTAATTAAAGACACGAGTAGAACACTGCTTGACAGTAACTGTTCACTGAGTGGTCAGAGAAGCCACATGTGGGATTTAGTTCCCAGGTGAAAAGAAGTGAACACAAGGCCCAGGCAGTGGACAGGCAAACCTAAGATCATCACAGTGTCAGTCTAAAGTTCTCTCTTCTGATCCAGAAATCTTTCCACTTTATCATGACTCTTCCAGTAAATAAGCATGGCCAAGAATTTGTTGTTTAAGATCAGAGATGGGAATATTTGTTAAGGTAGATGACAATTTTTTTAAGTGGGATATGGGATTATAAATTTTCACCATTTTAATCAATGCCTCTCAAATCACTAAGTGTCTTTTACCACCTTATCACTAGGTGTACAAAATTGCTTATCTCTTACTTTAAGGAGTGAATTAAGATCAAAGTGCAAATGAAAGCTAGGTAGATCAACTATGCTTTTTTTCTTCCTTCTTGCTGTAGTCAGGTATGATTGACAAATAAAAATTATATATGTTTAATATATGTACAACGTCATGTTTTAGTATATGTATACACTGTGAAATGATTACTTTAAACAAGCTAATTAAAAGACCCATCACCTCGCAGAGTTACCATTTTGTGTGTGTGTGTCGGAGGTGGGAGGGTAGCACAGAGAACACTTGAGATTTACTCTTTTATCAAATTTCAATTATACAATATGTCATTACTAACTATAGTCACCAAATGGTACATTAAATTTCCAGAATTTATTTATCTGTAACTGAAAGTCTGTATCCTTTGACCAACATTTTACCATCTCTCTCACTATCCCAATCCCTTGGTATCCACCATCCTATCTGTTACTATTAGTTTGGTTTTTCAAAATCCTGCATATAAGTGAGATCATTTGTCCCCTTCTGTATGGCTTATTTCACTTGGTAAAATGTCCTCCAGGTTCATCCATATTATTGTAAATAGATACATTTTTTTTTTCTCTTTTTCTCTTTTTAGGCTGAAACTATTCTATTGTGTATACCACATTTTCTTTATACATTCATTCATCCACTGATACACACTTAGGTTATTTCTATCTCGGTTACTATGAATAATGTTGTAATGAAGATAGAAGTGAAAATATTTCTCCAACTACACTTTTTTTGTAGTAGTGGTTGAGTTTCTTACTGACCAGAGTTTATAGCAAGCAATGCTAACCTCTTTTTCCAAGTGCCTTGTTTTCTGAATGTCTGAAAGAGAGGGAGGGAGGAGAGTAAGCGACAGACAGACAGACAGGCAGAGAAGGAGGAGAGGGAGAGAGAAAACAGACATGTTTAGCAATATAGAGCCCAAATAAGATATATTTTAGGTTTTTCCTTCTGTAAACCAAACCATTAAAACTATCATAAATATTTATTTAAAATATTAAAGAATTGGCATTGGACTTCTGGCTAAAATGAAATGTAGCTCTGCAAAATCTGCAGCAGCCTATTAAAATGCAGAATGAAATGTCTTGGCTACTCACTGCTTTGCTAACCCTCTGTTTCACAGACGTTGAATGAAGATCAAAATAGTTTCTTAGATTGCACTTGATTTTTCTACATCTTTTTTTTCTACATTCCACTTCTCCCTCTACTTGATTTATTTTCCACTCTTGGCATTAGACATTCCCTAGATATTTATTATGCTACAGAGAAAAATGAATTTAATTGATTAATGAAGCTACAGTTTGCAGCTGCTGCCTTTCCATCTATCAATGGGATCCTTTACTTCCATCTCTGACCAAAGACTGAAATTTGTCATGATTCCCCAGTTCTCTAGCAACCTGGTGATACTCATATCACAGAGCAATCCAACTAAATGTATTTATAACATCTTTGTTTTTAAACAACAGGTAAGACTATAAAGTAAAATACAAACATCTATTCATGACAAGGAGAAATGGAAAAAAAATACCTGAAACAAAGCACTTTGTGTATTACCTCATTATATCATTTTTTTTTGTTCTTTCTTTTTAAATAACTCATTTGCAGAGCTGCTGAGTGACAATGTCTATTTGAAAAAAGTTAGTTGCATGAATTTGTTGTGGAATCAATCACATTCATAATAAATAATGTTATCAGATAAAATGTAGGATGCCCAGATAAATTTCATATTTAGCTATACAATGAATAACTATTTCATATAAGAATATCCCAAATATTGTTTGGAATATACATACAAAATAGTTGTTATTTATATGATAATCAAATTTAACAGGGTGTCCAATATTTCTATTTTCTGGAATCTTGTGCTATTGGTTAATTCAAGCCAGTGTAATTTTCTCCTTTGAAAAAATGAAATCAATGCTCTCTCTCCTCTGTCCTCTCAGTGGTTGTTTCTAGATTATTTTTCCCTTCTCAAAAATCAAACAAAAGAAAAAAAGGCCACTGTAAACCTATTTCCTTAAGCATACCTCATTCTTCTCTCCTTGTCACATGTAAACTTTTGACTTCTCTAGAGAGCTCACAACAATCATTTTAAATGCAAAATCTCATTCTCTTACCACATTTTATTCTTTGACTTGACTGCTTGCCTTGCAATTTAGCTTGCTGATGAGTTCCAGAAAAATGGGATGTACCCATAAGCCTCACTATGACAGAGTCTTTACCAAGTTTGTCTAGGAATTTACCATTTTATTGACCTTTCAAATATGTTTTCTTTATTATTTCCCCTTTCTTATCAGAGTTCATCTGTTATTTTTTATACCTTTTTGTTATTATTGTAATTTTTTATTGTAATTCATTAAGTTCAATTATTTACTTAACATTCATTCTCCATTCCCCATATTTCCTTCTGTATCAATTTTCTATAATCTGGTTTTCCCTAACCACCTTACAATAAAAGGAGTAATTAATCTGGTGAATAATGTGAACACCTGGGTATTGTGCAACTCAGCATTCCAGTGAGGTAAGTTTATAGGAATTTTCAAAGGGGTGAGTTCCTAGTGTGTTAGTGATACCACAGACATATAAGTTACATTAGTCTAATATTGGGATAAAACATGGCTAAACCAACTTGGCCCACATAGAAAGTCACTCTTCAATTTTTTTTCTCTGTCTGATTTCTGTCTTTCTTTCTTTCCTTTCTTCGTCGTCCTTCCCTCCCTCCCTCGACTTCTCTCTTTCTTTCATTCAGTTTGCTCAGAATCACAATAGAGAAAAGAATGTTCTTTCGCTAAATGAACGGGGAGGGAGTGACAATGTAGCACTTCCAAGTCTAGGCCAGAGGAGGCTCCTATTTTGCCAAATTATGATTCCCTTTGCAGCGGATGCCCTTTCAGCTTGGACCCTTGCCGCCCTCAGGAACGGCCTGCCCGATCTAATCTGTCAAGTCCAAGTACGAAGTAGAGCCACCAAGCTGACTCCACACTAAATCAACGAATTCCCAGCTGATCTGTAGATCCATGAGAATACACGAGGGCAGTGTTTAGCCATGCTGTAGGGGCAGCGTTTTTATAGCAATACCTAATTATTATGAGAATTGTTACTTATTAGCCTTTTAAAATCCATTATTCAAAGCATGGGCAAGAAATCATAAAACAGAAAATTAAGCATTAATTGCTGAAATCAGGTGTTAGATCATTGGCTTTAACAAAGAGATGATAGAACGCAGATTTGTTATTTCTTTTTCTTTTTAATTTTAGATATATACAGAAAATGCACGTCGTAAGTATATAGCTCAGATAAATATTACCATATAAGTATTTCCTCAGTTGTGAAGTTCAACATTACTACTGTCTTAAACCCACCTCTCCCAGAATCTATTTACAGGGATGGGATTAGAAATTGTGATATCTCACTAACTAAAATGCTTTTGGGTTCAGATTCAAACACCCTCAGATTCAAAAACAAAGGCAACTATGAGCTAGAAATAAAGAACTGTCTTTGTAAACCACATTCCTACAATGGCTCCCATGTTAATGTTTTCAATTCTTTGCTGTAAAATGGGAAAGAATGGCAGTTAAGGCTATTTACTGGGTGAACTATTATATGCTTGAATAGTGTCACATTAGTCTTAATATTTCTATATTAAAAGAAAAAAACTTGTAATAATTCATATATTATAGTTGTAGTGGTATAAATCAACTGAATAATCCATTTAGATTAATAAATATAACAGACAATGGAGGAAAAAAACTGAAAATGTGTTTCAAAGAGAGTCATGCTGCATATGTTGATAAATTAAATTTCAAATTATGTGACATTTTTCAAAGTCAGGCAAAAATAAAGCATTTAAATGTCAGAACAATACTTGTATTCAGCTAAATCTTTATTCAAATTAAATTATATTTCTTTCCTTTCATTTTAAATAGGAGTTAATTAACATGTTCTTACCGGAACTCAGAGTAAAATAAATTTGGGTACTGACACAATAAATGTGTAGATAAGTAACTTGAAAAGAAATCAATGAAATTCTTTGTGACAATAATGTTACTACATTAAATTTATAGCAGCTGGTTAAACAATACACATCCTCCTCCATACTTCTAAGTTTTGCTCCAGGATCTTTTTTATAGACTATATTATTTCATGGTAGAATTGTACAGGCAGTTAAAATAATTTTTGTGAACATTCAATGCACCTTCAAGAAAGATTCTATTTTGAAGATTTCTCCAAATAATAGCTTACTTAAATATCTCAGTAACAGTTTTTCTCATGTAGTTTTTAACCATGGGTAATTCTAAAATAGAATGTTTTTATCCAAAAAGGGAACTTCCCACAGGGAATGTTAACCATTTAAAGATATAATCAAGATCAAGCTTGACAGAGGCGAGTCACTGAGACTTGATATAATTTTTAAATCATTCCCAACTGACTTCCTCAAAAATATACATATATGTATTTTTTTTTCTCCTGAAGCTAGTTTACCTTATCAGTTACAGATTTTTTTCAAGTTTCAAAATATTAAATTTTATACCATTATTCTATGTCCATAGAACATTACTACAAACAACCTAATAAAACCTGACACTGATCATAAGCTAGTAATATTGCAAAGGTACCACCACACACTTTCCAATATCCTCTCTAAATGGGCAAAAAGAGAAAAATAGACTTAACTTTGCCACCTGGAAAACTTGTGCTTTTCCTGACTTGCAGTTTAGTAATCCTGTTATTGACTGTTAGAGGTTTGGTGTCTGGAGAAAGGTGAAATTCATTGTTCATATGTAGTGGATAGGTAAACTATATATATGCATATCTGTTTTGTAATATCACAATTTATAATTTTTATTGACTTGTGTTAATCATTTTAATTTTATATTCACCCTCACTCAACCTGTTATATTTATATTCACATATATAAAAACATGTAATATCTCATTATTTTCTAATGTGAAAATTACATGGCCAATAGAGAATGCTTAAAGAACCACAATAAAAGCACCTATAATCCAATTATGTAAAAACAGTATACCAAGTATTATACTTAAATCATATGTGTATATAATTCTAGTTCTAGTCCTTCAAAGGGGCTTATAGATTCATCTATAACTGGATATGTTCCATATATTGCATATATATTCTATGTTTTATGAATGGACTTTATGCATATATATTTGTGTTATGAAACAATAGATTAAATGTCTTTTTTTCATATTTTCCTATTTTCTGTACTAAGTTGTAATATCCAGATATCCTAAAGCCAGCTGTTTCACAGCCTCACCTAAACATATTGAGAAATTGTGAAAC
The DNA here is from genome assembly GCA_032199065.1 of Smutsia gigantea. Lineage (NCBI taxonomy): Eukaryota > Metazoa > Chordata > Mammalia > Pholidota > Manidae > Smutsia > Smutsia gigantea. Next base: position 472,200 of record JAVSCE010002777.1, read on the forward strand.
CAGCTCTCTTAGAACTAGCCTACCTCTTTCGGGGCTATGAAGGAAAATCAGTGAAGTTGTTTTCATTGCAGAGACAGGGTTGTGTAGGGGCTGCAATTCTAGAAGTGCACAAGTTTCTCATGGGACAGATGGCTTCATATTAGCTTCTTTGGAATTCTGAGACGATATTACAATGGGGTGTGTTGCTGGAAATACTAAAGTGAGGGGATGGTATCTTTTTCCAATACAAGACTATTTCATGCACCTTGAAAATCTGTTGTTTAATACAGCCACCTTCATGAAGTCTCTTAGATCTTCTGGATGACTTGCTGTGGCTTCTACATCAGCACTTGCTACTTAACCTGGTACTTTTCTGTTATGGTGATGGCTTCTTTCCTTAAACCTCGTGAATCAACCTCTGCTAGCTTCAGACTCTTCCACAGGTTCCTCCTCTCTCTCAGCCTTCAGAGAAGTGAAGACACTTAAGGCCTTGCTCTGTATTAGGCTTTTGTTTAATTCAGAAATATGTGGCTGGTTTGATTCTCTATCCAGACCACTAAAAATTTTTCCATAGCAATATCAGGGCTGCTTTGTTTCCTTATTTGTGTGTTCAATAGAGTAACACCTTTGACTTCTTTTAAATTCATAACTTGGCTAAGTGTTTGGGACAAGAGGCCTAATTTTTTACCTAACTTGACTTTTGACGTGCCTTCCTCATTAAGCTTAATCATTTCTAGGGATGCATGACTTTTCCTTTCACTTGAAAACTTAGAGGCCATTAAAGGGTTATTAATTAGCCTAATTTCAATATTGTTGTCTCTCAGGGAATAGGGAGACCCAAGGAGAAAGAGAGACAGGGGAATGGCTAGTTGGCGGAGCAGTAAGAAAACACACATTTATGGATAAAGTTTGCCACCTTATATGGCATGGTTTGTGGCACGCCACAACAATTACAATGGTAACAGCAAAGATCACTGACCAGAAATCACCATAAGAAATACAGAATTAACAAGGAAGTTTTACATATTGCAAGAATAACCTAAATGTGACACTCGGTGTGCTTTGCACACATGCATATACTCTCACCGGGAGCTGCCAACCTCCAGTGACAATTTTATATGGTAGTTCTGAGACTCCCCTGGTGTCCCAAAGGGGAAAAATTCTGAAGGTGTGTATGAGTCTGAGGGCTCCTCATGAAACCGGCTGAAACTGGCTAATTCTCCCCCTCGGTCCTGCCTCCCTGCTTGCCCACAGATGTTTAGGATGCACTCCTCAATAAGCTTCCAGCATGCAAATGAGTCTTTCCCAGGGAACTGGGCTGAAACAATTCACATATATTCCTGTCTCTACCAAAATATCTCCATCTTGGTTTTTATGAACCTATAAACTCTACGGAATCATTCTCTGCATGGGTGTGTGTACGTGTATGTACATGTGTGTACATGCTGGGTATTGTACTCCACATAGAAATGTCTTTTATCTCTGATCACCCCAAGGATGTTGTTACAACAGGTTATTTCCACGTTATTCATATCCTTACTCTTAATGGGTTGACTTTCATTAAAGTATGCAAGAAGAATTTTCAAAACACTCTAAATGCCATCCATCTTCATGTTTCTTCCCAACTAATTTTTATTTGATCAAATGAAAAATTTTTCCCACTTATGAAATCTATTAACCTTCTAGTGATGCAAATCATTGATGCTCTGATAAACATTACAGGGGGTTGGAAATGCAAAGTCAAATGGAATCAACACAGCTCAAAATGAATCTTAAACAAAGCTGTTTTAAACTTACCAGAGACACTATGCCTTTTCAAATAAAAAATAAAAGGAGCGTGTAAATGCCATCCTTTTTTCATACTCTTTAATATTCTGTGATATGTTAAGAATTTTTGGGTCTCTCTCAGAAGATGCCTTTAAATAATTGTTCTCCAATTTATTAAAGTCATGGGATTTTTTTTTCCATTAACAGCATTATCTTCCTATTTAACTACAAACTGAAGTTTAGTTCCTGAGACCAGTGCCATGGGAAAGGTATTTCTTTCCACATGACAATTTTCAAGACCACAAATATATCAATTTGTTAAAAATCATGATGAACAAGAAACCAGACAAAAATGCAAATTGTTATTAGAATATTCATTTGAAGTACACTTATTAATAATCAACACTGCATGTGTGGTATTCAAAATCCAATACTGTATTTAAATTAGCTCTGTTTATGCTTTCAGTATTTAAAGTCTAAAATTGCAAGCAATAGCCATAAAATAAAGTAATAAATAAAGATAATAACTAATTACCACAGAAATGGAATGAAACAATAGTAATAATCACAGCTTTTATTGGCAACAGCTCCTTTATAGCACTCCAAATGACTGTGTAATTCTACAAAGATTATTTTTATTATCAACAAAACTTTTGGTTCCACCCATTAAATAAAGCAAGCAGTAGGTTTTCTTGTTTTGCTTCTGTTTTGTAAACTACCCTTGATGCAGTGCCTATTCATACATTTGTGACTTCTGTTATAGATTATAGAAGATAAAGTAATTGAAGACCACTTCAAATCATGTAATTAGATTTCCAAAATGAATGCATTATAAGGGAATAATTTTGACTGGTTAATTACAGAAGAGTAATCATCAAACACACACACACACACACACACACACACACACTCACACACACACACGCACATGTTCCTGTTTATTCCTTCTCATTTACCACCTGTGTTGCATTTTTTAATCCTGGAAAACCAGAAGTCAAGATTACAGAAATTTCTCAGAAGCTAGGAAAATGCAGCACTGCTTGACTATATGGTTTAGGTGATACTTGATTAAGGGAGGGCTTTACGTGATTCCTAATGAACAGTTTTCTATAAAGCAAAAAGGAAATACTGGTGGACTCTACTATTTAAAATGGATGAAAAATAAATAAAAATATGATTCCTGATGGATGATGTACTTAATTCTGAAAATCAAAATAATAATACTTCTGAAAAACAATAGAAGAGGATATCTTTATTACCTCAGAGTTGGCAATGATTTCTTAAACACAATACAAGAATTGCTGATTATAAAGGAAAAAGAATGGCTAAACTGGATTATAGTAAAATTAAGAATTTTGTTTTTCAAAACATAACCTCAAAAGAATGAAGTTAAGGCACATAGTGAGAGAAGAAATAATATTTATAACATAAATAAGCAGTGAAGGACATTTCCCTTTGTGAGGGAGTGTATATGTTTTCCTATATTAGGTGTGTTTATACTCAATAAAAAAGACAATACAGTAGAAACCTTAGCAAAATACTTCGGCAAGTATTTTACAAAAGAGAATTTCCAAAGTATTAAAAATTCCTCAATGTTAGTAGAAATTAGGTAAATGCATGTACACTGTAATAAGCTACAACATATGTCTCTGGAGTGATAAAAATGACACAAATGGACATTTTTAGGGTTAGCAATAAAGGAGCATCTACTAAAGGAGTAGATACTCACATGAAAGGCTCATAAGAATATAAATCAGAACACCATTTTGGAAAAATTTGTACATTATCTATTAAGCTTGAAAAGATATCTTATGATCTCCCAAGGATAAACTCAAAAAATAATTGCATTCACAGGTGTCTCAAGAGATAGGAACAAACTGTTCATGGCAGTATTCATAATTGCTGTAAACTGCAGTGATAAACAAACATAAAACATTAAAAAACAAAATCCCAAACTAAAAATCCATCTAACGTGCAATTGATAAAAACATTGGATATATCCATACAGTAGGAGAATGTACTACATTGAAGTGAATGAACTGAAACTATACATAACATAGAGATGAATTTGACAACTATATAATTTTAAGTGAAAAAACCTAGACACAATACTGTGATTCTGTCAATATGAAATTAAAAAACAATATCAAAACAAAAACAGCAAATTGTTGTGTTGGAGGTCAGGGCAGCATTTACCCAACATGAGGAAGGAGGGCATAGTGGGCCCTCAAGAACACCAGGGAAGCTTTTTATTTTGGTTATTTCTTGATTTGGGTGGCATTTTATTGCTATTTACTTTGGCTAATTGCTTGTGTTGTACACCTTTCTCAGTGTTTTGTTTTTAAATATGTATACACAGAGGTTATATGGATATATCCTGAAATTTATGGTCTACAAATACCTTATTTTATGACATAAAAAATGGCATCAAAAACTATTTTATTTTATATAGACTTAAATATTCAGTACAGTTCAACAGCAGAAATTATATAAGCTCCAAGTACTGATGAGAATGACGTACCTTTAGAAATATATAGCAAAAGTATGCATTTCCCATACATTCCATTGATCAGAAATTTTCATTGCCAGAAAATATTTTCAGTGCAAAAGAAAAGCTATAATTCCATTATAAAGCTTGGATAACAATTTCTACCTAAGGGACTGAAAAAGTTTCAAGATTGATGACACCTATTTTTAGAGGGAATACATGAAAAAAATGTAAATTAACATATTGCTATTTTGTCATTTCTAAACTCAATTTTGAAATATATTTCTTACATTATTAATTTTTTCAACATTCATGGGTGTGACTAAGGTTTTATTAATTTATCCTTTCCCCTCAAGGTCACTGGCATAAAGCATCAATTTGCTCTGACCTTATAATTTCTTTAGGGCAACAGTTATTTAGGAGGTATTTTCCTTATCTCTCCAGATTCTCACATTCTCCCTAATTTAGTTGTCAGTTATTCTTTCCCTCCTAAGATTTTTAATACTCTTAAGAAATTAGAAAAAAATAATTACAGGAATTTTCATTGTTTTCAGCTGGAAATTCATTCTGAATAACCAAACCACCATTCTCCCAAGCAGATATTATAAAGGCTTTATTTGCCATACCTGAACCAACCACTAAGAATAAATGAAACCCAGGCAATAGTAAATATATTTTCAAATTTTCTTTTAGTTAAAAACTAACTATACTCCTTATTAGTAGACTTAAACTCCCTGAGCCCTCGGCCACACGTTTGTCCAAAAGCCATGTATAACTAATGCTGGGTTAATAACCCCATCTAAATAGAAACTTTAAAAATCTAAGTGAAAGAGTTAATGTTTAATCACAAGACAACTGATTTGAGTAATACAGTCATTATAAATTGTCGTTATTAGTTAAATTATATAAAATAATAGATGTATTCCAGGGACTTTGTTATTCAGGTTATGTGTGCTATGAAATAATAATAAACACCAAATACATGCTATTATTTCTTCAACAACTAAGATATATCTATTCTATAATAAACCAAAGTTAGTAAACCATAATAACTGACTAGTTTTAGGAATCTAAAAAATTAACTTAAAATCATAAACTCAATTTTCGTAACTATATATGCACATGCACACACACACATTCCTTTTTATTTGATAAAGCATTCACATTTTTTCTAATCATTACTTTAAGTGCTTAAATATAATTCAAGATTTAGATAAAATCTTCTTGTTAAAAGAAAAAAGCAATGAAGGAAGAAATTAAAATAAAACAAGCTATAATATTAACAGCAACAGATAAACCAAATAGAAGCTTTGGGAGAATTAGAGTTAATGGTGTGTCAATCCTAAAGAAAGTTGAAAAATTTGGTAGAGGCAGGAGAAACCATGCCCCTCCCAACCCATTACATGGGAGGCATGTTTTATGGGTGGAAATATTAGGTGAAAGAACCACAGAGGGAAACTACTTTCTTGGAGCCCTAATGCACATAAAGCATTTTAGAGCACATCTCGGTAAAAATAATAGCATCGACTGAGGCAATATGCTTTTTTGGAGTCTAGGGATTTTTCCCTGTCACAAAAAAAGGCTTTTTGTAATCCAATGTGATTTTTTGGAGATGACTACCTTGATCTGAACACAGTTTTACTGTTACTAGTTTAATATTTAAAGATCCATGTTTGGAATTCAGCTGTGGCTGTTAAAATGTGAGATGAAAACATGAGTTCCTTTATTGAAACTGAGTAATGGACCATTGTTCTTTTTCTCTTTGTCTAGTTCTAATATACATCAGGCATTACATGAATCTGGCACTTTTAGGAATATAGAAAAGTTACATTCAGCATTTAAAAGGACATGGGAGTATGTCTTGGTAGACTGGGATAGAACTCAGCTTGCTAACTTCCACTGCTCCTCTCAGTTAAAAAAAAATATTGGATGGTTAACTTAAAAACTTCAAATGGAAGATAAAAGGAAAACTGAAATCACTTTGACTCCTGAATCCCAGGGAAATTATGAATACACAGATATGTTTCTTTCTAGGTTCCACATGACTGTCTATTCACTGTCTCTGCGACGGTGCTGCCGAGCGTTCACACGGGGAGTACGACGAGTTTTTCACAGCCTATGTTTACCTGTCATGGGTTCTCTAAAATGAAAATATCCATTTTTTTTGTTTTATTCTTGCATTTAACTAATACTTATTGGGCTCCTAGTATACGGCAAGAATAGTTATAATCTCTAGGGACACAGAAAAGAACCAAATGGGCAAAAAAATCTTTGCCCTCTTGGAGATCATACTTCGGTGGGGGTGGGAAGGACACAAAGAGACGAAGCTGTGCGTTTACACGCGCATGGCTCTGAGAGTGAGTGTCTATTTAAATTTGTGCGTATGTGACTGACCTCACCCTAGTCTAGGCCTTGAAAGGGAAAACCCTCTGTGTTCCTGGGTTAGGCTGACATTTCTTAGATATAACTGCAAAGTACAATCCATCGAGCTGACATGTTGGTAAACAGGGCTTCCTCACATTAAAATTGTCTGCTCTTCAAATAAGACTGTCAAGAGAACGAAAAGGCAAACCACGGATTGGATGAAAATGTCGCCAAATCGTGTCTCATTAACAGCATATAAAGGATTTTTAAAGCAGTAAGGAGAAAACAACCCTTTTAAAAAATAGGCAAAATCTATTTAAACACTTTACCCCCCCAAAATAGAATGAAGGCAAATAAAGATATGCAAAGATGCTCAATATCATTAATCATTAATCATTAGAGAAATATAAATTAAGCCACAATGAAAACCACTACACACTTATTAGAATGACTAAGATTAAAAAAATTAATTATGCCAATTGTTGGCAAGGACGTGTAGGCACTGGGACTTTCCTACAATATCGGAGAAAATGTAAAATAGCACGTCCACTTTGGATTATGGCTCCATGTGATATTCTTTGTGTATAGTATAACCACCACAAAATACTGATTTATAACTAAATATATTATTTGGATTTAATTGCTCACATTTATGTACTGCTTTTTCTATTTTACTCCGAGATTGAACTGAATTGCCCTGGCAACTCTTTTTTGAGCACCTTTAATAATAAGACCACCTTCTCAGTCGAGAAACTTTCATTGTTACATATTCACATAGGCGTTGCTGGGCTCAATAAACAAGCTGAGGCAAAACTTTGGGAACACTAGCCATGTTATATCCAGTGAAGCATTTTCCAAAATTAAACACATTTCTTATATCACACCAAGACTTTATTTTTTCATTTGGTTTTATTGAGATATAGTTGATATACAGCTGTGTATATATTTAGGGTAATATATACATATTGACTTGACTTACATGTTTCGCAAACAATGACCTTAGCATCGATGAGAACTTGTAGGGTGTACTTTCTTAGCAATTTTCAAATATACCAGACAGCAGTGTTAACTAAAGTCATCATGTTTGAGGTAGACAATTCTGGTTAAGCCAGTTTGGGGCTGGTGACTTCAGAGAGCATCATTCTACTCTGGTCTGGCATTCTAGACTATCTGAGGGACCCGAGAAGAACTGTTATTTCTTTAGCATATGGTTGCTCTCCCATGGCTTTAAATACCACTTTTTAAAAATTCAGTTTTCTTAATTGTTATGAGCTATAATCTCAGTCCAGCAGAAACTTCTTTGAAACCCTAAAAATAGAAATCTCAATCCCAAACACGCAAAAACTTGACTTTTAGTTATATGTCTATTATACTTTTATTTCTATCATGTATGTATTTTAAATTCGCTTTTACATTTTCCACATCCTTATCATTTTCTGCTAGAAAAGAACTCCTCAACCAGGTCTTTCAGCTCAATAATTTATTTCCGATTCTTTCCTGTTTTTTAGCTCTTTATTTGAAATATTATACTTCTTTACAGTTGGTGTTTCCCCATGAATCTTCATAATCACGAGTAGTAACTTCATGCCCTCAGTAGCTTCCTCTGATCTATTATAAGTCTGCTCAGCTTGTCAGCTCCATTGTAACAGTAGCTGTACCTGTCAATTATCCAATTATTTTTGCACTAGTTCATTTCTCTTGATGAGCTTAGCCACTTTGGCCATTAATATGTACCTGAGGTGAGTGGCAGACCTGCAGGTCCCTCCTTGTGCCCTTCTGGTGAGTTCAAACTGGTATTGGTCACCCCCGTTTGCTCATATCACATCCTGCTTAATGGATCCTAAACCCAGGCACTGCTCTTTCCAAAGACTTTTTTTCTTTTGCCATGTCTGGCTGTTACTGAAGAGGAGTTTTTGATCAGACGGACATTCATGTTTTAGAATAATCTCTTTCCCAATTTTGACACTTGGATCTTCTCCACGCTCTACTACCATTTTCCTCCCATAGCAGGTCAGACCTGCTTCTGTTTTCTTTCCAAGGGTGGCCCTCATTTTAAAAATTATTATCAGTGTGTCATATTGTTGTACATCCCCGCCCCCATGGCTTTTGTGGCATCTCCAGTGATGACCTTGAAACAAAAGTCTGCTAAGATCCCCAATTTTAGTTTATTACTTGTTATTTATTAATCAATTAGTATACATCACTGATAGACTCTACTTAAACGGCAGGGTGCTCTTTATTTCTTATTATGGTCCCAAACTAAAATAATGATAAATACAAGCTAGCACTATGCTAAAATATATTTGGCTTCCAATTTTGCTAATTAACCTTAATTAATCTAGCTAATTTGCAAGATTTTCAAACTTGAGTATGCATATAATTGCACCGAGGACTTGCTAAAACACAAGTTCTTAAGCCCTAACACGAGAGTTACTAATTCTTACATCTGAAGTGAAGCCAGAGAATTTGCATTTCTCACAAGTTCCCAGCTGCTGTATCATTGCCATAAATATAGCAATTTTTGAGATTTGTCTTGGACACTGATTAGCACCTCAGAAAGGCAGCCTCATCTGAAATGATGGTTCACTTACTGTAGCCAGGTAACTTTCATGACTTTTCATTATTCTTTTAGTATTTCCTGGAGATTTCAAACTGTTTCCACCATAGCCAATTTGATATATCTACATGCAAAGACCCGTACACAAATCCTGCATGGGAGAATTTGCTCCCTTACCTTTTGTTTTACTCAAGAGTTCTCCAGAGAAGCAGAGCAAAAATAGGATGGATAGATAGAGATAGATAGACAGACAGACAGACAGACAGACATAGAGAATGTGAGGGAGATTTTAAGGAGTTGGCTTACATGCAAGTTCACAGTCTGCAGGGCTGGCCAGCAGGCTGGAGGTTCTGGCAAGAGCTGATGTTGTAGGCTTGGGTTGAAGGTAGTCTGGAGGTAGAATTTGCTCCTCCCAGAGGACTTCAGTCTTTCTATTAAGGTCTTTGATTAATTGCATGGAGCCTGCCTGCCTTATGGAGGGTGATCTGCTTTACTCCAAATCTACTGATTTTTAAATGTTAATCTCCTGCACAGCAACACCTAGACTAGTATTTGATCAAAAACTGGGCATGATAGCATAAGCTAGTTGACACATAAAATAAACTTCATTCTGCCTGACATTTAGTTTGGTTTATTCAGTGGTCATCGCCAGCAATAGATCTGAGGGGCAGAGAAGCATGAGATCTGAGAAATTAGCCCTTTGGTTTTGTTCTGTGTGTGTTACCATAGGTGTCACAGCTCCTGCGAAGGATGCCTTTGCACATGATTCTGTCTTCTCAGTCTCTTAATGACTCTCCTTCCCTCCTGACCATTCTTACGGCAGAGGGGGGCAGATTCCCCGCTCCATGGTAGCATACTGCCCTTTATGGTGTGCCTAAAGTCTTCATTGGTCTTTGAAAATAACGCCTTTAAATTCTCCTTAAATTATCCAGTTTAACCTCATTCTTTTTTTCCTTCCAGAACTGGGCAGACCAAACAAACTGTGGGTTTGGAAATGAGCACACTGCACCTGTGAATACTCTGATCCCTGCAGCAAAGCTACTGACATTTCTTCTACTTTTAAAGAATTTACTTTCACTCTTAGTGACTTCAACTATTCAGTACAATTTCCAGTTTTACCTCTGAATCCTCTTCATTTGCTGGGATATATCATTTCTCAATCCTCCATTGACTGTTAACACCATGAAATAGGCTTGATATTTGGAAGTACAACAAGTACTGAAATTGAGCTGAATAATACTACAGAAAAATAGAAAACAATCTTCACTATCAAACTGCTTCAATCATACCTGGCTCTGCTGGAAGCAAAAGACCAGCTTTCTTCTAGTTCAGCAGTCGGTGCCATTTATGCAACAGTAGTAGGAAAATATGGTATTTTTACTGACTTTTTCTCCCCACATCCATCACTTGACCTTTGCAAATAGCAAGTACATTGTTTCTTGCTTTGTTTGATAATATGAGTACATCTAGGAGTGCATCTATGCCTTTATCACAGATTCAGAGCACTGTTCTCCACTTGGACTTGCTGCTCAGGACATCTGTCCCTGCATCCCTGTCACGTGACTCAGCCTGCCTTCTTGCCTCAGGGCTAGGCAGTCATTGATAGGATTTTTACAAGACTGACATGCAAGAGGCAGAACAAATACTTTGAGAGTTTCCTATAGAGTGTACAGTTGGTAACATGACACATCAAAGCTGGAACAAATGTTCAACTTAAAGGTGTACTTGTTTTTCCAAATAGTTTTAGAACCAGTTAGCACACAGGGTTGTAAGCATTTTATGATTATTCATCTAAAGTAATTTTAATAATAGCCATATAAAATATATCTACTGGCTATATTATAATTTAATGGCAATTATTCTATTTTTATATGTTCAGATTGCTTCCAGAGATTAACAGTTAAATGACCCTTAACAATTATTCTTACGTGCAAATTTAAATGTTAATCTCTGAATAGACATATGTAATAAATGCTTTATTATTACGTACATTAATTTGGGATGCCATAACGAAATGCAGCTATGAAGAACAAACAACAGATAATTTATTTTCCCACAGCTCTAAGGAAACTAGTAATCCAAGATGAAGGCGTTGGCAGCTTTATTTTCTCTGGGGTCTCTCGCCTTGCCTTGCAGATAGCCCCCTGCTTGCCATGTCCCAGCCTAGTCTTTCCTCTGTGTGCACATGTTCCTAGTCACTTGTGTATCTGAATTTCCTCTTTATACATGGACATCAGTCAGATTGGGTTAGGTCCCACCCATATGACCTCATTTAACCTTAATTACCTCTTTAAAGGCCCTATTTCCAGACAATCACCTTCTTATGTCCTAAGGGTGAGGGCTTCAACAAATGAATTTAGGAGGTACACAATTGTGGGCAAAATTGCAATATTTCCAAAATCTCTTGCTTGGCTTTAGTGCATCTCCATACAATGGTTGTTTCCAGGGGGTGGAAAGGAGTAGTCCATCTCCATATCAATAGGTAATTACAAGGGTGAGCGAGGGCTTATCTGGATCAGAGAGGTTGGGTAGGAGCTTCTTCTGCAGCCTGGTCCTGAGAGACACAGGAGAGCAGAAGTGGACAACTGCTTGTAAGAAATAAACGGGTTTCTCCCACTTTATTTCTCCTTTTGACTGATTTCAGTTTCAAAGGTATTTTGCCCCAGATTTTCCACCCAGATATCCCTACATAATATCCTTTATTTCATCTGTTCATTAATATTTTAAACAGTGAAGCATAAAGACCAACATAATTACTTTGTAATTCCTCTCTTTACCACACGGAGCATTGTTTTCATGAACCAAGCTCTTTAAATGAGCTAGTCTCATTACTTATAATATGATTCCAAAGAAAAACATGCAAATAATGCATAAGAAGTAGGAACACTACAGAAATAATTGGAAAATTTTTCATTCGTTGTCAAATGGGTAAACAAGTGCTTATGCAATATGATTTAAAAAGTCCAGTAATTCTTTATGTACCAGAAAATACCTCTCCAGGAAACATCCATACTACTAGATATTCCACTTTGAGAAATGCAAACTTTTTATCAAAGTAGAAGACACATGGTTCCCTATGCCCACCTCACTTTATGAGAAAAAATAATGAGACGATCCAAAATTAAAATTGGGCCACCAACATGGCACCTACACATATTCTTTTTTTACAAAGGTAATTACTTCTTGACAATATCTATAATTTATTTTAAACTGGTTTTCAGGAAGTAATGATTGGTGTTCATTTTGTTTTGTTTGTTGGATTTTATTGTGTTTTCCCTGTTGAAACAAAATTTTGACTTAGGAATGTCCTAGTATAACTGAGTATCCTGTAACCAGAAAGGGCAAGATCTTGGAGGATGCCCTAATCCTTGGGATATACTAGCAAAGAAGACTCCCTTGATGATTACAATTCTGTTCAGTAGGTATATCTATGAATTGAATGAACTGAAAAGAGTAGGCCTAAAGTATTCCTTTGAATGAATGATAAGATCACATTGTGACAAGGGTCAACATTAATACAAATAATAATACATTTTAATACCACTATTATGTGTGTGCATGCCATTATTTATTAGCATCTCCCTAAACCAGAGTTCTTCCCTTTGTAGATTTTAGTTTTGCATTATCTTTAGCTTTTAGAAACACTACAAAATATTGTGTAAGTATTTGGAAAATTACAATCAGGCTTAGATTGAGAGGCTGAATTTGTGTTTATTGACAACTATGCCATCATCAGACTGACTTTTGATAGTTTGGCTGTTAACAGAAAAATGAAAAAGAGAAAAAAGTAAAATACCTTAGAATCTCTAATTCTAGTGGTAGCAAATCTACACAATTGAATAGTTAAGTATGTACAGGGAATTAGAAAAAAGGGTCCTACTGGGATTGGCACCCGTACTCGCTAGAGCCGGGGAAATATAGTCACTTTGAAATATTTTAAGGATCATTTATTCACGCATGTAACTTCTCCCTTCCCATTAATTCCTCCATCTATCCTTGCCATACTCTTGGAAAATACACATAGAGAAAGAAGCAAAACAAATGACACAGTAGGTACAATTTTGAGAATTGGAAGGGGAAATTATTTACATACTTAGAGGTTAGAGAGTCGATAGGTCAGTTAAGTAATAGAAAATTCATTTCAAGACTAGAAAATTTAGTAGTTTGGAAAAATTCCCTGTTGAAATAAACAGACAAATTCTCCAGAACAGCAGCCTGTCAAAAGTGAAGAGCAATTTACAACTGGATGTCACACAAGCTTTGGGAGTGGATACACCTTGACACTTTCAACTGAAAAATGAACCAAAGGAATGCAAACAGGTTTTAGGTCTCCATTTCTTTTAAAGACACATAGGGGACTGATATATATATATATATATATATATATATATATATATTTTTTACTCTGAGACAAATTCTTAAATATTGTGGGAAAATAAGCGACCAAATAAAAAGTTGGTTGGCAATTTAGAGACAGTAGAAATCTATAGACATACCACCTACAGAATTATTATTTGGTTTATATTTAAAACTGTCAGTAAAGCCAACTGCCCTTCCTGTTTTCCTCTATATTCATCTGAAAACATACTATTGAAAGGAAACATATATACTATTCATACCACTTATTGAATCCATCAGAGCATTTTAGATAAATTCATATCACAATCCAATGTGACCTTAAACTTAATCTTGTTTACACTCTACATTAATTATTTATTTTTAATCTTTAATTAATTAAAAATGGAATATAATGAAATTTAAACTAATCAATATTCTTAACATGATAGTAATGATTATTCGTCTACTGTGAACGAATAAAAATAGAATAGGAACATAAGTCTGACTTACTTTCTTAAATAATTGAACAAAAAATTTCCTAAGTTTATTGATAGCTGTATTTTAAAAAATCAAATACCAGTATCAATAAAAGTTATGTTTCTTTAAAAAATTATTTTTATTTGAACATAATATCTTTCTCACTGAAAATTAAGACAAAAATATAAATCCTTGTTATTGAGTAAGCTTGCATTTATTTTGTAACAGAGCACACTTTTTTCTATTTGCCATATCTGCAAAAAAGTTTCAATGCTAGATACAGGTGTCTCTCTTTCTTATGCAATTAAAAAGTATACTTACATTTTAATTTTTTTAATTCATAATCAATGTAACATTAAAGTTAATGCAATTACCTGGACACATCACTGTTTCAGTTTCCTAGAATATGACATCTGTCCAGAAGCATCGATGCTCATGCCTGATGGATGAGGCACTTTACTCAGGAGAGTCCTTGATTTGGGTGGTGATTCTTCCTTACGATCAAGAGTACATGCTGCACATGGAAGCCATGCACTCTAGAGCGTTCATGTCCCCAAACCAGCAGGAATATGCTTTCCCAAATAATGCTTCCAGCTCCACATAATTCTGATCTGAATTATGAATTATTACTTCTTCCTTTGTTCATATAACTTCCTTAAATCCACTCGGGTATTTTTTAGCAGTTTTTCTTTGCTACTTAAAAGGAGGGAAATTGCCTGAAGAATTCTAACATTAAGGTTATATTGAATAAGAATCCTAGCATTACACAAGAGAAATTAATCCTTCAGCTTTTACTAGTATTACAGAACATTTTATTTTATTCTTGACTAGTGACTTCCAAATAGCTCAAAATCAGCAATTATCAAATTGACAAATTAAATGCCTGAGTATCGAACACGATTGAATTCTGTTAATTAGATCTCATAACATATATTTTGCATTTTGTAATAAAAACTGGTGATTTCAAGTTGCTCAGTTAACTGCACTAATTTTAAGTTGCAAGGAACTTTATTAATTTTATATTTATTTCTGATTTGGATTATATTTTAGCATGATTAACAACCTATCCATGTTCTTAGGGTTTTCTAAAGAGCTTGTTAGATCATTCTCCACATTAACCATTCACTCTAAATTGCTAAAGGAATTGAAACTGAGAGTGTGAAATTTGAGTTGTGTTGTGCAGAGCTCACCTACCATCCACCAACATCAAGCATAATGTCACATATAACAGAACTTGAATTATGATAAAACTTACAAGCTGAGAGCTGCCATCCTTGTTCTACTTCTATAGATTCATGGCTGTTGTCTGCTGCAATATCATAAACACCCCCTATTCTCCACAATAACGTATATGAGGTGAGGAGGAACCCCTGTGGTCTTTTGGAGCCACAGTGTTCAACAGGGAGGAGAGGGATCACTGGTCTACCTAATCCAGCAAGCAGTAGCAAAGGCAAAACAGAAAGCAGCTCTTCTGCATTTTCAGAGTGGAGTTAAAGGTCTCTGCAGGCACCAAATTTGTGTTTATGAGCACGGCCTTAAACAAAAGCTCTGAGAATGGGCAATGGCACATGCAGATGAGTTTTAGCCAATAGTTGCAGCCGTGCCAAGAGACACTCTGGTGATAAGACGGTAGCTTCAAAGTACCGAACTATTTTTTCTTGGATAATTTAAATATGACAAAATTATGAAACTTTTTGAAAAGTTTCAGAAAATCACCTATTAGTCTATTCCCCAAATGAAATTTTATTTCATATTTTCTGATCTATTATATCTTTCCTTGCCTATTTTTTACAGTGTTAATTATAGAAAATATTTTAGTATGTGCTCTATGTATTTTTACTATTCAAGACATCATAACCACTTCCATGCTTCTACAGTTCTTCTATTTATCATTTTAAAGGCAGAATGTTTTTAATCAGGATTCTCCTGCATTTATCTAGCCATTACTTACGATTTATATTTTTGACATAAATTTTCCTAAATGTAGTCATTTCAGAACAGTACCTGTAAGCACTTATTTTAATATATAATAAATGTGTATATAACTAGAAAAGGAAATACAAATATCAAATAATTAGGAAATGCCCTTGCTTTTAGTAAATACATTTATATCATGCTAATATTACTGATATATTAATTTTAAATAAACTTTCTCTGTTTCTAAATTGAGTGGTCCAATTTGATGAGCCATGTGTCCTGGCTTATTACACACAAGGGCAAAGTCTAAGAAGAAGAAAATAAGTTAAATAAAGGAAGAAAATCTGGATTCAAATATCCAGCTGTTCTCACTCTCTCAGCAAATTTGGATAAACACAGAGACTGTTTCCCTCACTGTACTATACGTCTGAATGTTAATAATCAAGTGAAAAAGATCAAGCAAAGGTTTTGGTGAAATAATGATCTCTAAGTAAAAGTTATTCATGATAGACATTTAGAAATTTTGCTTAAAATGTAGAAATATTAGCTATCATAATTATTTTCATTAGGAGTCTACCTTCATTTTCATAATTTGTTCTGTTCCTGCTCATATATGCTTTTAGAGATTTTTACCTTAATTTGAAGAGCACACTTCTTGATTATATGCCTTGTGGTGTCTATGACATTCTCCCGCCTTTACAGCCTCTCATCTCCATTTGCTTTCCAATTTTTTCCAATAGTTTGATTTCAGATATTTTCAATATCCCATAGACCTGGAGGTGGGAAAGATTTTCTTCTTACTTGTCGTTGCAACTTCCATATTCATTCTCTATTTTTATATCCTAAGCTTCCAGTTCATTCAAAGCTCATGATTCTTCTTTTCACTTTAGTCTTCTCAGAAACTGGAGGGTTTTTTTCAATTTCATCCCTTGGAGGTTTTATCATCTGTCTCACTCTTTCTTCTCCATCATTTCCTTTAACCTGCTTGAACCATCAGTCTCTTTGCTCGACCTTTAGCACATTTCTGGAAAGGGGGAACAAATGATTGCACTTCTTACTTATTCCCACTCTGCCCATGGTTTCAGATGAAGCACTAAAAATGTTCTAGTTGTAATATTTTCTCCACTGATACTTCAGAAGTAGTGATAAATAAGATGATGAGTAAGAATATTATAAACCCCTATAATCAGTACAAGTTTGGTGGCTTGCCTAATCTTGAAACAAAACTTAACTAAAAATAAATCATAGTCATGTATGTACCATTAAGTATGGAGCCCTGTTTTCTCTATCATACTAAACGGAAGTTGCTGGAATTTCCTAATGCTCTATGTTTCTCCTAATATACTAATTCAAAAGAATGTATTACCCATTTTTACATTGTGAGCAAGTAACATAGAGAAAACTTCTTATAAGAATTCAGCCACAAAAGTGAAGGCAACTAGTCAAAAATCATTTCTGTATAGTACAAAATAAAATATATATAATAAGTAGCTATTAGTCTTTAAATCTGAAATTTTGTATTTAAATTATATATTAATTCTAATATCTACTTGTTCCTTTTAAGTGAATACAACTGAATGAGCTTTATATATTAAATACTTAAATCAACACACACATATGCACATAAGGCAGGAGACTGATAGAAACAGAGATAGAGATTCTGCAATAAAAGTAGTATACAATTTAATAACACTTAAGGGGTTGAGTGTCTTGCTAATATCACCAAACTGTCAATATTAGAACAGAATTGAGCCCATGGTTTTTTGGTTTCACTTCTGGAAGTCTGTACCACATATCAGTTGTCAATATAGTATTTTCATTGTTCTGTTATTGTTCTTATACAACTTTCTTTCTTAGCATATGAGTCAGCTGACTGGCCCCAAGATAGCTTCAATTCTATCACAGCAAGAGTGACACTTAAAACACGGATGGAAAGAATAGTAAGAGTCAGATCCACCATCAAATTTGTGCTTGGATTTAAGAAGGCTGCTAACCTGAGTATATATTGGGAAGGGCAGAGATAAATCCTGAGAATCCTAATGGCCTTCAAGCAATCAAACACTTTAGACGACTGACACTCTCAGCTGGACTTCTTGAATTGTTCTGGAATCTGCATCACCACCTAAATATCATTCTAATGTGAAGTTGGAGAAGATTTCTCTAGTGTTTTCACAGCAATAGAGAGAAGGAACAGCCATCACCACCGCTATGTCTAAAATAAGATGCACAAATATTGCACAGTTGCTCATGTTCACAGCAGTCTTTATATAAATCAGTACTATGATGAAATTACCCTTAAAACCTAATTGGATTCTAGGTTACAGACTTGAAAATGGTGTCCAGAGTGACAGGAGTGTTATTTTCTATCCAGACAAAATATAACCTAGACCTATTTATTCCATGTTGAAGATACCACATTTTCAAAGTAGAATTAAAACTACGGAACTAAATTTAGAAATTATATTAGTGGATTGAAGGGAAATTCCATTTGTAGATACATAACAATTTTTCATCTCAATCATTAATAATTAGTTCATAAAAGTGAAAGGATTTTTGTGCAGATTGTTAAGACTAAATAAATTTATAAAGAATTTCCATTTGTACATAATGTATTTTAGAACTGAGGCAGAAAAGATTGAAAAAGACATACAGGTCCTCCCTCACATGTAAGGCCTGGATGTGTCCACATGTACTAAAATATGTCATCATCCTCTGTTTCATGGTAAACAGGGTTTATGTTCTGAGTAGATAATAGGTTTAATTTTTTTTAATTGAAGTATAGTGGACATTGGTTTCAAGTATACAACACAGTGATTCAACAGTTACCCACATTATTAAGTCCTCACCCCAACTAGTGCAGTTACTATCTATAGGTTTAATTTTTATCAGCATTACCTCCTAGGTTTTCTATAGAGATTGGTACTTTTTACTTGGCAGTACATTATAAATGTTTTCCATGTTTATAATCCTTTCTCAGTGATATGACTTTTAATGCTTTATTGCTTTCCATCTTATACCATAAAATAGGAATATTTTTGTTTAAAAGATTGGAAATGAAAAACAGATCAGTGTAGACTGCTGTTCAAGCAGTTCTGCTCATGTTTATGATTTTTACCATAAGCATAAATATTTGGTAGTAAAAAAGCTATATTAAGAAACATATGGTAGACATGGTTTTTAGGTCTTCATAGGCATTGCCAAATTTATCCTTCTAGTCACACTTGCACACAAACAGGCACACGTTCACACACATAAGCGTATGTTGATATAGATGTATACAGTTACATATAAATATAAATACTATTTTACATTTTTACTAGCAGTAAAGAATATCCATTTTGTTCTTAGCACCACAAACAATCATATATTAAAATAATCCAAGTATTCTGGTCCAATTTATAGATCTAAATTCCTGACCCATTATGGTTTATTTAGTCATCCCATTTATCACTACTAAAGTTGTGGGGGTTTTTCCACACATCTATTAGCCTTTCGAATTTCTTTTACTGTTAACTTACATGTTATTTCTTAACGGACATTTTCCTTGGGAAGTTTCTCTGTATCTTAGTGATTTGGGGTGTTCTTTATATATTAAAGATGCTTATACTTCAGCTGACATGGGGAGTAAGCATTTGTTCTTTTTCCTCCACTAGACTCGATTCACCTTTATTCTTGGATAAAGCACCACAGTTTTTCCCCATCACCATCCATCTGCTTCTAAGGTGAGGCATGTGGCTCAGATCTAAATTCATTAGCATAATCATTGCCAGGCCATAAGGATAATTCCAGTCATAAGCACAGGTCATAAGAAGACCCAGTCAGGCTGTGATCTTGGGATCTGGTTTAATGTTTAGGAAAACTTTTGCTCACTTCCATCTTTTAAAGATGAAACAAATGGCAAGGTAAATTGCCAACACAATCGAACCATGAATTCAATGAGAGAAAAGCATCAGACAGATGTAGAAACAGAATGAAGGAAAAGAAACAGAGACCGTTTTTACTTCATTTGCTACTGTTTAAGCTGCATGTGGTGATATAAATGTTTTTTTAATTAAAAGACAGCATTCCTTCTTTCCATGACATAGTATGAACTTTCATAGTACACTATATAATGCTTGAATTTTAATTTGATTCATAAGGAGCTTTATGGACAAACAGACCTTGATGCATTAATAAGATAATACAGGGAAAATATTTAGCATGTGGCAATAACCAATAAATATCAGCTTTATATTATTACCACTATGCAAAAATGCTATTTACTTGCTTTTGGTGACATTCTTTTTATTAGTTTCAAGGGTCTAAATTTTAACTTATATTCTTTACATCAAAATTTTAAGTATTTTGATTGAAAACTTTACTTAAAATTTATATGAAGTATGACATAGGGGTATAATTACCATAAATCCTGCACATCTCTTGAATAATTAGTCTTTAATACAAATTTGGGAAGCCCTTAATTATACTCACAATATCTGTTTTTTGGACACTGTTCAAATTTTTTTTTAGCCCTAATAATCTGTTTGGGGCTAGTGTCATTATGTCCTAAGTTTTGTAATTTTAATATGTATCTCACATCTGTGCCAACTTCCGGATCTCTTGGTGAAAGTTTCAAAAGAATTTTTATTTGTAATTATGCATATATTGATTATTTTGAATCCTACCACCCATTTTTATTCTCATTTATTAATTACTTACATTCCTCCCTAATTTTCAATAATTTTAAGTGTTCACATATTTCAGGTATTTAGAATTTTAGACTTAGATTTACACTATAAACGTTTTTTTCCGAACTTTTATCTAGCTAGTATTCCATTATATGGCTCTATCAGGGTCTGTTTAACCATCCTCTATCACTGAATATATAACTTGTTTAAAGTTCTTTTCAATTTTAAATAAGCCCAATGAATAACATCAAGCAATTTTTAAAATATATCAGAACTTTAAACAATAATAATGAGGTTGCCAGGTCAATGTCTATATGCATTTGAAATTCTGGTAAGTATCCTAACATATTCTAATGCCACAGCCAATGTGTACCTATTCCCTAAATCCTGCATGAGAGTTTTATTAAACTTTAATTTTGGTAATGTTATTAATAAAAGTGGAATCATTGTAAATTTACTTCATGTTTCCTTTTCTAAAAATAAGATGGACTTATATTTTCATATGTTTAAATATTATTTCCAATTCCATATCCATGTAATGTGAGTTATGGTCCATTTTTCTGTAGGACTGTTATTCTTTCCTCATCCATTTCATAAAAAAACTTTATACATTTTCAGATTTATGCATTACAAAACTTGTCTCTGATACAAATTGTAAATCTTTTTCCTAGTTTTCATTTATATTTTACTTTTACTTAAGTAAAAGTTTTTTAAGGTGTACAAATGTTTGCTTTTAATACAAAATTTTAAATTATTATCTTAAGTGGTTTTCTTATAGTATTTAGAGTACATTTTGTATATAACTATTATTCAAATAACGTTTACATTTTATGTGATTTTTATATTGTTACACATGTAAATCCTTGATCCACTTGGGGCTTACACTAGTATATGGTATAATTCAAAATATATGATTTTCTAGATGGCTATGAAATTATTCCAATGCAATTTATTAAAATGATGTATTTTCACCACAGAATTAAGATACCACATCCTCCTATATTAATTTATTTTTCTAGATTTTCTTTGTTATCTGTATTGTTCCTTCTATATATGTATCAACACCATTTTTTTTGAAATTGTATAACTTTTAATAGTCTGTTAAGACAAGCTGGCACACACTGATTTAGTTAGTGCTTTCTTACTGCTTTTATATGTTCTTTTGTCCATTGAATTGTTCCAGTCTCTCCATCCATCCATCACCATAAGAACAATAGTTATTTTTATTAATTATCCCTAAAATGTTATGCTGTCTACTCTTCTACCATAGATTCTAACAGACTGCCCTTTGCCTACAAATAAATGTCAGAAATTTACAGTTCATGTTATTAAAGTGAATGGAATTTGACTCTAATTTTTTGTGGTTATTGTAATTAGTTATGAATGAATGCTAATTATTTCTGGTTGAGTACTTGCAATTTTAGTTATATCAATTGTTTTATTTTTAAAAATTATATCATGTGCTTCAGAGCATGAGAATTATCCCTTTGAAATGAGTTAAAATCCTTACAATGTTTTGGCTTAGTGCCTTTCTCGTAATCTTTTGGAAAAAACTAGAGTATCTTCTACGTTTATCAGTGTGGTTACACTTTTCCTGCTTTGCAGACAACATTGTTATTGTATCTTTTTGTAAAAATCATCCATATAATTTTATTTTCAAGTTTATTTTCATGGTGCTATATTGCATGTTGCTATGAGTTTGCTCTTGTTTTGTTTGATACCCCTAGTTAGGTGCATGTGCAATGAAAGTGGTTCAATTCTTACATTTTAGAGGACCTGTAAATTTATACACACCATTTTTTAAAGCAGTTCACCAACAAGTATCTGAAACCATACACATACTCATATTATTTGAAAAAGTAATACTATTTCTGGGAAGTGATCCCAAAATAATAAACCAATGTACTGAGAAGCCTTAGAATCTGAGATGTTCATTTTCCCATTACATAGTGTAGTGAAAAGTCAGAAACGATAAAAAATATCACTGATAGTCACAAAACTTGCAACATGTTTACCAAATAAATGGGATAGCCTTTACATAAGTACTGAGAACTCTATAGGGAGACAAATCATTCTAGAAAGAGGAACTGAACAAAATGCCCTACCCCCAGAAAGTGCCCTAGCCATTAGATGTGAAATATAGCTTTGATTTTAGCAAAGTGTTTGTTTTTTGGATCTATCTCTCAGCCGAGCCACCACTGGATAAAAACCTAAGTCACAACACTAAAAGATTTTCAATAAAAATCCTTTTAGATTTTGTAGTGCAGATGGCACTTTTTCGGTATGTTTTTAATGGAATATACACAAAGAGGGGGTCGTCCTTCATTTGCTAAACTTCACCAAACAAACCGAGCCGTTTTTGGGTTTCTGTGCCTTACCGCCTGCAAGAGCGGATGGAGATCAGAGGAATGCTCTGAGCAGCATGGTCACAGAAGGTATCCGCGGGGCCTGGCAGAAACACCACCATGTTAGCATCGAAGCTATGCCCTGTGGGCACTTCAGTGACCCCTCAGAAGAGAATTATGGGGCTGAATCAAAATGCAGTATCAAGCTAATACTGTAAAGATAGTGAGAGCTGCAGAAACACAGGTTTTAGAGCTTTCACTAGCTTGCCCAGTGTCACAGAGCTACTAAAAGGTAAAATAATGTTTGAATTCATCTCTTCAGAGAAGGTAACAGCTATTTATACACCCCTCTGAAGTTTGTCTTCAGAGAAGGAACCCAGTAGTGGCTCTGATATGTGAGTGGAGAAAGCTAACAGAGCTCACAACCTTGCATCTGAATATTACATCCTATTTCAAAGGAGGAAAAATGTAAAGGGAAGATATTCCTTTTTTCCTTTTGATTTTCTTACTACTAATAGATGTTCCACAAGCTTCTGTTAATGGCTGATTGATTGTCTGTGTCACTAAATTTCAAGTTTTGTCTCCATGGATAGCAAAGATTACATTTTTCTGTTGTACTCATCTTGTTTCTATATATTTAAGAATCTTTTTTTCTTCTCATTTCATTCGATGTCTTTGGCAAACTGCATCCAATTTTATGTTGTGACTTTCTTGATCTTCCACCTATAAGACTAAGCAATTTAAGAACACACCTGGGTTGTTTGAACTTCTGTTTTGTTGACATACATTTTGTTTCAACTACATGAATATTTCTTTGTGTAGTCATGTGGCTTTCTCCCTTTCTGTATTCCCATCAAACTCCTTTTTAACCAACATTTAATTGATCAATATTTTGAGATTTGTATTTATATACATATATAGGTGTACATGTATACATGTTTATACGTATATATTTACATATGTGGTTGTGTGTGTCTTAGACAATGATTGCAAATTGTGATGGCAGCCATATTACATTTAGTAAAAAACAGTTTACATTCAAACTTAGGAAACTTTAAATAAACATAAAACTTAGGAAGCAATATGCATTTGAATTCAGAATTATTATTTATATATGTTGTAATGACTGAAATACCTTTAAAA
This sequence comes from Smutsia gigantea, assembly GCA_032199065.1. NCBI lineage: Eukaryota > Metazoa > Chordata > Mammalia > Pholidota > Manidae > Smutsia > Smutsia gigantea. The sequence goes on from JAVSCE010002777.1 coordinate 496,242, forward strand.
CAGAAGCTTTTTGATGACATTTACATTTTGTTTCTATTCAAAACCTTTTATCTTGATTTAGTGTCTAAATAATAATAATTTTACACTTACTATTTATTCTCCAAGTTATAAAACACATTGTACGTTTCCTTAATTGTTTTCAGGAAAGAATGTATTGTCTGCTCAAATGCATCTTAAACTGGTAAGTATTTAGGAAGTACTGTATCTTGTACTTTATTTTTATCATCTATTCTGCACACACACAGAGCAGGTGTTAAATGAATAGTTAGTCATTGTTAAAGTATATAATTAATCAGAAAACTGCTTCTACCAACCATATTGAACATCTAGGATTATATTATATGTAATATTATCTTATAGTTGAGTTAGTTCTACCTGTGATAACTTCTACCTGTGAAAATGAGAAAGTATGTTCTCATTATCACGACCATTTTATAGCATCATTATAATAAAGCATACTATTTAATATGTTAAGGAAATGTAAGTTGTGCTATGATTATTTTACCTCTAATTCAGCATTGTCTAATGAAAGGTTATAAGTAGGTAGATTATGTATTGTTTTGCATTATCTAGTACTCTGAACGTTTCATCAGTAGGATATATTATTAGCACAGTAATGAGCATACATACTCTGGGATATGCGTTAGATCACATTTTTGACATTTGCTTTCTTTTCCTACAGCTTTCTAGCTTGGGCATCCTCCATAAATATGTATACTTCATGATGAGGAATAGGAATATTTATGCATTTGAATTCTTCTGGATAACACTTTAACGTCTTCTCAATTTTAAGAAATGGATTATTTTATCGATTAAATAATCAGAATGGAATGATTTCTAAAACATTTATTGATGATAACAATAACAATTTGCAAAATATATGAGAACAAAGAACTGCAAAAAGCAATCTGGAAAACCATCTATTGGGGGCATGGAAATAGTACAAATAATTCTAAAGCAAAAGGAGATCTCTAAAATATGTTCTCTGTAATAGGAGGAACTGGAGGCAGGATTCCTAAACAATAATTTGGAGGAAGCAAGTAAGGCTTAAGAAAATAGATAAAATTGTTAAATAGGTTAAAGGTTCTAAACAAGGTGGTGAATAGAATGGGTTGCTGTCTGTATACCATAATCAGCTGTGGAAAAAATATAGAAATTACAGGGGAGATTTTATGCAAGAAATGACATTAAAATTTTGAGAAACTCCTGGGGAAATGAGTTTTATGAACTCATGGGAGGAAAGGTGGTATTGCCTTGGGAAGAGAATACACTGGGGGAAATGTTTAAGGCCTACTGTTGTCACATCCTTAGATTATTTGGGAAAACCTTTGATCTGTCACAACAGAAACAACCAGCATCAGCTTTTCATTACCATGTGAGTGGGGTAATTCTGAGTTGGCACAAAGTTTTTTGGGGTGAGGAGCTGCAAAAAGAGGCATGACTGACCATTTGATGTTAGGCATTCACAGCTCCCTCTGCTCTTGCCTTAAATCCCCAGCAATGGTACCTCACACAATGGAGAATAGAGAGTATATTTTCCTACTCTAGTTCCTTTGCAGCTGTTTAAAGGTGAACTCACTAGAGACATTGTTGCCTGGCGAAGTGTTCTATTAGAAGAGATAACAGTGGTTTTATATGCCCTCTTCTAAAGCCATTGAGAAGGCTCCAGACTTCACCTGACTGCTAGCTTTTCCTTTACACATTACTAGACAGGAAAGCCAATACTGTCAGCAATTCAGGTTATTTGCCAAACGTACCTCACAATTTCAACTATAAAGGAAAGATGCCAAATAAGTTACAGATACATCATGAGTCACAATTATTAGAATAGAAAATCTAGAACTTAAAATACCTATACTATAATAAATATTGTCCAAAAAGTAATGTAGGATATTAGTAATAGAAAGCAGGAACAGAAAGTCATTAAAAGGACACACAGAAGAAAAAAGAATGAAATTATAAATAAAATAACAAAAAATAAATAGCAGAAAAAATAAAGAATAAATTACTGAGATAGAAGTTCAGACTAGCCAAAAAATGTTTATGAAAGCAGTGAGTAAGGACGATAGGATAGAAAGTATAAAAGAATAGGGATTATAGGTGAGGATAGAAATAGAAAGACCAACATCAGAAAACAGGTAACTGATATGGACTTATGCACACCATGTATTGCTAGCTTGCATGGCTACCGTTTATATCCACACTCATCATATGTTTGTATATTTATCATAACTATGTCCTTGTAGATAGCAGTACATTGTTTTTCAAGATGGAAATTTTCTTTTCTAATTTTCAAAAATGCGTTAACTTTTCTGTGCCATTCAAGATGCATTAAGCTCACTAAAGTCAACCACTCTTGCTAATTACAACTAAAATTTCTAGAAAGAATACCAAAAGCAACTCCCTGAGGACTCTGGAAAGCAAACAGTATCAGACAGACCAAGCAGAGAAATCAGAATTTGAAGAACTAAGTGCAGCAGTGAGTTTCCTCCTGCATCTCATTGACTTAAAGGTGCGCAGACTGAAAAACTTTACAGCAGGCAGGGACAACGATACCCATAAGGAAAAGCCTCTTTCTGGCCGGGAGCTCAAGCACAAAACTTCTGTGAGATGGAGAGCAGGGAGGAACCAACCTTTTTTCCTTTTCTTTTCATTGTTCTCTCCTGGTCTCAACAACAAGCCCCAGTAATGGTGCTGCACTTCTCTGAGGAAGTAGCATACTCTCCCCAGGCCCCCAAAAAGTTCTGTCCCACTGGTCAGAGAAACCAGAAAAAGAACTGTGGCAGTTCTAAGAATGTGGCAAAAATCCTCACTAATTTCATTTTTTCTCTTTCCTCTCTCATCTCTTTGCCTAGAGGATGGCCCAACATATATTGAACTGTGCAGAAACACAAGAGACTAAAACTCAGGGATTGCATCATATTCTCAGTGAAGAAACAAAGAAAAGTGGCTCCTGGGAGTTAGAGAGTGACTCTCTGGGACAGAGCTGAAGAAAGTGATCCCTAATTCTGTGAGCAAACTGACAGAAGTCCAGGGTGTACACACAGACTACACATTAACAGACACAGAGATGCTTAGTAAAGATTTCAGAACTAAATTACAGTCCAAACTGCTGTTCAAGTCCAGACCACTGAGCAGCATAAAAACAAGACCAATCTAGGAAGCATAGTAAAGGCTTTGAAATATACTGACCTTGGAATTACTAGACAAAAAAGGCAAGGCAAAAATAACTTTTTTCTGAACCTAACTTGGTCAGTGGTCCGTTTACACAAAACAATGGACATTCTCCAGAGGATTTTAACAAGAACCAGATTCTAACAATGCAAAAATTCTTGACATAGAAAAAAAGTCAAACAGAATCCATAAAAATGTGACCTATTTTTAAAAGAAAAGAAGTTTAATACATGTCAAACATGAGATGACACAGATGCTGGAATTATCAGATAAAAATTTTAAATCAACTGACATAACGATGTCCCAAGAATTAAAAGTGAACACCCGAAATTAAGGGAAACATAGACATACTCAGAAGAGAAATAGGAGCTATAAAACAAGCTAAAATTGATATTTTAGAACTGAGAAATATATACCAGAATAAAAAAAAATTCACTGGATGGGCTCAATAACAGAATGGAGATGAGAAAGGAAAGAATCAGTGGGCTTGAGGATAGATAAATAGGATTCACTAAATCTAAAGAGAACAAAATATTGAGAAACAACTAACAGAGCCCAAGGGTTTTGTGGGTTAACATCTAATTACTTCTGTCACTGTAGTCCCAAAAGGAGATGAAGAAGAGTTTAGTGTTTAGAAAATGTGTGAAGAAATGATGGGTAGAAACTCCTTAAGTTTGCTGAAGGACATGAAATTATAGAATCATGTAGCCCATCAAATTCCAAATAGACTACAAAGAACAACACACAACTTGGACAAATCATGTTAAATTGCTGAAAACAAAGACAAAAAATCTTGAATAAAGAGAGAGAAAATGAACATATAGACCTATTATACAGAAGAACAATTTAATTGCTACAGACTTCTCATCAAAAATCCTGGAAGTTGGAGAACAAAAAGCAGGGAAGAATATCTTAAAATGTTGAAATAAAGGAACTATCAACTCAGAATTTTATATCCAGGTAAAGTATGAAAGCACAATTAAGACATTCTCATATAAAGAGACTGAGAGAAGTCATCATGAACAGACCAGTTCTAAAGGAAATACTGAAGAGATTTCTACAGGTTGAAGGGAAATGCGCAGAAGGAAATTTGGAACTTCAGGAATAAATTAAGAGCAGCAGAAATGGTAAATATTTGGGAAAACAGGAGAAATAATGTCTCTCCTTTTAATTTCAAAGTATATGTGTGACTAGTCAAAGCAAAAATTATAATAGCATTTTATGAGGTTTTCAGTGTATATAGTTATAGAAGATACAACTTCAACATAAAAAGAGGAGGGAAAAGAGAATTGTATGTGAGTAATGTTTCTAAATGTTATCTGAATTGGTGTAATACTAACTTTATGTACTTCATGAAGTATAAGGAATATACAACTTAATCCCCTAGATCCACTAAAAATTTTTCAAAGATATAATTCAAATATCCAATGAGAAGATTAAAATGAAATATTAAAGAAATTTCAAAGAATCTAAAAGAATGCAGGGAACTAGAAACAGGCAAAATCAAAGGAGATATATACAAAATAAAGAATAAAATATATCTAAATTTAGCCATATCAATAATTACATTAAGCATAAATGGTCTAAGCATTTCAATTAAAAGACAGTATATCAGATTAGCTATAGGGACCTCAACTTTATGCTACCAATAAGAAAGCCACTTTAAATATAATTATGTCAACAGGTAAAAAAGACAAAAAGGATATAAAAAGACATACCACACGAATGTAAATTTTTTAAAAGCTGAAGTGGTTGTATTAATATCAAAAAGTAAAATTTGGACAAGGAAAATGTCAGTGAAAGGAAGTATTTATGATAAAAAGGGTCAATTCTTCAAGACCATTAACAATCTTAAATAACTATGAACCTAACAAAAGAACTTCAAAAGAGAAGAATTAATAACTGACCAAAATGAAATGAAAAATAAACAAAGCCAAAATTACACCTGGTCACTTGAGTCTTTCTTTCACTGACAGAATGACTAGACGGACAATCAGCAAGGATATAGAATACATACACAATATTATTGAGCAACCTGACCTAATTCCCACTTACAGAATGTTCTATCCAACAATAGCTGAATACACACTGGTGGAATTTTTGTTTCTTGGTTTATTCTTTGGGCAGCTAGCAGATCATCCACAAAGAGATTTTTTTTTAAGTTAAAACAGGGATATGGTTGAAAAAATGAGGACAACATATTTCCTATTATTAAATAAAATTGAAAAGTAGATTTAAAGCCTAAAATAAATGACACACCTGAAACATATTATATCATCACTTAAGAAAAAAGGTTATGACAGAGAGAAAGAGAAAATCATCCACATAGGAAAAGAATAATGTTACATATAATTTTAACAGCAAAACTGGATATAATAAGATGAGAGACCAATGTAAGAGTCTTTCTTCTTCATATTTTTAAATATTATGAGGGAAACAGTCTAATAAACATGTATTTGCAACTCCAATGACAATTCCTTGCATAATAAAATATACATAGACACATACATCTCCAGAATGCAACATGCAACACTGAGGTCATGCAGCTGTCTGAGGGGTCTTCTAAAGTTAACCAAAGGGAGAGACTGGAAGTAGCTGCTGATTTAGGGAGTATCAGTAATTATATTAGCTGCATTTCTCAAACTGCTAGATATGATATGAGCTTGGGTTAGAATTTGATAGTTTCAAACATAAAAGAAGTGAAAGGAAAGAGTGTAGAAATGTGTGCCCTGAAAAGATGGAAAAGCTGAATGCTTCTGGACTCATACAGCAGGAAATTTGATTTTTTTTAAAAAAGGCTTTAATGACACAATTCCTTTAGTACTTCTCAACTAATGATGGAAATTTAGCCCATCAGTAAAAGTCAGATTGAGGGTTTGCCTTCCCACCCAAACCAGTTGCTTCAAATAGCCACTGCTAATTTTAGGACTGCAAGGAAGTAAAGAAAAAAGTTTGAGGTAAGAGCTGTATCTAGGAAAGAGATTTAGCTACACTTACTGATTCGTGGAACTGACTGTAAGCAAATAGTTCAGAAGTCTACTTCATTTTTTGAGGGAATTATACTGATAAAGAAATAACTAACCTTATCCAAATATACTTCGAGTATTTAAATATCAAAAACTATCAGGCCCTCTAAATTCCCTTACAGAAGGATTGCATTAATAATGCAGCCCTCAAGAAGGATAAATTTCCAAATATTCACTTTCTATGTGATCTGGAAAGATCATGAACAAGGAAGACTATCTTAGAAGTGGAAACAGTAACTACAGATGACAAGACCAGTGTTCACACTGTGTAGTTACCCAGGGCCCCATGATTGGTTTAATGCTCTTCTATCATAATCTTGAAATTTGTAATAATTTTATCTTCAAACTTGTATTTTGTACATAATGTCTGATGGGACATCCATATTAACAGAGGAATTATTTATGATATATGTTCTGCAGTCCCTAGCATATAGTATTTGAAATGTCCCATGAGCACAGATTTCCAGTGGACTCAGGATTTGTGGGAATTCAGTGAAACTCAAAGGATACAAGTTGCCGGGCCCAACACAGAATTAAAATGCAAGGCTTCTTATTTGAGCTAAGTGCATTAGATTTATTAATGAGTAAGCAGGGGCACAGACAGTCCCAATAAGTCATGCTGTTCATTTAAACCAAAGTTTATTTCAAATGTAGAAAGAAACCAAAGGAATTCTAAGAAATATGAATAACCCAGGAATCCCTTGTCAATTCCCTCTATAATCCAAACACATACACTGAAAACAGTGACATGAAAAGAAAGAGAAGTGGTATTTCATTGTTGTACATGAGGAGAGATGCAACACTGTATCTCAGGTACTGTCTTATTTAATAAAGTAGAAATATGTTAGATAACCTAATTCCTCCTAACATGTCAAATTCTATCCCAACGTCTATGTGATTACCAGGAAAGGCTAAATGTTTCTATTGCTATTTTGGAAAAGTTATATTTCAGTATACTACAATTCTAGGTAAAGACTTCAAATGATATGATTTGCTTTTCCTTTGACTTTAGTAAGAAGATTGATTTGCAACTGAAAATGCAGAACATAGTTCTGTGCATTCGAATGTCATTTTTCTTACTCCTTTTTTTCAAAATCAATTTTAATTGTATACAAATAGATGAAAACAGAATTCTTTCACAATACCACAAAATATTCAGATATTGCTAAAATACATTTTGACCATCACTCTCAGTTAATTTGCCCCCAGCTAGTATCCCTGATGTATCCATTCTTATTAACTGTGATGCATATCTACAAGTGATTTTCTACTCTTTTTAAAGGGTAGAAATACATGTTTAAAGAATTTTTCTCTGTGCAATGTTGGGTGGTTAGTTATCTGACATATTTGATTAATTCTTGGATTATGAGAGACATACATACCTTAGTTCCAGTTAACTTAATCTAAGCCCTAAAATATTCATACATTCGACATACATGCATATTCATATTATCTGACTAGAGACCTATGTATTGTTTTTCCATAATATCACCTGTAATGCATTGTGTATAATTTCCCAGTTTGATATCTTTAAACTTGATGAAAATTCTTTAAAAAAATTGCAAAGCAATTTGAGTGAAAATACTGTTTTACAAAGTTTGTTATGGGGCATTTGGGGCCTTTTTTTATTTAAATTCAGTTTTTATGGAAATATTTTCTTTTGCACTCATATTTTATTGATTTATGTAAAATTAAATTAGATAAATCCAACCAAAAGTAAAGCATAATGAACTAAATGATTTTGTATGAACAGTTTGGGAAACAATCACAATGAACCCTGCTAAGCAAAACTCAAGTGGTAAGCAAAGAAGTACATAGTCATGAGAAATTACCTTTCTAGTAGTGAGTTTTCAATCTGCCATAAACACCTGTGCATTGTTTAAAGAAAAAAGGAGAGTATACTTTTGTTTATTGGCAACCTGGATCATATGAAAGAGCTCTTAAAAGTAAGTTACAAATACATTTCTAATGTAGGATACAGAATTGTATGTTTTATATATTTTATAAATGTGTGTACACATATATGAGTGTGAATTAATATATAAATCCTCATATATGTATATGTGAATATATAAGAAGATACTGAGAGTGCAGACACTTTATAAATGTTGGTGGAACCCGACTGAACCCCTGTACTGTGCCACTCACCTCTGAAGCATGCCTGCACTCTCTTCTTGAATATGTACTTTGCTTTATTAAGCTACTGTTTGTTTGTAAAAATAAGTAAATAAATAAGTATTGGTAGTAAATTATAGTATATACCCTATTATTTGCCTTAAAAAAATTGTTTGGAAGATTTCTCCAAGTTAGTGTATAAAGGCTTAACTTACACTTTCTAACAGCTGCTTTGTACATCATAACATAAAAATGCTAATTTCATGGAACCTTTCCTCTGTAGACAGATATTTAATTTGTTTATTTCTGATTATTTAAGGCAATTCCTAAATGACTGTTATTGTACTTATTTCGATTGCGCACATGTGAAATTGTAGAATCTGATAAATGGCATTACTGGATCTGGATGTTATATTTATTTAATAGCTATTATTAAATTATCTTCTTAAGGAGATTAATTTAAATTTCTATGACTACTATGAAAGCCTATATCCATATCTCCATAGACTTTAAAAATTTTTAATATGCAATTTTCTTCTTTTCCCCCAACCTGACTGTACAAAATGTTATCTCACTATGTCTTAGTTTTGCATATCATCAATTAAGAGTACATAGAACATACTAGTGATTTGGGTGCTTTCTTCTGTGAATTGCATATGTAAATGCAAATGCTTTCCTCTGGGCTTCTGGGCTCTATTATAGACACACTGATAGTGTATACCAGAAACTTTTCTGAATTTTTTTCAGTGCCAAACTGTTTGTGTCTAACTGTATACATTTTTAAAATGATGAAAACTTTTCTATTTTAAGACTGCATCAACATTTATTTATTTACAATTTTTTGCATGTGTTCTAGATTTTAGTGCTGTATAAAACAATATAGTAAATGTCAGTTATATGTTACGACTTTTTAGTAATTGTTCATTGGTGTACGAATTTATAAAAGGAAAATTCTGGTGCACACATTGATGGTTTTGATACATTAACCAACTAATATTCTAGACATTTTGTGAAATAAGGGTGTCCTACCAACAATAAAAAATGCTTGTTTTCTGACACTTGTGAACATAACAACTGTCTTTTTTTTATCACTGCACACAGGATGTCTGAAAATATAATTAATTCTCTAATTAGAAATTACTTGTCTCAAGAAAAATGTATTTAAATATTCATTTGAGTAGTTATTAAAGATGCCATCATTTTAAAATTTCATTCAATATTTTTATCTATTAAATACCTCTATTTCTTCTTGTACTAATTTTGTAATTATAGGTATATATCTAGTGATGTATGTTTCACTAGGTTTTCATTGTTTCAAATATAATATCATTATATTTCATAATTTGATTCACTACTTTCATCTATGGTGCTTTTACAGTTATATCTCATTTACCCTATTTTTATTTTGCTTGATTTTTAATGTTTATTTTTCCATGTATTTGTGAACAATATACTGTTTAGTTTTGTAAAACTGGAATTTCATATAAATGGAAACCCAGTATGTATTCTATAGCTGTGAATTTGCTATTAACACATAACTTTATGTTGATGAATAGAGTTACCATTCATTCTTTTTGACTACTAGAGATATTTTTAGATATATCAAACTTCAGGCTTGTTCATTCTCATAAAAAGATTGGGTTATACACTGCTTTTGTTATTACTAAAAAATGCTGTCATGAGCATCTTCCCTTTTGAGTAATTAGAGTGAATATCTAGAAGTGGGATTTCTGCATTGTTTTATGTGCATAATTTCAATTTTATTTGTATAATGCAAATTGTTTTCAGTCTGATAATAAAAATTTCTATTCCACAAGCATATATACAAGATCTATAGCTATATATCTTTGAAAGCATATTTACTTTCATTTTGATGTACCAGGTATATCTAACATAGTGCTGTAAGTTGGTTCTAGCATACAATACCTGACATCTATTCATTGTCAAAATCATCTGAGAAGTTAATTAGCCATTTATGTTTATTTTTCTATGAAATGCCTGTTCAAGTGCTGTACAAATTTTCTATTGGCTTGTTTTTTTCATTTTATTATAGATTTATAAATCTCTCCAAAAGTCTTTAGAAATTGAGAGTTTTGCAGATATTTTTCCCAGTCTGTAAATGACATTTTAAAGATTTTTGCACACACACAATTTTCTAAATGTAGTTAAAATGACCGTTCATGTAACTGATTTTAGTGTATCATTTTAAAAATCCTTCCCAACCTAGAGTGACAAGGCATTCTCATTATATTATGAAATTTTTGCTGTTCATATTTAAGTCTTTAATCTGCAGAAATGATTTTGTAAATCTATTACATGAAATGGACATCCTACTGATTATTTTCCATATTCAGAACAAGGGTTCCCAGCAACATTTGCTTAATATCTTATCTCTTGTCCATTGACCAGCAACACTGTTTGATATAACTGGTATAAGAAACCCTGAGAATTAGGACACAATTCTTTAGGTGTTTCTTATATTCAAAGGCTGTCTAAGTGACAGTCTTTGTCCTGACTATCTTTTCAAGAATTTTTTACAGTAAATAGCCTTGGAAGATAGATAAAGTGTGTCTCCCTGAAGAAGGGAGAACTTTGTTGTCATCTGCAATATAATGACAACATGTCCCTCCCTGAGGCTGATGGCTGCACGTATTAGCCGGCAGCACCCTTTAAAAGTTTAAGGTGCCTCAGCTGTGACACAATCCAGAGTGTGCAGCGTCCAGTATAGGCTTTTCCACATCATCCTGGTGAGATCTGGGGGACAAAGGGAGCAGATGGGAGCATTAAGCTCACGCTGCCTCTGTGCCATGAGTAATAAAGTACTTTGTCTTTGACCCAAGAATCTCATGTCTTCTGCTAGAATTTATGACCCTGGGTCAAGACAAATTATCAGTTTGCCCATAAGGTAAAACGTCAAGCCCCTCACATAATTCTTAACGCAAAGTGCTCATCAAAAATGGATGAGGATTTGGAAAGAATAAATACAGTCTGATAGCCTTTTCAAGCTAAACATAACAATAAAAAATAAAACAAAACCAGAAAAAAAAAGAAGTTAGCGGGAAACACGTCTTGAAGCAAAATGTCCAAAGGTGCCGGTGTACGACATCTTCATCTCTGATTGGACATGCCACTGAATTGCACACTATTACACAGAGAATTATTCCTTCAGATTTACAACCGCAAACAAATTATACACATGGTTTGCATGCTTTTCTACCTCATATCATATTTTGCTTCTCAGAACATATGCCTTTTTTCAGTTTGTATTAGAGGGCAAAATAAACTGCACAGTGCTACATCAGAAATGCTTAAAGCAGAATCTATGAGAAGAATAAGATGGACATAAAGAAAAAAAGATCTTAAAATATAAGTAGGCATGAGAAAGCAAGGAAATTCAAGTGAATGTTAAAGAGAAAATACAAAAACTGCTAATAAAGCCAGCAAAATATGGCAATGGCTATCATCTTGTGGAAGGGTATATTTTACATGTACAGGTTAAAAGAAAATCTTGTTTCTGCTACACTCAAAACACTGCTGACACCAATGTATGGGTTTTTTTCCAAAGAAATACAGATGGTTAATGGGCACATGAAAAGATGCTCCGCATCACTAATCATCAGGGAAATGCAAATCAAAACCACAGTAAAATATCATCTCACACCAGTTAGAATAGTCATTAGCCAAAAGACAAGAAATAACAAGTGCTGGCAAGGATGTGGAGAAATGGGAACCCTCCTACACTGTTGGTGGGAATGGAAATTGATGTACCTGCTGTGGAAAGCAGTATGGAGGTTCCTCAAAAAACTAAAAATAGAAATACCTTATAACCCAGGAACTGCACTTCTAGAACTTACCTGAGGAAAATGAAATCTGATTTGTAAAGATATACATACCCCTATGTTTCTTGCAGCATTATTTACAATAGTCAAGATATGGCAGCAACCAAAGTATTTGTCAATAGGTAAGTGGATAAAAAATGTGGTACATACATACAGTGGAATATTATTCAGCCATAAAAAAGAAATAAACCCCGCCATTTGTGACAACATGGATGAACTTAGGGTATTATGCTAAGTGAAATAAGCCAGGTAGAGAAAGACAAATACCATATGATTTCACTTATATATGGCATCTAAAACCAAAACAAAACAAAATGAACAAAGCAGCAATAGACTCATAGACACTGAGAAGTGATGGTGGTTACCATGGGGGAGGGTCTGGGGTGAAATAGATGAAAGGCATAAAGAGGCACAAAATCTCAGTCATAATATAAATTAGTCATGGAGATGAAAGTACAGTGTAGAGAATATAGTCAATAGTTCTGGAATATCTTTCTATGTAGACAGTAACTACACTAGTTGGGGTAAGTAATAATTTATAGAACTGTCAAATCACTATGTTGTATTTAAACCAGTTGAATGTTGTATATTAACTATACTTCAATAAATATATTTTTAAAAACCCACTTCTAATACCAAATGTATGGACTCTTTTCCCACACAAACCAGTTCCCCAACTCTCCAGATGCCAACTCACCACCCTATAATTCCAACATGACACTAACCCACAGGTCCTGCTGGACTGACCCCCACTGCAGACAACACTCACAAGTCTCTTATACCCATTTATACCCAACCAGGTGTTTAGTGGAAGTTCTCAGAATCTCCATGTCAGGTTCAATATTTGCTGTAACAATACACTGAACTCAGGCAAAGATTTGCTTATGTTTACCAGTTTATTATACAAGGTATGATAAAGGATACAGATGAATAGAATATGAAAAGGGTGAGGTCTGGAAGAGGCCCTGTGGAGTCAGGGTGCATCACCCTCCCATGTGCACAACACAGAGACACTGGAAAACTGTAGTTCTGGGGTTTTTTACAGAGGCTTCATCACATAGGCATGATCGATTATTCACCAATTTCTGGCTGCTCTCCCCTCCCTGGAGAATGGGGAGTGGAGCTGAAAGTCCCAGCCTTCTCATTGTGGCTTGACTTCTCTGGAGACTAGTTCCCTTCTGAAGCCATCTAGAACCCATCAAGAGTTGCCTCATCAGAATAAAAGACTTTCCTAACACCCAGGAAATTCCAAGGGATTTAGGATCTCTGTATCAGGAACTGGAGTCAGTGACAACCAAATATTGGAATAAAAGATCCTTGTAGAAGCCCTATCACTCAGGAAATTCATGGGTTTTAGAAGTTCTGTGTCAGTAATTGAGGGAGGACACCAAAAATATATTTGATAAATATATAGGTTTGAAATAAAGAAATAAATATTTTATTGAGTAATTTGAATTGATATGACTTTAATGAGTATTTTGCCTATATTATAATATTCAAGCCATAATAACACATCAGAAGGTACTGTTATTACTTTTACTTTTGCAAATAAGGAACTAAGGCATAAAGGCCTTAGGTTACTTTTCAGCATCTGGGAAGTGCCTGAACCAATATTCCAATCCAAGTAGTTTGACTCTAGAGTTTACAGATTTTAACATTATATGTACACAAATGCTGTGATACCTGCAATATTTTAGATAAAATTAATCTTGGAATATTTTATATGTAATATGTTGATCCTTTAGACATGTGGCTTTTCATGGTTCTAATCCACATCATCACATAGAAATGGCTGAGTTTACCCACTTGGACACAAAAGAGTAATAATTTTAAAAGTTTGCCAGAAGTATTAATAATTACCTGCAAGTGCTATAAAACTTGACTGTAAAGAAATTGTTTTGATCTATGTGCTATGTTTACTACTTTACAAAGAAAGAGCATTTCTGAGAACACCAGAGAGTGCTAATTTAATTTGGATAGACCACAAAGATATAAACGAGTTTGTAGATTGAAATAAATTTATGTCTGGAACACTCATTAAAAGTAATTTGTTATTTTTTCTTCTTAATGAATTGTATTAATAGCAATAATTATATATCCTACAGTGTTATGATGAGTGACAGTTCATTTTTTTCCATGAACTTAAAAAAATGCAGAGCAAAATGTTTATTTTGATGCAAATACTTTTTAATACTTTAAATAAATACATAAAGTTTTTAATACTTTAATGTCCATATGCATTAAAACATAAAGATGTCCATGGTCTCATGTAAAGAGTAAAAATGTTACAATAGAATGTTTTCTCACTAGCTTAGTCTTCTAAATTTCTAAAAAAATCATCAAGAATTATAAAATAAGTAAAAATTTCTATCAGCAAAACAGACTAAATTCCACCCACAAATTTGATGTTTAAAAAATTACTCCCGACCACAAAACAAGGAAAGCCAGCTTGAAAAATTAACCAACCAAAAATGTGGCAGCAGAACTGAGTACGTAATCCTCTAAGAATGACCTGGGCCTCTAGTATTACAGTAGAAGAGAAGTCTAATTGCTCAGACTTAACAGAGAAAAAACTTAATCTTGTAGGAATCCCTTCTAGGTACACAAGGAATCACGGTATTCAGGACAGGAGTCTCATTAAAATGCTGCCTAGTTTCACTTTCATTTATATGACTGGAGGGCACGGTCAGAGCTTTTTCATGGGTTTTTGGTAATGTGGGCAACTAAGCAGTGAATTTCACCTGGTGTGGCTTCAGCTAAATTTAGCTAACTTCACAGCTAACTTCAATAAATACTTCGTCATTTGAGAAAAGAAACTTTTAATATAGAATGACTTTATCTGCTCTGTATTGTATCAGTACACAGCAACAACCATTAGCCTCACCTGAGGATGAGATAAATCAAACACACTTAGGATGGCAAAGAAAGATGAGAACTGGGCCTTTGTTGACATCCTTGGGTGTCAAGAAACAAAGTTTTGTTTAAAGAGTAAACTTCCTTAATTGGTGAGGTCCTATCTCTAGCTGTCTTATATGCAGTTATTAATATGCCTGCTGTTTAATGCAAAATGCTTGACATTTTCTGTTATTTGAATTGAGAACATCTGATTGTATGTACTGGCCTCATGTGCTTGTTTCTTTAGAAGGTTTCCTGGTGGCCTGACCACACTGGAATAGTATTTCTGGGATTTAGAAGTTTACATCTACCACCTGGATTTTTAAAGTATGATATAAGGCTTAAAATCTGTACCTTAATGACATTTTAATTTTTTTTCTCAAGATGGAATATTTGCAGTACCAAGACATGCTTATGTATTTTTTGTACTGTCTTTGCAGAAACATTTATTGTCTACTTTGTAAGAGGGATAAAACAAGCTACGTTAATGCTTTTTATATTAGACATCAAAATATGAAGTCAAATATTACTTGCAGTTTAGGCTAATCATAAAAAACAAACCTCTTCAGTTTCCTAGATGAAATGCTGATCTTTGCTTTTCAGCAGTCTCAGATAGGTTTACTATGGTTATTTTTGTTGCTATGCATTGTTTTCTCTAAACAATCTTTCAGTCTCCCAAATACAGTATCTCTTGTGCTTTTCTGCAATATGACACCCATAGGTGAGAGAGTAGAAATTTCCAAGTCCTATACTTATTTCTTTTGGACACTTTCTCTGAAGCCATCCTCAATTTTGTGCCATGTCTCTAGACAAAATATAATGCGTCCTAGGACTCTGAAATTGGTCTGACTCCCTCACCAGGGACATTTCCAGTATCACGCTGGATGGGTTCTGCAGAGTGTCTGCCTCATTGATTCTCAGTCTTGCACTAGGGCAAACTGAGTATGTAGTTAAATGAGGCAACCGACCTGTATCATTTAGCTTGACCCTGATAATTTCACAGTTGAACACATTTCATCAAACTATAGGCACTTGCTTTTGTTTGTCCATAACAAAGACCAGCATATAAAAACAACGCTGAATATATCAGGCAAAAATGAAGTGCTCCTGTTATACTATCGCACCTAAATGCCCTGTGTACACTATCAGTAAGTGAAACCAATGAATTTGTTGTGATATGAAATGTTGCTGCAGGAGGAACCAAAACACAGAGGCATTGGGACAAGCACATGAAGAAAACAGATGGAACGGAGCCACACATGCTGAGTGGGGCAATGTAACAATAAATGTATAAAATATATATACTTTAGAAGGAGTCCATAGCATTACTAAGGGTTCTGGATATTAGTCCTAAAGTTGTCATTCGTTGCTCCCTTACTCAAGACTCACTTGCTGGAATTCTCACTAGAGCATCCACTTTCCTTCTGCATGACAGCATCCCCACCCCCTCTCCACTTTGAGGTTTCTATGGGAATGACTCAGCATTACCTCCATGAGGAACTCAGAATCCAGTTCCGAAGTGATCAGGAGGCCCAGCTTAGGCCATATGGCTTTTAGAGCATCTACCTAGAGAACCGAGAGAAGAAGTTTGTCTAACCTCTCAAGAGCCAATGGAATATTGGAAGAACTGGTATGGCATCTGGATGGGAGTTTAAGAATTGCTATATATTTTTTTTTACTCATCCTAGGAGCAATCCTAATGGTGAAAGTGACTGACAGCTGAGAAAAATGCCAGAAGCATCACAGAAAACACAGAAATAAAAAGAACCAAAGTGGTGATGCTGTGTGGAAGTAGAAATTAAGATTTGACTGAATCCAATTTTCCCCCTGAACTTTCCATACATAAGTCAATCAATTACTTTTTTATTTAAAGTACATATTTACTCTTTTAAATATATACATAAACAGTAAATGTATATTAATAAGATAAAAATAATAAATACATATAAATATTACATAGTCACATTTAACTGTAAGATTCTTTTAAATATTTTTTAATTGAAGTATAGTTAATATACAATGTTATATTGGTTTCGAGTATACAGCATAAGTGGTTCAACAGTTACACACATTGTTAAATACTCACCCCCAGGTAATGCAGTTACTGTCTGTCAATGTAAGAAGATGTTACAGAGGCAGTGATTACATCCTCCATGCGGCACATCCATCCCCATCCCCAGCTTACATTATGATTGAGATTTCTGTGCCTCTTTATCCCCCTCACAGCTCCACAGAGTCCCATTTCTACAAATTTTGTATTATTTGACCTGGCAATTCCCTGTAAATCCAAATTACACAGCTTGTCTTTACTTGATCTGAGTCAGAATTTACTTCAGCGTGAAGTCTTTACACCAGGATACTTGTTAAAAAAATCATCAGCCACAATTATTTAATATCAGTATTACCTGAGCCAGTCATAGCTGGGGCAAATGGGAGGATGCCCAAAAACTTAAAAGAAAAAGTTGTAAAATGGGATGTCCGTAAAAGGCTTTGAAAAACTCTGACATGTGAATTCCTGGGAGTCTGGAAGGCCTGTGCAGAGCTGTTCATATACCCAGGAAGACCTGAGAGGGCCCTACGATCTTGCTTCTGGCTAATCTTGAAACTCCAAAGGGAAGACTAAGGCCCAATTATAAACTGAAGGAGTATTAAAGGGGCACCCAACATGGACACAAAGCCCCTGATCAAACTCTGGAGACTTACTAGATCAAGGCATTCAAGAAAACGTTTGTCCGTTACTAACTGAAAACTAAGTTAACCAAACTGTGATTTCAGTGGCAATACATGATACAGAATAAAGTCTTCACAGATTAGTTCAGAAAATTTACAAATAAAAAATGACAAGAACAAAAATAATAGCAAACCTGAAGATAAGGAGAATCTTATTTCCCCAGTTGCCCATTATATTATTTTAAATGTCTAGTTTTCAACAAAAATTATGGGACATGCAAACAATTATGAGTATGGTACACACATAGGGGAAAGTAAAAAAATGGAGAAACTATTCTTGAGAAAAACCCAGGTGTTGGATTTCCTTGACAAAGACAGTATTTTAAATATCTTCCAAGAACTAAAGTATGTCTAATAAGCTAAAGGAAAATATGAACATGTTTTGCCAAATGTAAAGGAATCTTATATATATATTTACAGATGACATCCTAAGGATTTTACACACACACACACACACACACACACACACACGTGCACAAAACTAGTAAACATAGTAAATGAATTCAGCAGATTGTGGAATACGAAAATCAATATAAAATAACAGTTGTATTTCTCTATAGTAGCAATGAGTTATCCAAAATGAAATTAAGAAAACAATTTCATTTACAAGGACACATGAAGGAATAAAATAAGAAAAAAATTAGCCAAAGTGAAAGACTCGTACATTGAAAACTATAAAACATTGTTGAAAGAAATAAGCATTAGTTAGTAGTTAGTAGAAACATATACCATATTCCTGGATTGGAAGACTTAATGTTAAGATGATAAAAGTGCCAGATTAATTTTCAGAATCAATGTATTACTTATTGAAATTCTACCTGGTTTTTTCTTGCAGAAGTTGGTAAACTGAGCCTAAAATTAATATGGTAATTCAACAGATCCAGAAAGTCCACAATAATGAAAAATAAAAACAAAGTGGGAAGCCAACAGGTACATGAAAACATGCTCCACATCACTAGTCATCAGATATCACACACCAGTTAGGATGGCCGCTATCCAAAAGACAAACAACAACAAATGTTGGCAAGGATATGGAGAAAGGGGAACTCTCCTACACTGCTGGTGGGAATGTAAATTAGTACAACCATTGTGGAAAGCAGTATGGAGGTTCCTCAAAAAACTCAAAATAGAAATACCATTTGACCCAGGAATTCCACTCCTAGGAATTTACCCTAAGAATGCAGCAGCCCAGTTTGAAAAAGACATATGAACCCCTATGTTTATCGCAGCACTATTTACAATAGCCAAGAAATGGAAACAACCTAAGTGTCCATCAGTAGATGAATGGATAAAGAAGAGGTGGTACATATACACAATGAAATATTATTCAGCCATAAGAAGAAAACAAATTCTACCATTTGCAACAACATAGATGGACCTAGAGGGTATTATTCTCAGTGAAATAAGCCAGGTGGAGAAAGACAAGTACCAAATGATTTCACTCATATGTGGAGTATAAGAACAAAGAAAAAACTGAAGGAAGAAAACAGCAGCAGACTCACAGAACCCAAGAATGGACTAACAGTTACCAAAGGGAAAGGTATTGGGGAAGATGGGTGGGAAGGGAGGGATAAGGGGGAAAAAGGGCTATTACAATTAGCACACATAATGTAGCGGGGGTGGGGGTGGGGTGGGGGGATACGGGGAAGGCAGTATAACACAGAGAAGACAAGTAGTGATTCTATAACATCCTTCTACGCTGATGGACAGTGACTGCAATGGGGGTATGTGGTGGGGACTTGAAAATAGGGGGAGTCTAGTAACCATAATGTTGCTCATGTAATTGTATATTAATAATAGCAAAATAAAACAAAAACAAAAACAAAAAACAAAGTGGGAAGACTCATATTTCCCAATTTCAAAACCTACTATAAACTACATTATTCAGACAGGTGGCACTGTCATAAGGATAGAGATGTAGTTACCATACCCCATCGCTTGATAAGCAGTGCTGGAGAGATTAGAATTCAAATTATATTAAAAGAGAAAAAGATAATTTCTGAAAACTTGAAGCACATGAAAATATGATGTGGAATCAAATATATCAAACAGTACACAAATACTTAAAGGAACGCATTAATTCTGAAAATGAGCTATTCTACAGATTGGAAAAATGTGCAAGAAATAGTTTTGAATTCTCAGAAGAATAAGTTATTGATAAGTGGCATGGGGAACAGTTTGAAAAGCTTTCCCAGAATTCACAGAACAAGATGAAAATTAACAGATGAAAGATGCAAGTGTGTCTATGAAGGCTGCCAAGCGGTGATTTAAAATGCAGATTACTGGTGATTCCTGAAAGATCAGAACAAATAGAGCAGAAGTGTAGCCAAAATTATAGGGTTGATACGTTTTCTAAACCGAAAAAAACGCATTGCGTGTGTAATGCAAAGGTCAGTATGGGCCATGCAACATCATTGTTAAGACGCCTACTGTAAATAAATAGGAGTCAGGGAGAAATGTCATTCCATAAAACGTACAAATGCAAAGTAAAAAAAAAAGGCATATTTCCTGTTGAAACTCAAAATAATGTGAGAAAAGCATAAATAAGAGCATCACCAGCAAATTAATGTTAAAAAATAAAACCTTGTGACCAGATAATCTTCTGTGCAGTCATATTATTTTTTAAGATAAAAGCCACTCATATTAGAAAGGACTCAAGGAACCAATTAACAGCACAAGCAAAAATAATACTCATAAGTGGAAAGACTAGTAAAAAGGTGTAACAATGAGCAGATCAGTGATAATTCAGAGAAAATGTAAATAATTGTTAATTTCATTTGAACTTTAACAGGAAATGTAATAAGACGACACCTATAGCATATCTGGCCCCTGAAACCAGAATCAATTGTAATTATAAACTAAATATTCCTTTCTCATATGCTGGTAACAAATACATACACACCCCCTTTTTTGTTACTAATCTTTTTCCTACCTGATAAAAATTTCTGTCAAGGTATGTCATCTACCTTTTCCCAAATTAGGCACATTGATGTTGTTTTAAACATGTTTTGAAATTCTTCAAGTCAAAATATGTGAGTCCTTGGCGTGTGGCCTGACTTATTGACTCTGTTATAATGGATAGAATGTAACACAGTGTAACTTCTGACTCTAAGTTAGAAAAAGGCAATACATCTCCCACCTGGGTCTCCCTCTCTTTCTGGAGCTCTGTGGGGACATGTACAAAGTCTGGCTACTCTAAAGCTTTCATACCGAGATGTCAAGTGAGGGGACCACACACAGCAGATATAGAGCCTAAGATCTGGTCTCTTCTATTCCTAAATTGTTCAACTCCATCTAGCTTCAACCACGAGACATATGAGTGGGGATACTTCAGATGATCCCAGATTCCTGCCTCTGAGATGCCCTAACAAACCCCTAGTGAAGCAGACAAGGCTTCTTCACCATGCCATATATGAATTACTGACCTACAGAATCCGTGAGCAAAATGAATCATTGGTATTCACAACTAAGGTTTTGGGTAATTTGCTAAGAAAGTGTCACTACAACACACATAGACCAACTTTAAATTATAATACTTCCTCCACTTAGACATTGTAATTTTAAGAATGATCACATGGTTCACGCTCAGCGAGTCAGAAATGCCCTGGCTTGACTGAAGGATTTGATTTCATGTATTCTTTTGCCTGTGTGGTAGATGGAGAAGCAGGTGGATACATTGACGTCAAAGCTCGGAAAGAGGATCTCTGTGCGTGTGAGATAACAAAAACAAGTTCTTTGTTAAATTGCAGCTCTAAGGGCTGCATTTGTAATTATGAAGCGGAGATGTCTTAGAGAATACGGAACGGGAAATGCAGAAAATAAGACCATTTGCTAGTCATGTATTTGAATCCTGGGATCCACCCTCACCTGAAATAAGCACAGCCTATGTGTGGATCAATGAGTACTCTTTGGTAACTTAACTTAATTGAAATCAGTGTCACTTTGAACAGAAAGAACCCTGAATAAAGCAGCAGTGCGTTGTGTTTTTTTCTCTCTTCATTTGTTCTCTTTTGATTTGAATCACAAATCTGATTCCCATAGATTTCTTCTAAGCAGCAAACATTCCATTTTCACCAGTAACGCTCCTCAGTGTGTCTCCAAAGAGACAGCAAGCCCCTTGATAAAGAGAAAAAAAATCAGTTTTTTATTTGGTTGGAAATTTAGTGAATAAAAATTTAGAGACACTTTTGTTTTAAAGGATGTTGCTTTTCTTTGGATTTCTTTTTCTTGGACTTGTAGCTTAAATTGTGAGCTATTAAAAGTCAAAAATCACAACCTGAAAATGTCAAAAATTCGAGCAACTGACAGTGGAATTCTGATCTAAAATAATTAAGAAGAGATACTTGACACTATCTTATCTACATATTCATAAAGGGAGGCAAGGAAGACTATAGATGCAGTCTCTCATTTACTGGTGTTATGCTGTCACTTCCTAATAATATGTCTGATGTTGTATAAAACTTCAGATGCATCCAGAAGCTGTTCTTAGGACATTGAAAACTTAATTGTTGAAGGTTAATGGAGCAAACCAAAAATGTTTTTCCTCTTTAAAATTTTGAAAACTATGTGAGAATGAATATTTTAAGAGACTGCTTTTATTCTCCATTTCAAACTTGGGGATTATAAGTAAGTAGAATAAACTACAGAGCTCTGAATTTTAGAAAGAAACATAGCTAACCATCCATTTATTGTATTATTCTCTTTTCTATCTTTGTTTCAAACCTGCAGCCACCAATCATGACTTCCCATAGGACATACAATCCTCTGATTTTGTCCTTTTAAAACCCAGTTTTTCTCTTGGAAAAAGTGTTTATATTTTAAACTTGATTTACGTCCCTTGGAAAAAAAGTACAATATAAAATATAAAACGTTTCTGGAACACCTGAACGGAGAAAAGGGGTTATATTGAAAGAGCGTATGGTTTTGATGTCGTCACTCTCTTTCCTTCTCTTTTTCCCACCAACTCAGTCTTTATGAGGCAGATGCATGGCAAATGCGCAGACTATAAAGGTAGTTTCAGGAAGAATAAAGCAGACAATAGTGACACAGGATCCACTTTCCTGACTGTGTGTCTAAGTCTGCATGTATGTTCTCTATTGCCCTGTTATATTATCAGTTCACACTATGTAACAGAGCGGTCTGGCCATGAGTTGGTAAACAGCTCTTTCCAGCAAAAAAGCAAAGGATAAAACCCCCCAAAATAAAAAATAACACAAACATTTAAAAAGGAAAAAGGGAAGGGAAGAGAAGAATCACAGGGGTAGCTGCCCCAAACCTGCATCCATGAACATTCGGCACGTAGGAAGCAGAGTCAAGGTAGCAGGTAAGACTCAAGTGAGAGAGTCACTGGCTTAAGCAACAGGAGAATTTGAAGACCCAGGAAGATATTAAAGCACAGAAAGTAGGTTTGGCTATCATAAATTTCACAGAATCATTAAATGGGTGCTAATTTCTGCTTTATTTCTGCAACTGTACCTAGGCACCAGAGAGGCATCTGTTCTCCTCCTCCTCAAAGTCAGATAAACACAGTGCCTTACGGCTGTGACTTCTCTGGATTTGAGGGCACAACTGTGAGAACAACTTTTTTTAAGTATTCAAATTCTAAGAGTAGAATGTTCCAAAATATATAAATGCAAAAGCATGCATAACTGAAAGACAGCTATAGGCCCCCAAATGATGGTGTTTTCCTGAGGACTGGTCCTGTGGCCTGATCTCCCCACGCACCATCTGCAGCTGTGTACCTCCTCTGGGTCTTGTCAAGAGCTGAGCTGAGTTGAGCTGGAGAGAGAGGAGCTGCCAGATGTTGCAATAGTCAATTAAGACAACAAACCAAATGAAGGGAACGGCCGAGCCTTTAATCACTTGTTGAGATGGTACAGTGCAAGGATAGGCAGGAGAAAGTGTCAGCTCTCCAGTGGCACCAGGGGAAGTCAGGTGCATTCATGCCAATATTTGTCTTACTGCCTAGGAGACCCCCAGCCAAGAGACTCCCATCATTTTTGGCCTGGAGAGCTTGGGGGAGGCAAAGGGGAAGGGCTAGGAATACAGCAAAGTGTTTTCAAGGATCCCTGATAAGGTGGTCTGGGCAACAGTTCCTGAAAGAACATCTTCACTGGGGCTCCTGATAAAGAAGCCTCCAAACAGAGGGCCTGGGCTAGGAATTCAGGTATGTGTAAGGGTGGGGATGGATGACTAGGGGCTCTTAGTCCTCGACTGCACCTCCCTTCAGAGACTGGAATGCTCTGGCTCTCGCCATGACCCATGCGGGGAGGGCTGTTTTCCCTGTGAGGCTTGGCAGGTAAAGCCTTCCAATTGCCTTTGGTTGGACCTAAAAATCATACATAGGATATCTGGCCTGGAACCAGACAACTCAGGTCTGTCTGTGCGAATGATAGTAGAGACAAGACATTAGCCAACTAAGTAGAAAGCTTTCAGAATGAACACAGGCCTTAGTTTAACATGTTGAGCAGATCATGGCAGGGAGTAGGCCTGTGTGTAGGGGACAGCTTTTCTGCCCATTTTGAAAATCCCAATTTTCTGTCCATTGAAAGTCCACATGGGGTAAATATAAAACCCCAGTGAGGAAGAAACCCTTCCCCACTAAGTGACTGGGGCTGAGTGGGACATTTATCTCTTACCAGCCAAGGAAGAGGTGTTTAAAATATGATTTAATTTGGTTTAAGAAAATTAAAACAATGTAATACTTCTTAACCTGAAAGATGTGGAGCAAAAACATACCGATCCTACAGCTATAATGATATAGCAATTAGGACTGCATTGAGCCGACACTAGCAACTTGACTAACACTGATTGCAGACACAAGGATTTCTTTTATTACTGAGCAACATACCAGGGTATATAGATGACTCCAGGTTTGATGTTATGGCTCAGTTATGCTTTTCAAGGCTCTGGGCTCCATTTCATGATCTTTACAGTGTAAATTGTTCATTCTTATGCAGAGTGCTTCATAATCACTGGGTTCGAGTCTGTGCACTAGATATCATATACAAGATCAAGTCAGGAGGAAGGAACACAGAGGCAGGGTAAGTAGCTTCTTTTGGTGCTTGATCCTTTTAAAAAGAAGCAAGAATTTTCCAATGAGCCCCTCAGATGATATCTGTTTATATACTTTAAACTGAGTCATACAACCACTCTTACCTACAAAGTAGTTTGGAAAACCAACTGCCTCCTTCAAGTCTCAACAAGGAGAAGTGCCAAGTGAGAAGAAACCTGGATTGGTAGCTCAGTTAGCAGAATGAGACTCTCATGCATGACAATTGCAAAATGACTGCATATTGCAGTGTATTAAAAACTCTTTGAAAATCTAGAGCTCTATTTCAATCTTGAACACTTATGGCAGATGTCTGCTTTACTCAACAGTATTTACACATACTTAACTTTGGAAAAAATCAGTATTACTATAAGGTGAAGGTCAATGACTGAAAATGACATTTTGATATTACAGTGGCAAATAGGATGTTGAAGAGAAATGACAAGAAACATCAGATGTTAAAAAATAATTATTAATACACTATCCTTAATATAGTTAAAGGAAAAATTTATCACTGATTAACAAAATGAATAAACATAAATTTTTAAAAGAATCCAGTCTCACAAAGTAAGCTACTATAGATATGTCAGGTTGTATTCATGTTCCTATGGCATAGGCAATTTTTAATCTGTAAGTTTACTCTGTGTGTATGTGTATTACATATGTATATATAATGTGTGTGGGTATGTGTGTTTTCAGAGATTAATGACTAAAAATTACATTGTCCAATGAGTATTTTTTGCAGGGGGGAAAATAGGTAAGGTCTGAGCATGTAAGGTTTTTCATTTCAAATCGCAACCAAACATAATGACTTCACTGTGGGATGCTAGAACCTGGATCTTTGCGAACATCGATATTTCTGATACCAAGAAAAGCAATATTAATCCCTTTAAGGAACTTCTGTGCCAGTAGAGCATAATTCCAAACATAAAATCTTCAAATAAAATTTACGAGTGATTGACAACTAAAGATGATACAGATAGTTGACATTTTTAGTAGATATTTTCTTGCAATTAATGCAACACTGTAATCTTCAAATATAAACTATTTTGTAGGAATAATTTTATTAATATCTATCTGAGTCATTCAGTTTAAACTCTTTTGTACAGGATGTCAAAATTTTTATAAATGAATTATGATTATATAAATAAGTATATTATCATCTTTTACAATCAACCAAAATTGTTTCTCACCTTCAAATACCTATATATCTTCCACTTCAAAAGTATGTGAATACTCTTATACATCACTGTCAGAACTATAAAGCAGAACAACTATTTGGCAAATCTCTTGGCCATGTCTAAGGCTGAAAAACTCATACACCCTATGATCTTGACACAAAAGAGTTTAAATGCTCATCAAAAACATACATAGGAAGAATGTTCACAGGAACTTCATTTTTAGCAGACTGAATTACTACTCAAATGCCTATCTGTCAAACTGAATAAATAAATAATCATATACTCACACAGTGAAGGAATACAGCAGTAAAAATAAGCAAATGGCTACTCACAGAAATATAAATAGATTTCACAAACTGTGAGCAAAAGAGTTCAGATAAAATAAAGCACTTGTAGGATTCCATTCGTAAAAAGTTCAAGTTCTAGGCATTTGAGAGAATACAAGATCATAGTTACTCTTATAGAAGAGAGCTGCAGAATGCACAGGTAGTAGCTGGGGATCCGGGAATGATGGCAGGGTTCCAAGCAAATACTGATTCAAGTGGTGGTAACGTGAGTGGGTTCTCTTTGAAAATTAATTGAGTTGAATACCTAAGATTTGTGCAATATTCTACATTATGCTATAGGCCAAAAAATGTTTACTAAAAAAAAAATGTGTGCTACCTTTGTAAAATTAGCAAGAAGGAAAAGTTGGAAAAATTAAACTTCATAACGATTCCAATGGCTAATAACATTGTTTTTGTGAAAATTGGAAAACAAACAAACAAACCCCTCCCCAATTTCCCCACCAACAAACAAAGCAGTCTTAGATAGTTGGATTTGGATGTGTAAATTTAAAACAATACTGGGGTAAAATAGTAGGAAACCATTCAGTCTAACAGACTTTGAGAAAGATTTTTCTCTTTCATGAAACTCTAATACCAAGATTGGGAGGCAGTACAACTACGTAGTCTTAAGTCAGAATCTAAAGTGTACAACGTGAATTAAAGCCCTATTTTTAGAAATTATTATAATTCTGGGCCTATCAGGATTTTCACTCACTGTTCGACATTGAATAATAACTGACACTAGGTCTCTAACTGCAGAGTTTCAGAAAAGTTCTTATGATTTAACTGCTTTGGGGACTGTTACTGTTCCACTGTCAAAACTGCATAAACATTCGGTTTTTCTGTGGATAGCTGATCTTGTAGCCGCCTGAGGAAAAAAAAAGTCACACCTCTTATGATAGGAATATTTCTTAAGAGCCCTGTTTTTTTTCACTCACATTGCATCTCCTAGGAATTTTTATGCTCAGAAAAAGTGCAGAAAATAATTATGGCATAATTATGGCTATTACTCCCAAACAAGGGCATTCTAGCATATTTATTTTGAGTTTGTCTTATAAGAAATTATCTTAATGTTGATGTTCCTGATATACTATATCAGGGTAATTCCTTTGGTCTTAAGATTTTTTTTTTTTTGTCAAAACAGTCTTCCTTTAAAATGTAAGTATTACAGCCATTTCAATAGGGTTAGAAGTGGGAGTCTTGAAAAAAATACTCAAATATCCAAATGTCTTGCCAAAGGGGATAGATTATACAAATTTAAATTATTATGAAATATTATGTTAGTACTTACAGAAATAATGTGGAAGTGTAAATGTTGATTAGAAAGATGTTCATTATACATTATTTATTAAGAAATCAAATGACAAAATCATTTACATGATCAAATCTTTGTAAAGCAAAAATATGTCTATGTGTGTCTGTATTCATTTGAAAAAGAATATGAAAGAATACAAACTGATGGTAAAAGTTTATTGAAAAAAAAACCAAACATGGATTTGTTTTAGCTACTTGTGTATTACTCAGATAACATTAAGTGGCTGAAGTAAATTTTATTGTATAGACAAATCACAAATATTTCTGGAAGACCATTAAGTCTTTATTTGTGAATCACTAAAGTATACATCTATGTAATATTTAATTTTAGCATAGAGATTATTAGTTTTTGAACAAGGAAAAAACAAAGTGGGGCATATTCTTTTATTTTTAAAAGAAGTTAAATAAGGGAGAGATTGCTAGAAGTAATGAATGAAATATAATATAAATAACAAAAAAGAGCCAAAAGTCCATTTTCCTTAATTCATTATGTTGTCTATAAAAAAATTAATTAAAGCTGACTTTATCTTTTAATTTCCACACATTTCTAGAGAGATAGTGTTATGGCCTGAAAATGAAAAGGTAGAAATACACACACACACGCAGACTATTCACAAAGGTCCCGGCAATCCTCTCTTGTTAGGGGTATCTTTGGTATAGCTTGAGGGGTCTTGACTTGTACAGAGATATTTATAAAAATGTACTATTTTTTAACTCCATTCTGCCATCGTATTCCATTTACAGTAAACATTTTTTCATTATAACTAGTTACCATATGTATAAACATAACATAAACTATTATCGCTACCTCTGTCTCATCTATAATTTTTTTAAACTTTCTGAAGGTCATTTCCTCACCATATAAATTGCTTCTATAGTAAAATTAATCAGACAGGAACATTTCTCAGGCCAGGCTACTTGATGCTAACCCAGGTAAATAAGCTTTGGTAACGAGGTAGGATGACAAAACACAAAGAATCAAAAAAAAGAAAAGAGTGGGTTTATATCCTGGCACCAGATTATCTGCAATACCAGTATTTCTTATGAATATTAACAACACTAAACATAATGTATTTAAAAATTAACAGCAAAGACTTCTGGAAAGATGGCGGCATGAGCAGGGCGGCGGAAATCTCCCCCCAAAACCATATATATTTGTGAAAATACAACAAATACAACTATTCCTAAAAAAGAGACCAGAAGATACAGTACAAAAGCCAAGCTACAGCTACACCTGCAAGAAATCAGCACCTCATGAAGCGGGTAAGATACAAAGCTGTGACCCGGCAGGACCCGAGCACTCCCCGACCCCAGCTCACCGGCGGGAGGAAAAGAATCAGAGCAGGGAGGGAGTGGAGGCACAGGACTGCTAAATAACCAGCCCTGGTGATCTGCGCCAGGAGCACAGACACACATCAAATGGTGTATCAGAGATTAGATGTCAGCCTCTACTACAAAGCCACACTAATCCAGACCATTGGTACTGGCACAAGAACAGACCCATAGATCAATGGAACAGAATAGACGGTGCAGATATAAACCACACATACATGGACAATTAATATATGATAAAGGAGCCATGAACATACAATGGGGAAATGATAGCCTCTTCAATAACTGGTGTTGGCAAAACTGGACAGGTACACGTGAGAGAGAGAATGAAACAGGATTACTGTCTAACTCCATATACAAAAGTAAACTCGAAATGGATCAAAGACCTGAAGGTAAGTCATGAAACCATAAAACTCTTACAAGTAAATCATACGCAAACCTCTTTGAATATAAACAAGAGAAGCTTTTTCATGAACATGCCTCCTCGGGCAAGGGAAACAAAAGCAAAGATGAACAAGTGGGACGCTATCAAACTAAAAAGCTTCTGTACAGCCAAGGACACGAGCAGTAGAAGAAAAAGGCATCTCTACAGTATGGGAGAATATATTCATAAATGACGAAGCCCATAAGGGGCTGACATCCAAAATATAAAGAGCCCACGCACCTCAACAACCAAAAAGCAAATAACCCAATTAAAAAATGGGCAGAGGATCTGAACAGACACTTCTCCAAAGAAGAAATTCAGATGGCCAACAGGGATATGAAAAGATACTCCACATCACTAATCAAAAGAGAAATGCAAATTAAAACCACAATGAGATATCACTTCACACCAGTTAGGATGGCCACCATCCAAAAGACAAACAACCCCACATGCTGGCAAGGATGTGGAAAAAGGGGAACCCTCCTACACTGCTGGGGGAAATGCAAATTAGTTCAAACATTGTGGAAAGCAGTATGGAGGTTCCTCAACAAACTAAAAATAGAAATACCATTTGACACAGGAATTCCACTCCTAGGAATTTATCCTAAGAATGCAGGAATCCAGTTTCAAAAAGACATATGTACCCCTCTGTTTATCGCAGCACTATTTACAATAGCCAAGAAATGGAAGCAACCTAAGTGTCGATCAGTAGATGAATGGATAAAGAAGATGTGCTACATATACACAATGGAATATTATTCAGCCATAAGAAGAAAATAAATCCTACCATTTGCAACAACATGGATGGCGCTACAGGGTATTATGCTTGTTGAAATAAGCCAGGCGGAAAAAGACAAGTATCAAATGATGTCACTCACATGTGGAGTGTAAGAACAAAGAAAAAAACTGAAAGACCAAAACAGCTGCAGACTCACAGAACCCAAGAATGGACTAACATTTACCAAAGGGAAAGGGACTGGGGAGGATGGGTGGGAAGGGAGGAATAAGAGGAAAAAAGGGGCATTACGATTAGCAGACATAATGTAGGGGGGAGCACGGGGAGGGCTGTACAACACAGAGAAGACAAGTAGTGATTCTATAGCATCTCACTACACTGATGGACAGTGACTGTAATGGGGTAGGTGGTGGGGACTTGATGATGGGGGGAGTCTAGTAACCATAATGTGGCTCATGTAATTGTAGAGTAATGATAATAAAATAAAAAACAAAGCAAACAAAAAATTAACAGTAAATATTCTATAAAGTTAATTATTGTTTGGAGTCAAATATTTAAACTATTTAGTAACTGACTTGGAAGCTACACAATTTGAGTGTAAGCTTCTATCTGATCACAGTCAAGGTAATAAAGATTAATTTTATTTGGAAAACACCCATGCCTGTGAATACAGTCTTTAAAATTACAACTTTGACTAGACACATGCCATGATAATACAACAAAAATGTTGAAATCAGAAGTGCCCAAACCTGGACTCTTTTATTTAACAATGCTCTGTTTGACAAAGCATACACTATACATATTTGTAGACATGTTATGCCATTAGATAAAATATATCTATAGTTAAAAAATGTCTGTGATAATGGAACTTTGTTTTAGGATTATTTTTAATGAAGAGGCTGACATTATGTGTTAAAAATAAAATATGTTTACCTGAAGCTGTCCACAATTGTCTAGGTCATTGAGGAGCTGACAGATTTGATAGTGGTGGTGTCTCCGAGAATCATGTCCTCACAGTCAGCGAGCACAGTCGCTCCTGTTATCTTGTCTTGCTCAGGTCTTCAGGGGTCTTCCATGTTTTGTGTTGGTCTAACTTAGAAATTGATTTGGAACAGCATCACAGGACAGATCTCATCTTCTTAGAATAACCAAGCAAGGAAAGTCAGCACAGTCTGGCAGCAACTGACAAAAATTGCTTTTACAGCACCAATGAACTCAACCCTAGACAAAATTTTGAAATGTGTAACATTGACCACCTGCATCATCTGTTCATCTCTTTTAATCATTACTCCATTTTTCTAACTCCTTCTCCCCTTTCCTTTTGCCCTATTAAAATATTTTATCAGAGAAAATAGGATAAAACATCTGGTGACAAATGGAAAAGAAATCCTAGACTGAAGTTCTGGCTGCTGGATGGTGTTACGTGTATAGACATAACATTTCATACAATCTCGTGTTTAGAGTAAACAAAAGTCATGTTAACAGATGCCAGGTTCTCGTTTTAGCTCCATCCCTGATTAAATAAGTTTCTTTGGAGTTGTTGACTTGTCCTTGTAGATGTCAGTTTCTCAATTGGAAAATGAGTTGAATTCTACCAGAAGTGTTGAAAGTGGCTCTAGGGAGCCCTGGAACTCTCTGGGAAGTCTCATGGAGCCATTATTGAATGAAAAGTCAGGGCTCTCCATGAAATATAATTCCAGACCAAAGTACTATCCACCTCAGAACTGAATCTAGGGCTCTATCTATTACAACACTTTTAAACTCTACCATACTGAAAGTCTCACTTTAGCCCAGAATTTCAAAGATTCCTAGATTAAATTTTGGCAAGGAGATACTTGGGACCTTCAGACTTCCCAGGAGAATCTTCAAGCTGATTATTCACCCAACATATGACTAGGACTAGGGAAGTACTTCCATGAGGCAAGAAAATATATATTCTTTCAAAGGGGTCACCAACTTCAACCTTTTAATGTAAGCCATTTTAACGTGTATTTCTATTCCAGGTAAATGTATCTGTCTACACTGTCCTTTCACTTCTTGAAGGCTATAAACAAAGGTGACCACTTTTTTTAATGGTTGACTAAAGGGAAAGAAATGGCTAAAGAAAAATAACAAAGTTAATGTTTTAAGGTTATTGACATACGAGTCTGGTGAAAAGTATAGAGTAAAGCACATTTAAGATCTTTAGAATGAGGGAAATGATTTGGGACTAGAGAAAGTAAGAAAGTCAAAACATGAAAACAAAACTTAGAATAACAGTTACATTTTCTAAATCAAATACAAGCACATTTATGCCAGGAAGACAAATCATGCTACTCTCCTCACCCCTGCATCTTAACATCTCATGAGCAGAGGGCAGCAAACTAATGTGTTTGTGAGGCATGTTTGTAAAACATAAATGTGCTTTGTATGCATGACTTCATTTGATTGTTACAGCTATATCGACAATATTGACATCATTTTTTGGCAATGGAACTTTATTTTCCAACAAATAAAATTTAAACCTAAGTTTAAGGAAATACTAGTATTTAATTTCACTATAAAAACTTCTGATTTTTATCACTTAAAGTGTAACATATAATTGTATTAGGAAACTCTCCAATGTTGTAAGATAAAATTGGAAATAATTTTCAGTATGTGAATTTCATTTGGACATAGTTCAGGAGCATATAAGAAGTTAAAGCTAATTTTCATTATCTGTGCCTATCTTTCAGGCTTTCTTTTCTTTATTCTAGAAATAGAAAAATCAAAGCTGCTAGTTTTTACCTATAAAAAGGATGATAGCTAGCTGGTATGCAAAATGCAGAAGCTGAGTCCTGGCCCTGACTTAGCAACTTCAGTATGGCCCAGTGAGTCCAACTCAAGACTAACAGTTCGGGTACAACTTCTTAGCGAAGATAAATGCAGGGAACCAATAATTCTCTTCTAAAAGTACAGGATCTGTTTTAGCACACTACCAGATGGCTGTTACTCATTTTACTTATCATATTAGAGATAAGATAAAATTATTTTGCTCACTTTGTAGCCTATGATTTAAAAATTAAGAGAGCATGGTAAGAAAATTGTCTAGTGAAAAAAACTGTATTTCATGTGTTTTCTGTCTTCAATTCACAAAGTAATGATCATTCCAAAATAAAAGAGCATTTGGCCATCAGCCCAAATGAACGTGCTTCCGAACTCTTAGTAACAGAAATCAAATAATAACATATGTGTGTGTGTGTGTGTGTTTTATATATAATTGAAATAAACCTGTATTAACCCAGGTAAAGTACATATGTGTTTTCCTGAAAACTTCTACCTTGGGAAATCCATGGTGATATGGTTGTTTACTTATAAACCCCAAAGAATCACTAAAAAGAACTATTAGAACCACTTACAAATAACTAAAAAGAACAAATGAAGTAATCAGAAACATTAAGAAAATCAGTAATTCTTAGATAATATTTCTTATCTACTAGATCAAACACTTCAAGCTGTGAGAAAAAGACACCCTCCCCCATGGTAACCACTAGTCACTTCTCTGTGTCTATGAGGCTACTGTTTTGTTCACTTTGTTTTGTTGGGTTACCATGGGGGAGGGGTTGCAGTGGGGGATAATTCCGTGAAAGGGATAAAGAGGTGCTACATTTTTATCGTAATATAAAATAGTCACAGGGATAAAAGTACAGCAAAGAGAATATGGTTAATAGTTCTGTAACATCTTT
The DNA here is from genome assembly GCA_032199065.1 of Smutsia gigantea. Classification (NCBI taxonomy): domain Eukaryota; kingdom Metazoa; phylum Chordata; class Mammalia; order Pholidota; family Manidae; genus Smutsia; species Smutsia gigantea. The sequence goes on from JAVSCE010002777.1 coordinate 530,089, forward strand.
CTGTGATGGCAGTAACCACAGTAGTTGGGTGAGCATTTAATAATGTATATAACTGTCAAATCACTATGTTATAAACTTGAAACCAATACAATATTGTATATCAACTATGCTTCAATAAAAATAAATATTAAAGAAAAAAGGTACCCTCAATCAGGGAAATTTCTAATGATTTTCTAGCTAAACTAGATATGTATTTATTCTTTCTAAGTCTGCAGTTTACTTCCATATATATGAAACAATATGCAGAATTTAACTCAGTGATATACATAATTTCAAACTTTTCAATTATAAGAGTAGTTGAGTAAAGTACAACTATTTAATGGAGTATCATACAATCATAGAAATAAAGAAATTATGTACACACATAGGTTGATTCCTAGGGTATATTATTAAATATTAAAGCAAAGACTGTGTGTACATGTTTATGTATGTTAATTTTTTAAAAATAAAAACAGGAATGGCAGCGTAAATAAGTATGAAGATAAGACTTCTTTAAATAGACTACTGTTTTGAATTTGACACATGGACATATTTTATTCATGCAAAAAATAGTTTGTTCAACAAGGTTGACAAAACTAAAACAATTGAAAAAAGAAATAAATGAGCCTAAAAATACATTAAGTTGCTAATTAAGCCACACACAAAAGAAAGTAGCTGATTCAAGTGACTCTTATCATTGACTTTGTATATTTAGTGGAATATAGTCTAAGGACAAAAAAAAACCGTAAAGGAATCTTGAACTTTACTTGGTAAGACTGATCTTGGTGGAGATATTGTATAATAATCATGAAATTATTGTGCATGTATTTTAAGATAGAGCAAATACATAAATGTATTGATCTTTCTGGGACTCAGGTTTCTCACTGCAGGAGAAAAGCAATATAAATGTGGAATAGGAAAAGGTGAAGAAGGGACCCTGTGATGGTGGATATTAACTAGAGGTGTCAGTGTGAACACCTGAATTTTTAATGTTTTATTTCCTAGCTCTGTTCACTGCAAAGACCTGGAGCCATTGGTAGCCCAGAAGCAATAAGTACCCTTAACATGCTTAGATTATACATTCTAAAGTGCATTACCCGGTTAAAATCATACTGAAAATAGATTATCACATACCTAATGACAAAAAATAATCTACAACTCCTAGGGAGTCTCAAAATTATAAAGTAGGCTGAGGTGAGAAGACAAAGATCGTCTCTTGGAAACCAGCTATTAAATAGAGAAGGGTTATTTGATTTGGAAAACTAGGATTTTTGTAATTATCAATGTATTAATTGATACAGATAAACCATTAGCAGATTCAAAAGGTGCATGAATAATTTGTTAAAAATTGTTGAGAACCAAAATCAACCACAGATTAATTTTTAATTATGAGAAGAAAAAATATTTTTACAGTAGAGATACCTGGTGAACACTAAATTAAACAAGTGACCGAACTTGTTTAGTGTATTCAAAAATGGATCAGAGATTATGTGCTTCCTTATATGCAATGGAAAGGGCAGAACAATTATGCAGGATTCTTGCAAAATGTTGAAGCTGAACCTACTAAAAAAATTCAGTCATAAAATTCCAGATTGTGGAAAATTTTATAATTTTATAAGCAATGGGTGTATATCCTTTTAAAAACTGAAGAAATGATTCAAGAATGAGATTAGACACTAAAGAGACATACCAAATCCATTACATTATTGTTGGTTGCACTGTGGATAATTTTTTAAAGGATTTTTTTGAGAATTAAAAATTATTATTTCTATTTCAGAAATTATATTGACATACTAATAAATATGCAGGGTTATAATGATACAGTGCAGTAGGTTTATGTCTTTGTTTTAGGTGATATATTCTGAAATATATTAAATATTTTAACCCTGAAAACTTATGTCATTCTGTTAAAAATAAAAAAAAAACTTAAAGGTTGGTAGTTAGAATATTTAATACAAATATTTACATAATTAGTAAATAAAAAGAAAAAATGTCATGATACAAATCAATAGGAAAATTACAAAAGCTGTGGGAAGAAAACTTTTAAAATGTCTAGTGGAAGAAATAAAAGAGACTCTTGCTAGCCTACAGATATACCAGGATGTAAAACTTAGAGTCTCAGTGTTGTTAAAATACAATATATGCTCAGATTAAGATTAGCCTGTATTATATCATACAATTTCCAACCCTAACTGGGTCATTGTTTCACACACACACACACACACAGACTCAAAACATTTTTTGAAATAGTTTTATGATATGAGTATTCAATTTATTCTCTGGGTGAAAGAAAACCAAACAGTCATGGATAACTCAAGCAAAGTAAAGTAATTTATTTACAGGCTATTGAAATTCAAGATTTGAACAGTCATGTCTTGGAACAGCCTGGAAATAGGGGGGCTCCAGGCAACACAAGCACCAGGAGCTTATGAACTATCTTTCCTACAGGCTAAAATTAAAATGGCTCAAAGCTTCAGGCAAGATATTATTTGTGAAGATGACCATATTTCACCTTCTGGAAACTAACAAAAGAAACGAAGATATGTTTTTAAACACACCAAAATTCTAATTACCACTGAAGATGGTGACAGAAATAATCCATGGACCAAAATTAGGTAAGGATTTTCAAATCACTGAGATGGGCTAGAAGTTCCACAGGAAAGCAAGGCAGAGAGTCTTGGGAGAACAGCAGCAATTTTCTAAAGGAAGCAAGCAAAATTCCACTTTTTTTAAGGGAACGGTATCATACTGTAAAACAGAATCAATATCCCATGTGTCAAAGGATGGGTGGTAGGAACTGGTGTGAGCAACGTCTAATTGTACTCTATGAATAAAGAAGCAGGGCAACTCGAAATGCCCACAGGATCCCGCTGGTCACAATATTCGCAGGAAGCAATTGTCTCCATGTCAACAAAGGAAAAAGTCTTTGTGAAATATATTCTGGAAATGTCCTGGACACACTCAAAGAATAATATCTCCCGCATAAAACACATTCAGGAAAATCTGCTCTCATAGTACCAGCACTAAAAAATTATAAGCATAACCTACCAATATATAAAAAATCAGTTATCATAAAAAAATTATGTCACAGATCTAATACACTTTTGACCAATTATTTTACAATAATTAAAATCAAGTCATAAAACAATTGCTCCCATGAAATAGCTCTACAAATCTATCACGGAGGAGCACATGGAAAACATGGTAAAGACCATGAAATATGAGTTCAGTCAAGAAGTAAAAGAACTGAAACATCACGGAATGAAGATGAAAATGGAAGGCAAAATGAAAATTTCTTCACATTGTGGAAGAAATAGGAGTCACAGAGTGTAGAAATTAGCAAACAAAGGAAAACAAAAGGAAACATTTTTAAAACTCCAAGGAAATAAAGATAGATATTACAGATGGGAAAAGTAGATCAAATAGATACTAGGATATGCCTAGTAAAACAGAATAGTAAATATGCTAAATTAAAGTACATGAATGAGAAAGTCTAAACAATAAATGTATTAGGTATGTAATTTTAGAATGCTTTCAATAAATGAAAAAAACTATAGATATGTAAATACCATATGAAAAGGAAAACAGAAATCAAACTGTATAATCTAGTGAAATATTTAGTCTTCAAATACAAAGGTTTCTTCTATGGTCAGGGTAAAAATATCAAGTAACTTGTAAGAGGGAAAAAATAAGGCTTGCCTCAGATTTATTTACAGCAAAATTCAGTGTCACAGAAAAGTACATCAATACCTAAAAACACTCAAAGGAAGGCATTGTCAGCCAAGAATTTTATGTTTAACCAATCTTTTATCTTCCACTATAAAAGCTATGGAAAAACAATTTGGAATGTGTAAGAATTATAGGAATATTTCTCCCTGGGGCCATCTTAGGCATGCCAAGTATTCACCTGGAGCTCTCAAAGGAGCTGGCAACAAACTAAAATTTTTCACCTTAGACTAAACCAAATACTGGTATTAAGGTGGCAAAAAAGAATGCCTCAATGTCAGGGAATTCTGAGAAAAATTTTCAGAGGTAAGGAGAGGAAAGAGGAAAGAACATGGGAAGTCAAGTTAATTTACTGATGCCTTCTATGTTGCATTTGTTAATTGAAGGATATTTTATTCTTATAGGTCAAATAATAAAGAAGGTAGTCTGTTTTTACAAATATTCTTAGCATTTTTAAAAAGAATGGACATTACAGAATTGTTCAGTGTTCTGTACATATCCAGTAGGTAAAGTTTGTTAATTTTGTTATTCAACCCTACATAGCTTTCTTGAGTTTTCTTGTGTTTTCTGTTGATTTGATAAGTTTCTGGGAGAGGTATATTAAAATCTTCCACTTCTCTCATTTGCACATGGAAATCCAGTTATTTCAGCAAGGTTTTATAGTTTTCAATGCACAAATCTTTCACCTAGTTGGTTAAGCTTATTCATACAAATTTTATTCCTTTGGATGCTGCTATAGATGCAATTATTTTCTTAATTTCCTTTTGGCCTTGTTTATTACTAGCACATAGAAACAAACATGGTTTTCTGAATTAATTTTTATATAACTCCATTACTCCTGTAATTTTTCATTTAGATTATTTAAATCTTTAGTAGTTGGTTATTTGAGAGATAATAATATGCAATCTTAAATTATAAAATTTAATGTTAGGTGATATTTTCCATTTCTTTTTGAATAATTTAATTTAGATACCTTAAAATATTTAATTCTACTTACCTCTCCCTAAGTTATATCCTGTACTATTTTATATTTATTTAAGACTTAATTATGCTTTTTAGGATTTTGTTACTGTGGGTCTGCTGGTGATAAATAGTCTCATTTTTTAAATTTATCTGAAAATGTTTTTATTCAACCTTCATTCCTGATGGAGATTTTTCTAAGGTACAGTACTGTATATGATATGTTTTAAATACAAAGAACATATTATATTTTTCTTCCAGCATTCATTACTTCTTTTGAGAAATTAGTTCTCAGTTAAATTATTTTTGTTATTGTCTTATTGTTTTATTTTTTAATTTTCCAGCTTTATTGAGGTATAATTGACAAAAATTATACAATTGATGATTTAATAAATGTATACATTGTGAAATGATTAATCACAAACTAATTAACACTTCTATCACCTCACACAGTTACCATTTGTTTTTCATTGTTTTTTAGAAGGATTTCTCTCTTTCTGTATTTTTGTTTCTTACATTTCTTTAGCTATTTTTCAGTTTCTCTTCATTTTGGGTTTAACTATTTTACTATGTGGTATTTAGGGTTGCAGTTCTTTTAAAAATATTCTACCAGTAGTTTCTTAATGTTCCTGGAATATTCCTAATCATATAATATACTTTAATAATCTGATTTTTTATACCCCATTGTTCATTGCTGACATACGTAATATCTTTTATCTTGAACGTAATTAACCTAAGTATTTTAAAATTTGTAATGTTAAATCCATAAATATCTGCAGCCTCCCTGAGTCTTATTTTTATTTATAAGAGCTTTTACTTCTGTATGGCTTAGTGTATGAATTTTCTTGTGCTTGTGTATCTTTGTGTTTCAGACATTGTATTAAAAATAATATTTTGGGGCATTATTTGAAGTTTAGGATAATGGTACCTTTCTCCAGAAAGAATTTTATTTTGCTTTGCTTCTTGTAGGCACCTAGAGACATTAAGAATCTGGGATTACATATATACATATGTATATGTATATATACAAATTCATGAATTGAGTATTTTTGTGCCACCTAGAAGAGCAGATCCTAGGCCACAGTCCATATGAAGGCTGTTTACTTTGGGTCACATCTATTCTGTGTGCAGCCTTTCACTATGTAGTTAGGTCCCAACTGGTGTTGAGTCCTGGGAATCAACTTCTGATTCATAGATTGTTTAAACAATGCTGAACATCTCTTTTCACCCTTTCCAAATTAATAAATGTCCGCAGGCCAGATCTTGGCTTCTTTATTATTACTGTGTGAGCTTGTCAATATTATAAAGCAGATGATATTCACATTTTATTGTGTTGTCTTCGGTGGGTGGGTCCTGAATTACCTAATGTATTCTTACTACACAGAAACTATTCAATCATTAGGCTAGTATGTTCTGGACACCTAGAGATAAAATGAAGTCCCTCACATTAAGCATATTATTGTCTATATTTTTCCATTTACCTAGTAAACTTCTTGGATCAGAATTTTTTTACTAAACATTTATTAAATAAACAATTTGGAATAATTTTAAATTATCTTTTTATTTTACTTTAAATAACTTTTTTGGCATTTATTATGTATTTTGAGTGTATTTAATTTTTTGTTTAGGATAAGCTCATTAGCAGTGAAATATAATTCTTGATACCATATAGTTCTGTTGTACTGAGATAATTATTGCATAATTAAATGAGTATTGTTTTGAATGAGTTATATTATTTAGAAGCCTTTCAAAATTGTTGTATATATTACTAATATTTTTAAATTTATATTCTGCAGAATAGGTTGAGGATTTTAGGGCAAGCTGGGAAAGCATTATTATTTCTGCCTTGTAAAATAATTGCATATAGTTTCCTGTTGCATTAAATTTGCCTTCAAGCATATTTTCAGCAATGGACTAGACTCAGAGAATGACAAATGCCTCTATTCACACACACGCACACATACTCCTAAATAATAATTCAAGATCTCATGGAATTTAAGGATGAAATGAACTAAGAATTTTTAAGGACTAGTAACAGCACCCACCACTCTGTGGATCTACAAACAGGTTCAAAGTACACATCACAGAATTAATAAATGGTTCAATGTAAGAATTCAGTCTTTATGTCCCTCAGGGAAGACCATGCACCTATCCCGTCTTGATTCAGGGTCCCACTCTGACACTAATCGACTGTGGCACAAGTAGGCATGTACACATTTGAGGATAATTCCTTGTTAGGCACATTGTGAGGACTAGATGAACTAGCTAATGGACAAAAATCCTTGATAATGCAACTAGCATATATATAATAAGAGTACCTAAAAGTTAAGTTTATTATTACTATTATTGCTGTTAGTATTATTATCTCTGTGACATGGGTTTCTTTTGTGGCAAGAAAGAGTGTCCATTTCACCTTTCTGAACTGCAGTGGACTCTTCATTGGTCTGGTCCACGGAAGATTGTACACAAGAAGTTTGGGCTTGTCACAGGGTGACTCATTCACTCCCCAACACAGTTTAAAAGTCTCAGTATTAACCATTATTGATTATGCCACTCTAGCTTGATTAGCATTACAAAGTAACCACTATCTAGTTATCTCAACTGCTATTTGGAACAAACACTTGTATAGCTTAAAAGAGAGACAGTTGTACACACATGATGAAAATTGCTCTAGGGAAAGTATTCAAGAGAACTCTAGGAAAGAAGTGAGTGAAACAGTTTATCTTATAGATTTAAAATATGTTCTAACAATCTGCGATTGTTGCATTAGTGATGTGCTTACTTCTACAACTAGGTAGATAAATGGAAACGAATGCAATGTGAGAAAATTCCAAAACGTAAAACAATTTAATGTAGGTTGAAAGTGTATATGGGGAAAGTACATATTGTCAAAAAATGGAATCAGAAAACTGACTCAACTTTTACATAAATGTTGACTTACGTACAAACACATACACAGCGCTAGATGGATTACATGTTTTATTACAAAATATAAACTATAAAATAATAAAAAGTATGGAATAGGTGACCAAAACACAGATATTCTTGCACCTTGTCCCTCTCAACTATCTGCTTGAATTAAAATGATCACAAATACAGTGATACTGTGATATTGAGATATGGTCTCACTTGGTGTTTTAATAAGTGAAGTAAACCACTATGTTGATATCTTTGGCTACAGCCAGTTAATGGTTCATTCTGCAACATTCTGAATCAAAACTGAGACAACATGAGGCAATATTTGCCAAGCACTCAAAAGCCTGAGGGATCCACAGAGAAGGAATGTGGTCTGCTGGTTTACTGCCTGTAGCCCTCAAGAATTACCCACATCTGTTAACTGTACCAAACCTGGTGTGTGCTGCTCTGGAGGAAAAGATAGCCACAAATCTAAGTGACTGGAAGAACATAATTCTTGCAATGGCAGCAATGTGTGAGTAAAGAGGCGTCTTCTTGGTATCTCTGCAGAAAGTGACAGTGATACTATTAAACTTATTAATTCAAATTATTTGTAGATACTTCGATATGTAAGCAATGATAACAAATGTGAAATTATTTTTAATCATTTTTACTGATTCCTTTCAGTATTTGTAGTTTTTACTTATTTTCTTGCTCTAGAACAACATGAAGATATTACTGATCATAATATTACTGATCATAATGCCAAAACAAGAAGGCATGGCTTAAATACCAATAGACATAAATGTTTTTAAGAGGAAAATATAAATGAGAGAAAAGACACACACAGAAAAACTAGAGAATTTACAACGTTTGAGGTAGAGAAAAATGATTAATATTCTTACCATGTAAAGAATCCTTTCAAATTGCAACAAAAAGTAAGTTGGAAAACCCGGAAAATATTTTGAAGTTAGTTCACCAAATGAAAATTCAAATAGCCAGTAACCTTGGTTAATCTTAGCAACTGTCAGTGAAATGTGATAAATAAAAATATACAAAGAGTATTCAACTTCTAAAACGTTGTAAAAATTCCCAATAACACCGTTTGTCTGAATTGAGTGTAAGGAAATAACAGGGTTTTTTTTTTTTTTTGCAGTGGTAGAAGGATGTTGTTTACAATCACAGATTTATTTCAGGAAGATGTTAAGCGCTGAATTGTGTCCTCCCAAATATCTATGTTGAAATCCTAACTCCTAATACTTCAAGACGTGAACAAATTTGGAGACAGACCCTTTGAGCCATAAGTAAGGTGAAATGAGATCATACGTATGGGTCCTGATCCAGTAGGACTGGTGTTCTTATAGAGAGGAGATTAGAACACGGACAACACAGTTCAAGGAAAAACCAAGCCAAGGAGAGAAGCTTTAAATGGAACCAAACCTGCAGACACCGTGATCTTGGACTTCTCACCTACAAAAGTGAAAAAATAAATTTCTGTTGTTTAAATCAATCAGTATTTCGTATTTTGTTATGGCAAAACTACCAAAGTAACACTGGGAAGTTAAAAAAAAGATATAGCTTTAACATCTCTTTATCTGATAGATTAAGTAAGATTTTAAATATTCATGTATATGTATACATATATATTTAAAATCTTAAATATTCTTAAATGATGTCTATGTATAACTTACTCATGAATTTTTTCAGGGAGAGCAAAGATTTTTTCTTTGCTGATTACAGTTCCATATCAAATCTCTTGTATTACCACACAATAACAAAATTGTCAAGATTTTGAACTGAATTTATTTCAAACGGCATCATTTTAAGAAAGCTGAGAAGCAAACTGAGCAGGAAAGCATTCCAGATTTTGTAATTTTTTTTTCTAGGGTTTTATAGTTCCCTGTGTTACCTGCCGAAAATGACAGCACTTTTCAAACTTTACAGAATAGTTCTTTAACTGTCATACAATTTACTTTTCAAGCTCCATTGACTTAAATATTTATCACATGATAAAGTGATGCAAACAAAACCAGCATACATATGCTTGCCTGTATTAATCTGTTAGGGCGGCCATAACAAATCATAGACTGGTGGCTTTAACAAAAGAAATTGATTTCCTCATACTCTGGAGGCTGGAATGTCCAAAATCAAGCTTCCAGGAAGTTCTGGCAGAATTTGTGAGCTCTCTTCCTGGCTTCCTTGCAGACAGCCACCTTCTCTTCATGTACTCGCATGGCTTCTTCTTAGTGTGTACATACGGAGAGGAAAAAGAAAGCTCTCTTTCTTCCTCTTCTTATAATCCAACCTTTTTGGATTAGGACTCCCCCTTCTGACCTAATTTAACCTTAATTACCTCCTAAAAAAGCCTTACCTGCAAATATAGTTACCATGGGGCTTAGGGCTTCAATATATAAAATTCAAGGGCTTGCAATTCATTTGCTAACACATGTGTGCATTAGAGAACTAGTTGGAGCAGACGTGTCCGGGCATGCTACAGGGTGGCCTTCCATCCAGACCCACGAAATATGCCAGGTGCTTGCACGCTGAAGGTTTTACAGAAGAGAACACTTATTACCCCTATAGGGAGATTAGTTGAGTGCCAGTTAAGAGTTCCACTGTAGGTGTTCAATTATGAAAATGGAAATTAATGCAGGAGGTTTTAAATGAAAAGTACTCAGAGAATTTATGTAAGGTATGATTACATTAAAAATACAGCACAATATTATTTGTAAAAGTTTTTAAGGAGGGCCCTCCTGTGGCCTCACGTGGGTCATGGTCCTAAAAGCTTTGCTTCCTGCTCATTTCCTAATATGTTTCTCCAGGCTTCCCAATGAGTCTGTGATTCCCTGATAACCATTCCAGGACTGCAATTTCATGTTTCACTTAAGATAATGAAGTTACTTGTAGAAACGTGACTGATTCGAGCACCATTACCATTTGTGTGTCCAAGGAAATCTGTTTTGAAGGCAATGTTGAGATGGTGCTGAAAGCACAGAAAATTCTTGCTCACTGCTGCAGTTCTGCCATCTAGTAGGTACTTCTGTGTGTGCAATGACGGCAGGAGAATGTAGGGAGCAGGATTAGATATTACTTTGAGTCACTGAATTTTTTACTTTAGAATGAGTATAAATTAACTTGTGGTTGCATGAGAAAATAATATTTTTATACACAGCATAATTTTCTCTCTCGTCACAGAGCATTGATATGCTAATTACTAAACACCCTTTTATTAAATTTGTTTCTCAACAAGGCATTTTTGCAAACTTAGCTTAAAAATCAATTCAAACTACTAACCCTAGATTTCTGTGAAATATCTAGATCTATATTTTTCAGTAATTGCTTCCATATATATCTCTTATCAAACACTAACATAATTTACTAAGAGTTATATCAGAATCATTTAACTTTCCTCAGCCTTAAAAATTGCTTATAAAATTATGGTATATTGCAGTTTAACTGCAAAAGAAAAGCATCTGGGAAAAATGACAACTAAATTTGCAAGGGAAATTATTGTTAACACTTCACATATCATTAACAGCATTGAAATGTGTTCTTTCATATACAACAACAATAATAGTATTATACACAGCAGTAATGGTAGTATAACTCTGTCTGGGTTCCGAGGCCCATTTCCAACACGTGCAAGTATGTGGGAAGGGGGTCTTCCCACACCTAATACCAAACAATTCTTGAACAGCAGGGTGCTGATGAACTCAGTTCTGATGCTATCTGCCCAGAGACAGCCCCAGATTCCCCAGGTTAAGGGCTCCGTCCCAGAAGACTGCCCTCCACCCCCCACTCCAGATGCGGGTTCCAAGCCCCAGGCAGTTCCCTGTGCTTCTGACCTACCACCTACAGATTGGAGGTTCAAATGGCCTTCCCCTTAGGTTCAGTTCATTTGCTAGAGTGGCTCACAGAACTCAGGAAAACACTATATTTACCAGTTTGACAAAGGATTCCGTAAAGGATGCAAGTTAATTGCCAGATAAAGAGGTACATAGGGCAAGGCCCCAAATAAAGGAGTTTCTGTCCTCGTGGAGCTTGGGGTCTGGCTCGGTGGCATGTGGAGGTGTTCTGGTTCTGAGGTGAGCATCCAGGATGGAGTTGCTTACGTCAGGCCTCCCCGCTTTGGCACCAACTGCCTCTGTAAACATACTCCACCCTAAAAGGCCTGAGGGTGGACGCCCAAACCAGATAACTCTGTGTCAGGTGAGCCGGTGAACACTGGAAGTGGATAACACCACATGTGGACTGTCCCCGCTTATCAACCCCCGGATGGATGGACTGGACTACATAGGGACTGGACACAGAGCCCCTGTGGCAAGCTCTTTCCAGAGGTCCCTGACACCCGACCAAAGACATGTGCTCCAAGGCTTGTTCCTGCTCACGTGCCCACGCTCCGGCCCCCACACGGATGCGTACCTCCACTGGAATTGTCTCCACTGCATCACCTTCCCTTTTGGACAGACGAGAGGCTGACTGGGACAGCCCGGACCCGAACTGCCCGTCGTGACAGGTATGAGATGTATTGATCCGTGACATGTGTGATTTTCAGGTATGTGTGATCCCCACTTTGAGTGCTGTGTGAAAGGAAACTGCAAACTAAACTGTGTGATTCGTGTAACCGTAAGGGAGTTAAGTTCATTAGTCCATGGCCCTGCAGAACCATACTTCCTGACCCACTCACAGCTGGTTCCCCAGATCCAGGAGAGCAGTAACCTCTTCTCAGGTGTTTCTGTGAGGGCTTCATTGAATAGTCGTGATGGACTAAATTATTGGCCATTGGCTGATTCAACTTTCAGTCCCTGTCCCTGGGTGAGGGTCCAAAAATCTCTCATTAACATGACAGAACACCTGGTTCACCTTAAAGAGTCTGCAGTGTTTCCAGGAGCTGTGGATGAAGACCAAATATACCTGGGAAATACATATTTGCTCATAGGAATGACCAAATATGCATTTCTTAAGACTCACTATATCCCAAGCATAATCATAAATTATATATTCACATTAAGTTTTGGTCCTGAGATAATTTTTTTGAATCACAGACAAACTCTGTATTTTCTAACTATAGGCCATATAAACAAAAGAACAGCAATACTAACCCGAGAAATGTCCTCTGCAGCACAGAAGGTACAGAAAGAATTTTGTCTAGGCAGATATCATTAATCTTAGCCTTCAAAATCTATGAATTCTCATTAATTATGCTTGAAATGAAAGTAATTATGCAATAGTAACATTGAAACAGTATAAAATATTTAAATTCTTTATAAGGAAATAACTGTCCAGCTATGTCCAAAAGATAGAACTTGCAGGCTTAAATGGTGTATCAGTTATGAATGGTTATAAAATAGCATATCTAAAAATATATGGGAGATATGACATTGTGTGATTATAAATAAGATTAGCTTTATAATTAGTTTTCTATTTAATGTTCTATTTTAATATCATTAATAAATAAAATCCAATAGTATGTATTTAGGGAAATCCTTAATTAAGGAAAAATTATCAGTATTATTTGGTTTGTATGAGCACAGTAAGAGTGAAAGTCTATTGAATAAATTATAGAGGATCATAAGAAATCTTTGGGATCAGTACTATAATGGTAGCACAGTGACATATCTTCTTAATGACTTAAAAATGAAGTATTATTGAGACTAATAACAGACAAGAGATTGTAAATGTAATACTAGTCCAATATTAACAGCAATAAATTAATTACAGAAAACAAAGTCCATCCTACATCATGTATATTTCATTGTCCGGTATCAGAGCCAATACAGTGATATTTCACCTGGAACACATTTCTTAAGAGGATAAATACTCCGCCTCTATCAAGTGCAATCAATTAAGGGAATTACTTATGTGATTACGATGGTGACTCTCATACATATTTTTGCCCCCCAAATATCTGTCCAGCATAACTAATTTAAGGTCTGAAACACTATTTATAAGCCTGAGATTCCTTTGTGAAATTTCTTCTATGACTACTTGACTTTTATAAAACGTCCCATAACTCAGAAGTACTTATGTGAAAGAAACTTGTTCAGAGCTTGAGAACTGTAACAACAAAAATAAAATTGCTTCTACTGAGTGTTGCTAGGAAGATTTTTCACCATATTATAAGGGAACTTTCCTTTAAGAAAATGTAATCTGTTAGTACTGATTCGCAGAGGCATCAGCTAAGGCTGAAAAGGATCTATTTAGAACAAGGGGATAATAAATAAAAGCTTAAGGTCCCCCTGTTTTGTTTACAGTATGGGAGAAAGACATTGGAAAAGAAGACTGAAAATCAGAAAGGACAAGGCTATAAGTGAGAGGTTTTAGTGAAATTCTATTAAAGTAATTTTTATTTTGTGCAATAATATCAAAATAATTACAAGTTGGATAGGAAGTAAAGGGTGTTTTCAAAATATTTTAATGTGTTGATGCTCTTAATCACCCACATAAAAACATATATATGAATGCACACAGTACCTCAATGATAATGACTCATGCTTCAGTAGAAAAATTAAATTATACAGAAGAACCTAAATTTGTTTTACCTCAAATATTTACTGATGAATAATACTATTAATGATTTGAAAAAGTGATATTAAGCCTATAAAATAACACTGGAAAGAAACCAAGAAAAATAAAAATCTTTTTCATTTTCATAATATTTTCCCTAGAAGTCTTAAAGTAAAACGAATGGCCTAAGATCCATGTTATGGAATTGTTTGTTCATTTCCTTTTAAAATAATTGTATTATGACATCTACAGATGATTGTTCTGGAATCATTTCCAAGACCCAATTTAAAAAGAATATACCAGTTAGTACAGGATCCACACCCAAGTCAGGGTTTCTAGTAATGGCTATACTTTCATCATTACACACTCTGGGACAGCAGGGCTATATGGTTAGAAAATACAAATAAATGAGAGACTTAAAAATTAGTGAAGATGGTATAGAACTATTGCTATTTGAAAATATGATTGTAAACCTAAAAAAATCGAATATAATTAATGTAAAGTTATTAAAAGCCTATGGGTAAATGGATGGATAAATTGATGACATTAGTAATTGATCAAATTATGCCCTGCGTGAATCTTCTGATTTTCTGTCTTGACTCTGATTCTTCCATTCTGAAAACACTTGTTACTTCCACTGCAAATAATATACTTATTGACATACTGATTATTTTACTTGAATTTTATTTTCTAATAGTCTTATTGCTCTCATTAAATGAGCAGTTGCATTTTAGTTTTTCTCTAAAGTAGAAGCATATTTCTTATTTAAAGTTGATTTGAGATTGGGTTTTTTTTTTTCTTTCCCCCCAGTAAACAAGTTCTGATGCATTCATATATTAGATATATATGCTTGATATTTTTTTATACACATACCAGAAATGTCTGCCTAACAAAGTGTCATGTTTTTACTTACTATGTTTTTAAATCCATGATAAGGTTTTATTTATCCCTTAAAACAAAATTTAATATTATGACATTTCTTTTAAAAATTCTCTTTAAAAGATTCTAGGCTTTTATTACAGCAATTCATAATGCAATTAGGTTTAATAAAATGTTCACTCAATTAATTTACTCTCTAAAAATTACTGTTACACACCATAATGATTTTTTTCACTTTCTATTGAAATTGAAGTACTTATAAGGAAGAAAATGCAAAAAACTAAGTACGCCAAAAATTTAAGCTTTGAAATGCACCAAAAACAATAAGCAATAATGAATGCATTGAAAGATGACAATACATAGTTTAAAATAAGATTTCATTACAGTGCACATATTTCTCAAGCATCTCCTCCCATGAACTAGATTTAGGGAAAAGCATATAAATGAGATATATCCACTTATCCTCCAAAAGGTCAAAGCATTTTCTGGCTATTTTTTTTGTTTCATGGTAACAAATAAACCAGCGAAAACTCAATACGACACTAGGTTGGCTCTAATGGCCTCAGGGCTGTGTACAGTGTCTGACAGGGAATTAAAGGGAATGATTTGGGCAGAACCAAATTTCCTTCAGGATGCAATCTTTGAAAATATAGCTCTGCTTTGTTTCCATTATCTTCTGTTTTCATTAAGGAAAATGTGGTATGTGTGTACTAGTCCATCTTTATCTTATCACCTAATGCCTATTACATTCATTTTTAATTTAAAAAGATAAGTTTACCATCTCTAGGTAACCGTAGCCTCGGCAGGGGGGGAGGGGCTCAACCACCACACCAAACCAAAGGCTGAGCTGCTTCTTCTGAGATCATCTTTGCTTGTGGGTGACAAAACGGTCTGATGTAATGTACGTAAAAAGAAGAATGGCCTGGGACATAAACTTACCTGAAAAGCAAGAGTTCAGTTGGACCCTCAGGACAGAAACTAAGGAGGAAATGACAGCATTCTTTCTATCCAAATATCAGCCTCCCTCTACATGGTGGTTTTATTCAGTCCACCAGGCCCAACTTCACAGCCTCTCCGTCCCATAGAAGGACTCGCTTTCTTTGGTTCCAATTTTAAAACTCCCAGGGAAGGAATTTCATTGACCTGAAGTGGGAAAAATACCATCTCCACCTGTGGTGCTCTGAAAGCTGAATGAACTCAGGGCCACACCCCCCAGGATCCTATGACTTGGAGTCATACTATGGAGGGTTCTCCTTAAAGAAAGCAGGGCAGCTGGGCAAAAATTAATGAATTCCATTAAAATTAAACTTACATTTGTATGAAATACAATATTTTACAAAATGTTTTCATCTTCCATAGCTGTTTTTAAGCCTTTATTTTGTAAAAGAAACATTTTGGAAATGGTGAGATTGAGTCTCAAAGGGCTTAAATGACTTACAAAGTTAACACACGTAATAAGTGACAGAACTTAGACTAGAATTCAGTTTAGACGATGAACCCCATGCTCCTCTACACTTTAAATTTAATGTTCACATCACATATTCAGACATTCATGACTATTCAAAGTTACGGATTCACGAATCTTTTAATATTAGGAGCTTAATACTAATCATACAAAGGAATACTGTTCAAAGAAAAATAGAGCAACTTGATCTGAATGATAGAAATTTAAAAAATCTCTTCCTATGCCTTCTAACCTCCACGTCCCTTTGAATGTGCTGAAATGCATCAAATATTTCCGAACTTCCTGTTTACTTCTTTACTAATATAACCTATCATAATCTCTAAATGTCTAAAAACATGTTCATTTTGGATCCTGTCTCAAATGCAAATTAGTTAGTCTGTCACAAACATACAAAGAGTGCACACAGTGTTGCAAAGACTGTTGGAGTCGGGCTTTTTCCTGTTTTAATTCTCCCCCTATTCTTGCCCCCTTCCTTATCCCTGAGGATTTTCTGCACTTTATCGTTTACTCCTACCCGAAGGACCTTTGTAGATTCTTTACCTGCTCTTTATTTGCAGGCTCAAATATCCCAATTACTTTATTATACTAATTACTAGGAAGTAACTTCTTTCATCATGTAATTTTGATATATTAGTACATTATAATATCTCATTTGCCTTATTCTATGTCTATAATACCCCCTCTCTATTAGGCAGCAAGGTAAAAAATCATTCCATGCTTGTTCTATTACATAATGTTATGGAATGTGTACTCTCTGTTTCCATCAGTCACCTGGTGGAGCTATAGTTGAACAGAAAAGAAGTCTAGTACCAATAACACTTGTGATAAGTTGTTCGTTTGAATTAGTAGGTTTTCAGGCATACGTGCTATATAAGCTATTATTATACAAAGAATCAGGCCCTTCCTGATGCCATTCTTTTTGCTGTTTCTTCCTTGTATTTTCTAAAATTCTAACTCCCTTATCATAAAAAAAAAAATTCAACCATCAGAATGCATATCGGCATTTTGACTGGCACGTGCTAATAGGAGTGATTCTGTCCAGTGAAGGATTCTCATGCCTCTCACTCTTCACTGCAACCATCTTCCCAGGAGGAAATCCTGTATCTTTTGATCTTCAACTACCCTTCTGTAAATTTATCCTTTTTTTTTGCCTTTTATAACATGTTATATGATTTCCATTAATTATCCAAAATAATTTCACAAATCTTTGTCAAAAACATAGAGGTTTACATTCAGATGAGTTAACTCTGGTTTTAAAACAAGATAATATGAAAATAAGGGAGTCCTTACATTGGCTCATTGAATAGAAGACAAACACCACAGTGAAATCCATCACTTTGAGAAAGTCTAAAGTGAAGGTAAATTTCTTATTGTCTTTTAAGGTCAGTAGTGTGACCCCTGTTGTGAGAAGACACTGCCAATTTTGCATCAGATACTGTAATTTGCTTCTTCTCTTTTCTTGGTCTGTTTGGTTAGCGATTTAACAATCTTTGAAAAAATAGGCTTTGATTTCATTGATTTCCTCTATTGCATTTCAATGTCATTGATTTCTGTTCTTACATTATTTCCTTTCTGTTCTTATATATAATTTCCCTTCTGATAATAAATCTCCATTTATATTGTTCTGATTTTTTCATTTTATTTTTCAGTACATTTTTGTAGCACCTTGAAGCAGAAGCTGAGGTTACTAGTTGGAGACCTTTATTGTTTTCTCATGTAAGCATTCAACATTATAAATTTACTTCTAAATACTGCTTTATTACATTCCACACATTTTGGTGTTGTGTTTTCATTTGTTTTTAATTTAAAACATTGTAAAATTTCCCTTGAGACCTCCTTTTTTGATCTGTGCTTATTTGGAAGTTTTCATTTCTAATTTGGGTATTTTCCATACATCTTTCTCTAGCTGATTTCTAGTTTAATTATGTTATGGACTGAGAACACATTTTTAGATTAATTATTTTAAATAGTGGAGGTTCATTTTATGACTCAAAATACAGACTATATTGGAGAATGTTCCATGTGTACATGAAAGAAAGCATTTTTCTGCTGTTGTATACTGTGTTCTATACAAGATATTAGGTTTAATTCTTTGATAGTGGTGTTGAGTTCTTCTCTATTATTAAGTTTTTTGAACTAATAGTATTAATAACTGAAAGCACAGTTTTGAAGTCTACTATAATCTTACCTTGTCTACTTTTTTGTTCATTTCTATCAGTTTAACCTCAGGTCTTTCTACTGTTGTTAGATTCATGTACAATTAAGATTTCTGTCTTATGGACGTTATGCAGTGTTCACCTTTATTATATCTGACAATATTCTGTGCTCTGAAGTTGAAATTAGCTTTTATTACGATTGTTACAAACAACAACACTCCTAATGACTCAAAAAAGGGCAAACATTATTTTCCATTTCGGTAGGACCAAACTCTGAAATCAGTTTCACTGGGCTAAAATCTAGGAAGGTGTTGCCCGAGCTGGGCTCCTTCCGGAGGCTCTGCGGAGAATTCATCTCCTTGTTTTTTCCAACTTCTAGTCTCTTAGCCCTTTCTCCTATCTTCAAAAGCAGCAGCATAGCATGTTTAAATCTCTCTTTTTCTGCTTCTATCATCACATTCTTCTGTTTCCCTCTTCCATCTTTTAAGGACCTTTGTAATTATGTTGGACTCAACTGGATAATTCAGGATAATCTCCCTATTTTAATATTCTTAATCCCTGCAATGTCCCTTTTGCCTTTTAATACATATTCCCAGACATGGGAGATTATGACATGATCATCTTTGGAAGGGCCATTTTTCCATGTAACACACAGAAATCTACAATGATATTAATACAGCTCTACCAGCATTTATATTTTTCCCTTCTTTATGTTTTATTATTTTTGTTTATTTTGGTATCATTAATATACAATCACACGAGCAACATTGTGGTTACTATATTCCCCCGATTATCAAGTCCCCACCACATACGCCATTACAGTCACTGCCCATCAGTGTAGTAAGATGCTATAGAATCACTACTTGTCTTCTCTGTGCTGTACTGCCGTCCCCATGCCCACCCCCGCCACATTATGTGTGCTAATCGTAATGCGCCTTATTCCCCTTATCCCTCCCTTCCTACCTACCCTCCCCAGTCCCTTTCCCTTTGATAACTATTAGTCCATTCTTGGGTTCTGTGAGTCTGCTGCTGTTTATTCCTTCAGTTTTTTCTTTGCTCTTATACTCCACAGATGAGTGAAATCATTTGGTACTTGTCTTTCTCTGCCTGGCTTATTTCACTGAGCATAATACCCTCTAACTCCATCCATGTTGTTGCAAATGGTAGGATTTGTTTTCTTCTTCTGGCTGAATAATATTCCATTGTGTATATGTAGCATATCTTCTTTATCCATTCATCTACTGATGGACACTTAGGTTGCTTCCATTTCTTGGCTATTGTAAATAGTGCTGCGATAAACAGAGGGGTACATATGTCTTTTTGAAACTGGATTCCTGCATTCTTAGGATAAATTCCTAGGAGTGGAATTCCTGGGTCAAATGGTATTTCTATTTTTAGTTTGTTGAGGAACCTCCATACGACTTTCCACAATGGTTGAACTAATTTACATTCCCACCAGCAGTGTAGGAGGATTCCCTTTTCTCCACATCCTCGCCAACATTTGTTGCTGTTTGTGTTTTGGATGTTGGCCATCCTGACTGGTGTGAGGTGATATCTCATTGTGGTTTTAATTTGCATTTCTCTGATGATTAGCGATGTGGAGCATCTTTTCATGTGCCTGTTGGCCATCTAAATTTCTTCTTTGGAGAAGTGTCTGTTCAGATCCTCTGTCCATTTTTTAATTGGATTATTTGCTTTTTGTTTGTTGAGGTGCATGAGCTTTTTATATATTTTGGATGTCAACCCCTTATCGGATATGTCATATATGAATATATTCTCCCATACTGTAGGATGCCTTTTTGTTCTACTGATGGTGTCCTTTGCTGTACAGAAGTTTTTGGTTTGATATAGTCCTATTTGTTCATTTTTGCTTTTGTTTCCCTTGCCCGGGGAAATATGTTCATGAAAAAGTTTCTCATGTTTATATTCAAGAGAGTTTTGCCTATGTTTTCTTCTAAGAGTTTTATGGTTTCATGACTTACATTCAGGTCTTTGATCCATTTCAAGTTTACTTTTGACTATGGAGTTAGACAGTAATCCAGTTTCATTTTCATTCTCTTACATGTAGCTGTCCAGTTTTGCCAACACCAGCTGTTGAAGAGGCTCTCATTTCCCCATTGTATATCCATGGCTCCTTTATCATATATTAATTGACCATATATGCTTGGTTTAATATATGGACTCTCTATTCTGTTCCACTGGTCTATGGGTCTGTTCTTGTCAGTACCAAATTGTCTTGACTACTGTGGCTTTGTAGTAGAGCTTGAAGTTGGGAAGTGAGATCCCCTGGCTTTATTCTTCCTTCTTAGAATTGTTTTGTCTATTTTGGATCTTTTGTGGTTCCATATGAATTTTAGAACTATTTGTTCTAGTTCATTGAAGAATGCTGTCAGTATTTTGATAGGGATTGCACTGAATCTGTAGATTGCTTTAGGCAGGATGGCCATTTTGATAATATTAATTCTTCCTACCCAAGAGCATGGAATGAATTTTCATTTATTAGTGTCCTCTTTAATTTCTCTTAAGAGTGTCTTGTAGTTTTCAAGGTATAGGTCGTTCACTTCCTTGGTTAGGTTTATTCCTAGTTATTTTATTCTTTTTCATGCAGTTGTGAATGGAGTTGTTTTCCTGATTTCTCTTTCTGCTAGTTCATCATTAGTGTATAAGAATGCAACAGATTTCTGTTTATTAATTTTGCATCCTGCAACTTTGTTGAATCCAGATATTAGTTCTAGTAGTTTTGGCATGGATTATTTAGGATTTTTTATGTACAATATCATGTCATCTGCAAACAGTGACAGTTTGACTTCTTCCTTACCATCTGGATGCCTTTTATTTCTTTGTGTTGTCTGATTGACGTGACTAGGACCCCCAGTACTATGTTGAATAAAACTGGGGAGAGTGGGCATCCTTGTCTTGCTCCTGATCTTAGAAGAAAAGCTTTCAGCTTTTCACTGTTAAGTATGATGTTTGCTGTGGGTTTGTCATATATGGCCTTTATGATGTTGAGGTACTTGCCCTTTATACCTGTTTTGTTGAGAGTTTTTATTATGAAGTCTGTTGAATTTTGTCAAATGCTTTTTCAGCATCTATAGTGATGATCATATGATTTTTGTCATTCTCTTTATTAATATTGTGGATTATGTTGATGGATTTTTGATTCCTTCTTTATGTTTTAATTTATCTACATATTTATATTTGAAGTGAGTTTCTTGTAGATGGTTGGTCCCTGCCTTTTTATAAGTCTAATAATCCCTTTTGACTTGTATTTAGACATTTTACATGTAATGAAATTATCAGTATGATCAATTAAACTCAACCACTTTCTTAGCTCCAGTCTATTTATGCCATCTGTTCTTTGCTTTTCTTTTTCTAAATCCCTTTTCATGGGTTAATTCAGAACTATCTTGTGTCTATTTTCTCTCCTTTCTCACATTATTTATACCTTTATAATAACACAAGAATTAAAAACTTTTAATTAAACACAGTCTATATTTAAAAAAATCTCTTAACATGAAGTGTAAGATCCTTTAATGGTGCATTTCCAAA
The DNA here is from genome assembly GCA_032199065.1 of Smutsia gigantea. Classification (NCBI taxonomy): domain Eukaryota; kingdom Metazoa; phylum Chordata; class Mammalia; order Pholidota; family Manidae; genus Smutsia; species Smutsia gigantea. The sequence goes on from JAVSCE010002777.1 coordinate 552,205, forward strand.
ACATTCCTGCTATCATTTTGTCTGTGTTGTCATATTGCTTGTTTTAACATATGTTATAAACACACCATGAACTGTCCCTATTTTTGCTTTAGATAGCTAGTTGTCTTTTACAGTTTAATATAGGAAAAAAAAATCTTTTTTAATTTTGTTTATGCCATTTCCAATGTTTTCTTATTTTTTATGTTGATTCAGGTTATGGTCTAATAGCACATGCTTTTTGACTGAAGAATCACCCTTATTTCCTTTAAAGTAATTCTCTGAGCAATGAATTCCTTCCTTTTTTTTCTGTCTGGGAAACCTTTATTTCTCCTTCAGTTTTGAGGTGTGCAAGTATTTATCTTGCTTGGTCTTTTCTTGGATTTTTGAATATGTGTCTGTCTGTTATCAAATTGTCATTGATTTCAGGAAATTCTCAGCATTACTTCAAGTATTCCTTCTGTTTCTTTTTTCCCTGTTCCCCCCATCCTCAGATTCCTGTTATTGGTATGTTAGCCCATTTGATATTATCCAGTAGTTCTTGGATACTCTGTGTTTTTATTTAGTTTTGTTCTATTCTCTCTGTTTGTGTCTCTGTGTGTTTCAGTATGAGTAATGTCTCCTCACCTATCTTCACGTTCCTTGATTCTTCTCTCGTCTGTGTCTATTGATGAGCTTGCTAAAGGCATTCTTCATTTCTGATAGTAAAAGATAGCAATCTTTTCATTGCTAGAATTCTATTTAGTCTTTCTTATAGTTTTTGACTCTGGTTATATTACTCATGTGCTCTTACTTGGTGCCCAGGTTTTCTTTAGAGCCTCTCACACATTAATCATGACTATGTTAAAATCCATGTCAGCTAGTTCCGATATCTCTGTTTATATTTGCATGATCTAATGATCAGTTTGTCTCTTCAAAGTGTTTTTATCTTGCTTTATCATATGCCTTTTAGTATCTTTAGAAAGCCAGATATTTTGTGTAGAACAATCTGAACTGACGTAAATCATCCTTATGCTGCAAATGGGCACAGCATTCCTTCTACTAGGCTCTGAATGTTTGAATTAATCATTAGGAGTCTGGCTGGCTTTGAGGTTTGTCATTGCGGTGGCTACCCTCTGTGTACCATGGGCTCCAAAGGCTGTAGCAGTATTTTGCTCATAGGGTGGGATAAACTTGTTCAAGAGTGTCTGTTAGCTTCTGAGTTTAAACCTCCTTGCACCCTACATCAGAGTGGGCTAACCTCTATGCTCTTATTCCTCCCTTTCTTCTCCCAGTACAAAGTATAATGATCTTATTTGTTACTTAGGCCTTATTAGCTTGGCTGCAAGATCTCTTATTCTGATGAGCCTAAGGTTTTAGCAAGCAATGTGTCCTGGAAACTCATGGATGTGGACCTCGTGGTTCTCCTGTACTTTTTAAACCTGTAGCTAAGAGTTCAGTGTATAATCCTGATTCTCCTCTAGAAGCAGTGCTTTCTTCCCCTTTTGCTCTCCTCTCCATCTGTCATGAGTCTTTATCAAGGTCCTAAAAAAGCATTATTTCCTTTCCCCCTCAAGTTCAGACTTACTTTATTTCTGCAGGTGATACGGGGAGGAGGATGGTTCTGGGTAGAGTTTCTTGCTCTCCACATACAGCTGCACTTCCTCTCCTCCAGGTCTAAACCACACTTCTTAGCACCTTTTCTGATCTTTTCAGAGAGAATCAAGTGAGGTTCTTAAAGAACAAGCAAAGGGTTTTGGGCTCCCATTAATTCGGCAGCCTCCTGGGGCCTCCCACTCTGCCAGCTTGTCCAGCAAGTCATCAGCAATTCCTGCTGAACTTGGCTTACCTGTGTTCAGTTGAACAGCTTATCTTTGAGGAGCAGGGATCTCTTCTCCTCTCTCCCTGGAAGTCTCTCTCTGTATTTGACTTGGGGCTAGTTGTTGCTCTGTGGCTTTAAATCTCCATGGGTTAAAAAAACAGTGAAGTTATTCTGGATGTTTTTTTATTGTAGGGTAAGAGCAATACTCTTTCTAGCTGTCTACATTGTGGAGTGGAAGCAAGAAGTGCTTGCCATTTATTTTTAACATAGTAATACAGATTCAATTAAGGATTTGGAAGTTAGGCTGTTTTGAAGATGGTTTCCTAGTTGAATATATAATTCTTTACCTCTGAGCGATCTCAGCTCCCATGGATTTTAATATATCTCTAGTCCAGAAAACTCTCTTACATGTATATCTTCCTTCTAAATACTTAAATTATTTCATGGATTTTTATTATGCTAGAATTTAAAGTGTGCACACCAAGCTTTTTGATTCTTTTGTCTCTGAACTGAGGCATCTCACAGTGTTCTTATTCCTTTCCCACTATCCATAAATGACAAATTTTTAACATAACTATATCTAATGGGAGAGTCATATTAACTGAACATTCATACAAATAAACAAATAATTACAAAACTTTTCAAGAAAAGTTAGAGAGGTAAAATGAGGAGAGTATCATGGAGTGCCTTGATTTAGAAGCAGGATATGTCCTACAAACTCAGCGGTCCCACAGAGCCTGTTTCTGAGAATAATAGGGCACGTGACTGAAGGAAAGTGGGAGTAATAGGTGAAAATAGATTACTGAAATATTTATCTTTTGATATTTTGCACAGAAGACCTCTGGTGTTAGTCTAAATAGGTTGTATTTGTATAACTTGTGCAATGCAAATCATAACATTTATAATTCACTACTCCTTTATTACATGTGAATATTCTACTCTTGTGCATTCAGTTTACACACAGTGAACTTTTAAGCAATTATGCCATTATTAACAGGACTTAAAATCCTTACCATAATTTTGAACATTTGTGCACCAGGTAAAATGTAAACATATCAAGCATAATCATAGTGATTCTGTATATCAATAAACTGTTTAATTTTGGCATCATTATCTTTGACTTTAACATAGTTTTTTGTAATTACAGAATATGTTGCTGCATTTGATCTTACTATGCTATAAAAATAAAAAGAACATGGAAAAATGTGAGAGGTGTTACATAAAAATAGTTTTGGGTATCAAGAATGGAATACAATTAACATGTTTAGGTACCAAAAATATTATATCCTCTGTCTCAAACCAATCTTCATTCTCAAGCTATTTGTTTAATTGTAAAGAAAAAGAAGAATTGGGGCATATCACAAAATAATCCTCATAAACAAACCTTAACTAAGTAATTAACAAACAAAAATTTGATTTTATAGACCAGCAGACACTAAGATACCTTGACACTGCAAAATTGAAATTGTATGGGTTTCTTGAAGGGAGAGATGCACAATGAACAGTTAGTTATAAATCACCTAGATTATAATGGGAACAGTATAAAGTGCCAAGAAAGTTAAACCACTGTCCTTTTTCTTACCACTAACTTAAGTTTCTGTACTTTACCAGAAGATTAGCTAAATGGGTGTCAAAACCCAGCTAGAAATAAAGGAAATAGGTGTTCCTGACTTTATTCTTGGTACATGACTGAGCTAAAATAAGATTCAGAGATGCTAATTCTTCAATCTAAACACAAACAATGACCCCTCAGGATTCTGTCCTTCTATAAAATATAATAAAATGTGTTCAGATGAATTGAGGGTCCTATAACTTTGTATAGTTTGCAAGCCAATAGGATATTTTAATTATGAATCAATAAAATGTAAAAACTATTAATAACATCTTCTAAAACCCAAGGTTGAGAGACAAGTGAATTTTACTATCTACCCTGAGTCAAGACTAAGAATGTCTCCAGTGTATATACACCAATGTAATACAAACACCAGACAATTCGTTAACTATTCTCTAATTGAAAATGGTATTGTCTCATTCACACTCACACACACACACACACACACACACACATCCTTATCTCACAATTAATGAGATATTTCATTATGTTTAACAAGAACATTTTATGTTTGATCAAATCATCTAATGCAATTCTGAGGTTATTCCACTTAGCAACTGGCTGATTGGTAACTACCTTCAGGGACCTCTAAGTCTACCCCCATTTAAAACTTGGTTTATGAAATGTGTTCTGCATACTGCATGTTAACAGAGGCTGTGTTTTCGGTAATTATAACAGGGATGTTGGGAATTCTTAATTAAATCCAAGAGGTCTCATGACTTCTAATGGCATAAGAAATTAAGAGAAGAGACTTCTTCAGGAAATCAGAAAGACCACTGGAACACACTTGATTTTATCGAAGTAGTCGGATAATTAATGTTATTAATAATGTTATTGATTAGTATTTAAATTCTTTATATATTAATCATAGGTCCCATTTTGAGAATTTTCAATGGGTCACTGGGCTAATTGATTTTATACTTTTTCTCACATGTTTATAAAAATCCAATGAGATAGGGCTTACCAAATTTATTTCACAAACAAGGAAACAGAAGCTTAGACATAAAATAATTTTGAAAAAAGATATATAGCCAGTAAATGGTAGAGCTAGAAATTTATTCCTAGGGCTTATGACTCTTAAGCCAGTATTTTGATCAAAAGGAAACCCAGAGTACAACTTGTCATTCTTTCCACCCATTGTCTTCTGTGCTTAGGGACTCATTTATTATGGAGTTACCTTGCCTAATTTGCTGAATTCTGAACTCAGGCTCAGAAATTTTCACTGTTTGAACTTGTGGGGCTTATAAACATTTCCTTGCTACTCCGAAGGTAAGCAGAGGAAGTTAAATTAGAGTGTCAGTATTTTAAATTTTAAAAACATTTTTGTGAGATTCAGACCATATTGGTGTATTTGTGCCATTGTGATGATTTTAGAATTCTTATGTGAGTTGTGCTTTTGCATGTAAAATTATATCCATTGTAAAATTTTTATTATCATAACAAGTATATACATACAATTCAAGTTCACTGTAGAATAGTTTGAAAATACCGTTGAATCTAAAACTGTACAAGAGAAACCCTGCATTATCCCATCGGCAGCCAGCACACATCTTTTCGTGCTTTTGGTTGTCACCCGCGCAGTGCTGCCACCTGCTCAGGAGCTGCAGCTTCCCCTCCACTCCGCCCCAGGGACCTAGGTGCTCTGTTCCATGGCAAGCTCCTAGTTTCTTTTCATGCCATTCTCTGCTAGAAAAATGGTGCTTACTTCTCCACTGTAAAATAGGGAAAGGTGTCTCTCTTGATTTCAACACTTTCAATAAAGTCTCATAGAAGAATTACTTGGGGCTCAGTGTTGGCTTTTTAATATAGTTCAATTATGGGTTTCTCTCTTAGCTTTTTGCAAAGACTTTCTTTGCAATAAGAATGATCAAAATCCAAGTTATACCAGGACGTAGCACCTACATGTTACTCTCAAGCTAATTTCTGGGGTTAGCTACACATGCCTGATTTTTTTTTTCCAGGGTATGCCATTCCCACAGAGCATGGAGTCCCCTTACCTGTGTTTGAGTCCATTAACTTTCAAGCCCTACTTCCCCAACTATGCACATATAGATTTCTGAATACTAAAGAGCTCATTTATAAACAATAACACAAAATTGTGTCATGAAACATATATTTAAAAAATCAATGAAATAGTTAAGTTCTAGTAAGACTGATTAATTAGAAAGGAAATAGAGAAAAATATACACTGATACAGCTAAAAAAATATAACCCCAGATACTCAAGAGACTAGAAAAATAAAATCATTGCATATTATAGCCTATGCTAATATCTTTGAACATATTGGTAATAGATTGGTAGAATTATTAATATTTACAGGATGTGACCAGATCAATAACACTGAAAAGAAATAAAAGAGTTATTAAAAAACTACCTCATTACCAATTTAAGACTGTGGATTAAGACTTATATTTTATAAAAAAGACAAGTCTTAAGGTATTTAAAATTTCCCAGCACATAAATTAATGATGTTTTATTTATTCATTTTTAATGTGGTCTTTAGTTTATAAAGATATCATAAATGGGTTTCCTGAAAGCTAATACATTTCTTGCAAACACCATTTAACTTTCCATCCATTCTGTGGCTATAAAATAGTTTATATAATACTTTTAAAGTATTTTCCTGTTCTTTGATATTATAAGAATACTTAGGATACTATAAAATTTTTATAAATAAAAGTAATATAAAATTTTTGTTCATCTATATAATTGATTATAACGTTAGAATACAAATTCAGATTCAGAAGTAACTACATTTTACACTCTCACCAACATAGTATGTAAAAGCATATTCACCTAGTGTTTCAATAATCTTGGTTTTACCTTTTTGTTTAATTATTCATTATTCATTCTGTTTATATTTTTGTTCTTTTCTGGTACTCTACCTATCATTTCTACTATGATCTTCTCATAATTGAGTTAACTTGAGATTCTGTTCCTTACCAAAAAATTTGCTTACATTGAAAAAAAATGCCATCTGCAATTTACTTGAGGTGTAGTATAATGGGCTGAAAAGTCTCAGGCTATAATTTTACATGGAAGTGGGTTCTTTGTAGTTAGTTAAGGATCTTGAGGTTAAATCATCCTGGATTTAAGAAAGACCCTAAATCCAATGACTGATGTCCTTATACAAGGGGAGAGGACCCAGAGACACAGAAGAATGTCATGTGAGGACAGCAGCAGGGCTTGAATGGTGCTCTCACCAGACAAGGCAAAGCTGCAAGACGCAAGGAGGGATTCTCACTCAGAAACTTCAGAGGGAGCAGTCTTGCTGACAACTTGAATTCAGATTCTAGCACCCAGGATTCTGAAGTTTCTTCACTACTACATAGTTAATTTTCTTTCTTACTTTCCCCCAAATTGTTAACACTCCCATCGAACATAATGGAATGAATAATTTTGTTCTCCTTGATTTGAAGTACCACTCATCTTTAAGATACTTGGATTAGCTTCTGGAATTTCTAGTAAAAACACTACTTTAAACTTACTGAATCATTCAGTTTCTTTTAATATGATTGAGTATCTTCTTAATTGTGCTAATCCTTCCTTAAAACTTTAAAAATCTCTTTACAGACCTAACTATCTATTTACAGACCTTTCTTCTTCCAAATGAACTTAGAATTCTTTGTAAAAAAAAATACCATTGGTTTTTCACTGCAGATGTGTTCAATACATGGAAAAAATATGGAAATGAAGTTTTTTCATGACATCATTCCTGCTCAAGAAGGTTCTGTTTGCCATTAATCAAGCCTCATTTACACTTTTCAATAAAGTTATATTTACATATTTCATAGGAGTCATGTACATTTACTATTATCTTTTCTTTTTATGAAGTCAATTGATAAGCCATTAGTGTTCAATCCTTCAGTAAGAAGTTGTATGTTAAGTTGTGACATATATATTTTTATTAAGTAAATTAATCCTATTTATATAAGAGGTTTGATTAGAAATGTTGGTAGATTTTATTAAAGGTCTTCCTGGCATCTATTAAATTAATCATTAAAAATTACACTATTGACCAGTGCTTTGGAAAAATGTAGAAAAGTAAGGATTTTCCATTACTTAACTCAGGCTGCAAAGAGAAAGTTATTGAGCAAAATTCCACATCCAATGGTTGAGTGTCCGTTAGACCCTGTTTTATTCCAATATTTAAACACATACAAAGAGAGCTTCTCTAAGAATTGCTTTATCGTCAGCCACAGTGAAGTGTATCTTATACCATCAAATGTGTTTAAGGGAAGATGTGAGAGAGAGGGTTATCACAGAGAAGCAACTTTCAAAAACAATCCCTATGTGATACTGATAAAACAGGGGTCAATTATTTGTTCAGTGATATATTAAGAACCAAATACCACTTCCTACCATGATTGAATAACAGAGACTGAAATTGACCACCACCTTAAACAATTTGAAAACTGGACTCATTAAAAAACAAAGTGTTACATTTTAGAGAGGCAGGTAGAATTTTAAGTCTAGGACCCATTTAGCTATTTTTGTTATGTGAGATACAAGAGACTCTCCTTATTTTCCACATAGATATCTGCATGTCCTATTACTGTCTATTGAAAATACCACCTTTCTCATCATATTAACATGTCATCTTTGGAATATTTGCAAAAGCCCATGGATCATATATATGTAAATGGCCCTATCTACTCATTTCCATTCATTTGACTATTCTTACATTAAAAACTGTGGGTAAAAATTGCAACATTTCCAGAATCTCTCTCCTGGCCTTAGTGTATGTCCTTATCAGTAGGTGTTCTCAAGGGGTGGACAGAGTAGTCCATCTTCATATTAGTAGGTGTTTACAAGGGGGAACAAGGGCATATCTGGACCAGAGAGGTTGGGTGGGTCCCTTTTCCTGCAGCCGGGTCCTGAGAGACATGGGTGAGCAGAAGTGGAGGACTGCTTGCAAGCAATAAATGGATGTCTCCCACTTTATTTCTCCCTTTGACTGATTTCGGTTTCAAAGGTATTTTGCCCAGGGAATTTCCCCCCCGGAGTTACAAAACCAAAATGTATTTTTCACTGTATTGTCTTAAAATCACATATTGTCATTCTTTCAACTTTGTTCTTTTTCAAAATTAATTTGACTACTCTAGGTTCTTTGCATGTCCTATAAATGAATTCTCAACCTATCAAGATTGCCAAACTATTTTCTGCCCATTTTACTCCAAGAGAATTTAGGAATTTTTGCTAGGCAGGAAGACTAGGCTGTGGGTAAGGCTCGCCTAATTTATTTCCCTTTTCTCAGAAATCACACTCCTCTGCTGTTTGCCCAGTATCTAAAAATATTTTTTTTCTGGTGTTTCTTCTGGTTTTCTAACTGTAGACATGCAAATCTGAGAATATTTTTATGAATTTATGTATCAAGATATATACTTTTTTTGTTTTGTTTGTTTGTTTTGATTTCTTGGCTAACATTTTAGTCCTTGAGTCTTAAGTAAAGATTTTATGCTTATTACCTCACGGACCGGATGAATGATCAGAGTCCAGGCAGGAGGAAAAAGGGCCTGGATCTTGACTTGTTTAATTTTCAAAAGTCAAGACCTGGTAAAAGCAAAATTAATGATGTAATGCATAATCAGTAAGATGGAGGTTTCTCCAAACCATATATCATGCCCTGACTAAAACATTTTTTCAGGTTCCAGAAAAAATAATTTCCAAGAGGAAATATAAAGATTGTGGATATAGTTAGGGCCCTGAGAAGAGGTTCCATGTCCTGCATTAGCAGGAATGTGATAGAGAACCCTCAGTTAATTTTGTGACTCCAAGAACAGAGTTGAATATACTCAATGTGGGGGAAAAAAACCTCAGGAAGATAGTAAAACTGCTGAGATGATGCAGGAGCCAGGAAAGGTCTGCACTGTTTTATAAACTATGTGTCACAACCTCATTGACTTCATTATTTGTGTCATACTGAAGTAGGAGAATGTTCCTAGTATGCTTGAGGGTAACATCAAAACAAAACATAAAACCAAGATTACTGCAAAAACCTTGAGAAAGCAAAAAGGCATTGACCATTTCCATATGGGATAGAGGAGCAATTGTGGATAAATGAAGACAATAAAGATCAGATCCATTAACTCTGTTGAGCAAGGGCTGTGTCTGTTTCTAATATAAACACATGAAAAATCACTTATAATCTCTTGACTTTCACCAGTTGTACTTTTGAATAATTACACATTCTAAATTACAACCCAGGACAGGTCATCAGGAGACAATGCTCACGTGCCATAACAGAATATATCTGAGTATTTAATATGGACTCTCAAAATTTCCCATGGATTGTGAGGAAGCACAGGTGCAAGGTGTGGAAAAACAGGATTAGAAATCCAACATAAATATGTGATAGTTGGCAGAAAGAGGGAAAACTAGAAAATCCATCCTTTCCGGATAAGATTGGTCTTGAAATCCGAATTTCCTAAATTATCACAAAATTTCCAGGCAAGGGAAATACACCTTTTGTGCTTCGAACTTCAGCCACCAAATCATAACCCCAGTACTGTTCCCAGCAGACTGTCACGGCATTTATCTAGCCTTACAGTTGGAACCTGAAGCCGAGCAGACCACTTTAAACAGATAAAAGTTCATGCTCTGACCACAAGGAAATTCTCATTCTCAGAGCCTACTTAGAGAAATTCTTAGGCACAGACCCATACCTAAGAAAATGTATCCGAAGATATTTATTGCAACATTTTTCCAATAGCAAAACAAAACAATTCAAAGCTATTCTGCTTTAGGATAATAAATTAATAATTGTTTTAGTTATACAATGGAATATCCTACAACAGTCACAAATAAAGCTACATGCATCAGTATGGCTATCTCCGAAAACATAATATTGAATGAGAGCATCAAGTTATAGTGTGATGAAATTTACTCAAGTTTTGGAAACTACATTTCCCTAAAGTTAAAAACAAAACTATACATATATAAATCTTTTATATAAATATCATGAATGAAAGAGAAAAAAATGGAGACAGGTCCAAAAGCCAAAACGGAAGGAGAAAGACATAGGACATATCTCAGTATATATATACATATCATCTCTCTCTGCTTCAAAATTGTATAACAGTATGTGATTGTAACTATCAGTCCATACAAACCGGTTTACAAATATAATTTTCTCTATTCTATTATAATAAACTCAAAATTAATTTCTGAGGTACCATTATACTAGGTAAAAGAATTTTAACCTCTAAATTTAAATGAGTCTTGTTTTGAACTATGGCTATATCTATCTAACGAAATACTTATATTTCTTTCTTCCTACATCTCCTAGGTTAAATGGATTTTTCTATTTCCTTAGTTTCTATAAAAATTTGTATACCTCTGTCTTCAGAATCCAGCAAAATTCTCAAATTTAAAAGGTGGTTAAACTTCTGTGAGAAAATGTTGCAGGAATTAATAAATATGCTCATATGTAACTGTCTTAACAAACACTAAGTACATGCCTTCACATAAAAGTAATTGGTAGAGAATACACTCATGGGGGAAGAAAACAGTAAACTCTTTAGCAAAGGATAAATTTGGTTGTAATGTAATAAAAAGAATTCATAATGGCAATGAAATAAAAGACAAATATATTTGATATTTTTGTGATTTAAAATATGGATTTTTGCTCTTCCTACCACACATCTCATCAGACAAATCTAGGTTTATTCCATTAATACAGATATATAAATAATAGTGTCTGTGACAAGAGTAATAGCTTCATATGTTAAAAGCTAGTTATCTTATTCTCTTTTAAAATAACAAACTAATTAAATAATACTTTATATCATAATTGTGATATTCCCATGGTCAAGAGGAAAGTGGACACTTTCTAAACAATGGGTTTCCATGCTTTATTGAAGGATAAGTGAAGTTATATATCCATATATTCATGTATTTATATTTGGGTGAGGTCCCTGAATCTTAACAAGGGACTTCTCACAATAACTTTAAAATTTATAAATATGAGTATTCTAGGTTGAAGTTCTCCATTCCTCCTGACTTAAATGCTATTCCAAATAAATTTCCACCTGTCTTTCTAAACAAATGTATTATTAGCAGATTTCATTCTCTTTGTCTCTGTTAATATAATATTAAAATTCATAAGAATAACCTTATTAATAAATTTAAAATTGTATAAGTGTATGACATGTTATTTCCCGGGTTACATAGAACTGTACTCTTATACTTAACTCACTGTAACATATTAATTCAACATTACTATTTATGAAATTTGTTTTCATAAATAAATTAAATATAAACTTATAAACTATACATGTTAATCAATAATGATCCTATTCTTTCCTCAAGTTCATTTTACTGATAATATATAAATTGTTTTTTTATTTTTCTGTTTTATTTTTTATTTTCCATTTTATCTTTATTTTTCTATTAATTCAAGTGTTAGCATTTTCAGAATCAGTTTGCTTCTCCTTATTTATTATGCTATTCCCAACTATTATTGAATCATCAATCTTTGTCTTATATTTTATTTCTAATACATGTCTACATGACTTGGCACATTTGACATAGTATTCAGCAGTTTTAACCTATGATTCCAATACTAATATGTATTATATGTAAATTCCAATACTAATATGTATTATATATAAATTTTATGTATGTATTTATTTCTAGGCTACATGAAAGGTATATTTACATAGAATAGTTTTTGTAGTTGACAATGTGCAGACATGATATACATATATATTATGCATATGGAGCATATTACATACAAATATGACAAGAGCAGAGCATTTCATCTTAACTCCTATAGTAAGTGATGATCCAGTCAGAGGAAGGCAAGCTGAATATTCAAAGGATAAATGTAAGAAACAGCAGCTTCATATGGGTACCGTGGTGTGAGCGGGTCGAGATTTTCTACTAAAGCAAAGAGTAAGTTGCATCTGGCCCCTCCTACAACCATGAAAGAGGAATGAAAGCTAGTGGCCTCTTGGGGTTCTGAAGGCAACATAATCCTCATCTGGGCGTGTTGCTCTGTCCACTTACCAAATGACCCACAAAACGCCTACCTTTGAGTAGGTCTGGAACAAGAGAAGGCTCTGCAGCAGGCCCCGACCACTGTGCAAGCTGCTCTGCCACTCGGCCAGATGCCGCCCAGATCCCACCGTGCGTGGCCTGTCAGGGAGAAGAGAGACGCTGTATGAGCCTTTGGCAGGCCCTATGGGTTAATCCCAACAAAGGCCCTTAGGATTCGGGAGCAAGGACTTGCCAACCTCTGCAGATGACTGCTCCCTTTTGCAGAAACAGCTCCTGGCCTGCTACCTGGCCTTAGCAGAGACTGAACGCTTACCCATGGCTACTGAGAGACCACGAAACTTGAGCTGCCATCATGAGCTGGGTATTGTCTGACCCACCAAGCCATAATCTGACATACCCAGCAGCATTCATTCAGCAAGTAGAAATGGTATGTAGGTGCTCAGGCCTGAGGAGGCCCTGAGAGCAAAGGGGAGTCACGTGAAGAAGTAGCCCAGATGCCCATGGTCTCCACTCCTAGTACACGGCCTTCTCTTTCCCAGTTTGCATTTATGGTACCTGCTGGCAGAGGGCTTACATCAGTTCACTTCCATCATGGCGAGGACAATGTTTTGTTTTCACAGGAGTTGACATTTACTCTGGGTCTGAATTTGCTTCCCCTGCTTGCAGTGCTTCTGCCAAAAACATCATCTGGGTACTTGCATAATAGCTTATCAAGGTATTCCACACAGCTTACTTCTGACCAAGAAACTCACTTCACAGCAGATGAAGTGAGGCAATGGGCCCCACCTCATGGGACTCACTGGTCTGCTGTGCTCCTCACTGTTACGAAGCAGTTACTTTGACTGAATGGTGAAATTGCCTTTTTGGAAAAGGCCAGTTAGGTGGCAATATTGTACAAGCTAGGTGGCAACGATTTGCAGGGGTGGGGCAAGATTTTCCAGGAGGCTGTAAATGCTCTGAATGGACACCCAATATACTGTGCTCTTTCTCCCTTAGCCAGGACTTACAGGACCAAGAAAACGGTTCTATTCAAGGGATGGAAATGAGAATCTCACCGCTGACAATTACCCAGTGAGCCATTAGCAAATTTTGGCTTCCTGTTCCCATGACCTTATGCTTCTCATGCCTAGAGCTCTTAGTTCCGGAGGGACGAATGCTTCCACCAGGAGACACACAATGATTGCATTGAATGGGGAGTTAGGACTGCCGCCCAGAAACCCTGGGCTCCTCATACCCTGAATCCACAGGCCGAGAAGAGGCTGAGGTGAGGGATCCTGAGCACCGCGGGGAGCCGGACTAGTGTGCCACGCAGCTGAGGAACAGCACGTCTGAAATACAAGTGTTCCTTTCGAGGACCTCTTCATATTATCGTGCTCTGTGATTAAAGTCAATGGAAAACTACAACCCAGTCCAGGCAGGACTAGTAATGGCCCAAAACGTTCAGGAATGAAAGTATGTCAACTCCAGGTTAAGAACCACAACCCATTGAGGTGCTTGAGAAGTTAAAGGGAATACAGAAAGCATGGTGGGAGGAAGTGGTTTTAAATACCAGCTATGACCATGTGACCAATTACAGAAACAAAGGCTGTGATTGTAATGAGTATTTCCTCATTTCTTTATGAATATATGTGTGTATTTCTGTATCTATTTATAGATCCACATCAATGTCAACAACTATAGTAGTTATGGCTGTATTTATGGCACCATTATGGCCCAGTGGAACTTTACTTTCCATTATGATTTAAATTCCCCAAGGCAGTCTTTGGACTACTTTTATTGCAACTCAAAACAAAATGCCATTGTGAGATCTGAACTCACAAGTTATCTTCAACCAGTTTCAATGGATAGTGAATAAAAACTTCCACTAATTAACAGCTTTCTTCTAAGGAGTAGCAGTTTATGAATCTCTAATGAGTTCCTATCAACATTGTTATTGGAATAAATGTGCAAATGCAGTTTCACCATTAAGTATTTCCATCAGACTACAGAAAACAGGTTAAATAATGAACCTTGCTATATTTACCTATTTATCTTACTAATATATTTCTAGTTACCTGATTCAAAATGATCTTTACTGACCACCATAACATGCCCTCTACCAACCTTCTTCTACAAAATAATCGAAAGGAAAAAAAAAGCTCATACCATACACAATTAAAAATTATTAACTGTAAATTAAAATTTATTAACTGTAAATTTCTAGTCAATATGGAATTGTGAGTTAATATTTTGAGATCAGCCCTGAATAGATAACAATGATAGATTAAATATTGAAATGAAATGATTTAAATATAACTGCACTCAACAACAGAACAGCCATGTCCAATTACACAAACTGGAACATAAACACACAGGTTCCCAGAACTGAAGCTGATTGCCTGCAACTTCTGCTTAGCAATCACACAGCAAGGTAACGGGATGAAAAATAAGAAAAAGAAAATGGTTCATTCAAGACAGGAAGCGGAAGTCAGCTTCAGTGCTTCAAAACTAGGGCTTTGCATTTATCTTGAAAGAAGCTGGAAAACAGCAGTCTACCTCTGCCTGGGTTTGTGGATTATAAAAAAGGGGTTAGAAAGGGAGGGTGGAGGAAGCACACAAACATGCGCCAAGCAGGAGCAAGCCACCTACAGATCTGCAATATCCCCCAAATCACTATGTTATGGGATCTCTGAACTACAAATTAACACTTTGGTTCTGATATTGGGAGAAGGCAGCATAAAACTGCCACCTCCATGGACGAGGATACACAGCATCCCATCATGTATGGCACATCAATCATACTATAACAGACTGCAATGTATCAACTTTTTCCAAATTGATGTATGAATTCAAAGCAGTTTCAATAAAAATGTCAACACAGTTTGTTTTCATATAAAATGATAAGCTGCTCCTAAAGTTACATGGGAGGGTAAGGGAGTAGGGATAGCCAAGACTATATTGTAAGAAGAAACATCAGAAAAATTAGGCTTTCCTTACCAGTTGCTAAGACTTATTGAAGTTATAGTAATATAAAATCGTATGGAGTCAGCAGATAGATCAGGAAATAGAGTGGGAAGCAAATAGATCAACACTGTAACATAGAGAACAAATAAGCTGACCCAAACAGTCAAGGAAAACTTGAAGTATGACAGAAGGGACATTACAAGTTAGTGGGAACAAATTCAATTATTCAGTAAATGGTGCTGAGGTAACAGGCTCTCCATATGAAAATGTAAATTATACTGCCAACTAATACCACACAAAGAACAGCTAGACAAATTATAGGACTATTTGTAAAAGGAAAACTTTGAAACTTTTAGACCTATATATAGGAACATACTTTCTTATTTTTGAATGGAAGGATTTCTCAATGACCCCAAAAGCACACACCATTAAGAAAAAAAGCTTGGTCAGAGTAAATGTTAAATCTTCCTATCTGTATGACAAAATAGGCTGTAAAATAAGGTTGGAAAAAAGCCAAATTTGAAGAAATATATTTTCAATGCACACAACTGACAAAAGACAGAATATTTAGAATCTGCAAAATGTCTTTCATTCAGTATATTAAAAAATAGATGCAAAAGCCTAAAGAAAGAATTGTACAAAGGATATAAACAGATAATTAATAGAGGAGGAAACCAAACTAGCCATATGAATGTGAGGGTTAGCCCCGATGAACAATAAAGAAAACATAAATTAAAACAAATAAATTCATATTTATCACGTTGGCATAATTTTAAAGCTTGACATTATCCTTGTATCAAGGGTAATAACTTCTTTCAAAGATTAAAAAGGTAGAGCTCTTACAGTGCAATACGGTATAAAGACCAATGCACTTTTGAGAAAAGTATGGCATTCTTTTAAATTTCAAGGTGGACATAACCAATTACCCATTGATTCTAACTTCTAGATATGTCTCAGATACATTTTTTCACACATGCACAAAAATAATCAGAGAAACATTGATTATAATATTGACAGTTGGGAAACAATACAAAGCTCACCAGTTGAAGCAAGCCTAAATAAATTATAGTATATTCATTAAAAGGAATGAGGTGTGTAGCTACGCTTACCTACCTTTCTCTAAACACCAAGTATTTCAAAAATGTGTTTCTTGAATAAAAGCAAGTCCAAAACCTTTATGAATAGTATATAAACTTAGGCAAATTTGAAAAATACAAATAATGTTTCTAAGCATACATATGTTCAGGTGAATATGTAGATGCTTAAATTGCACAGAAATTTCAAGAAATAAGTTCACTTTAGAGAAGGAAGAATGAATACAAAAGGTTTCAAGATATGTTACAAATGGGGCTACTACTTTGTGTCATTAATGAATACAGAATTTAAAGCAAATACAGCATAATTCTAAAACTGGATGGTGAGTGTTCATTATGTCATTATGTTATTTCATGATTTTAAATACATAGCACCTAAAAAAAAGTTAGCCAGTATTTACTCAGAAATTTAATCTATGTAGAGTATTCCATTAAGGAGATGGAAGTTGATAATGGGGAAGGGAGTGAGAAAAAAAGAAACCTTGTCAGGCTTCAGTGAAAGTGAGAATGTAGCTCCTCCATCCCTTCCCTGAATCAGAAAAACAAGCTCTGGCAATCAGGTAAGTAGGTAAATTGCTAATTCTATCTGCTCTACTACACGCTTACTATTTTCAGCTCACCCTAGTATTTTCCTATATTCATGAAGAGGACAACGTTTTAAGAAAATAACTTGATATAAAACAACTAGGGGTGTAGAATAACTGCTGCTACAGGTGTCATATTTAACAGCTTCAGGCATTGGTATATCATCTTGGCTATTTGGTTGTATCTGCCTCCAATATTATTATATAATTAAATCAACTTTTTTCTTAAGTAACTTGTTAAGGAATTTCATTTTATTCCATTTTCTGTAAAGGGAACCCATGTCCTTGGCCTAAATAAAAGCACTGTAACAAATTAATGCAATAAACAATCAAATCATGTAATTAAAATGGAAAAAGCAAATTATGTAACTAAAACTAAAAAAATTAAAGTGATACCAACTGCAAAAAGAATGATGACCCAATTTACAGAAATATATATCTGAACATAATTTTTGGAAAAAAGATGAGGCTGTGATCAGTCAATAAAATTGATATTCTGCTTGATGTCATTTAGTTCAAAATAAGAAATTCTGACCTAAGAATTCAGTTCTGTTCTGTAGTTGTGATGCTACTTCCCCTTGAAATTTCCAACTCATGATATACAATCAAAGAAGCCAAAAGCTTCTTAACTTTGTTTTCTGATGGGATATGTTAGTGCATATAATTTCTTGATAAAATAATAAAAATTTTGTTCAACCAACTCACATCAAAAAGTCCTCTGAACAAGCTCTACATTCTATTTTTCTTCTGATTAATTCAAATTATCTGGTAATGCTCATAAAGTAACGGCAAAGTTTCTCATCCACACATCAGCACTAATTAATTTGGGTAAATACAAATAAGCCATTAAAAATATCCTCACAACATTCAAATATTATTAGTGAGTTCCTTAGATGATAAGAGGAAACCAATTCTGTACATATATCTAGGCATGTCTCTCCGGTTTTTTGCAAACATCAAGTTAAATTTTCTGATATAGCTGTTCCTCTAAAGATAAGTGAAATAATTACATCTGCAAACGTGCAAAGCTAAACAAACCATGTACACATTGCCTCTGAAATGAAGTGTTACTCTGAAGACCTTTGATTCTTTTTCAGTATGGGCAGAGTACTTTCATGTATGAAAGGCCAGTGAGCAAACATCACTAGGCCAGTGATCCAAACATCAACATGGGAGAGAGAGATAGATGGGCAGAGATGGAAACAGAGAGATATAGAGACAGGCAGAATAAAGATCTGGTGGCCCTTCCTTAACTTAAAAAAACATTTTTTCTTGCAGTATATCTGGTAGGCTCGGCCTCTGTACATGTGTACCTGAGTCTAGCTGGCCCCCAAAATAGCAGAATTGAAGTAACCTTCAACTTGGATTTGAGGAACAATGCTCATAATGGACCAATTCTGGCTTTAGCATCTTCTTTGCATTTTCCAAGATATACTTTCTAGACTGTATTTTGTCTTCATAACAGTAGGTTGTCAATTACTTTGAAAATTATCTTTTTCAGTTGTGGCCAGACTTTCCTGTTCAAAAATTGGAATTTCTCATGCAGCTATTATTTGATAAATATGAAATGATTCTCTGAGTTCATAGCACTTGTAGTATCAATATCTTCAGTGAAGAGAATCTTTCCATTCTAGGTGTAATCACTGAGAAATCAAGATTCCATTCATGTCTATTATTCTATAATGAATCATGTTTAATAGAGGAAACAAAGCAAATGTTCATGCTTTGCTACTGATTATCCTTTACTTTAAAAATAAGAACAAATAGTTTTCAAAATGTGTTCACAATTACATTTTGGAGCCAATGTTTTAAAAAACAACACTATAAATTGCATCTGTGATGCTTTTCCATCCTCATTCCAAGTCACCCTGCATATCTTTTTCTTCTGATGCTTGAATATTTCATTCTTTAAAAAAATATATAGGTTTTGCATGGTGAATTTGGTTTTTCATTTATTTTGTCTCAAATTAACATTGTGAATGGAAATATTCAATATCAAACTTTTGAATGGTTCTTCATAGATATGAGAGAATTAAATAAACTTATTCTCTTTGTCAATACCCAAAATTCAAATTTATAATTTTTTTTGGTAGTTGGTAGTTAGGCAACATCAAAACACTGCTTATTTGATTTATTAGATTGGTATTCATCTCTGTACAAAGACCATATGAATATTTATTACAATCACCATGGATATTTTAAATCAGCACTTTTACACTTTAAAAATAGCATTTTTAAGCCTGGCTTGATGATGCTTCAAAAACCATCACAATCATCACAACAGTAACAAAACAACATACAGTCCCAATTACTTTTACACTTTTACAGGTGGTTTTAGACACATCACTGTAAAGGAACGAAGGAATTTTTTTGAAAATCAGTTTTCAGAAATCCAGTATGTGATCCATATCATCTACGTAATCCATAATTCTAACGATCTAAAAGATACAGAAATGAATGGTTTGGAAGCTTCGCTGAAAGAATTAAACGCCATCTGTAAATTATGTGGTTTTCATAAATGGGAAAATTGCACTGACTGCTGTGTGAGCCTCATTTTAAGCAAAGAAATCAGCAAAACCTTGTATATTTGTAGGATATGTATAAGTTTCTATTGCACATTAAAAATACATGTAAATTATTAAAATGAAGTATATTCATCTTTTGCCACCTAAATGATTATATTTATCATAAATGCGTTCATGTACCACATTTTGAAAAATGCTGAGTGTATTTCAAGCAGTGTATCGTCCCAAAATAAGGACTGGGTCAATGATGATTAGTCACATTACATTTACTTTTCTAAGCTTTGAATCAACTGAGAAATACAACATATATTTTCTTTTGATTTCTATTTCTGCCTGTCTACCTATATAACTACCAATCTATCTACATGCACATGTTATCAGAGGGTAGTGCTTTCCAATGCTCTCATGTTTCTGATAAAGGAACTTCCACAAAAGCCATGGTTATTATGCTTTGCTACGCAGTGAAATCACCTGGGGAGTTTAAAAATCTATCTCCTCCAGAGATTCTGACTTCACCAGTTGGTGATTTAAAAAGCTACCCAGGAGTCTCTATTATGCCTCCAGGATTGAGTATCACTGCACTCGAGCAACCTTTCAAGCTTCTCAAGGTACCCTTTCACCCTCCTTCCATGAAAGATGACTGTTCTTATCACATGATATCAAAAGATTTGAAATGATAAATGATAAAATCCCATATAATGATACAGCACTAGAATATGTTCAAGAGAACCACTACCCTAAATATAACCATTTTTGAACAGAAATGTAGACCATGGACTAGACACCCAAACAATATTGACATGGACCACCTGCCAGGTAGAGACACAGAGAGAGAAAGAGAAAATGAAAAGGAGAGAGAGAGACTGAAAGAGAGAGGTAGTGAATAAGAGACGGAGAGGGTAAAGAAAGAGCTCTGTACCAGGAAATATATTTACAGTGCAATAAATATATAGTCTGTAATACAGGAACCTGTGGATCTTTCCCGGGGACTTTGGCACTGAAGTAGTAATTCAAGCTTTAAGAGAGCCATGAAATCTTAAATAACTTCAATTTCGTGCCGGTATTTTATGAGATCATCAAAACACTTCAAGTAAATTACAACTTCAAAATCAATTTCTCTCTTCAGCAGATCATCTATTATCCTATATGATTGAAGCCTGCACCTCTTAACTGGTGTATTATCCAAAGCAAAGTCAAACCCAAAGTTGTTATTTAATGCCAGCACTTCAGCACTTTGAAGATATAGAAAATAAAAATGCTAATCTATATACATCACATTATGCTGTAGTGCTGGCTTTTTATATTTATGTGGAGAAAGTGATTGGAAGTGAAAGAAAATAGTGAGTCTGAAGTAGGGGAAACAGTCTAGGTTCAGAATTTTGGGACTTCCTCTTCCATGTACTCACTGCATTATGTGGAAAAGTCAGCTAAGCTTTCTGAACCCGTCACTTCTCAGGTATGAAATGGAAATAAGATATAATATCTATGGAAGTACTTAAGTATGGATAGATATAGACAGGTAAGTGTTATGTTACTATGCTAATTCATGACATCTACAGAGAATGGACTAGTTTCAATATCCAGGGCAGGAGCAATAATAGAGATAACAGCAAGTTTTATTAGCATATGACATACATATGAAAGTATTTGGTTAAATATAAAGCAGGATGTATAAATTATAAAGATGAATGTTTGTTACAGAAAGTTTATAAGAATCCAGAGAAGTGGACAACCACAGTAAAGCAAGCCTTTTCTGTGATTAGGCTTTGATAGTCATGGACCACCTAGACAAGAAGGCCTATACAGTCTAGAATGACTGTGGCATGGCACCTGGCAACATTAGCAGATGTGGGGCACTTCAATTTATGTTTTCCTGAATGACACCAGTGCCCTGCAGACAAAAGGTTATTACTGAAAGTTTTAGGATAACCTTAACTGTCTATAAGATGGATTGGGATAAGAGAGACTATCGAGAATGGCCTCTATAGCATTTTTTTCAGGCCCAGTGGAGTAAAGAAAAGCAATACTGTTCTAGCCATAAGAAAAACAGCAAGTAGTTGTTATAAAAGGTGTTTTAAACAGCATTTTGTTGCCACACTGAGATAAGAGATGTGCGATTAGAGCTATTGTCTGGAAAGCAGATCCAGGAACTTCAGTAAGATATTGAGACTCTACATATTTATTTATTTTTAGTTAGGTTCAATATTGATAGCAAAGAATGCAAGTTAAAGAAATAAGAATCAAATATTAATGTTTATTAATATGAATATATTATGAAATCATTTTAAAATAGGATTTAACCATCCAGTCACTTTATTTCCTTGTCCTGCCCATAATATGACATGCAAAAACAATAATGATGAAGACCATTACACCATAGGGTAGTTATATTTAAAGTTCCAATCTCCCCTATAAAAACATAACTTTTGAAAGAATTTTTATTTGCTGACTCCAGTTTTCTCTAGTTTATCATACAACTTTCTTTAATATTATTTAGCAATGCATCTCTTATCTGTTAACAAAACCTTTCATTTACCAAAATGTTTCTTACAAATTACTTATGCTATGATATGCTTCAATTACTCCACATTTAACTGGAACTTATTTTTCCTACAGAATTTCTCAAGTGAAAATTTCCTTTTCCTCCTTGTCTGAAAGTTCTGCCTCTTCCTTCATTTCATATGCCCAATGAAAAACCGGAGTTCTCATGTTTCTGTTATCAGCATTGACTGGGAAATGCTGAGGAGGGAATTATACATTACGTTGAGGACAGAAGCAACAGAAGTTCAAATAAAATGTTGAATTGGGTTAACTCAGAGGATAATGACTGGCTTTTTTTTTGAACACTTGCAAGAATATGATCATAAAACTGGAATGAGTCAAGAACAGTTTGTTCCAGAGGATCAGAGGGTGCTACTGGGGAGAGCAAAGGCCACTCATCATCATGATATTACAAATGGAAAAAACAAATTGAGTAATAAATTCAAAAGTCTTAGACTAGCTTTCCCTTGGGGATAACCTAGAGATGAAATTAAGAAGGGGTTTTAATAGTAGATAAGAATGAAATCATGAGAGGAAAAGTGTTAATAACCCTGCACTGTCTATTGAAAAAGTCCTGCCTAAGGCACCACCTTACTTCATCCCTCAGTGTAGATAACAAACAGATCCTGTAGCTGCTCCCTATGGTTATCCTTCTCCCCTCTGCATAGTTTCTTATGAGCAACCTGAACTGAGAATGAGCAGATATGTGATGTCTTCCTTATCCATATGGCATGTGTATGTTAAGATTTGGGGCATTACTTACAGAAGCCTATAGTTTAGATTGTTTTCCCGACCTGACCCAATTTTATTACAACTGTTTAGAAGAACTAAAAGAAAAGAGCCAGAACTTTCCTCTTAGCCTTCTTATTTTTTTTTCCCAAACCTCTCTTCTTTCAGGCTTCACTTCTCCAAGGTCTTGTCTGACACTTAATATAAATAGTTACAAAGTAACTGTGTATAGCCCTGAGCTCTCTCTTCAGGTCCCCCTTGGATTTTAACTGCCTTCTTTTCATTAAACTGTACGTCCCACTGACTCACCAAGCTCATTAAGTAACAATCAAAAAAGTACCACACTTTCCACAGAACCAGTTCCCCCAATCCTTGCTTCCCTGTTTTTATTTATAATTCCCACTGGACTTCTAGCTGTTGAGTGCAGTCTCAGTCAACTCAGCCTCCTTATTTTCTGCGTTGTACCCAGAGACACTGTATGAAGCTTTTTTGTCAGTAATCCTCCTGGAGCTTTTCTTTCCATCACTATAGCTACTTTTCTTGTAAAGGATATTTCCCTTTGCCATGACTACTTTAATAGCCTTGGAACTGGCCTTCCTGCCTCTCTTCTTTTTCCACTGAAATCCATGACTAATCTTAAAGAACAGGTCTAATTATATAACTTCCAAGCTCAATTAACTGCTGTGATTCATTTTTGTAGGCCAAATTAATTATAAATTTATTAACCTGGCACTTAAGCCCCCCCATAAATCCCCAATCTACTTTTCCATCATTGCCACCCTGTCACTGTTCTCCAAATGAACCATATGCTCAAATCAAGATTAACTTCTGTTTCCCCAAAATGCTTGTGCTGTCATTTCCAGTTTTTTGCTCATACTTATTTTAGTGGTCTTGTGCCTTCCCTACTAGTAGATGTAATAATTACAATTATTATTGTAATAATATTAATAAGAATCAACTTTAATTGGACATGTATAATACCAGGGACTATTACGTGTTTTACAAATGTTTTCTCATTTAAGCTTTGCAGCATCACTATGTTAACATGTAATTATATCCACCATGTTTTTGGTATGACGGATGCCTAGAAAGACAATCTTACTTGCTTAAGTAATTACACCAGCGATGGAATTAGTAACCCAATTTAGGAATGCAAAGTTGAGTTAAGGAAAACTTTACTTTGCTCTGTCAACATTAATACAATGAGAGGCTGGAATTCAACTTGCCCTTCAAGTGTCATCTTTTCAGGGTAGATTTCTTGTTTTTGTTTTTGTTTTTTCCAGGCTTTGAATAGTCCTTTTGGAGTCACCAAACCCCCAGTTCAATAACTTTTTTATTGGTCTTCTTAAACTTTGTTTTATAAAAATGTGCTCATTTGTCTAATAGTAGTAATAGCAACTTGAACAAAATATTTCTCTTTCTGTCTTCTTCTAAGGCACATAACCAAGAGTATATGTATATATGTATATATGTATATATATAATGGGTGCTCAATAAATAGTTAAATTGAGTTATTTCAAATGATTCTCTGGGACAAAACTGTACTAAGTACAAACAATTTTGTGAATAGTTTTGTAAGACATATTTACTGCTGATTTATGATTTAAATATTTTTGTTGTTTATCAGGACAGGCCCATGGATAGCTAAAGGGCATGATTTCATATGTCCCTGAGAACTGTGGGAGAGACTCATGCAGAATATAAATTTGTACCAATTCTTTTCCCTTTGAACACCTGATATTTCAGGAAGAAAATAATGAACTTGCCATGCAGAACCATAGGAAAACACTCAACAAAACCAGAAGCAATAATTATGAACCTAAAGGGTGATTCAAAGCAGCAGGAAGCTAGATTGAACTGCAGTTACTTAATGCTCAGTAATCTTGCTCAAAAACACTGACCTAGAAATTGCTAAGGAATAAGATTTTAAAACTTTTTTACAGAATATGCTATAATGTCTAATAACTACTTCTGAAAGAATTTGACAGGAAGACGAAAGTAGAGATAACAAAGAGGTGCTGATGAAAGAGATACATATTGCTAGACCTGACTTGTCAATTGGAGGCCAAAGGTAAGAAACAAAAGCCACTTCTAGTGTGCACTGTTCATATTCCAGGACATTTGCAACTTATAAGAATGAGACCTAGGGAAGCAGCTAAGGATCTGGGCTTTGGAAACATATATTTAGCACAAGAGTTTTCCTAGGAAATCATGAAATGTCCTGCAGAAAACTCTGGACAATGTCTCACAGGTTTTATTTCCACAGGAGTCCTTCAGAAGATGGATAATCTACATGGTCATAAGTAACCCTTATGATCTAATGACTTTCTTCAAAGAAATATATGTAATTCCTCTTCATTTTTCTTATTTAACATAAAACTAAGTTAATAAAGTAGTAACTTAGAAAATCTATACTATATAAACAGTGATTGTTTTCATAATAACAAAATGATTTAACAGTTCAGATAACAATATCTGGTAAACAACTGATACACCTGCAACCATTCTGTACCCATACAACCATTCTGTTTTCACTTACAGTACAGTATTCAATAAATTACATGAGATATTGAACACTATTACAAAATAGGCTTTGTGTTAAGTGATTTTACCTAACTGTAGCCTAATGTAGGTGTTTTGAGCATGGTTAAGGTAGGCTAGGCTAAGCTATGATGTTCAGTAGATTTGGTGTATTAAATGCATTTTTGACATAATAGTATTTTCAATATACTATGGTGCAGCGCCAGGCCAGAGGGAAGGTTTTCAGTACTGGGCAAGTTCACTCTGGATTTGATGAGACCAAATAACAACAATGGAACGTTGAGGAAAAAATGGGGCTTATACCAAGCTTTACGTTCACAGCACTAGGTTGAGTGCTAGCATCCCATCTACGTCAGTCTCAGCCTTTACCCCAGGTGCTGCCTCTGCTCCAGGCTCTGTCTCTGCTCTAGGCTCTGCCCTTGCCTCCAGTCTCTGCTCTCCTCCTCTCCTGTTCTCCTGCTCATACTGGGTGAAGTTCTCTTTATAGCAGCACATGCAATAATAGCTTATCGCCAGCAATATGAGAGCATGTGCCTGTCCAGCTGGCTGAGTATTACATCATCGCAAGTACACAGTGGGCAGTTAGATTAGGATCAGGTGAGGAATTTGGCCATGGAACTTCCATTTTCCCTACATACGGGTTCATCAAGACATAACTCCATCTTAAGTTGAGGAAGATCTGTACGTGAATAAGCCCTGTTTTGCTTATCCCTAAACTTGTGGCTGGACATCTAAGATGTTTTGAGGTATGGGGGGATTAAAAATAACACTGCTATGAACAGATACTTACAAATATTTTTATAGATATGTACTTTCATTTTTATTGGATATGGAATGGCTAGATCATATTGTAGGTATATGTCTAACCTTTTAAGAAAATGCTGAACTATTTTCCAATGTGGCTTAATGTATGGAAAACAGACTGTTTTGATATCTGTGTCTGTTCATTCTACTGTCAGTCAGTTGTGTGTGGTTTTCAGTTACCTTATTTTTCTCTTCATTATGGGTTATTTTTTTCCTGTTTCATCACATGCTTGATATTTTTTTATCAGATATCAGATGTTATGTGCCCGTCTCAGCTTATTGATAACCAGTGTTGTACCAGCCCTTGTGGTGCTTATGATGATTACAAGATGCCCTCAGCAATAAGTATCAGGAAACTCTGGTGGTGGGGGAACAGGTTTACTACTTATAAGTCCTGGAAATGGCACATAAGGGGCCACACAGCAAGGTCATGGGTAGAAAAAGAGACTACCTGGGCCTGGGGTTCTGCTTTTATTGGGTTTAAGCATGGGGCTTAGGGTTTGCTGAGCTCACTCTTTATTGGTAACTTTAAAACATAACAGCAGGAATTTAAAGTACAGGAAGAGAAAAGAAACAAATGGCCCAAAGGCCTCTTAACTCAAAATCAACAAAGATCTCTAAACCAAAGGAGCCTCGGTAGAGTGGGCGGGGTTGGCCTGCCACTTTACCTCTTATCTCGTGGGGCTAGCACTGTGTTTATTCCATAGACCCTTCTTTGAAATGGATGCCTCAGCCACTAAAGCTGAAGTCAGGCACTTGCCTGACAAAAAGGAAAGCCAACTGTCAGGGCATACACTACAACAGACACCACAAATTTTACTTCCATTGGAGCTGGATATTTTTGTAATTTATAAATAATCTTGAACCTTGTTCTGGGAAACAAATGAAGCTACTTGGAAATAGCTTAATCCTTTTTTAATCTAAGACAATTTTTAAAATTGTGTTTTATGTTCATTTCTCTTTGAAGACTCCTTCCTAGAAAATTTTCTAGTTTATGGAGGTTTCCTCATTTCTTAGATTTGAATTTACATATAGTTATCATATAAATTGTTTATGATTTTCACATATAAAATAGTGTCTTTTTATTACTCTATTTTGTAGATGTGGGTTGCAAATTTACCTAAACTAATTTTGTTCATGTACAAATTTCTCTTCCAGTTTCTGTAGCTTCGAACAGTAGGAAAAAGATGATGAATGGCTATTTTAAAACTAAATTCTTCCATAGAGACATAGAAGATGAACTTGTTTTAAATAAAGTTTCAGCTAGTGTTTTGGTTCAACAGCTGCTGACTTGCTTCAGTAGAGGCAGTTGTGGGAATGTCTAAAGCAGGACTCAGCTAATCTTACAATGAAAAGAAAATATCTAGAATATTCCAGTATTATTGCTAGCCCTCATACTGAACCTTAGATTCATTTTCAAAGAATACACACTATTCACTAGATTCTTAGGCATAGTTCACTCAGTAGTAGACTGTGTCTATATTTCCAGCTACTCCATATATCTGAATTGCCAGTTTCCACAAATAAAGAACATTTGAGCATTCAGTTTGCTAATTAAAAAAAAAAACCTGCAATGATGACTGGAGGTAAAGGAAGCTGAAATACTTATGATAGCTCCTTCTGAATTAAAAATTTTGATCAAATCCTAACTAACCATCTCATGAATATAGCCAATTAGGGCAAATAAAAAGTAGCTTATAGATTATACACACACATACATACATTACAGTCTCTATATTACAGCACATTACAGATCCCATTTCATGTGTATTTTTCCTACTTTTCTTCAATCGTCTTATTAGATATTTTTGTTGGACAGATTTTGTTATGTCTCAAAAACACTTTTACTAATTTTT
Source organism: Smutsia gigantea (assembly GCA_032199065.1). Classification (NCBI taxonomy): domain Eukaryota; kingdom Metazoa; phylum Chordata; class Mammalia; order Pholidota; family Manidae; genus Smutsia; species Smutsia gigantea. The sequence goes on from JAVSCE010002777.1 coordinate 580,211, forward strand.
TCAAAGAACCAATTTTTAGATTTATTTTTCATTCTTTTTTATTATACTTTGTTTCCAGATTCCTAAGTTTTTATTTTGTTCTATGAATTCATTTCTCCTATTTTATCTTTAACCTTACAGTGCTTAACTTCTTTATTTTTATATTTCTTACTTTAACATAAAAATATTTTAATCTTTGTATTTTTCTCCAAGTACTACTCTGCCCATCTCATAATATTTCAAACATATACTATGTAGTACCAGTCTTTCAAAAGTAATTTTCAGTTCAGAAATTACAAAGCTGATACTTCAATAATTTTGCTTTTTTATTAGTTATTATTAAAATGGTTACTCTCTCTTAAAACTTTCTTTCAAGCTGCAAAATTAGTTTTAACATTTGATCTTATTTTTCCTAATATTTCTCATTAACTGGCATGAATGACACCTAGAGATTTTTTTATTCTCCTAAGAGTCCCTATGCGTGACCTTTCCTTGGTACCAATGACAGTCCCCTTGCATTTTGTTAGAAGGTCCCTTTAGAGCTTAAGCTGCAGATCTGGTTGATGTAAATTTATGTCACCCGTTGAGCAATGAATTAGATTAATTGGGAAGGATGCCAGAGCTATTGGCAGTCCAAGAGGAATTCATCTCGGTATTTTTTCTCTTTGTGTTTGATGAAACTGCTGTGAACTGTAAATGGCTTTTTCCTTAGGCTACCCACTCTGCTCACTGCTGGCTGGATTAGCTCCTCTCTCCTTCCTGCTGCGTGCACCACAGGGGCAGCCCTCACATCCTTAAGTCTCCCTGCCTTCTCTCTCCCCTGTGACCTACAAGTTACTCTATCAAGGCAGCTGACACTGTAAGGAAAGGTGTGCAGCCTGCTGCTCCTGTGAACCATAGCTGGTGCTTATCTTTAATCTTCACACATGTGGGGGCTGAGGGCAGGCCACCCTAAGATGTGCCACAATGGCACATTAATTAGTTTGAATTAAAGTGACTGAAGGAACAGCAGAGCAGGAGAGATACACTGAGTATCTCCTGTCCCCTTGACCTTGAAATCAGGAAATAAATCTCCCATATATCAGGTACCCTTCCCACACCTGGAAGTAAAGAGACATCCTTACCTCCAGAGATTGGGAATTTCGAGGGGAGAAGGCTGCATAAGCAAATCTTGCTACTTTTTTATTAACCTACTACCCTAGCCCAAATGCTATTTAGAATTCTTTACTAATTAAAGCTCCTAAATGTAAATTTTCTTTGTCTTGTCAATTCTTTTCAGATTTATTGTCTAACATGTATAAAATCCACCTGTCTTGGTCATTTCTGTGGCTCTCATTTTTATTATTGGGCCTGGTGGACACATAATAAAACTTTGGGTTTTTTTATTTCTGTTGATCTGTCTCATGTCCATTTCATTCTTAGACCAGCTAGAAGAACCTTGAAGGGTAAAAGAAAAATTCTTCCTTCCCAACACTTACAAAGCTGGAGATGGTGGATGGTCTCCTCCTCTTGGCCAAGGGTGCTGCTGTTTTTCAGGAACGAAAGCCGCGTGGTGGCCTTTAGCACAGTCTGTAATCTGAGCCATGTTCACCACGACAGCTTTTAAAAAAAATTGTCTTAGAACCAGATGGCTACCTCCTCTAGTTTCCAGTATTGGATCAGACATATCATTATTTTGTCCTGTAAATGGAAATCCTTTCTTCAGGGCATGGAACACATGATAATTGTTACACATGGATGCCTTATCCACCTCCCTGAAACACCGAGCACATTTTGTGACGTGAAGTCGTTGTTGCTGTTCTTTTACTAATATTAAAATAATGCAAGCTTATGAAGAGTGGAAAACAATGGAAAGCAAAAATAAAATCCCTCCTATTATCTTATTTCTGTTACCCAACAAATATTACTGAAAAGTATATGCACATCTGAGGATTAGATAGAAAACATTTCAGATTTCTTTATTTTTATCAGAGAGAACCTTATATTCAGAAATACATTCCCCTCTTTTCAGTGAACAATATATCATCCTGATATTTCCATGTTGTACATGAAAGTTCTTTTAACTTTTTTAAATGGCTGAAACATTTCCACATCAGCAGGTAGAGGTCAATATCATTTTTTTAAAATAACTACAAAATATTTCATTAAGTATTGTATTACAGAGATGGAATTATTCATGACTATTTAAATAGTTCCCAGTTATATTTTTTGGTTTTGCTGTTATTGGAAATGATGCTGAAAATCAGCATCTTTCGATATTTTTTCTGTGTTCATGTAGAATGGTTGAAAGACAAGTTGATGGAAATTAGATATTTAGGTCAAACAGTTATTAATTTTGAAATTTTGTTCATGTTGGCAAATTGTTCTCAAAGGATTACATAAATGGAGGCTGTCTGTATTAGCCTTTCTATTTCTGCAATAAAAATTCATAAACTGGCTTCTTAGACTTTGACATGCTTGGAAAGAACATTCCTATCCAGAGATCACTTCAAAGATGTTAATCTAGAGCTTTTATTATTCCATATTTTTATCTAAAAGTAAATATCAAGATTATTTTTAGTAGAATGATTTAACTAGGCAATGACATTATTTGTGGTCTCATTGTTATTAAAATATATTCTTTTTATAACAACTTTAATTCATATTTATTATATATTAAATATTCATATACATTTGGATTTGTCTGGCCTGTCTATGCCTTTCTTTTATATATCTTTGTCTATTCCTATACCACCATCAAATTGTCTTGATTACAGTAGTTTCCCAGTGTGTTTTCATACCTACCAAGGGGCTTCTACTAAATACATATATATTTTTATTGTTATTCATAGTATTTCTTCACCTAAATTTTATTGCTATTTATCATGCTCAAAATTCCTTTTGCTATGTGAATTGATAGCTTAAACTGATTGATTCATTTGACAAATAACGTGATTTTAAAATGAATGGGTCAAGAATGGTTATCTTTATCACTTGTTTAAAGTTGCTTTGGAATTGCTACCTTAAAAGAGAGAATGATGAGAGGTTTATATTTTTCCTCCTTTTTCCAAATATTATTGCTTTTCATAGATGACAAAATTCCATACCTAAAATTCCAGAAGATTAATTAAGAAACTATTTAAAATAATAGATTAGCCTAGTTTGACAAGATAATATGCTGGGAAGGAATTCAGTTTGGAGATGCAGGGAAGTCAAAGTGAAAGGTAAGAAAGGAATTCATTAAAACAAGAATAGCAGGGAATGGCAGCTGCCTTGAACAGAGAAAAGAAACTACTCACTGAACTCCTGCTCGACATAGGGCAGATCCCTTCCCAACTCCTAAAGCCAGGGTCACCTGGTCCAGTGTCTGCTTGAGTCTGCATGGTGTGGGAACTAAGTCCCTACCACCTCAGGATTTGGGGGAGTACTGCATGGAGGGAGACTATGTTTTGAGAACTTCCAAAGAAAGGAGATTTTCAGGCAGGCTTGTTCCAAGTCATTGTTAGCCTTTGAAACTTCAGCTAGTTTACTTTGTGAGTCATTTCTGGCCCTCTAGTTTTATCTGGTTAACTCTTGGAATCCCTTGTAGTGGGCTTTACTGGCTTCATTCTCTCTCCACCCTGCCCATGTCTGTCTATCTTTCTGCCTGACAATATCAATATTGATACAAGATTTAGTTATGAATTATCCCATTGAAATAAAAATGAGGGGAATTTTCATAAATAGTACCATGTTTGGTTTCTTCCACAGAGTCTATCCTCCACTTTTTATTCCTAATAGAACCTTATTTTTTTTTCATAAAGCCATTTTTTCTCAGATTCTAAGAAATCAAATAATAATGTACAACCTAACTCCACCAACCAATTCACTATGAAGGCTGTCTGCTGAGGGCTTCATGGCGTTTTTGTCTCTAAAAAAGAGAAGTAGGAGGGCCTAAATGTTGTTTATGCAGTGGAATTTCTCCAAGCCAAAGAACCCTGAGATTAAAACCTAAATCTTTCTAATGTCCTGCAAGCAAAGATGCCCAACCATTGCTCCAGACATACTGTGTTCATTATCCTGGGGAGCAAATAAACCTGATTTCTAGGAGACTAATCTTTGTTTTACAAATCCTTTTGTTATGCACACATCCTTAAAAGGATAGCACAGTACTATAGACCATTAGTGTCTTGTTTTCAAGACCTGCAGCAATGTGAGCTACTTGTGAAAGATTGCCTCCTATCATTTTATGAAATGAATTGTGGAAATACCGCTAAAACATAAATATATAAAAAGGGGCACTAATATGTTTAAATACTAAATTAATTCAGAGTCCGTCCAGAATAGCCCTATCCCCCAAAAGACAGATTAGTATTTCCCATTGCCTAGAAGATACTTGCTAATTTTTATTTTCAAAGGATGATTTAATTTCCTAAATGCATAAATTATTCATACGCCTTTCTAAACTTTTGTCTAACCCATGACTGATCATAATTTGCATATGACATCTATTACATCTGGCCAGTTTATAAAAAAAGTCTCTTCATGCAACGGCTCCATTTAATTGGGAGTTTAAAAGCAGTGTGCCATTTCAAGGAACTCGTGGGAATTTCTAACCCCAGTTTCAGGAGGGTTATTCCACTTATGTGTGTCCCTTACAAAATTGTTTACAACTTTATGTATATAGGCACAGTAGTTAATAGAAAGTGACGAGCTTTTGCATTTTTGTGGACACTAATATGTTTAAATACTGATATAAAATTATTCCTTTGTGAACAGCAACCTCAGGGAAAAAAAAGAAAAATTACCAGTTCTAATTTGGTAGCTCTGTACCCTGTAAATATGTTCTTGAAATCTTAAGGGCTCTCATGGATTTGTTATTTCAATTATATTTTTAATGATACACGCTGTCTGAGTTGACAAGGCTGTTTGAATGTCCTGCTGCAGAAAACTAAATCAATTCACAGAGGAATGTTATGAGAACTTAGAGCCATTAGCACGGGGATATGTGATATGTAGGAACACGCAACAGAAGAGAGATGCATTCATTATTCAGCAGCAACAAATTCATATATTATGTAGAATATAATAATGTAAAATAGGAAAAGGCAATTACTCTATTGAATGACTTTCGTACCATAAGAAAACATAGCAGCTATGCATTTTCTTCCCCTCAAGTACGGTTTGGAGTCATATCTGAGTCATTGAAAGGAACAGCTAACCATTTGTTAAATAAATGAAGTCCAACAGAATCACAAATGACTAATATTTACAAGTTGAGGGCATTCTTAACATACGACATTATATTAAGTTATAAACTAAACATTTTAGAAGCTGTAAATACCCACAGGAATTAGGGAGTTTCAGCATTACAAAACCTTTTCTGTTTCTTTTTAATCTGTTTTATGTGTGATACTCTTACAGGATTCATATAAGAAACATAGTGTTAAAGCAGAGTGTGAAGAATTTCTTTGAAAATTATCTCCAAGCTGACATGGAAGGTCAAGCCAGACAGAGTTGCAAGTACTGTGTAGAAATCACAGAATTCAGGGTTGTGGAGCAATGTCTGCCCTACAGCAGTGGTTTTCAAACCGGGCTGCTTAGTGGAATATTCTGGAAAATTCCAAAAATGGCTGATTCTCAGACATCGTATTAGGCCAATTAAATCCTAATTTCTGGGGCAGAGAAGAGAAGCCAGTACTCAGGTCTTGAGATTGCCTAAAAGTATTTCTGGATATTGATATTATTCAGAAAGGATTAAGGACCAACTGATCAGGGGCTCTTGATTCTTAATTTCTGGGTGTTTTATGGTTAAACTGATTATGTATGTCTCAAATTGTTTCATCATAGTCTGGTAATGATATTTGCATTACCAAATGCAGTTGGTCATTCCATGCCATTTTGTGGATGTATTGTTTTTTCTAATATTTCTTAAAATACCAATATTTTTAAGTTACATATATATATACACACATATATATATCCCTGGAGAACCTTGTCTACTGATACTTAGAATGAAAGATTATGATTATTTAACTCATATAATTCTCCTCAGTTTTGTATAGATAGGAGTGTTTACCAAATGGGAAATTCTTCTAGAATTACAAAAGGTTGACTGAAAGTTGTATTTATGTGCCTTAGGTTTGCTAAATGGCTGCTTTGTGTGGCTTAGGGGAAGACAGTTGTCAAATATTTTAGCCAAGATTGAGGACTGTGAGAAACTAAGGGTAAATACTAACTCTAGAGCCACATGCTTTCCTGAGAGTGGAAGACAGCCAGATGGGGAAACAGATTAAAATTGCTGAATGATTCTCCATTTTTATTTTTATTTTTTTCCAGGTTGAAATAAAACTGACAATGTAACATTGTATAAGTTTAAGGTGAACTATGGGATGATCTGATACATGGATATGTTGCAAAATAACTATCACAATTATTAATTATTCATCACTAATAATTGACCAATAAGATTAGTTAACATATCCACCATGTCACATGAAACCATTTTTTGCGAGGTAAGAATATTGAAGAGCTACTCAGCAAATTTCAAGTAGACAATACAGTATTATTAACTATGGCCAACATGCTGTACATTCGATCCCCAGAACTCACTCATCTTGTATTGGGAAGTTTGTACCCTTTCACCAACATCTTCCTATTTTCCCCACCCCCAGCCCTTGGCAACTGCCATTCTACTTTCCGTTTCTGCAAAGTCCATCCACATTGCGTCAAATGGCAGGATTTGATTCTTGTTTTGGCTGAATAATATTCTACTGTGTGTATATACATATATATATATATATATATATATATATATATATATATATACACATCATTTTCTCTATCCATTCATCTGTTTGTTTCCATGTGCTGGCTAGTGTGAACATGCTGCAGTGAACAAGTGGGTGTAGGTACCTCTTGAGACCCTCATTTCATTTCCTTAGGATATACCTCCAGAAGTGGGATTCCTGGATCACATGGTAGTTCTATTAGTTTTTTTGAGGAACCTACATACTGTTTTCTATAGTGCCTGTGCCAATTTACATTTATAAGCATTCTTTTTCTCCCCATTTTTGCCAACACTTACTGTCTCTTGGCTTTCTGATGATAATCATTCTAACAGGTTTGAGGTGATGTCTCAGTGTGGTTCTGATTTGCACTTCCCTAATGACTACTGATGTTGGGCATCATATGATCCAACTCCTCATCAATTCTCTTATGGACAGTTATAAAACCTTCTCAATCAGTCTTTAATACCTCCACTTTTGTGCCATTATGACCCATGATATATAAAGAAGGGAGATTTTTTAAATTAAATAATTGGTTTTTCTTAATACAAAATAAGATCATATTACTCCTTAGGTACAAAATCTTGTGTTCAAAATGGCTACTCATTTCAACAAAAATAAAATCCAACGTCCTTACATGACCTCCATGTCCTATTTGATCTTGCTTTAACCATTTTCAACTCTTCCCTCTGTCTTATGTCCTCTATACTCACTAGTGTTCATTTAATTTTTTTTTTTAACATTACAGGCTCTTTTCTAAACTGAGAATAATGCTCCTGCTAAACTCTGGAGGGAAAGCTCTTCTTCATTCACTTCACATGGCTCATTCCTTATTATAATTCAATTCTCAGTACAAAAATCTTCTTGGAAAGACTGACATGAACTTACATAATCATTGGACTGAAATAATGCTCCATTTTTATCTGTTTTTTGTCCCAGATTATTTATTATACATAAAATTTATTTAATTTTGTAATCCTTTTTCTTATTAACTTTTTTCCTATTCATATTTCCAACTATTCAATTTTTTGCAATTAAAATATATTAACATTTCCAACTGCTTATTTCTGTTAACAGCATTACCTTTGTGTAATCATCTGGGTTCAAAATTTGGAAAGTCCTTTTCTCATTTATCTTCTTTGTCATATACACTCATGTGTCACATTTTGCTAATTGTATTTCTTCCTTGTCCCTTTTACCTTCCTTCTTCCTTTAATACCTGCTGTTATACCCCTCATTCAATCTTTATTATATCTCTCCTGAGTCATGATGCATTCTCAGGAAAAGAAAATGTTTTAAAGATCCTTTAAAAATAAGACTCAAATTGCTACTAAATGTTTCTTTTGTGGATATAGGGAGAAACTAGCTTTTTAATACTTAATTTTGATTATATGTCCTTTATTTGAGATTGTTACTTATTTTTAGATAACTTATGTTCTCTCTGGTTTACCAAGGAACATATTGCATTCCAATAATCAGATTTGTAGGAGATACAAAATTTACAGAAGAACTTGATAATAAATGCTAATTTGGGACAATACACAGTGTGGGTAAAACTGCAGTATTTCCAGAATCACTCTCCTGATCTTAGTGTATCTCCATATCACTAGGGGTTTCCAAAGGGTGGAGAGAAATAGTCCATCTCCATATCAATAGGTGATTACAAGGGTGGAGAGAGCAAGGGCATGTCTGGATGGAGAGGTTTGGTGGGGTCCCACCTTGCAGCTGGGTCGAGAAAGACACAGGTGAGCAGAAGTGGACAACTGCTTGTAAGCAATAAATGGGTTTCTCCCACTTCATTTCTCCCTTTGATTTTGGCTTCAAAGGTTATTTGCCCTAGACTGGGAACATATTTTCTCCCTAGAGTTACATACAGCATTTCACTAAAAAAGTACCTATTATACATCTTTGTCTTCAATCTTTTAGCAGCCTCTTCTATTTTCATTCTCAATATTTGAACTTTTCCCTCCCCATTCAATGATAGGTATCCCCTGTACCTTTATCCAAGTCCTCTCCATACTGCTTCAAACCTAAGCACAAGACCAAGTATATAATTTTCCAGGCCCAGTGCAAAATGAAAACTCAGTCTCTTATTCAAAAGTTAGAAAATAAGTTTCCCTTTCTTTCCTGGTTTCTCCCTAGTCCTGTCATGGTGTTTTCCTATTTGCTACTTAATAATATACTGCCTTTGGCACAGGGACAATAGTGGTGTCAGGGCAGCCTCTCGCAGACTCACAGGCACCCACTATTCACAACACGGACCACAAGCCAACCCAAGTCCTTCGCACACCCTCCACTGGAGACCTGTTCTAGGGAAGGCAGACAGTGAGAGGCAGCACCTAAGCTCAGGCTCAAGCCTCGGGAGGGTTTCATTATCCCATAATATGTTAGTTACAGAATAAATGTTCAAAGATAAGAATTTCAAGAGGTAAACCACATTGCATTAACTCAAGAGTGAGGCCCCGCTGAGTCTAGGGCCCTGTGTGACTGTGGGCCCCGTCTATTAAGATCAATATACCTCCAAATTCTGTATTTAAGCTTAAATATTCTGATGATAACTACATTATTTAAGTATATAATATGTTATTATAATGTGGATAAAGAGATTGTTGTTGCTCAGCAAACCAAAGGCTGTTTATGATAAAAACTGAGGTTACTTAGAAGATGGTGTACTAAAAGATAAACTGCATTTTTTTGCTTATGTCCAATATAAAAATACATTCTGTGCACTGAACAGTAGCAAAACTACTTTACATTTTGCACCTATGTAAGGATTTATGCATGGAAAACTGGACTAACTAGATTATCACATTGGAATTTGAATGTGATAATTGGAGCTAATAGATGCCCTATTGCCTTTAAACCCTGCTTAAATAAGTATAGCACTCTCATTGACTATTCTTCCTGGAATATAAATGTCATAAATTGTATTCTCTGATGAAAGACTTCAAGTTTTTTCTCTGTGAAAATCTATGTAAATGCATATCAAAATTTCCACAATAAAACTACAATTTACGTTTCAAGCATTAACCAAACTGGATGATGTATTATTCCTTAAAAAATTTCCAAGGTCAATCAATGAATATATATTTCTAGTGGACTAGGAAACTTTCAGGTAAGTATGTAACAAAACTATGTATAACTATGATTTCTACAAAAATATCATTTTATAAAAACATTTTCAATAGCAAATTTCAGGTAATCCTTTTATAGCATTTGTTTCTTATACAATGCAATGACATTACACATTTTTCCACATATTTACATCCAGGAATTCTTCCACTGACCTGCACCCAAAAATGAGTCTATGACACAAAGGATATCTTTATCTTTCCTCAGATTAAGAGATAAGAATTATCTGAGATAATTATCTCAGGGATGATATGAGATTATTTGAGGATAATAATCTTAGGGGAATTATCTAAGAGTAATTACCTGAGAATAATAATTTCAGGGGCATTATCTGAAGATATTAATCTGAGGATTATTCAGGGCAGCCTCCTGCCTTCTAGAAACTCAGGTTCTCCTTAGCTCTATTTCTCTGGCCAGCTTATTTTGCTTGAGTTGCTTGTGCATATTCTATAGGACTCAATCTCAAATCAGAGAAGGGTTTATATACAGTATTAAAACAATTTGACAATTCTTCATTTTGCTTCTAATAACAGTAAGAGAAACAAAATCCCTTTCTTAAATGTCATATGAGTAATAAAAATATTAATTTTTCATAACAAATTTATACAAAGGCATGTGGTAGATTTTATCTGAAACCAAAGTACATATTCTTCTCGCCATCAGCTTTCCAGCTGTTTAATAAAGGTCAGATGGGTAATGACTATGCTTCCGGATCTAGCTTGAGAGTAATTTGAAGAGTCAAAGCTAATGGCCCCTCTGACGTCTCCCTATCTTCAGTGAGAGAAGCCTCATTTTATGTATTTTCTATACTGGAATTTCACCTAATATTTAGCTTACATGAAGAATTCTGCTGCTTAAAATTCTGAAAGACATTGTCTTTTCTATACCACCTCTAATAATTTTTATATATTTTGTATATTTAGATACAGACATTGTTTTTCTATAGACATATCTTTTTTAGAATGTCCACCTTCTAGATCCCTCTCCATGCTTCTCTAGCTTGCTTTGTTCTTGGAAGGCTGACTTTGCAAATTGAAGTATTACGGTTCACTTGCTCTCTGGCTTCTAGTTGGATATGGCCAATGGGGGCTTATGGTAGGAAAGGTAGAATAGAGAGATTAAGGGATTCTTTCCACTCTGCCTCATTAAGACTCTGGCAGTGGCTATGTTTCATTGCCATATGCATTTCAGAGGGGGAAATCACATAAGGGGACTCTGCAATCATATCTTTTCTGGGTTTGAATCCCAGTACCATTTCACTTACAGGCTATGTAACCTTAGACAAGTTACTTTACCTCTGTGAGCCTCAGTTTTATCATCTGTAAACTAGGAATAAAAAAACTGCCAGACATGCAAAGAGGCCGAAAAATATGACCAATAATAAAGAGGAAAAAAAAACAATCAATCTAAAACCACTTAAAACTAATACAAATGCTGGAAATAACATATAGGATATTAAGATTTTTATAAATGTATTCCATATGTTGAGTAAGTTTAGTAGAGATAGGAAAGATGTTTAATTGGCTCAAGTTGAACTTTTATTGATTAAGAACAATAATGTACAGCTACTGGATGGAACTAATAGCAGATTTGGCATAGCAGAAGACAAAAAAAATTGTGCTCTTGAATATACAGCAATAAAATCTATCCAAAATGAAACACAGAAAGAAATTATTTTTAAATAAAATGACCATCAGTGAGTTGAGAGATAAATTTGAATGGCATAATATATGTGTAAGTGTTGCACCCAAAGAAGAGGAGGAAGAAGAATAGAGCAGAAAAAAATATTTTTTTCTTCTTTTTTCTTTTTTTTTCCCTCCCTTCCCACCCATTTTCCCCAGTCCCTTTCCCTTTGGTAACTATTAGTCCGTTCTTGGGTTCTGTGAGTCTGCTGCTGTTTTGTTCCTTCAGTATTTTTTCTTTGTTCTTATACTCCACATATGAGTGAAATCATTTGATACTTGTCTTTTTGGGCTTGACTTATTTCACTGAGCATAATACCCTCTAGCTCCATTCATGTAAAAAATATTTTTGAAGAAAACAGATCTGGAAATTGTCAAAATGATGAAAATTATAAAGCATATATCCAAATCAAGCCAACACACCCCAGGCAATAGAAGCACCAAGGATAATATGAAAACCAATGATAAACAGAAAATATTAAAAGGAAGCAAAAGAGGGATTAGTGTTACATATAGATGACCAGATTTTTTTAAAGTTTATTTTGATATCATTAATCTACAATTAAATGAGCAATATTATGGTGATTACACTACCCCCTTCATCAGGTTCCCCCCACCAACCCCATTACAGTCACTGTCCATCAGCGTAGTGAGATGCCATAGAATCACTACTTGTCTTCTCTGGGTTGTACAGCCCTCCCCGTGCCCCCCTAACATTACATCTGCTAATCTAGATGACCAGATTTTATGCAGGAAAAATGTGAACATGGACACAGTAAGGGAACATTTTAACAATTAAAGAAAAACTCAATTTATAATTCTATATCTTGAAAAAATATTTTTCTAACATGAAGGCAAAATATAGATTTCTTCAAACATATAACAACTGAAACACTCCTTTGACTTCTTTACACACATAAAAACTGAAAGCAGTCTTAAGAAAGATAAATGTTTTCCAGACAAATAAAAATGATGCCAGATGGAGTTACAACCAAAACAAAGGAATGAGTAACACCTGAAGTAACAGTTGCATGAGTAAATATATGATTGTTTTATTATTATTGAAATATCTTTAATAGACAATTGACTTCATAAAAATGTTTTTAAATGGTGTCATGGTATTATATGGATGACTAAAATATATATCCATAATACCAAGAGGATGGGAATGGAGGAAAGTAATAATATTATTTTAAAGCTCTTACACTATCCATGAAGTGGTATAATGCCACATGCAATATCCTATGTTAAGGTAAAGATATATTACATACTATAAACTCTAAAGTAACTACTAAAATATCAAAACAAATTATAGCTAATCAACGAGCAAAGGAGATAAAATAGAATAAAAACAACTTAATCTGAAAAGGTGGAATAAGAGGAAAATTATAACAATGAACAGAGACACCTATAAAAAAGTATTGAGATGATAGATCTAAACCTAGCCATAGTAATAAGTACATATAAATGGTTTAAATATTCTGATTAAATATCAGAGACTCTCATATTGTATTCAAATGCGTGACACAACTATATGCTACCTATAAGAAATACATATTCAGTATAAACATACACTCAGGTTAAAACTAAAAGAATGGAAAAAAAACACTGTGCAGATACTATATAAAGAAAGGTGAGGTCCTGAAGAAAGAGAACTGACAACAGAATTGTCACAAGCCCTAACTAATACATATGAAGACATTTTAAATGTTATAAACTGCCATACAATTGCGATACTATGTGAGCAACATAGCTCTACTAATTTAGAGGCTATTGAATAGTCCAAGTGAAAGAGAAGAAAAGCCAGAACTAATTATAGGAACATTAGAGAGGATTTTATGGATGTATACATCATTTCAGGGGTGTCATGGGCCAGAAGTGATGGCTAATTAGATGGGAAAAAGTCATAGGAAAAGGAAGATCCAAAAGTGACTAAACTTTGAATCCATCTGACTAGGCAAATGATAATGATAGCAGAGCCAGGAAGAATTGAAATTAGTTCTATTTTGAATACTAATGCAACATTCACAGATTTCTAGAAGAAAAGACCAGGTTGAAATCTGGGAGAGTATAATAGGCAGACTTCTAAAATGTCCACACCTTCTACACCCAATTTTCTGCCCTAATCCCTAGGAATATGAATATGATGAGGGATTAGTATTTTCCCCTAGTTCTGTTCTGTTTCAGGGCAAAGGATATCAAGTATTTAATCAAGGTTCCCACTAGTTGACTTTAAGTTAATCAAATGATCAGGTGTGGTGTTGATCTAATCACATGAGCCCTTGAAGACACTGGTTGCAGAAAGCGAAGTCACAGAGATGCAAAGCATGAGAAGGAGTAGATGCTCTGTTGCTGGCTCACTGATAGAAGGCTCCAAGCACAAGAACTGGCAAGTGGTCTCTAAGAACCGAGGAAAATTCCCCAACCAAAAGCTACAGCAAGGACAGAGGGAACATCATTCCCAAATCACAAGGAACTGGATTCTTCCAGTCACGTGAATAAACTCAGAAGATAATTCTTCCCATGAGCCTTTAGATGACATTCTAGCCCAGCCAATGTCTTGATTTCAACCTTTTTTGACCCTAAGAGAAAATTTAGTTAAGGCCACCAAAATTATTGACTTACGCAGCTATTAGATAACAAGTGGGTATTGTTCAGAAAAGAAGAAGGAAGAAGAGAAGATGGAAAGATTTAGTGGCTATACTATCTTGGACAAAAGTTCTCAAAGCAGAGAATATTACTAAGGATAAAGAAGGCTACTTGATAATGTTAAAGGGGTTAATATATCAAGAAGGCATAACAATCCTAAATGTTTATTCCCCTAATAACAGGACTTCAAAGCTCACAAAGCAATAACTGAGTGATAGAAATCTAAGGTCAACTAGATAAATTCACAACTATAGTTAAAGATTTCAATACCACTTTTAATAATTGACAGAATAGACAGAAAATCAGTAGGATATGGGAGGACACTATCATTCAATTTTATCTAATTGACATTTATAGACTTCTCAACCCAAAGCCTGCAGAATACAAGCTCCTTTCAAGTGCACATGGGACATTTATCAAGAAAGATCATAAAACAAGTCTCAATAAATTTAAAAGGAGTCAAGTCATACAGAGTATATGCTCTGTTTCACACTGACTTAAGTCAATACTCAAAAACAGAATGACCTCTCAAAAGTTGTGAACTATCTGGAAACTAAATAATGAGCTTCTTAATAATCTATGGTCCAAGAAGCTATAAAAAGTGAAATTAAGAATGCGTTTTGAAGTGAACAAAAAGGAAAACACAACATATAAAAACTGTAAGATTCTGCTAAAGCATTAATAAAAGGAGAAATTTATAATACTAAAATGCCTATATTAGAAAAGAAGAGAAGTCTCAAGCCAATGACCTCATCTCTACAATAAGAAATTAGAAATGAGTCACTAAGTAGACCCAAAGTAAGGAGAAGAAAGGAAAAAATAAAGAACATAGTGAAAATAAATAATAAAGAAAGCATAGGGAAAACAAATTTAAGAGCTAGTTCTTTGGGGAAAAGAATACTAATCATCTTATCAGAATGATATTGAGAAAAAAGAGGTAAGACACAAATATTCCAATATCAGGAATAAAAGTAACACTACTATAGATTTTACAGGTATTAATAGGATAATATGGCTGTATTATGAAGAAATATGAGCTAATAAATGTGACAAACTTGATATAAGGGACAAATTTCTTAAAAGACACAAATTACGAGCAAAGCACACTTAAGAAGAAATAGGTAACCTGAGTAGCCCTGTACCAATTAAAGCAATTTAATTTTTAGTTGAAAACTTTCTCCAAAAGGACACTCCAAGACAAATGGGTTCTATAGTGAATTCTATAGAAAGAGATGTTATCAATTAAAACCAACTCTTGCTGAAAGTCTAATAGGGAGTAATACTTATTAATTTATCCTATGAATAAATTACCCTTATAACAAAACCTGACAAACATCAATGCAAGGAAATGTGAAAAGAAAAAGTTGCTCCTCAATATCATTTTTCATTAGGGAAATGAAAATTAAAACCACAATATACCACTATGTACTTATTAAAATGGCTAAAATGAAAAGGCTGACCATACCTAGTGTTGACAAGGAAAGGGAGAAACTGGAACTCTCATGCCCTTTGAATGGGAATGTTGTGATCCAACTACTTTGGAAATCAATCTGGCAGTTTACTGCAAAATTAAACAGGTAATATAATCTAGTCATTCCACTCCTAAGACTTTGCTGAGGAGAAAATATATACCAATGCAAAGTCTTGTACACAGATTTCTACAACAGCTTAATTTGTTATATCCCAATACCCAAAACAACCCAAATGTCCATCAACAGGTAAATGAATGGTCAAATTGTGGTATTTCTATACAATGGGATACTTCTCAACCTTAACCTAAAAAGATTACACTAAGTATTTTCACAGTCAAATTTAGCAATAAATATGTTTCTACTCTTGGACCTACCAATTTTATTTACATTATAATTTTTATCTTACTTATGCAGATGATCCTTATAGAAGTGTTTAAAATGTTTAAAAAATTCTAAGTACGTGGGTTCAATGCAGCATTACATCATTTGTATTTATTCATATTTGTTAAGCCAAAATTGTTATGAGCTTACATTGTGCCAGACCGCATACTAAGCATATTAAAGTGTCTGATAAATGCTGAATGGAAAAGTAAATGAATGCCCTTACAGATTTGATGATATGTGTGCTTGTAATCAGAGAAATTGCTTTCACTGCCTTTCAATGGGGATTATTTTATGACATACATATCTTTAATGGTGAATTACATTTCTATTGTTTTTAACTTCATTTACACAGTGTATCTCGAATGTGAACCTACTGTAAAAAGAGATTCAGGTGACATTTTGCTAAGGAACATATATATTTCTTCCCTATGTACCAGAATGATGTGCAATTAAATTATTAAGAAGGTTTTAATTATGTTCAGTGAGAAGTAGTTCGGATATGATATGATATTCTATGCTGTAATGATGTTTTTTATCTGCTCAGTCTCCCACGAAATGTCAGGTAGACATTGTAACCTAAGCTTTTCATCTTTCATTTCTTTTAATTATTTAGACTGAATTTTGTTTCAGTTGTTCCTGACTTTCTCTGGGCTTATCATTCAGTTAGAGAAGATTATCATTTCATTTCTATTTAATAGTAAGTCTTCCACTCTCTATTCTGAACATATTGACCTCAATTATTCTTATAAATAAGATTAGCCTTGTTGGCTTCTATCGCTTCAGTTATTATGAAACATAAAAGAGGACTACATTCTAAGCAGCTGCCTTCCAAGTAGCAGTAACCAGCTGGACTCACGTGTTTGGAGACAGAAATGTATTTTCTCCTAGTGAGATTTAAGGTATGGATTATAGGATTAAGCTCATCTACCTTAACAGCGTGGTTAAGGGCATGGAAACTGGCCTTCATCTTCACCCTATGGACAACTCCTCAGGACTAATCAAAGCTGTAAAATAAGAACTTAAATGCTTTCTCAAATTCCCATTTTTGTACCCCAAAGGAAATCTGTGATGAATAACTGACACAAACATAAAATGGTATTAACCAGATGACTCCAGCACAGCCGAGATATTTTTCTTCATCTTCTCTAAACATCGGAAGAACATTATTTCTTGGAAGTTCAATGACCCAAGCATGTACATAGTCTAATGTGAACTTTCTGCATTGCACGTAAAAGAATTTATCAGAAGTAATATTCAGCATGTCTCTGACTCTTCTTTTATAAATGTAGTAATAGGTAAAATACTCTGTCTACTTCTTCGGCCCAGTTCTCCCCTCTGCATTGTGGAATCAGAATTTGCTCTCTAAATGAATTATCTGTAGGTGCTCTAAGTGACCAAATAAAAGGCAATATTTGAGATCAAGAGTTTGAGAATCATTTGTTAATTGTGTATCTTTTATTATGTCTGGCATAAAAGGGGAATCAAAAAGTCTTAGGTATTTCAGTGGTAGAATGGGTAATTAATGAAGGCCCGTTGACTTGTTCTTATGACCTATATACATGTATTAGCAAGTTTTTTTGAAAGAAGCTTTCTATATGTTTCATTGCATATTAATCTGTAATTACATACATATCTTTGTATGATGCAAAAATTAAGGCATTGTTTATGATTGCTTCCTGAGGCAACAATTTCCCAAATTCTCTATCCTATTACCCATTAGATGAATCCACACTTGCTGACTATGATGTTCTATGATCTTACAATCAAGTACTTGGACTAATAGTGCCATCTGTATGAAAACTGACTTTGTCTGGCTGTGATACCTGATTAAATCCAGACTGGCATGAGTCTCAAAGGGACCCAGGGCTCTGGATCCCCACTCATTGTTCTTCTACAGTATTTCCTGGCATGAAAAGCAGCGCCCAGCCACAGTGCCTCATTTCATCATTGC
This sequence comes from Smutsia gigantea, assembly GCA_032199065.1. Taxonomy (NCBI): domain Eukaryota; kingdom Metazoa; phylum Chordata; class Mammalia; order Pholidota; family Manidae; genus Smutsia; species Smutsia gigantea. Next base: position 598,206 of record JAVSCE010002777.1, read on the forward strand.
CACACCTAAGACTTTTTAACTTTTAAAACTACTCTATCATCTTTGAAATCATCAAAATGCAATTGTTGTTCTCTGAAAACAGCTACAAAATACCCAGCTCACTCTCTTTTAAAAGTTTAATGTAATTGTTTCATACTTACTCTGAACTCATGGTCTATCAATTCGTGATACTCTTACCTCTGTGCTCTACTCCTTATACTTCATCTGTTCCTCTGATTTTCCTCTAATATTTTCATGAGACGTTTCATTCTTGTCTTTATCTACCAACTCATGCTGACTATGCATAGTCTCTTATTTGGTTACATGTAAGAACACGAAAGAAGGCAAAGGGTAATGACGCCCACCCAGCCCTGTCCAGGGAAGCGAGTGCAGATAATGCCTACACAGCCTTGATGCAGTCTGCAGTGACATAACCTTTACCCTTAGGAGCTGCCACTTAAAATTCAAATCATATATCTTGCACCCTTTATTATGAAATTACCATCACAAAAAAATGATTATAATTTGGTTTTCCAAATAACATGCCAACAGGAGAGAATGGGGTGCCTGCAGAATGTGAATATTTGCCTTGGAAGTCTTCTCCTCAGAGTAAAATAATAAGTTGGCCTTCATATTATAATTAACTTTTCATGCAGCAGTTCTTCCAAGTCAAGCATTTTGGTTCACTTGACAGTTGTATTTCTCATTATGAATTTGTAAGTTGGCATTATGGATTTTTTTCTTCCCACTGATGGCTCTACACTCAAGCCTGGTTTAGAAAGGGAGTGCAGATGTTGGATGTCGGGCGAGGGAATGTTTAGAAAACAGAGTCCCTAGCCTGAGAGAACTCAGAGAGATGACTTTCAACAAAGGGATGGGAAAACTTTTTTCTTACTACAGACTTCTAAGGCTGGAATATGGCAGAGATTCTGGGAAGGCTTTTTAAAGTTACCAGTGTAGCTTTTGGGGCAGTATGATTAACAAGTTTCCTGTCTGTATCTTCAACCACTGGGAAAGAAGCACAGCAAGCAACCTGGGTAGGGATTAGAAGAACCACTTGGTAAAGAGATGCATTTCATGTTGGGCCAGGCTAGAGAGCGGCCTACATGCAAATAGCTAGGGGACTGGGGGTTCCAGATTGAGCTCATCATGACCAGGCGAAACCTGGTCACGACTGGAGAATGACATCTAAGACAGAATGACACCAATAGAATGGCTTTATACTGCGACTGTCACATGTATTGCCTTCATTCATGATTAACATGAGGCTCATCTATGTCCACAGTTGATTCCACTGACATAAAGGACTACTGTGTACACTCCTGTAAGATTATTATGAGCTATATTAGAAGATCCCATTCTCTTATTGTGATTATGTAATTAAATCTGGTCCTCAAACAAATGTAAATGGCAGAGGCTTTCTTGGTTAATTCAAATAGGTAAATTAAAGGTTGTCAGGCAATTATCTTTTCTCTACCATGGCTTTCTACAATGCTGTATCCTGTGCACATCTTTTCCACTTGAATTTCAGTAAAACTTCCTTCTCATCCACCAGTTGCCCATGTTAGGATCTCTTTAGTCATATTTGACTCTGCTCCTTCTCCTCTCTCCACTCATTCATTTGAGCAGTAACCCTCCATTTTTCAACTTCCAAAACCCTCTCCATTGCTATTGCTTCGTCTAACTACACTCCTATATGACTACTTGTGTACCCCTAACTTTAATTTCTCATAATCCATTTCCTTAGTATGGACAGTGTTATCTTTCCTCCTGTCATTCAGATCATGTCACTTACAAGCTTTAAGTCTTAATTGTCTTTCCTTCCTTAAAGAATAAAATCCAATTTTATTGGTATAATTTAAAACACACTTCACAAACTAGTACTGATTTCTCTTTTCAAGATCATCTCCTATCTTGTTCCCAAATAACTCAGAGCATACCTTGGTCACAGGGAATGACCGTGATCCTGAACCACAGCCCACAGTGTCGGGCATTTGTATTGTTTGCTACTTCACAACTCTGAAAACCAAGAGAAGCAAAAGCCAGAATCTGTCTAAATTTTTGTCCCTTTCTTCTATACCATCGTGGTTTCGAGGGTGGTTAATTCTATCCAAACAGTGAAAGAATATTAATTGGAAATGCAAGTTAACTGCAAGTTACCACTATGCTGACATTATCAATTATTACGTTTACAGTTGTGAAATTTAACCATTTCATATGTTTTAAAGGGAGTGGAGAAAATAATGTCTCATATACTCCTGATGAAATTAAAATTTCTTATAAGTACCTTGATATCTACCAGGAGAAATATATGAACAAGTAAACCAGAAGTGTTAAAAGTTGTTCACTGAAGAATGAGTTTAATAACCAAAAATTGGAAAATACCCAAATGGTTAAATATAGCATGATAACTTTGTATTTCCTTATTATATTGAATCAAAGTAAAACAAATAGTAATATGAATCATTATGTAGAATCAAAAAAGAGAAAAATTAAAATATGAAAGAATACTTTTTGCATTATAGTTCTTTATGACCCTTGAATATGTCATAGAAGTCACACACTATTTACTTTGCAATTTATTTCAATAATTGTAAGGGATTTCCTATCTACCTATCTATTATCTCTCTATCTATCCAATCATCTATCATCTACATAAATTGCATTGTGTGGCATAGGAAAGTCAAATTCTTATGCATTTCTCAGTAATACAGTTGACATTTTCTCCTCATAGTTATCTTTCTTTCTTAGGTCCTAAAGAACATTCTTTTGTTTTCAAAAAGAATGTGAAATTGTGTTATCTCCAATGATGAATAGTTCCTTTATTTAAAATTTTACACTTTGCTGTTCCTATACCTTTCTACATAGATAATAACACTCAATTTCAATGCAAATTAGAGCGTAAGCTTTTTGAAATCAATTAAATGACAATTTCGCTTAGTACAGGTAGTACAAATCATGACAGAACTCAAAGGAAGGGATGACAGTATGAAGTGCTCTCACCAAGCATAAGTGGGTGTAGGCATTGACAAATACAGTACAAAGTCCTCCAGCCCCTAGTGAGTATAAGATATCATCAACATTAAGGCATCTCCATTTCTGAAATTCTAAAATGTTGAAAAATATGCATGTTAGAGTCAGTAAAATCTGGTATTAAACAAAATGCAATCAAGAAAATGAGAAGAAAATCTAGAAAACCGTCATGTAAAAGTGTCTCATATACTGATTAGTTAGAAGCAAAGTTGCAAAGAAATAGCAGTCATGTAAAAGACACATACTCATGGTATATAATAAATATCCATGATGTTATAAATAAACAACTGAATAAATAAATATATGAGAACAGACAACTGTCAGTGCTGAAGAATTCCATATAGTAAGTGTAGATACTCCACCCTCAAGAAGGTGGAGCATATCCCCCCTTCTTTAAATGTGAGGTATGCATAGCAATTTACCTGTGAGGAGTACAGGTGTGAAGGAGGGTTGGGGGAGAGGAACATTACAGTGGAGAAGACTGACAACACTACATCACCCACAGGATCAAGGTAAATATCAATAATGATAACACCTATTGACAGTATGTATCTGAGGATGAAATGGCACGGTACTTCTGTGGGCTTCCTCCAAATAAACACAACCCATGTCTATTTGTGAAAAAACATCAAACAAAACCAACTGAGGGACATTTTGTAAAATCTCCGGCCAGTACTCCTCAAAACTGTCCAGGTTATCACCAACAAGAAATGCCTGAAAAACTGTCCCAGCCAACAGGAGCCTAAGGAGACAGGATGGCTGAACATAACGCAGTACCCCGGATAGAATCCTAGTATATAAAATAAAAGGCAATAGGTAAAATAAGGAAATTTGAATAAAGTGTGTTTAGTTAATATAATGTTTGACACTGGCTCACAATGTGACAAATGATCATATTATATAATATGTTAATAAGAGAAAGTAGGTTCAGGGTATATAGATACTCTGTACCATCTTCACAACTTTTCTATAATTCTAACACCATCATAAAATAAAAGTTTATTAAAACACATACACATATCAATGTAAAAGTAATGAAATAAAGACTATAATGAAATCACGCATGCAGTGATGAAATTCATGTTACATCTGCTGCAGAAAAATGCAGAACAGACCCTTTAGGAAATCCATCTAGGTGACATCCTGCTGTTTTATGCATCCTTCAGGTAGCACCACCACTAATGTCTGGGTTGACTTTACATCAACTGTCAAGTAAAAATAAAAAAGAAGATGTGTTGAAATACACATTATTATCAACAGTTAGAAGACATCACTGGATTAAAGTACTGGGTGGTTAAAGAATTCATTTCTGCTTAAATATTTTGCTTGATATTACAAAACATAGTTATGAAAACTTTACAGATACATGAAATAACGAATATAATGGCATTCTACCAAGAGCAAAATAAAAATAAGTATGTATGTGATATTATTGGAACTCTAAAACTATATAACTCTGATTTAAAGGTTGAAGAGGAAATGCTAACAATTCAAGTGTAGTAATGTTCCTTGTGATAAATACAACTTAGATGCTAAGACCATATGTGGGTAAACTAAAACAACAAAAAAAGGACTTTTTGTTTTATAGTTGAAAAATGTACAACTAAGATAGTTGTTCTTTAGTTTCTCAAGATACTTTCTGCCTTTTCTCTCCTTTCTCCCTCTACAAGGAGGAGTTCTGAGACCAAATCTCAGGATTTTACCATGTAGAGAATTATAAAAAAAATAAATCACAGCCAAAATCTAATGGACTAATACAAACTAGAAAGACCCAACATTTTTCTTATTTTTATGGCACAGTGCATGTACAGCTCAATAAGACAAAACAAAACTTTATTTTCTATTAACAAAATTTGGGGGCCTTATGAAGCTGCATTTACTATGTATATAAAATGTAATTATCTGTTTTATGAAACTAGGATTTTTATGACCATAAGTAACTAAACAGTAAGGATAATCATAGTTTCCAAAAGGCAAAAATATCCAAACATGGGAAGCAGGATGACTGAGAGTCCCCTGGCCTTTGTTTCTCCATCATCTCTTTTAAATTCCAACTACTTTTATAGGAATATGCTGTATTGATATGTTGGGAATATGAATTCCCTCAGTACCTCCACTGTTTTAGACAAAACAGTGAGCTTAGTGATGCTTACCACTGAGAGAAATAGAGCCCAGTAATTTAAGTTAAATAAGATATTTTAAGTTTGTTTCACATTAAACTTGAAGAATAGCATTTCAGTAAATCATGTTTTCATATGTAAAAGAGGATTGTCATTACAAGAAAATTGCATTATAGAAGTTAGGTAATTTAAAGAAAACTAAGTTTTAGAATAAAATAGCGTGCAATGGGTGAACTCTTACTGTAAGTTTTTTTAAAATTTTTTTAAGTTTTATCCTTTTATCCAAGTCATAGGATTTTTAAAAATTGTGGTAAAATTAATATGATATAAAATTTACCATTTTAACTTTTTTTAAATATACAGGTCTGTAGCCTTAAGTACATTCACACTGCTGTGCAACTAATCTCCAAAACTTTTTTCATTTTGCAAAACTGAAACTCTATACCCATTTGTAAAGGAAAAAAATGCTGCTGCTTCTCTCAGCACTCTTGGAATACTTCACTTCTGTATACCAGGTATGTGGGTTCTTCCCACACTAAGCAATTCTCCATTTCTCTGCACACACCAAATGGGTGTCCCACAGTTCAGTTCAATTCTGACACTACCTGGAGCTAACATCAGATCTCACAGGTTAAGGGGTTCAGTCTCAGAAGACTGCTACCCTCTCCACTTTCAACATCCATCACAAATCCAGGTGGTCACCTGTGCTTCTGACCAACTAGCTATAAATCAGAGGTTCCCACCACCCTCTTCTCAGGTTCAATAATTTGCTAAAGCAGCTCACAAAACACAGGAAAATAGTTTACTACTAGATTACTATGTTATTGTAAAAAAAAAAGGATACATATGGGAAAAGACAGATGAAGGAGATGCATAGGGAAAGGTATTTGGGAAGAGGCACAGAGCGTCCCTGCCCTCTCCTGGGGTACTAGTGTGCCAACACCTCCACATGTTCACTTACCCTAAGCCTCCAAACCCTTGACTTTGGTGGCTTTTATGGAGGCTTCATTATAGGGGCATGACTGATTAACTTATAAGTCCTTGGTGATTAAACTCAATATCTGGACCTTCTCTTTTACCTGGAGGTCAGGGGTGGGTTTGAAAGTTCCAACCTTCCTATCACACGGGTTAAGATGAATTCCCCAGCAGCCAGCCCCTTATCCACAGGGGCTTGCCAACAGTCACCTCATTAATGGCAACTCAGGTTTGGTTGAAAGGGACTTCCTATGAACAACAAGAGACATACTCCTTTAATCTTCCTTTATAGCTCTTCAGACATTTCAGGGATAGAGAACAAAAGACTTTGTTCCATTGCTGTTAGCACTCAGGAAATGACAAGGATTTTAGGAGCTGTGTGAGAGGAACATGACAAAGGCCGAGTGTATGTTCTCACTATAACTCCCAAGTTCACACTATTAAACAACAACTCTGTACTTCCCCTCCCCTGTGGCCCCTAGCAACCATAAGTCTACTTTCTGCATCTGTGAATTGACTAGGTACCTCAAAGAAGTGAAATCATATAGTATTTTTAAGGGCTGACTTATTACACTTAGCATAGGTTCATCCATGCTTTCACATGTGTCAGAATTTCTTTGCTTTTTAGATCGAATAATATTTCATTGTGTGTATATACCACATTTTGTGAATCCATTCATCTTTCAATGGACACCTGAGTTGTTTTCACCTTTTGGCTATCGTGAATAATGCTGCAATAAACATGGATGTGTAAATATCTCTTTGAGACTCTGATTTCAGTTCTTATGGATGTATATAAGAAAAAGAACTGCTGGATCATATGGTAGTTCTATTTTTAATTTTTTGTGGAGCTGCCATATTATTTTCATAGCAGTTATAATATTTCACATTCCCAAAAAGAGTGCCCAGTGGTTACAGTTTCTCCACATCCTCGCCAATGTTTGTTATTTCCTGGGTTTTTTTTAATATTATCCATTCCAATGTTTATGAGGAGATATTTTATTGTGGTTTTGATTTGCATTACACTATTCTTAGTCTGGTTGAGAACCTTTTCAAATGCTTGTTCTCCATTTGCATATCTTCTTTAGAGAAATGTCTATATAAATGTCTGTATGTTGTGGATATTAACTACTTATCCAATACATGATTTGCAGATATTTTCTCCTATTATGAGTTGTCTTTTAACTCTACTAATTGTATCATTTGATGCACAGATGTTTTGATTTTGATGTAGTCTAATTATTTTTGGAATTTTGTTGTCTGTACTTTTGATATCATATCAAAGAAATCATTCCCAAATCCAATGCTGTGAAACTTTTTTTCATTTAAGAGTTTTACAGTGTTAGGTCTTACATTAAAGTCTTTTATCTAATTTAAGTTAATTTTTAAATATGGTGCAAAGTAAGTTTCCAACTTCATTCTTTTCATCAAAGCATCCAGTCTTTCCGATACCACTTGTTGAATGGGCATCACGAGCTTCTGGGAAGATACATCTACATTTTTCGCATGCATAAAATGTGTTAATTTTCCAAGAAAACATTGGTATTTAAATGGATTTTCGACCAATCAGATCACACAGTCAGAAAAGGGGAGAACTAGAATATGAACCCAGGAATCCTGGCTCCAATACTGTTCTTGTCTACTTACTCATTCGTTCTGTTTCTATGTTTACTGTAGTTATTCTTTTTGTTACCTGGTCATCTCTTCTAGGAGGGAGCTAACCAGCATATTGACATCTTGGAAAATACTCTTTATGATAATTTTCTCTGCTATTTTCTGAAGTCACCTAATTTCATCCATAGATTCTAATAGATCTGTTAAATTACACCAGTCACTTGACTTCGGATCTATTATCTTACTTTAAATGAATAGCAGAGCATTTGTTAGGCATTCAAGGTTTTTTTCCCTTTTTTGGTTTTTGGTCTTTCTTGTTCTGTTTTGAAGGGGAAGACGGATGTTGTTCCACACATAGTAAAACTTAGAATAATTGCTTAGCTTGTTTAATTCAGTGCTATATTCAGTTAGATTTTCTGGAGAAAACAGGTTATTTATATCATCCCAGGGTCCAAATTATTCCTGGAAACAATATAATATTATGTACTAGCAATCACTGAATACTTTTAGACATTTTTCTCTTCTTCAGCAATTTTAATTTTTGTACTCATTACTCACTACAGTTAATAGCAAAAAAAATTAGATTGAACACAATTTTTCCAGTGTTTCTGATATCCATTTTTCCTTATAATTTCATAATCAAATGCACTTTTGAAGGACTGTGTCTAAGAACTTTGCTAACTTATTTAATTTTTTATTATTTTGGTCTCATTAATGTACAATTACATGAGCAACATTATGCTTACTAGCCTTCCCCCTTTATCAAGTCCCCACCACCTACCCCATTACAGTCACTGTCCATCAGCATAGTAAGATGCTTTAGAGTGACTACTTATCTTCCCTGTGTTATACTGCCTTCCCCGTATGCCCCACTACTGCTACATTATGTCTGCTAATCATAATACCCCCTTATCCCCCTTATCCCTCCCATCCTCACCAGTCCCTCTCCTTTAGTAACTGTTAGTCCATTCTTGGGTTCTGTGAGTCTGCTGCTGTTTTGTTCCTTCAGTTTTTTCTTTGTTCTTATACACCACAGATGAGTGAAATCATTTGATACTTGTCTTTCTCCGCCTGGCTTATTTCACTGAGCATAATACCCTCTAGCTCCATCCGTGTTGTTGCAAATGGTAAGATTTGTTTTCTTCTTGTGTCTGAATAATATTCAATTGTGTATTTGAACCACATCTTCTTTATCCATTCACTGATGGACACTCAGGTTGCTTCCATTTCTTGGCTATTGTAAATAGTGCTGCGATAAACATAGGGGTGCATCTGTCTTTTCAAACTGGGCTGCTGCATTCTTAGGGCAAATTCCTAGGAGTGGAATTCCTGGGTCAAGTGCTATTTCTATTTTGAGTTTTTGGAGGAACCTCCATACTGCTTTCCACAATAGTTGAACTAATTTACATTCCCACCAGCAGTGCAGGAGGGTTCCCTTTCTCAACATCCTCACCAACATTTGTTATTGTTTGTCTTTTGGATGTTGGCCACCCTAACTGATGTGAGGTAATATCTCATTGTGGTTTTAGTTTGCATTTCTCTGATGATTAGCAATGTGGAGCATCTTTTCATGTTCCTGCTGGCCATCTGAATTTCTTCTTTGGAGAAGTGTCTGTTCAGATCCTCTGCCCATTTTTTAATTGGATTATTTGCTTTTTGTTTGTTGAGGTGTGTGAACTCTTTATATATTTTGGATGTCAACCCTTTATCGGAAATGTCATTTATGAATATATACTCCCATACTGTAGGATGCCTTTTTGTTCTATTGATGGTGTCCTTTGTTGTACAGAAGCTTTTCAGCTTGATGTAGTCCCACTTGTTCATTTCTGCTTTTGTTTCCCTTGCCCGGGGAGATATGTGCACGAAGAAGTCGCTCATCTTTATGTCCAAGGGATTTTTGCCTATGTTTTTTTCTAAGAGTTTTATGGTTTCATGACTTACATTCAGGTCTTTGATCCACCTTGAGTTTACCTTTGTGTATGGGGCTAGACAGTAGTCCAGTTTCATTCTCTTACATGTAGCTGTCCAGTTTGACCAACACCAGCTGCTGAAGAGGCTGTCACCTCCCCATTGTATATCCATGGCTCCTTTATCGGATATTAATTGACCATATATGTTTGGGTTAATATCTGGACTCTCTATTCTGTTCCACTGGTCTGTGGGTGTGTTCTTGTGCCAGTACCAAATTGTCTTGATTACTGTGGCTTTGTAGTAGAGCTTGAAGTTGGGAAGCGTATCCCCCCTCCTTCATTCTTCCTTCTCAGAATTCTTTGGCTATTCAGGGTCTTTGTGGTTTCATATGCATTTTAGAACTATTTGTTCCAGTTTGTTAAAGAATGCTGTTGGTACTTTGATAGGGATTGCATTGAATCTGTAGATTGCTTTAGGCAGGATGGCCATTTGGACAATATTAATTTTTCCTAGCCAAGAGCATGGGATGAATTTCCATTTATTAGTGTCCTCTTTAATTTCTCTTAGGAGTGTCTTGTAGTTTTCATGGTATAGGCCTTTCAATTCCTTGGTTAGGTTGATTCCTAGGTTTTTTTTTTTTATGAAATTTTGAATGGAATTGTTTTCCTGATTTCTCTTTCTGCTAGTTCATCATTAGTGTATAGGAATGCAACAGATTTATGTATATTGATTTTGTATCCTGTAACTTTACTGAATTCAGATATTAGTTCTAGTAGTTTTGGAGTGGATTCTTTATGGTTATGTACAATATCATGTCATCTGCAAATAGTGACAGTTTGAGTTCTTCCTTACCAATCTGGATGCATTTTATTTCTGTTTTGTCTGATTGCTCTGGCTAAGACCTCCAGCGCTATGTTGAATAAAAGTGGGGAGAGTGGGCATCCCTGCCTTTTTCTTGATCTTAAGTGAAAAGCTTTCAGCTTCTTGCTGTTAAGTATGATGTTGGCTGTGGGTTTGTCATATATGGCCTTTATTATATTGAGGTACTTGCCCTCTATACCCATTTTGTTGAGTTTTAATCATGAATGGATGCTGAATTTTGTCAAATGCTTTTTCAGCATCTATGGAGATGATCATGTGGTTTTTGTTCTTCTTTTTGTTGACATGGTGGACGATATTGATGGATTTTTGAATGTTGTACCATCCTTGCATCCCTGAGATGAATCCCACTTGATCATGGTGTATGATCGTCTTGATGTATTTTTGAATTCGGTTTGCTAATATTTTGTTGAGTATTTTTGCATCTATGTTCATCAGGGATATGGTCTGTAACTTTCTTTTTCTGTGGGGTCTTTGCCTGGTTTTGGTATTAGAGTGATGCTAGCCTCACAGAATGAGTTTGGAAGTATTCCATCCTCTTCTACTTTTTGGAAAACTTTAAGGAGAAAGGGTATTATGTCTTCTCCAAATGTCTGAAAAATTCAGCAGTGAATCCATCTCATCCTGGAGTTTTGTTCTTGGGTAGTTTTTTGATTACTGATTCAATTTCATTGCTGGTAACTGGTCTGTTTAGTTTTTCTGTTTCTTCCTTGGTCAGTCTTGGAATGTTTTATTTTCTACAAAGTTGTCCATTTCTTCTAGGTTTTCCAGCTTGTTAGCATATAGATTCTCATAATATTCTCTTATAATTCTTTGTATTTCTGTGGCATCCATCGTGATTCTTCCTTTCTCATTTCTAATTCTGTTTATGTGTGTAGATTCCTTTTTTCTCTCAACAAGTCTGGCCAGGGGTTTATCTATTTTGTTCATTTTCTCAAAGAACCAGCTCTCGGTTTCATTGATTTTTTTCTATTGTTTTATTCTTCTCAATTTTATTTATTTATTCTCTGATCTTTACTATGTCCCTCCTTCTGCTGACGTTGGGCCTCATTTCTTCTTCTTTTTCTAGTTTCAATAATTGTGACTTTAGACTATTCATTTGGAATTGTTCTTCCTTCTTTAAATAGGCCTGGATTGCTATATAATTTGCTCTTAGAATAGCCTTTGCTGCATCTCACAGAAGTTGGGGTGTTGTGCTATTGTTGTATTTGTCTTCATATATTGCTTGATCTCTGTTTTAATTTGGTCGTTGATCCATTGTTTATTTAGGAGCATGTTGTTGAGCCTCCATGTGTTTGTGAGCCTTTTTGTTTTCTTTGTACAATTTATTTCTAGTTTTATACCTTTGTGATCTGAGAAGTTGGTTGGTAGAATTTCAGTCCTTTTGAATTTATTGAGGCTCTTTCTGTGGCCTAGTCCATGGTCTATTCTGGAAAATGTTCCATGTTCACTTGAGAAGAATGTGGATTCTGCTGCTTTTGGGTGTAGAGTTCTGTAGATGTCTGTTAGGTCCATTTGTTCTAGTGTGTTGTTCAGAGCCTCTGTGTCCTTACTTATTTTCTGTCTGGTTGATCTTCCTTTGGAGTGAGTGGTGTGTTGAAGTCTCCTAAAATGAATGCATTGCTGTCTATTTCCTTCTTTAATTCTGTTAGTATTTGTCTCACATATGTCGGTGCTCCTGTGTTGGGTGCATAGATATTTATAATGGTTATATCCTCTTGTTGGACTGACCCCTTTATCATTATGTAATGTTCTTCTTTATCTCTTGTTACTTTCTTTGTTTTGAAGTCTATTTTGTCTGGAAGAAGTACTGCAACACCTGCTTTTTTCTCCCTATTGTTTGCATGAAATATCTTTTCCGTCCCTTCACTTTTAGTCTGTGTATGTCTTTCCGTTTGAGGTGAGTGTCTTCTAAGCAGCATATAGATGGGTCTTGCTTTTTTATCCATTCTGTGTCTTTTGATTGGTGCATTCAGTCTATTTACATTTAGGGTGATTATCGATAGATATGTACTTACTGTCATTGCAGGCTTTGGATTCATGGTTACCAAAGGTTCAAGGTTAGCTTCTTACTATCTAACCATCTAACTTTAACTCACTTATTATGCTATTGTAAACACAGTCTGATGAATCTTTATTTCTCTCCCTTCTTATTATTCCTCCTCCATTCTTTATATGTTAGGTGTTTTATTCTGTACTCTTTTGTGTTTCCTTTTCTGCTTTTGTGGATAGCTGATTTTATTTTTTGTCTTTAGTTAGTATTTGGTTTATCTGCTTTCTTTTCTGTGGTTTTATTTTCTCTGGTGAGATGTATTTAGCCTTAGGAGTACTTCCATCTTGAACAGTCCCTTTAAAATACCCTGTAGAAATAGTTTGTGGGAGGCAAATTCCCTTAACTTTTGCTTATATGGAAATTGTTTAATCTCTCCTTCAAATTTAAATGATAATCTTCCTGGATATAGTATTCTTGGTTCAAGGCCCTTCTGTTTCATTGCATTAAATATATCATGCTATTCATCATCTGGCATGTAAGGATTCTGTTGAAAAGTCTGATGATAGTCTGATGGGTTTTCCTTTATAGGTGATCTTTTTTCTCTCTCTGGCTGCCTTTAATACCATGTTCTTCTCTTTGATCTTTACCATTTTAATTATTATATGTCTTGGTGTTGTCCCCCTTGGGTCCCTTGCATTGGGAGATCTGTGGGCTTCCATGGTCTGAGAGACTACTTCCTTTCCCAGCTTGGGGAAGTTTTCAGCAATTATTTCTTCAAAGACACTTTCTATCCCTTTTTCTCTCTCTTCTTCTTCTGGTACCCCTATTATGCGAATATTGTTACGTTTTCATTGGTCACACAGTTCTCTTAATATTCTTTCATTCCTAGAGATCGCTCTCTGCCTCAGCTTCTCTGTATTCCTGTTGTCTGATTTCTATTCCATTAACAGTCTCTTGCACCTCATCCAATCTGCTCTTAAGTCCTTCTATTGATTTAATTTCTGTTATCTCCCTCTGGACTTCATCCCTTTGCTCTTGCATATTTCTCTGCAGCTCCATCAGCATGGTTATGACTTTTACTTTGAATTCTTTTTCAGGAAGATTGGTTATATCTATCTCACCAGGCCCTCTCTCTGGTGTTGTTGGGGTGATTTTGGACTCGGCCAGGTTCTTATGCCTTTTCATGACAATAGAAGTGATCACTGGCAAGTGGCACGTGTCAGCTGGCAGAACAAAGTCCCTTCTTGCTTGCTGGTCGCCTTGCCCTTCTCCACTACCTGTGCTGGTTACCCGCACACAGGGAGCAGTCTCTGGCTTAGTTCCCTGAGCTGCTGTGGGCGGCGCAGCCCTCGCGATGGCCTAGGGCACTGCCGGGGGTCAGTCGTGCTGCGTGTGTTCTCCTGCGAGAACATTGCCCCTTCATGCATTCCCGACTTTGCACCAGCTTCCTCTGTCTGTGCCGGGCAGCTGCGCAGCCTCTGGGTCTGGCACAGTTAGCCACGTGCTGAGAGGAGACTCTGTGTGGTTGCTGTGGGTGGGGCTGCTCCTGGGCTGGTCCGCAGCAATGGCAGGTCAGCCGGTTTGCTTGCAGTGCCAGCAGGGGGAATGAACGGCAGGCTGCTTATCGCCGTGACAGGCTTCAGAGCTGCGTTACCCCCAGGGGGTTAGGGCGCCTGAAGTTCCTGAAGATTCCCACCCTGCTGGGCTGAGTGTGCCTGGACTTGTCCAGCTGTTAAGCCCCTGTCCTTTTACGACTTTTAAAGCATGTGCTTTTCTTTTGCCCTAGGGGAGCAGGCTGTGGGGACTGCCCAGTCTCCTCGGATTATGCTTTTCCGTTCCTCTAATATCCAGTACACCCCACGATGTGTGTCTGTGCTCCCGGTACAGATCACCAGGGCTGGTTATTTAGCAGTCCTGTGCTTCCACCCCCTCCCCACTCTGATTCTTTTCCTCCTGCTGGTGAGCTGGGGTAGGGGGAGTGCTCAGGTCCTGCTGGGTCATGGCTTTTTATCCTACCCTTTTCGTGGGATACTGAGTTCTCGAGATACAGATGTAGCCTGGCTGTTGTACTGTATCTTCTGGTCTCTTTTAGGAATAGCTGTATTTGCTGTATTTTCAAAATACATATCGTTTTGGGAGGAGATTTCCACCACCCTATTCACACCACCATCTTGAGCACCTCCTGACTTATTTAATTTTTTAAGAAATCTATGAGAATTTTGATACCTATATATGTTTACATAATTAATTATATCATATATTATAATTATTAAATATAAATTCATACATAATATAAATACTATATAATAAATTCTATATTATATATTAATATTAATTGTGTGTATATGTAGTACCCTTTTAAACATCAAGAAACTGAAACACAGAGAATTTAAAAATCATCAAACTCACACAGCTTAGAAAATGGCAGAACAAGGATATGGACCCAGAACCTGTGGCTATAACGTCTAAACTGAAAATGACTACACAATGATTTATTTCATGTGGCTTAAATTAAAATTTAGTTTGTATAATGTTCTCAATGATTGATGAACTATGATTGAAATTTATATACATTAAACAGTTACCTTTTCTTGGAAAATTAACTTATTTTTAAGCATATACAAAATAGAGATGGTATTTCTTACTAAAACATTGTGACAATAACAAAAACCTGCTATTAGGAAAAATCACTCCTAAATAGTTTGAAAACTTTGAATTGAAACACAGGATGCCATTTCATCCTTCATATAATAGAATGATATTTTTACTCTCAAAATATGTAATGGTAAAGTGAACTCATCATTTAAATACCACGTAAGACAAAACAAGTATAATACATAGAACATGAAAATATCTAAATCGAAGATCAAATACAAGACAAACAAGAGAGGAGACAAAAATACAAAATGACAAATGTGTTGAACCCAAGGGCTGGCTCATTGAGCCCTGAGGGATACTGAGGTGGGTGGTACCAATCAGAGATTTTGCTTCTGAAGAAAAGAAGCAATGGAAACACCCCATACAAATCCCCCACTCCCCCACCGTCTTCCAAGATGAGGTGCTTTAACCAGACTCAGACTGCAACCAGGAGCTAGATTAAGGCCCCCTATGCTAAAGAATGGAGGTTAAAAAAAACTACCAAATTGCAAGTGCCAGGTTGAGGAATGGTAAGTAGAAAGTCATCCCATGCCGGTTTAGTGACTAGATGTGCCACATTATCCAGATTACCACACGGCAGTGACTCCAAGCATAGAACAATAGATTTTTATAATGAAAAAATAAAACACTACCAAGAAACAACTTTTTATCAGGATACGTGAATTTTATGTTCTTTTCCACTAAATTCTTTTAAAAACTACATTAAGTAATTTCAAGTTATAAATAATGCATCAAACTACATTTAAATGAAGCATGAAGTGATGAAAAGAAATAATATTCCATTAATATGAAGAAGGATTGGAAGTCATGACATGCGTATAACTCACTGATAACGCAGTATTTCTCAAAAAAAAAATGCCTTTGCAAATTCTACACTGCATAGAGTGAGAGGAAAACAGCAAATTGAAGATACTAAAATCAACTCGGCCAGGATACATGCAGAAAGACTGAGATAAACAATGTGAAAAAACTTTTAAGAACCATGGAGGACACACTGAAAATCCTCAACAAGCATATAATAAGGGTTATTTAAAAAGAGAGAGGAAAATAGAGGAAAAACTGTATTTGAATAAACAATGTTGATACTTTCAAATGTGGAAGGAACAATATGTGAATGCTAAAATATTGTGCACTTTTAATAGTAAAGAGAAAAAAAAACCCTGTACCTAGATATGTTATAGTGAAAATACTATCCATTAAGGACAAAACAGATTGTAAAAGCTGCTAGAAAAAAGACATTTCAACAATAAAGGAGTGACCAACTGACAATGGACATTCCATTTGCCGAAACAGATGCCAAAAGAAAGTGGGGTAATGTCTTCACACAGATGAAAGAAAATAACTCTAACATATAATTTCATATCCAAGCATAATATTTTTCAAGAGTGAGCACAATAAAAGTGTTTTCCAGCTACAGACACACAGAATAACAGATTTGACCACCCACAGAATCTGACTAAAAGATTACTAAAGAAGAAGAAAATGGTGACAGCAAGAATAAGATGTAAGAAACTCTAATGAGAACAGATTTGATACAATGCAATAATAAATTTAACTACTTAGGAAAAATATCTTTCTTCAAACAAAGAAATTTAAATCTTTAAATAATAACAAGCCTGGAGGAGGATCTTCAAATGATGATTGATTTATGGTAAGGTTGCTATGGAGAGGGAAGTATATAAGAGTTTAATGAAAGCTTTTCTTAGATAACAATAATTGTTAAGTAAATATTATAGATATGAAGATAATCACTAAAATAAGTATTAACCAACGTTTCCAAAGCAGCACCAGCAGAGGACAATAAAAAGGAACACAGTAGCTGCCCGTTCTTCACTTTCACTTTCTACAGTCTGTGTACCTGCTGTCAGCAAGTTAGGAAGCAGGTGATCCCCTTCTGACCTTTGTCAAAGGTCAGTGGTAGCCTAAAGCTACATCGCCATGCCTGTGTCATTCACTTCCCTTCATCTCATCACGTAGGCAAACCATCTCACATCATCACAAGAAGGATGAGTACAGTACAATGAGATATTTTGAAAGAGAGGCCACCTTCACATAACTTTTACTATAGTACATTGTTATAGTTCTATTTTATTATTAGTTATTGTTGCTAATCTCTTACTGTGCCTAATTTATAAATTAAACTTTATGATAGGTATATGTATATGAAAACCACAGTGACTGAAAGTCTTCTACATGGTTCTCTTCTCTCCCCTTTATTCATTCCTTCAATTATGTATTTATATCATATGGACTCACCAATATTTATTTCGAACATCAGGTTTTCATCCAATGCTTTTTATTTCATTGCTCAATTCTTTTTTCCCAGTTTGGTCATTAGGGACTCTTTCAGATGGCTGCAAAAGCCTTTTAAATACTCCCCATTGTGTGTGTCTTTTTTTTTCCTTTTTTTTTTTTTGGTTTTAGGGGGAGCACTTCATTATGTTTCAGTTCTACATGACAGCCTCATCTTATATACTTACTGATTTTGCCCTGGATTCAGTCATTCTAGTCCTCAGCTGATAAAGCAATGAGATGTAGGTGTGCATAACACCCCATATGTATGTAGGTGTGCGTGCACGCACACACACAACCCATGTGTATACACATATCTCTAAATAATTCTCCATTTAACAGTATGCATCTGAATCAAGCTGAACTTGGATTCACACTGATGCCTCCAGCTGGATTATCCTTCCCTCCTTATTCGTAGCCTCCCAATTCAGAAGTGACAAAACTGGCTGCTGCTGTGCTCCTGGTGTGTTGTAATTTTTTTTTTTAATTCACGTTTTCTTGACACCTCAACATTCCTACGAACAAGCTGTGAGCACTGCACCAAGGGACCAGGTGCCCCGGTGCGATAAGGCTGGTCCCTGCCCTCCCCTGATTGTGATACAGCAACACACAGGCCAGTGAAATCCCCTCATACTCGTGCTTCTGTACCCCGCCTCGACTCCCAGTAAAGGCCTCCCCACTGGCCCTCGCCCCCACGCTCAGCTCTCTATAGGCCTGGCCGCACCTGCTCTCTGAGCACGGCTTCTATGGACCCCAGGTGGTACGCTGTGCTTCCCTCCTCTAGCACTGCAAATACAATAGATCTTTGAAAGTGCTATGCCTTTCCTGGTGCATTTTCTGCGGCTGTTAGAATGATCCTTGAAGACCCCACAAGTGAACCCACTCTCCCATTTATAACACACCTGGTTCCCACCATCTGCCATCTGCCGTTCAACTCCATTATAAATACATAGCAGCATCACACTTGTTAATCTATATCACTTTGAGAACCGACTTGATTAACGAGACGATAGTTTTTACACGCATTTCTTTGTCTTTAGTATTACAGGCTCCGCTCCTTAGATCAGAACTTCTCCTACCGTTTTCAGGAAGTTTGCAATTTGTAATGCATGCATTTACATTCTCTTATCAGAGGCTCTCATTCCTTTTGGTGAGTCCCAGACCTCTTAAGTTCTTTTCCTTTCTTTTAGTTTGCACACATTGTTTCCCTTTTGTGCTGTAAAGTGCTATGCACATTACGTCTTATATTCAACATTTGCAACACTAGACAAAATAGTCGTGACAGTCCCTGAAAGCACCCAAAAGTATGAAACTACCATGAAAGTTCCTGGTGCGTCACCTATTCATCCCACTCCATCTTCCTTCAAACCCCTGGCAAACACTTACCTTTTTTACAATGTCACATAATTGGAATCTTTACTCAGCTTCTTTTCTTGGCAATACCCATGTAAGGCCCCTCTGTGTCTTTTTGTGGTTTGACAGTTCATTTCTTTTTATTGCTGAATAATATTTCATTGTATGGATGTACCATGGATGGTTCACCCATGAAAGACATTTGGGCTACGAGTATTTTGCATGAGTAAAGCTACATAGGAAGTTTTTATGTGGGCAAAATTCTTCAGATCACTTGGGTAAATATCTAGAAGCACAATGGGTGGCTCATATGAAGAAATTATGTTTAGCTTTTTAAGAAAATGCCAAGGTGTCCTCCACAGCGCCGATACCATCTTGCACTGCTACTGCAGTGAATAAGAGTTCCGGTTGCTCCACATTCTCCTCAGCATTCGGTGTTGCTAGTGTTTTGGATTTCAGCCATTCTAAGGTACATATTGTGCTATCTTATTTTATTTTGAAAATCCTAACAACAAGTAATTTAAGCATTTTTTTATATACTTGTTTGCCATAATTCACATCTTCCTGGATGATGTCTCTGTTCCATTTTTTAAATTGGATTGTTTTGCTTACTGTTGAGTTTTACATTTTAGACATAAGCCATTTATCAGATACATTTGCACACATTTTGTCCTAGTCTCTGGCTCCTCTTTTCATTCTCTTAAAAAATACTCTTCAGAGAGCAGAAATTTAATTTTCCTGAGGCCTAACATCAATGTTTTTTTCTTTCATGGACTATGTTTTTATGTTCATGCCTAAAATCTCATTTCCCAGCCTATAGTCACATAGATTTTCTACTGTGTCTTCTTGTAAAAGTTTTACAATGAATTTTTATCTAGGTGTATTCAACACTTGAGTTAATTTTTGTGAAAGGTATAACATTTGTATCTACATTCATATTTTTAGCTTATAGATATCTAATTTTTCCAGTACCATTTGTTGAAATTTCATTTACTCCTTTATCAGATATCAGTTGCCTGTACTTAAGTGGGTATATTCTTGGGCTTTCAGCTTTGTTCCCTTGATACATATTTCCATTATTTTGCAATATCCACACTCTGTTGATTGTTGTAGCTTTATTAAATCTTGAAGTCAGCTAGTGTCCTTCCTTCAGTTTTGTTCTTCAGTATCATGCTGGCCATTCTGAGTCTCTTACCTTTGCTTATAAACTACAGAAAAAAATTATATCCACAAAATATCCTTCCAGGGGTTTTGATTATGATTGCATTTAACCTGTAGATTAAATTAAGAAGAACTGAGATCTTAACAATATTGAGTCTTACAATCCATGAATATTTCTCCATTTACTTATATTTTCTTTGATTTCTTTCATCTAAGTTTTGTAGATTTCTGTATGAAGATCTTCTACCTATTTTGTTAGATTTATTCCTTATAGATAAATGATTCTTTATGGTGATATTGTCAATTTTATTTTAATTTCATTCAAATTCAATTATAAATTTCTGGTACAAATGGAAGCAACTGAACTTTTGTTCATTAACTTTGTACCCTGTAATATTGCTATGATTGCTTATTTGCAAGGTGTTTTTTTTTCTCTCTGTCAATTGTTTGAGATTTCCTATATAGAAAATCATACCATATAGGAACAAAGATAGTTTTATTTCATCTTTCCAATCTGCATAGATTTTTAGTGATTTTTATTATCTTTTTATAGTACCTAGGACTTCTAGGAAAATGTTGAATAGAAGAGATAAGAAAGGGGCATCCTTGGCTTTTTCTAATCTTAGGGGATTGCAACCACTTTCTCAATATTAAATGTGATGTTAGCTGTAGGCTTTCTTTTTTTCTCTCCCTTTTTAAAATACACTTTATTTTTTGAGCAGTTTGAGATTTACAGTAAAGCTGACCAGACAACACAGAGTTTTCATACCACCTGTGCCACCTTCTGTCCTCCCTCCCCCAACACCCACACAGAAACTCCCCACGGTGAACATCCCACAGCGGAGCAGTACATTTGTTTTGATGGAGGAACCCACATTGGCACATCACTATCACCTACAGTCCATAGTTTACATTAGCCTTCAGTCTTGCATCTCGTTGTACATTCTGTGGGTTTGGATAAAAGCACCATGGTACTACATAGTGCCGCCGAATAGAGTCACTGGCCTACAACTTCTCTGCTCCACCTACTTTTCTCTCTCTCTCTCCCCTAACCTCTGACAACCACTGATCTGTTTACTAACTCCAGATATGATCTGCCTTTCCCAGAGTGTCATATAGTTGGAATCATACAGCGTGTAGCCCTGGCAGGTTAGTTTTTTTCACTTATTATGCATTTATGTTTCCTCCTCGTCTCTTCATGCCTTGATCATTTCTTTTTAGCACTGAACAGGATTCCATTCTCTGGTTGCACCACAGTGCATTTACCTGTTCCCCATCTGAAGGACATCTTGGTTACTTCCAGTTTTGGTAATTATGAATAAAGCTACAGTAAACATCTGTTGTGTGGGTTTTGTGTTGATTTAGGTTTTCAGCTCCTTTGAGTAGTAAATACTAAGGGGCACAATCAGTGGATGATGTAAGAGTATGTTGAGCATTGTAAGAAACTGCCAAACTGTCTTCCAAAGTAGCTGTACCATTTTGCATTCACACCACTTTCTTGAATTTAAAAAAAAAACCTCAGCAAACTACATTTACAAGGGAACTTCTTTAACTTAATAAAATACCTTAAAAAAAACACATAACCAAACATTAAACTTAATTATTTACTTTATAAACATTCTCATCAAAGGCACCAAAGGAGAACAGTGGCCACCGCTGTCTATTTCTGCAGACTTTTGATTGTCTACAGAGATTAGCCAAACCGAAAAAGAGAAACTGAATAACAGAAGAAAAAAAAAAAAAAGACCAAGGTGAGAATGCTCAACTTTACTAACTGCCCAAGAACAACAGATCATTGTTGCAACTGGCATGATTTGCATATGTTGAGTTGGCAAACATCAAAAAGCCTGACAATATTAGTTTTGGAAAAGATGTCGGAAACAAGGAACACTCATGACCTTTTGAGAGATATTTGGAAATATATAGAGTAAAGTTGAAGTTTATCAAACAAATCCCATGATTCAGGAATTCCCTTTATTATATGCTCCTCATTAGAAAATCATATGTAAGTGCATAAACACAGTTACAAATATGTTGATTTCTACATTTCAACATAGGAAAATAGTTGAAATCCACATAAATGTCAATCAAAAGAAGGGTATATTGATATCTATACACAATATAAAATACCATATAGAAGATTAAAATGATACATATGTCTAAAATAAGGAAGAGCAAATTGCAAGTTGCAGAATTATGAATGTATACATATACATGGCATTAGATTCCAGATACATAAATAAAGCCTATATGCAAAACAACGATATTTAAAAATATTTAGCAAACTGTACACAAAACCCATAAATTGATTTCATGGTATATCTTACCATTGAGGCAGGAAAGAAGAAAATGATTTTAGGTAGGAGAATCTAAGGATATCAATGCTGTCATATTTTCATTATTAGAAGATGTGAAATAAACATGGCTTAATAACTAGCACTTATAGAATCAGGAGCATAGAGGAGTGTTTTTTATGATATTTAATCTTTTCTTTCTCATTTGAAATATTTTACAATGATTTTTATTTCAATAAAAAAAATGTTTATGTGTATGAATGTTTTGCTTGCTTTATTGGGGGGGGAAAAAGTAAGACATGTTCCAGAATATGGTGCTTGTGAATATTTGCACTGACAGATTGCTATTTTGGAGAAATTCTAATGAGATATCTACCACAATGCCAAAAAAAAGAGCACTAACAAATGTTATCTGCAGCTGGAGCAAGATGGTCATATGTGGTACAGTCACACTTGGCAATGAGAAGGAAATCTGGAGTCTGCATTTGCTCCCTTCTCTGTTTACTTTTTTTTCCTGTTTAGTTAACATGACACAGAAACCTACAGTCCCATCCCAATCAATGGAGAGCATGTAGAGAGAAGCAGAGGGGTAAAGATGCAAAAGTTGGTCTCTGATAATGGCTTCAACTCATAGTGATTTAAATTTTAAGTCTTACTTGGCACTCATTCCATCAGCTAATAATTAAAAATGCTTCCTATAGAAAATACCAGCAACATCTTCTATTTTAAGCCACCTTTTTTCAAGAAATCCTGGGACTGAAGGACAGCTGGGCATATGTATGAGACACATTTAAAATTATAGTACCCATCTTAAAGAAGAAATTGGGAGGATTTTTATTTTTCAAGAAAAATATACCATATTTAGAAACACAAAGAAATCAATCAGACCATTTAAATTAAAAATTAAAAAAGAAAAACTAAAAAATAGTAGGCCTGGATAATTTTAATTTCAGCCTAACAAAAAGCATGTATTTATTTTGTACTTGATGTGAAAATTTTTCATTCACATGCTTGACATAAAAAATTCTGAACTCTTTCTATCAATGAAGCAAATATAAGCTTTAAGTTAAACAAAAAGCAACACACATTTTTATGAATTTAGTAAAACTCCAAAATAAATTACTTGGGAAATAAGGAGCTACATGTAAAACTAATAACTAACAACAACAGCAGGTAATTTTGTTTTCTCCATGAATGCTAGAATATTTGTTTTTTTCTCAGAAAAATAAGATTTTAAAAGTATATAGAAATAATTACAGATCAACATTAAAATAAAGTATGTAAGAACTCTAAGTAAATGTTTTTAAGACTTTGCAAAGGAAAATAAAACTGAGACACAGACAGGTTAAGAGAAATTTCCTGAAGACACAGCAAGGGGAAGAACTGAGGTCTAAGTTTAGACAGTGGGAAAACTGCCCTCTATTGCTGCATGAAATCCTTGATCACTGTTTATGCTTAGAGAATGAAACAAATGGAGATGATAAATCCTAGTACAAAACAAAAGTTCAGAAGAGGGCACAACAGTGAACTATGTTTACTTATGCATAATAATTTAAACGCTGCTGATTTAGACCCACATGCACACCCAGTTTTAATATGACCATTTTAGAGGATGGGGCCAGGAGAGATTTTGAAGTGCTGTGGGACAGAGGTGGTAGTTCAGAGATAGTCCAGTTAAACCCTTGCTTCTTGCTTCTATGATTGGAAGCCAACAGAAGACAACTAAATGTGATGAATCAAGGAATTCACGTGAAAAAAATATTTGTAAATATGGTACATACAGAGGTGGATAAAGCATGTGTAGAGATTACCTCTGTGGAGTGAGATTGGAAATTGATAGTGGTAGATCATTTTTTTTAACATGTGGTGCTTTTAATATTCTTACAGATTATTTTATTTTTTACGACTGTAGGGAAAAAAGTAGGTGTTCTGTAGAAAGATTATCAGTAAGCTTATTGGCAAAAGGTAACTCGAAGCTCACCTAGCCCTATTCTAATAAAATTGAAGAGTAACTCCTGTTTCAGGAAAAGGAAATACCCTAAGTTGTGCAAACAGGTCACACCATCAATGGCATACTACGAGTTACAGTGATTTGGTATCTTGCTCAGAGTTACAAATTTTCAGTTTCCTTTAATTCCTACTCTCCATTTGTTCCAATCTCCAAATTTAGCAATGATGCTGGAAATTGGAGTAGGGCTTAATTTACACATGGAGAGTCAATTGACCTCAGTAGGAAGAAGAACCACATAGAGAATGGATCCCATATGATGCCTAATAAGAACATTGATAAGGGAAGCACCGTTCCAGCATGCTTTGGCAAACTCTATACTTAATGTGTGTTCAGTGCCAATTCTGACAGAAGTACCAATAAAATATTCTACTAAGAGAACTTTAACTTTCAAAGTCCTAAATCCCAATGTCAATAAGGGGGCCTCTGAGAAGCATTCTCTAACTTATTTAGGTATGTTGCTTGCTGTCTAATCCATGATCCCCACATGGTTTCATATAAATGTACTTCCAGTACACAGGACCTTTTTGATCCTTAGAAGTCGAATTTCAGAATGGCTACCTACATACGGATATTAGATGGCAACCTTCATGAAACAAGGACTTTTACCTATTACCTATTTGCACTGCCGTAACACATCCTGGCATCATGCAGGCACTCAATAAATATTTATCCAAAGAAAGACATGGAGAATGGAAGGTGAAAATGATGCCTAAAATCAAAGCCACGGATAAGGTAATATTTGCCTCTTGAACCCTATGTTAAGAGTGAGTATCCTCAGAATGGGTTTTCAAAAAGTAGGGGATTTTGTTTTCCATAGAGAAACACTGCTTTGTGGGTCACATGATATGACTACTGTCTTTTAGGTTGATTTCAAGCATGACTTTTCATGGAGCAAACCATTCCCAATTCGTTCTGTTCCATTAGGTGACCTCACCTACAGTCTTTGGCTGAGATTCTTTCAAAATAATTCTCCTTCTCCCAGCTACCTTCCCTGGTGCTTCCTCCAGATGAAAAATCTCAAAAATTTTCCTGCGTAAATCCCGTGAGTAGAGGCTGCACACACTACAGCCTTTACTTTTTGCTCCAGATTTAAAAACAACTTCACATCTGTAGATTTTTCTAGGAAATACTGCCTGTGCCTGACCAGTCTGGGGAACTCATGTCAAGGTACCTGAATAGCGAGGTTGATTTGCTTACCTGCATTCGGTTCCTGTGGCATAATGGTTACTGACACCTGCCTCCCTCCAAAAGCTTCCGGGCTCCCCTGTTTCCTCCAGTGATATTTCACAAAGATCTGCTTTTGGCATTTCTGTTTTTCCCCTCTAGTTTGCTTGGTGCTTGATAGGCTCAAATGAAAATGAATATCCTCAATTCTGGGAATGTTTCCAAATAGTTTATTTGGTCATTTCCTCTTTTTCTCTCTGTCTAGGATTCCTACTGTTCAGATATTGAACGTCTAGAAATAAAAATGCTCCAGTGTCCTAAACCTGTTCTTTTGTATTTTGTTATTAAATCATCTTTTGTTATTAAAGTTTTACTTTGTGGGAGATTTTTTCCAAATTAACTTTGCCAAAACATTTAGTGAATTTTTCATTCCTATTATCGTGTTTTTAATTTTCTAGAGTTCCTTATAGCTTTTTGAACAGTCCTTCTTTGTAACACCTATTCATGTTTCATGGATGAAATATCATCTCTTGTCTTTTTAGGACATTCTGATATATTTAATGTTTCCTCCTACTCATTGCATCGTTTCATTTCTTCCTGATTCCTTTTCTTCTCTTTGTTTTTGGTCTCTGTTTCATGTTGGTGTTACTCAAAAACCTGGGGTTTAGTGGCCCATTCATACATAAGAATGGAGTACTAATCAATTAAGTGGTAGTTTGTTTGTACAGAGAGTCTGGCTGAATGGTGAGTTTTCTCCAAAAACAGGCTGAGTCATTCATTACACCAGGTGTACCCAGTTGTCAGTATCTTCTGGTTTTCCATTTTAAACTTGTCAGATTTTTCAGGAAGGTATCCTTTAGTCTTTTTCCTGGAAGACAAACGCTTTGCATAAAATGTATATAACTTATAGTGGGTATATTGTGTAGGGACGCCATCACTTAATATGCATATTTACCATAATCTCCCATTTTCAGTATAGATCATTCTGAGACCCTCTGGTTTAATTCACGAGAGGATAAACCTGTCACCTTCTCCTGGAATTTAGCAAGACACAGTTGTGCAGTTGTAAAAGAAGATCTATGAAACAATTTTTGCAGCTCCCCCATAACCACATGTAGAATTAGAATTATTTATATTTCCAGTCGTGGAATTGCCTGGGACTTTGGGCTTACCCCTGCAGGCTTGCGGTTCAAGTTTCTCCAGTCTTCTACATGAAAAAACTATAGTCTACTTACATTCTCGCTTCCAAAGTTTTATCACAGAATTTGCTTTTCATGCTTCTTTTGCCTTTATAGTTTTTCCCAATTTTGCTGTTGCCACATTTTCACTCTATTTTTTTTAGCAGCGTTTCTTAGAGATAAGGTGACAACAGTAGCTGCTCAGTACACCATTCTTAAACAGGTCTTATCATTTCAATGGAACTAAAAAAGACAAGTATCGAAAATAAATTACCATTTAAAAAATTACCATTTACTGATGACCCATAATATTGTATCCACTATAATATAGCCTTCAGATGTATTATTCAATTTGGCCTTCATCCTAAATGCTGAAAAATGACCATATTGCACCATTTGACACTTGAAGAAACCATGGATGACACAGGATTTGAACACGAGACTGTCTGATTCAAGTCTTTTCTAATGTCAGTGTACACTTCCCAAGAAGTTTACAGTCTCTAACCTAAAATTCTTTATAACCTAGAATGGGAGTTACACTAAAAATATACTTTAAAAAAAGCTAGCGGTATATATTCATAGGGAATTACAAGCAAAATACATTGGAGGTCAACACAAAAGAATCAAGTTTTCTTCCTAAATATAACATTGAAAGGACCATGGAGAGAATAAGATTACCCTCCACGTTAAAGATAGGCCTAAATCAGCCTTTAAGACCTACATTAAATACCACTTCCGTGAACACACCTCCCAAACAGAAAGCACATTCTCAGGCTCTGAATTTTCACATCGTCTTATATTTACTATTGATAGATTTGAGCTGTATTATATTTCACAACTATTAATACCTTGTATAGTATATACCTAAATGATTGACAAATATATAAACAGCAAAATCTCAAGCTGTCACAATGAGAGGGTCTTCAGTAATACAAATGAAGTTGACAAAAAATGGTAGAGAGCTCTATGATGCAGACCTCAAATCTAGTACCCATTATCAGTATAATCTGCTACCACCTCACAGCACAGTTAAACATGTTAATCTCTCTGAACATTAGAAATTTGGTAGAAATTTTGTTTTTTGGTTTTTATTCAGTGCCCTCTTGGAAACAATAAATGTTCTTAGTGTTTCAAAGTGCATGAATCTGTAAGGTAGAAAAAAACAATATTTGGAACTAAAGATATAAAACCACCTGAGAACTTTTCATTTAACTTTTGAAACTTGAACAACTGCAGAATGACTGACTGCAATTCTTTTATCAGTTCAGATGAGAAAGGCTAAACATCTCACACAGACTAATATGCACTTTCCATGGTCAACAGATCATCCATATCTAAAATAATAAACCTAGAATCAGCTACAAGATATTTTGTTTATCTTGTGCTGGCATTATGTCAATTAGATCTGCACAAAAGTTGTACTTTGCTATGTTTGAAGTATTTATTTTGAGTAAACATGTATATGTATGAATATATTACAATACATAATGCATTTTAATCATCCTTATAATAATTATTCGAATGTATTTATAAATTGATGATCAAAGATCACTATCAGCTAAAGAGAAGTTCTTAAGCCAGGTTCAAGACACAACCATGTCAACATACTGGTGTACAGGTGAGGGTAGATATTACCATCTGCCTTAGTAAGGACAGTTTTTTTTCTCATTGTTTCCCAAATTATAGTTACAAAAAAAAAGTATGCAATGGTATGTAGCAAAAGTAGGCAAATGTATGCACACATATAGTAAGAAAACATGAAAAAAAATCAGAGAATGCTCACCACAAAAGATTTACCATACATACGTCTCTATCTAATCAGAACTGCATACCATCATTCCACATTAAATGTGACAGGTACTAGACTTTCATAGCTCGTCAAGTCCACAAATAAGTCTTGTAAGTGGAAAACCAAGTCAATCTAATTACGTATACAGAAGCAATATGTCTGAGGAACTGTCTGCATGATGGAAATTCATCATAACAAGAAGTGAAAAGTAGTTTTTGTTTACAGATCTGTAAAACTGAGAGAAAGTCAGACACAACAGACAGTTTGAAATAAAATAGAAATCTGTGTTTACCCATGCTAAGTCTGAAGTAATAAAAAGACTTCTTATTGGAAGTGAACTAGTGTAAGAATGATACTAGTTAATACACTAGGGAAGATGGAAGGCTAAAGGAAAAATCTGATATGATACATATAAAGCCAAAAGGAAGACAATGTTATTTAAACATGAGACAGGGAAAAGACAGAGGCAGCCCCTGTCTAGTTAGAACAGGGGCCTCGGGAAAGAACAAAAGCAGGAAACTTACTGAGGGCCCCAGGAATATATAAGAGCAGGATGCCTGTGGTGGGAACGCCCTTGTTTTTTTATTTTACTAGGACAAAGGGTCGCACGAGCATGCCAAATTTGGGAATATAGACAACTTTCAGTAAGATTGGTCAAAACAAGAATAGCATTCCAGTGGGAACCAACAGAAATTAGACAACTCACGTAAATCTGAGATATACAATCTTACACACAGTTCAGACAGGGCACCCTTGCCCCCTCCCAGCATGCACTGGGAGTTCTCTACTATTGCTTTCTCTAAATAAATAGCCTTTTTTGGTGCTTGCCTACCTTAGGCGTTTGCAAAGTTCATTCTTCAACTCCATAAATAAGAACCCCAGTATCAAACATAAATTAACACATTCATCCTGCAATATAGAGATGGGCAAAAGAGTTCATTTCAGTGGTTTTGTTGACTGTTTTCTGTTTTAGATTCTGTATGTAAGTGGAATCATGTGGTGTTTGCCTTTCTTTTTTTTTATAATTTATTTTGGTATCATTAATTTACAATTACATGTGCAATATTATGGTGATTAAACTACCCCCTTCATCAGGTCACCCCCACCAACCCCATTACAGTCACTGTCCATCAGTGCAGTGACATGCTATAGAATTACTACTTGTCTTCTCTGAGTTGTACAGACCTCCCCGTGCCCCCCCAACATTACATCTGCTAATCGTAATGCCCCTTATTCCCCCTTATCCCTCCCTTCCCGCCCATCTTCCCCAGTCCCTTTCCCTTTGGTAACTATTAGTCCGTTCATGGGTTCTGTTAAGTCTGCTGCTGCTTTGTTCCTTCAGTTTTTTCCTTTGTTCTTATACTCCACATATGAGTGAAATCATTTAATACTTGTCTTTTTTGGCTTGGCATATTTCACTGAGCATAATACCCTCTAGCTCCATCCATGTTGTTGCAAATGGTAGGATTTGTTTTCTTATGGCTGAATAATATTCCATTGTGTATTTGTAGCACATCTTCTATATCCATTCATCTACTGATGGACACTTAGGTTGCTTCCATTTCTTGGCTATTGTAAATAGTGCTGTGATAAACATAGGGGTGCATATGTCTTTTTCACACAGGGCTGCTGCATTCTTAGGGTAAATTCCTAGGAGTGGGATTCCTGGGTCAAATGGTATTTCTATTTTGAGTTTTTTGAGGAACCTCCATACTGCTTTCCACAATGGTTGAACTAATTTGCTTTCCCACCAGCAGTGTAGGAGGGTTCCCTTTTCTCCACATCCTCACCAACATTTGTTGTTGTTTGTGTTTTGGATGCTGGCCATCCTCACTGGTGTGAGGTGATATCTCATTGTGGTTTTAATCTGCATTTCTCTGATAATTAGCGATGTGGAGCATCTTTCCATGTGCCTTTTGCCCATCTGATTTTCTTCTTTGGAGAAGTGTCTATTCATGTCCTCTACCCATTTCTTAATTGGATTATTTGCTTTTTGTTTGTTCAGGTGCGTGAGTTCTTTATATATTTTAGATGTCAACCCCTTATCGGATATGTCATTTATGAATATATTCTCCCATACTGTAGGATCTCTTTTTCTTCTACTAATGGTGTCCTTTGCTGTACAGAAGCTTTTCAGCTTGATATAGTCCCACTTGTTCATTTCTGCTTTTGTTTCCCTTGCCCGGGGAGACATGTGCACGAAGAAGTCACTCATCTTTATGTCCAAGGGATTTTTGCCTATGTTTTTTTCTAAGAGTTTTATGGTTTCATGACTTACATTCAGGTCTTTGACCCACCTTGAGTTTACCTTTGTGTATGGGGTTAGACAGTAGTCCAGTTTCATTCTCTTATATGTAGCTGTCAAGTTTTTCCAACACCAGCAGCTGAAGAGGCTGTCATCTCCCCATTGTATATCCAAGGCTCCTTTATCAAATATTAATTGACTGTATACATTTGGGTTAATGTTTGGATTTTCCATTCTGTTCCACTTGTCCTTGGGTCTGTTTCTGTGCCAAAACCAAATTGTCTTGATTACTGTGGCTTTGTAGGAGAGCTTGAAGTCAGGGAGTGTAATTCCCCGTTTTATTCCTCCTTCTCAGGATTACTTTGGCTATTCGGGGTCTTTTGTGGTTCCATATGAATTTTAGAATTATTTGTTCCCGTTCATTGAAGAAAGCTGTTGGTAGTTTGATAGGGATTGTATTGAATCTGTAGATTGCTTTAGGTAGTATAGCCATTTTGACAGTATTTATTCTTCCTAGCCAAGAGCATGGGATGCATTTCCATTTGTTAGTGTCCTCTTTAATTTCTCTTAGGAGTGACTTGTAGTTTTCAGAGTACAGGTCTTTCACTTCCTTCGTTAGGTTTATTCCTAGGTATTTTATTCTTTTTGATGCAATTGTGAATGGAATTGTTTTTCTGATTTCTCTTTCTGTTAGTTCATCATTAGTGTATAGGAAAGCAAAAGATTTCTGTGTGTTAATTTTGTATCCTGCAACTTTGCTGAATTCAGATATTAGTTCTAGTAGTTTTGGAATGGAATCTTTAGGGTTTTTTATGTACAGTATCATGTCATCTGCAAATAGTGACAATTTGACTTCTTCTTTACCAATCTGGATGTCTTGTATGTCTTTGTTTTGTCTGATTGCTGTGGCTAGGACCTCCAGTACTATGTTGAATAACAGTGGAGAGAGTGGGCATCCCTGTCTTGTTCCCGATCTTAGATGAAAAGCTTTCAGCTTCTCGCTGTTAAGTATGATGTTAGCTGTGGGTTTGTCATATATGGCCTTTATGATGTTGAGGTACTTGCCCTCTATACCCATTTTGTTGAGAGTTCTAATCATGAATGGATGCTGAATTTTGTCAAATGCTTTTTCTGCGTCTATGGAGATGATCATGTGGTTTTTGTTCTTCTTTTTGTTGATGTGGTGGATGATATTGATGGATTTTCAAATGTTGTACCATCCTTGCGTCCCTGGGATGAATCCCACTTAATCATGGTGTATGATCCTCTTGATGTATTTTTGAATTCGGTTTGCTAATATTTTGTTGAGTATTTCTGCATCCACGTTCATCAGGGATATTGGTCTGTAATTTTCTTTTTTGGTGAGGTCTTTGCCTGGTTTTGGTATTAGAGTGATGCTGGCTTCATAGAATGAGTTTGCAAGTATTCCCTCCTCTTCTATGTTTTGAAAAACTTTAAGGAATATGGGTGTTATTTCTTCTCTATATGTCTGGTAGCATTCAGAGGTGAATCCAACTGGTCCAGGGTTTTGTTCTTGGGTAGTTTTTTGATTACCAATTCAATTTTTTGCTGGTGATTGGTCTGTTTAGGTTTTCTGTTTCTTGCTTGGTCAGTCTTGGAAGGTTGTATTTTTATAAGAAGTTGTCCATTTCTTCTAGGTTTTCCAGCTTGTTAGCATACAGATTCTCATAATATTCTCTTATAATTCTTTGTATTTCTGTGGGGTCTGTTGTGATTTTTCCTTTCTCATTTCTGATTCTGTTTATGTGTGTAGATTCTCTTTTTCTCTTAATGAGTCTGGCTAGGGGTTTATCTATTTTGTTTATTTTTTCAAAGAACCAGCTCTCGGTTTTATTGATTTTTTCTATTGTTTTGTTCTTCTCAATTTTATTTATTTCTTCTCTGATCTTTATTATGTCCCTTCTTCTGGTGACTTTGGGCCTCATTTGTGCTTCTTTTTCCAATTTCAGTAATTGTGTCTTTAGGCTATTCATTTGGGAATGTTCTTCCTTCTTTAAATACGCCTGGATTGCAATATACTTTCCTCTTAGAACTGCTTTTGCTGCGTCCCACAGAAGTTGTGGCTTTGTGTTGTTGTTGTCATTAGTCTCCATACATTCTTTGATTTCTGTTTTGATTTGGTCGTTAACCCATTGATTAATTAGGAGAATGTTGTAAGTCTCCATGTATTTGTGACCCTTTTTGTTTTCTTTCTACAATTTATTTCTAGTTTTATACCTTGGTGATCTGAGAAGTTGGTTGGTAGGATTTCAATATTTTTGAATTTACTGAGGTTCTTTTTGTGGCCTAGTATGTGGTCTCTTCTGGAAAATGTTCCATATGCACTTGAGGAGAATGTATATCCTGTTGCTTTTGGGTGTAGAGTTCTGTAGATGTCTGTTAGGTCCATCTGTTCTAGTGTGTTGTTCAGTGCCTCTGTGTCTTTACTTACTTCTCTGTCTGGTTGATCTGTCCTTTGGAGTGAGTGGTGTGTTGAAGTCTCCTAAAATGAATGCATTGCTGTCTATTTCCTCCTTTAATTCTGTTAGTATTTGTTTCACACATGCTGGTGCTCCTGTGTTGGTTGCATATATATTTATAATGGTTATATCTTCTTGCTGGACTGACCCCTTTATCATTATGTAATGTCCTTCTTTATCTCTTGCTACTTTCTTCGTTTTGAAGTCTAATTTTGTCTGATACAAGTACTGCAACACCTGCATTTTTCTCCTTGTTGTTTGCATGAAATATCTTTTTCCATCCCTTCACTTTTAGTCTGTGTATCTTTGGGTTTGAGGTGAGTCTCTTGTAAGCAGCATACAGATGGGTCTTGTTTTATCCATTCTGTTACTCTCTGTCTTTTGATTTTTGCATTCAGTCCATTTACATTTAGGGTGATTATAGATAGGTATGTACTTATTGCCATTGCTGGTTTTAGATTCATGGTTACCAAAGGTTCAAGGGTTGCTTCTTTACTATCTAACAATCTAACTTAACTTTCTTGTTAAGTTATTATAAACACCATCTAATGTTTCTTTATTTCTCTCCCTTCTTATTCTTCCTCTTCCATTCTTTATATACTAGGTGTTTTATTCTTTGCCTTTAGTTAGTATTTGGATGGTCTGCTTTCTTTGCTATGATTTTATTTTCTCTGGTGGCATCTTTTTAGCCTTAGAGGTGCTTCCCTCTAGAGCAGTCCATTTAAGATATCCTGCAGTGGTGGTTTATGAGGCAAACTCTCTCAACTTTTGCTTGTCTGGAAATTGTTTAATCCCTCCATCATATTTAAATGATAATCGTGCTGGATACAATATTCTTGGTTCGAGGCCCTTCCGTTTCATTACGTTAAATATACCATGCCATTCTCTTCTGGCCTGTAAGGTTTCTGTTGAGAAGTCTGATGATAGTCTGATGGGTTTTTCTTTGTAGGTGATCTTTTTTCTCTCTCTAGCTGCCTTTAACACTCTGTCTTTATCTTTGATCTTTGCCTTTTTATTATGTGTCTTGGTGTTGTCTTCCTTGGGTCCCTTGTGTTGGGAGATCTGTGGGCTGCCGTGGACTGCGAGACTATTTCCTTCCCCAACATGAGGAAGTTTTCAGCAATTATTTCTTCGAAGACATTTTCTATCCCTTTTTCTCTCTCTTCTTCCTCTGGTACTCTTATAATGCGAATATTGTTCCGTTTGGGTTGGTCACACAGTTCTCTTAATATTCTTTCATTCCTAGCGATCCTTTTATCTCTCTGCCTCAGCTGCTCTGTGTTCCTGTTATCTGATTTCTATTGCATTAAGTCTCTTGCATCTCGTCCAGTCTGCTGCTGAGCCCGTCGATGGCTTGTCTCATTTCTGCATTATCTTTCCTGACTTCCCTCACTTCCTCCCTCAGCTCTTGCACATTTCTCTGTAGATCCATCAGTATGGTTATGACTTTTATTCTGAATTCTTTTTCAGGAGATTGTGCATTTCCACCCCTTCAGGCTCCCTCTCTGGGGTTGTCTTGTTGATCTTAGTCTGGACCATATTCCTCTATCCTTTCATGTCTATAGAAGTGGTCGCTGGTAGGTGCCATGTATGTCAGCTGGGCTCTTTAAGAGAAAAGAAAAAAAAAAAGAAAGAAAAGAAAGAAAAGGAAAAAGAGAAAACAAAACAAAACAACAAAACAAAAGAAAAAAACAAACAAAACTGCCCACTGGGAGTGGATTCTGTAAGGATGCTGTAGCCATTGTTGCTCCACTATTCCACAGCTGCAGCCACGCCACTCCACAGGGCCCTTTATAGCTCCGCCCTGCGGGTTGCCGAGTCCTCTCAGGTGTAGCTGCAGGCTATGTGCTGTCCTGTATCTTATGGTCTCTTTTAATAGTTGTACTTGTATTTTCATAAATACATATGGTTTTGGGAGGAGATTTCTGCCGCCCTGCTCACGCTGCCATCTCCCCGGAAGTCTCCGGTGTTTGTCTTTCTCATGAGAAGTTGTTGACTCTTGTACTTAGATGATTTAAAATCTTTTGTTTTTAAAAAGAAATCTGAAAGTTGATCTGTCAGAAAGAGATGTCAATGAAACTTAAAACTAACTTGAATAAGGTAACAGATTATGTATATTAGCTTATGTGATCTGAGATTAAATGTTGGTGAAAGGTTGCCTCTCAGTTTGAGGAAAAGAATGACGAAAAACAGGAGTGAAGACAGCCTGAGAAAAACGTTGGCAGGTGGGTGCCCAGCGTGAAGGGTAGGAGAGAAAGTGACTGTGGTCTGAGAGGCAAGGAACTTGAAGGATTTTCATGTTGTGGGATCAGTTTGAAGTCACACCATCTTCTGTGCTGTGCTGTATTCCTCCTCCATGCCTGAAAATCCACTTAAAGTCAGTTACCTACAAGAACCTGGCATCAGCATGGCTGGCAGTTGAATAAAAGGATAATTATAAGGCACATGAACAGAATCTGAAGTCAAGACAGCAGCTTCGCAGTCAAGATGAGACAGTGTTTTTCAGGATCTTAAATTGTCTCAGCATAGGAATTCACTGTAAGATTCTCCATAAAAATCCTTGGAAAAATTGGGCAGGGCATTTGAATTTCTTTTCATCTGGAGGGTAAGAATACTGCTAATTAACGTTCTGTGACTAGAGAGGTGTCCCTTCCTGCGTCTTCAGGAATCCCTCTGACATGGCAGCAGAGATCACACTATGAGAGACATGGAGGGATTCATTACAATCTCAGGTCCTAGAGAGGGGGCACAGCATGCCAGAGGGCCACAGACTCACTTGAGAGTCCAAAACTGGGTCACAGCAGGCAGGGAGAGAAGAGAGCAAGGACCCACCAGGGAGTGAGTGAGTGTCTTATGAGGGTCAAGCCTGGTGGAGTCTGTGGCACTCAGGCAGCATTCTGGTTGGGCGATTTGAGGTAACAAGGTCGACCTGGCAAGGAAGGAAGGAGTAGTATGGAGAAGTCATCAGAAGGCTTCTTGTTGAAACACATGTGGTGGGGACAGGTACCCAGAAATGGGCATCAGGCATGTAAAGGGCCAAACAAGCAGGGAGGATGACTCCAGGGAGTTAGTGTGACAACAAACAGCAGCTTTACACTGTCGTTATAATAGCTAATGTTTCCTGAGCATTACTGTGTGCACTGTTCTAAGTGCTTATTTATATTAGCTTACCTAATCCTCACAGCACCCCTACGAGGTAATGCTATATTATTTATCCCCATCTTACCAATAAGGAAACTAGGCAGGCAGAGTTTCTTTCATATTCATCCTATACCGTCAAAATGATCAGATGGGGATTGGGTTAAAATAAAGCATTACCCCTGGAATCCTCAAGACAAAAGGCACAAGACTGCTTAATATTTATAGTTCCCTTTTAGAGGTCAGATGTAGCTGGCTTGGGGAGAGAACTGTGGGTTACTCAACATAAATTCTCAAGGGCCAAAAAAGTGCTGAGAGAGAAGGAAATTCAAATAAAAAGTTTTGATAAAGTGCTGGAGGCTGGCTGTTAAATTAGCTGTGAATGAGGTTTTAGAAAAGAGGAAGCACAAAACTTACCGCACTTTAGAATATGGGCCATGAAAGCAAATAGAGACAACTCCAGGGCGAAGGAAAGAGTTACTTCTCGCTTGCTGATTGCTTGCTTGGTTTACTGGTTTGAATTGTTTTCAACTTTGGAAGAAACACATTCTGAAAGCAGAAAGGAAGAAATCAAATGAATGGCAAAGGATTGAAAAATCTAGAGAAGAATGTGTAATTGATGGAGCATCTTCCTGAGGAGGTGATAAGACTGGGGTCAAGAGAATAGGCAGAAAGTTTAGCCTTAGGGAGAGGAAGGTTATATTAACTAGTGGAGACTTCGGAGTGGGGAGGGAAATGACTGCAGTGGTAAATAAGGGAGAAGCAGAATGAATCTTGTTTCAGTAAGAACTTATCGAACACACTTTGTTGTTGGCCCTGTTGGCACTGCACAGGTTGCAAGAAGGACTGAAGACAAATCAAAGACGCTTTATGCCCTTACAGTGTTTTCCAGTTATGATTTTCAACGTATCGGAGAGTTGAAATGGTAGGGATGAGAAAAAATTACAGTCATTCAGATGAGATCATGACTCTGCTCCAGTTATTTGATTTGGGAGATGGAAAAAGGAAAATAGTTCCCAAAGTAAATATCTTAATGAAAACAGAGCATTAAAAAAGCCTAACAGGGGGAAACAGCTTTGTTTTTCTATTACTTAATCCCTATTTCTGAAAAAATTAGGAGATATGACAGGACTCTTTGAGAGAGACTGTTTTTTCATTTCAAATCAAAACTGTTTAGCAATAGATAATATATAAAATAAATCACACAAATTATGTTAATGTAGGAATTGTTCCATTCCTACAGCTTGACAAAAGATAATCCTGGATCAAGGTTTTTGCTTGTTTATTTTTTAATAGTTCGGCTTATATGGTACTATGAAAGGTCAAGCCACATATATGTACAAATGTTAGCATTTTTCTAAACTGAAAATAATATTTCTAACTACTAATATGACATGTTATATTATAAATATTATTTTTAAACATTTTTAAAAGAAATAGCTTCAAGCATATCTGTCATGTTTTATCACTGACCTTTGCCTTACTGTTCTATTTATATTAAAATTTAAATATAGAAACAGCAATACTCACTTGTAGCCACCAGATGTCATTGTTTTAGACATGATACCTTCATCACTATCTGTATGACAGTATGAAGAATAACTGAAAATTCTAGCGAAATTTTTTCTAGCAAAATTATAACAAATATGGTTGTATTAAGACTCCCACAAAAGGACACCCAAACAACTTTAAATAATATCCATACAGGTAGGGCAGAAAAAAAATCCTCTTTGAAGTCCTGTGTATATGACCATCTCAATTTTATTAGTTTATAGTCAGGAATCCCACCTCATTTTTTTTGCCTTTTATAATGATTAGATAATTGTAAATAATTTTAAAACACTTAAAACAGAAGAATGTTATACTTGGGAAGCAGTATACCTAATGCAACCCCTGCTTTTGCAGATAAAAATAAAGAAAAATAAGAGAGAAATCAAGAGACAGAAACTTTCTAAATGCAAAGAGATGTACTAATAAAATTATTTAGCCAGTTATTTAATGATTTTGACTACATATTGTGCCATATTGCCATATTCTGTAAGCAGATAATCTGTGTAATCAGTATTTCTTGCATAATATTTTAATGTTCCTTATTGGCAAATTGCTTTATTGTGAGCCCCACAGCAGGTTTAACCACTAGAAGATAAGAAAAATACTATTGAAAATTTATGCAATTAAAATGTTTCTAATGTATATAAATATTCTTTAAATATATTTTTTACTCTTATCACAAAGAGTAATAACAATAATCATGGAAAAATGTGCAAAACCAGAAAACAAAGATGTTAAGCACTGTAAATAATCTGTCCTTCATAATTCTGGTAATTGCTTTAGCATTTGATAGATATGTACATTTTATTTACTTGTATGCCCATAAAATTTATATTATAATATATATTCCTTAAGACATCTATTTTTTGCCAAATAACAATATAAATGGCTATTTTTTCACATCATTAATATGACCAAACCATATTTTGGTCTCTTACACTGACTGACTTATTTTATCAGCTAGCTACTTGTCTTTGTAGCACTGCCATCATTCTGGTGAATTCATTTCTTGTGAGGCTTCCCAAACCAATGCTCGAACTCAGACAATTCAGTTCTGGTGAGCAATATGTCCATTGGACTCACTCACATGGCCACATTTTGGGTCACTGAATCACCCTAAACTATCTGGGTTGGAAATATTAAATTATCTGAATATATCTTCCCGCACTTCCATCCATCACCCAGTTGCTCTGAAATGACTAGGCTTTCAACACAACAGGATTCCCCATCCCCTGATCACTACCTGTTTCCCTATCAGCACTAGTAGATAATGTTGCTTTGTCCAATAACAAGCCTTGTGTGAGTACCCAACTGTTTTACTCCATTTCCTTTTCTCTTTGTATCCACCAGTAAACTTCAGTCCCTGGATTAATCCATCTGCTCGACACTCTGTCTTTGCTTAGACTACTCAAGATGCTTCAGAAAACCAAGCAAACATTCAGACAACAAGTCTGTGCCAACTACTAAGAGCTGGACTGTCAAAGCAATACGGCAGTATTTCTGTGGTCTTTGGGTGATTTTCATCTCCTACTATCCAAGGGAAAATTTTAAATGGCCTATGTGGATGAACTTCTTGTCTCTCTCTCTAAAAAAAAAAATAAGCTGAAAAAATCATAGATTATTTCCTGATACTGTGCCATGCTGATGACCTATGTAAGCAGGAGGAGATTAAAAATATCAGGCAGATAAATACTGGAGAGAGCATTATGACAACTACCTGACAATTTTGGAAATATCTACAATAACACCATAACACAAAAGCCCTCAGTTAAAATATACAACCTTGTTCTGAATTAGATTTAGGTGGAAGAATGAAGCAGCTGGATAAAGTGACAGAGACAAGAGACAACATAGCTAAGCTCAGGAAAAGGAAAATAAAAATAAAAATAAATAAACTTAAGGTAAATTTGAAAATAAAATCTCCAAATCACATGAAGGCAATTTTGATAAACAGAGAAGCCAACCAACTTATGACAAAGTAGAAATTATTCTAAATAATGTAAAGAATAGGTAAATCCCAAAATAACTGTAAGTTTTAAAGTTGAGAGTTTCAAAGAGATTTTAGAAAGAAATAACATTTACATAGAGAAGTAATTTTGAAACAAAAAAAGGTATGAGTAGAGGTCATGTTGTTGTTAGTTACCCTGGTTGTGTAAAAATGGACCCCAAACTCCATGGCATAAAAGAAACTTTATCATGCTAATGGTTTCTGTGGATTGGGAACCTGAACAAACCACAGAGGGAAACGTCATTTCTGTTCCACTTGCTGTCAGTTGTGGCAGCTCGAAGACTAGGGACTGAAAACATCTAAATGCCTTGCTCATTCACATGTCTTGACCCCAGGCTGGGAAGACTGAAATAGCTGGGGATGGAATTGCTATTTCCTCAAGTTTAAAGATTTGGGTATCTGAGGCCTGGAGATTCTGAGTCTTCTTGAGCATTATTTTTTTATCTTTATATAGTCTGTACATATGGCTTTCCCAAGAAGATAGCTTTAGGATAGCCAGACATCTTACATGACATTTCAGAACTCTAAAATTTCAGGGAGAGAAAGGTACAGAGAGAAAGAGATAGGGAGACAGTCAGAGACAGAAATACAGAGATACAGAGAAAGGAAAAAGAGAAGCAGATGCTGTACTTTCTTTTGTGACATAGCCTCAGAAGCCATACAGCTTCATTTGCTCCACATGCTATGTGTTATAAGTGAGTAACCAAGCCTGGCTGATTTTGAACGGTAGACAAATCAGACTACACCTTTTGTAACAGGGCTGTCAAAGAATTTGCTGACATGTTCTGAAAACACTACACATAGACAGGCAAAGAAATAATTAGGAACCTTGGTAATGCTTTGAAAACCTAGATTTGACTTGGCCAAAGTGAAAAAACATTATTTGGATGCTACAGACAAGGAATTGACCCAGACAATCATGCACAGAAATACAACAATGAAAAAATATGACAGAATTTAAAAGAAAGGAAGAAGGATTAACAAAATTTCAATACATATCTGATGGGAGTTTCCGGACGACAGAATAGAGATAATGGCCGAGTAATTATTCAAAGATATAATAATTAAGAATTCATCTGAATAAATGAAAAATATGATTCTATAGATGGAAAACTCAAATGCCAACAAAAATATATATGCACACACAAAGAGTAAAACTTCAGAGTATCAATGATAACTAAAACATTAAAACTATGTGGAAAAAAACAAAATGATATTCAAAGGAATACTATTAAACTACTTGCACAATAATCATAGAATAATAACAGAATAAGTAATTCCAGATGTAAGGAGACAGTGGACTAAAGTCTTTGAAATGTTGAGGGAAATTAAGCATCCCTGTAAATTCTATATTCAGCTAACTGTATTAATCAAGACATATATTTTCAGATATAAAAAAGGCTATCAACACATAAGCCTACAATACCTTAATGAAGTATTAGTATAGAATGCATTTCAAGAGAAGACAGATGACAGCAGTAAGAAAAAGATGCAAGAAACAACATGTGGCAATCAACTCAGTATTAGGTGGTATATCTGCTTAATGACTATAGAAATGTATTTTGTGTTTAAAAAGTTGAAATTACAATTTTACACAAAAATAACAAGACTATAGGATGGGATGTTGTCTTGCCTGAGGGCTTAAGGCCCACGCAAGTTCACTGTGGATTCAGTGAGACCGAGAAATGACAACAGAATGTTCTTGAGGTTAAAGGGAGTATACCCAGCTTTATTCTCATGGTGGCAGGTCTAGCCCTAGGATCATGTCTGCAGGTCCATAATCCACCCCCATCTCTGCCTCCATCTGCCTCCACCCAGAGCAGTGGGAGGAGCTCTTTACATAGTGACTCAGTCAATAATAGCTCATTGCCTATGGGTGTAGAAGCAGTAGCCTAGCAGTAGCCAATTACATCATCAAGTAGTTTAGGGTCAGGTGAGGATCCTGGCCATAGGAACTTTGATTTTCCCTACAACAGTGTATATTCTATTCAATTTTCAAACATTTACAAAATCTTGACTCTGTACTTAACCACAAAATAAGTCTTGATGAATTTCATATAAGTGATCATCTACCGATAAACTTCTATAATCTCAATGTGATTTAGTAGAAAGACAATAAAGAAATTTAAGAGTATGTATTTGGCTTTTATAAACGTTCAAATCTTACCAATTAAAAGGAAAATCAAAATATTTTAAATTGGAAGACAGCAAAATATAGGTTAAGCTCTGTGGAGTACAAAAAAAAATCTGTATCTGTGCTCAGAGACCATTTTATATTTTAATTAGATTATAAGGAATAAAAATAATATGGTAAGACTTCAATTCAAAAAAGGTGAAGAAATGAATGAGAGGTGAGACAGAGACTTCCTCCTAAAACTGCATATAATACGAAAATATAACTAATAGAACTACTCCTGAAAGAGCAACAGGAAAGAGGAATGTGCCAAACTGCATGCACCTGGAGAAAAGAATAAACTTCATGGAACAGGGTGATGTACCAAAGCCGTGGCCTGGCAGGACCCAAGGTATTCCCCCACCCCAGCTCTCTAGGAGGAAGAAGAAAAACAGAGCAGGGAGGGAGTGGAGGCCTGGGACTGCTGAATACCTAACTCCGGAGATCTGATCTAGGAGTAAAAACCTACATTTCATGGTGTTT
Organism: Smutsia gigantea; assembly: GCA_032199065.1. NCBI lineage: Eukaryota > Metazoa > Chordata > Mammalia > Pholidota > Manidae > Smutsia > Smutsia gigantea. Next base: position 640,688 of record JAVSCE010002777.1, read on the forward strand.
TTGTGGTACTCTCGTGATTAGGGGGTTGGAAAGCGAAGACAGGCAGAATACCTGGAGAGACAGATTTCAGCCGCTTGTGGAAAGTAGGGATCCATATCCGGCTGCTCTAGGACAAAAGAAAGGCAGGCTGTCTGAGAGACTTCCTAACAGCAAGAGGGCTGCTAAAGGGGCAATGATTGCACAGAGTTTATTGCTCAGGAGAAAAGACAGGTAGACAAAATTGTCCAGGTGCACTCTGCCCAGCAGGTTTGGAACTTTCATGATCTTCAGGAGCTCCAGCTACCTAGCTGGCTACACAGCTCCAAGGACCACTCCGTGATAAGCAGCCTACTGCGCCTTTCTCCCAGCCAGCCCCACCTGGCTTGCAAAGAGGCAAACCCTTCACTGGCAATAGGCTGGAAAGAGGGAAGTCCTGTCTACAGCAACTACAAACGCAAAGCATAGAGGCTTATACCTGTGTGCTCTGCCCACTGATTCTGGCAGTGGAGACAGGCACAGTAACCGGGAAGCACGAAACAGCTCTTTCCATCCCCAGGCAACAATACCGCACCCCTACCACCCCTGACATTGCTTCAGGAGCTGGGAGCTCCAGAAAGTAGAGCTTATGGGCACTAGAGGGTGCCATATGCAAATATGAAACATCAAAGGAACCTGGTTGAAAAAAAAAATTATGAATATGAATACAACCCCAGAGTTAGAATCAAATGAAATCGACCTCATGAATCTGCCTGAAAGGGATTACAAAATAAAAATCATCAACATGCTCATGGAGGCACAGAAAAATATTCAAGAACTCAGGGAGGAATTCTGGTTGGAGATCCAATCATTATGGAACACAGTATCAGAAATGAAAAATACAATGGAAAGTTTTAAAAGCAGATTAGATATGGTGGAGGAAATGATAAATGAAATAGAAATTAGAGAAGAGGAATACAAAGAAGCTGAGGCACAGAGAGAAAAAAGGATCTCTAAGAATGAAAGAATATTGAGAGAACTGTGTGACCAATCCAAACGGAACAATATTCGCATTATAGGGGTACCAGAAGAAGAAGAGAGAGAAAAAGGGATAGAAAGTGTCTTTGAGGAGGTAATTGCTGAAAACTTCCCAATCTGGGGAAGGAGATACTCTCTCAGGCCATGGAGGTGCACAGATCTCCCAACATAAGGGACCCCAGACAGACAACACTAAGACACATAGTAATTAAAATGGCAAAGATCAAGGATAAGGACAGACTATTGAAAGCAGCCAGAGAGAGAAATAAGATCACATACAAAGGAAAACCCATCAGGGTATCATCAGACTTCTCAACAGAAACCTTACAGGCCAGAAGGGAGTGGCATGATGTGTTTAATGCAATGAAGAAGAAGGGCCTTGAACCAAGATTACTTTATCCAGAAGATTATCATTTAAATTTGAAGGACGGATTAAACAATTTCCAGATAAGCAAAAGCTGAGAGAATTTACCTCCCACAAACCATCTCTACAGTGTATTTTGGAGGGATTGCTATAGATGGAAGTGTACCTAAGGTTTAATAGCTGTCACCAGAGGTAATAAAACCACAGTAAAGAAAGTAGAACAGACAATTACTAAGAAACTGCAAAATTAAATTAACTATCCCCAAAGTCAATCAAGGGATAGACAAAAATTACAGAATATACCTAATATATAAAGAATGGATGAGTAAGAAAAAGGAGTAGAAAAACAAAGAACCTTTAGCTTGTGTTTATAATAGCATATTAAGTGAGTTAAGTTAGACTCTTAGATAGTAAGGAAGTTAACCTTGAACCTTTGGTAACCACGAATCTAAGGCCTGCAATGCCAATAAGTACATACATATCCGTAATCACCCTAAATGTAAATGGTCTGAATGCACCAATCAAAAGACATAGAGTCCCTGAATGGATAAAAAAAAAACAAGACCCATCTATATGCTGCCTTCAAGAGACTCACCTTAAACCCAAAGACATACACAGACTAAAAGTGAAGGGATGGAAAAAGATATTTCATGCAACTAATAGGGAGAAAAAAGCAAGAGTTGCAGTACTTGTATCAGACAAAATAGATTTCAAAACAAAGAAAGTCACAAGAGACAAAGAAGGACATTACATAATGATAAAGGGGTCAATCCAACAAAAAGATATAAACCATTATAAATATCTATGCACCCAACACAGGAGTACCTACATATGTGAAACAAATACTAACAAAATTAAAAGGGGAAATAAAATGCAATGCATTCATTCTAGAAGACTTCAATACTCCACTCACTCTGAAGGACAGATCAACCAGACAAAAAATAAGTAAGGAGACAGAGGCACTCAACAACACATTAGAACAGATTGACCTAACAGACATCTGCAGAACTCTACACCCAAAAGCAGCAGAATACACATTCTTCTCGAGTGCACATGGAACATTTTCAAGAATAGATCATATACTAGGCCACTAAAAAAGCCTCAGTAAATTTTAAAAGATTCAAATTGTAACAACCAGTTTCTCAGACCAAAAAGGTATGAAACTAGAAATAAATTATGCAAAGAAAATGAAAAATCCCACAAACACATGCAGGCTTCACAACACTGCTCCTAAATAACCAGTGGGTCAATGACCAAATACATAAAAACAGAGATCAAGCAATATATGGAGACAAATGACAACAATAATTCAACACTGAAAAATCTGTGGGATGCAGCGAAGGCCGTGCTAAGAGGAAAGTATATTGCAATACAGGCCTTCCTCAGGAAAGAAGAACAATTCCATATGAACAGTCAAAACTCACAATTAATGAAACTAGAAAAAGAAGAACAAATGGGGCCCAAAGTCAGTAGAAGGAGGGACATAATAAAGATTAGAGCAGAAATAAATAAAATCCAGAAGAATAAAACAATAGAGAGAATCAATGAAAGCAGGAGCTGGTTCTTCGAGAGAATAAACAAAATAGATAAACCCCTAGCCAGACTTATCAAGAAAAAAGAGAGTCTACACACGTAACAGAATCAGAAATGAGAAAGGAAAAATCACTACGGACAACATAGAAATACAAAGAATTATTAGAGAATACTATGAAAAATTATATGCTAATAAACTGGATAACCTAGAAGAAGTGGACAGCTTTCTAGAAAAATACAACCTTCCAAGGCTGACCCAGAAAGAAACAGAAAATCTCAACAGACCAATTACCAGCAATGAAATTTAATTGGTAATCAAAAAACTACCCAAGAAAAAAACTCCTGGACCAGATGGCTTTACTGCTGAATTTTATCAAACATTTAGTGAAGACCTAATACCCATCCTCCTTAAAGTTTTCCAAGGAGTAGAAGAGGGAATACTTCTAATCTCATTCTATGAATCCAGCATCAGTCTAATACCGAAACCAGGCCAAGACACCACAAAAATAGAAAATTACAGACCAATATCTCTGATGAATATAGATGCAAAAATACTCAACAACATATTAGCAAACCGAGTTCAAAAATACATCAAAAAGATCATCCATCATGATCAAGTAGGATTTATTCCAGGGATGCAAGGATGGTACAACATTCGAAAATCCATCAACATCATCGACCACATCAGCAAAAAGAAAGACAAAAACCACATGATCATCTCCATAGATGCTGAAAAAGCATTTGACAAAATTTAACATCGATTCATGATAAAAACTCTCAACAAAATGGGTATAGAGGGCAAGTACCTCAACATAATAAAGGCCATATATGACAAACCCACAACCAATGTTATAATCAACAGTGAGAAGTTTAAAGCTTTTCCTTCAAGATTGGGAACAAGACAAGGATTCCCACTCTTCCCACTTCTATTCAACATAGTTCTGGAGGTCCTAGCCACAGCAATTAGACAACACACAGAAATAAAAGGCATCCAGATTGGCAAAGAAGAAGTTAAACTGTCCTGTTTGCAGATGACATGATATTGTACCTAAAAAACCCTAAAGAATCCACTTCAAAACTACTAGATCTAATATCTGAATTCAGCAAAATTGCAGGATACAAATTAATACGCAGAAATCTGTGGCATTCCTATATACTAACAAGGAACTGGCAGAAAGAGAAATCAGAAAAACAGTTCCATTCATAATTGCATCAAAAATAATAAAATACCTTGGAATAGACCTAACCAAGGAAGTGAAGGACCTATACTCTGAGAACTATAAGACACTCGTGAGAGAAATTAAAGAAGATACAAATAAATGGAAACACATCCCATGCTCATGGATAGGAAGAATTAATATTGTCAAATGGCCATCCTGCCTAAAGCAATCTACAGATTCAATGCAATTCCTATCAAAATACCAACAGCATTCCTCCACAAACTAGAGAAAATCGTTCTAAAATTCATATGGAACCACAAAAGACTCCGAATAGCCAAAGCAATCCTGAGAAGGAAGAATAAAGCTGGGGGGATTATGTTCCCCAACTTCAAGCTCTACTAAAAAGCCACAGTAATCAAGACAATTTGGTACTGGCACAAGAACACACCCATAGACCAATGGAATAGACTAGGCAGCCCAGATATAAACCCAACCATATATGGTCAATTAATATATGATAAAGGAGCCATGGACATACAATTCTGAAATGACAGCCTCTTAAACAGCTGTTGTGGGCAAAACTGGACAGCTACATGTAAGAGAATGAAACTAGATTATTGTTTAATCCCATAAACAAAAGTAAACTCAAAATGGATCAAAGACCTGAATGTAAGTCATGAAACCATAAAACTCTTAGAAGACAACATAGGCAAAAATCTCCTGAATATAAATATGAGTAACTTCTTCCTGAATGTATCTCCTTGGGCAAGGGAAACAAAAGCAAAAATGAACACATGGGACTACATCAAACTAAAAAGTTTCTGTATGGCAAAGGACACCATCAACATAACAAAAAAGCATCCTACAGTATCTCCCCTAGAGGGAGAATACATTTGTAAGTGACATATCAGACAAGGGGTTAACATCCAAAATATATAAAGAACTCACATGCCTCAACACCCAAAAAGCAAATAACCCTGTTAAAAAATGGGCAGAGGATATGAAGAAACTATTCTCCATAGAAGAAATTCAGATGGCCAACAGGCACATGAAAAGATGCTCCACATCACTAATCATCAGGGAAATGTAAATTAAAACCACAATGAGATATCACCTCACACCAGTAAGGGTGGCCACCATCCAAAAGACTAAGAACAACAAATGTTGGTGAGGATGCAGAGAAAGGGGAAACCTCCTCCACTGCTGCTGGGAATGTAAGCTAGTTCAACCATTGTAGAAAGCAATATGGAGGTTCCTCAAAAAACTAAAAATAGAAATACCAGTTGACCCAGGAATCCCACTCCTTGGAATTTACCCAAAGAATACAACCTCTCAGATTCAAAAAGACATATGCACCCCTATGTTTATCACAGCACTTTTTACAATAGCCAAGATGTGGAAGCAACCTAAGTGTCCATAAGTATGTGAATGGATAAAGAAGAGGTGGTACATATACTCAATGGAATACTATTCAGCCATAAGAAAGAAACAAATCCCACCATTTGCAACAGCATGGATGGAGCTGGTGGATATTATGCTCAGTGAAATAAGCCAGGCTGAGACAGATAAGTGCCAAATGATTTCCCTCATTTGTGGAGTATAACAACACAGCAAAATTGAGGGAACAAAATAGCAGCAGATTCAGAGACTCCAAGAAGGGACTAGTGGTTACCAAAGGGGAGCGGTGTGGGAAGGCGGGTGGGGAGGGAGGGAGAAGGGGATTGAGGGGTATTAGATTTAGTACACATTGTGTGGGGGGTCACAGGGCAAACAGTGTAGCACAGAGAAGGCAAACAGTGAATCTGTGGCATCTTACTACGCTAATGGACAGTGACTGCATTGGGGTATGGGTGTGGACTTGATAATATGGCTAAAAGTAGTAGCCACATTGTTTTTTCATGTGAAACCTTCGTAAGAGTGTGTATCAATAATACCTTAATAAAAAAACTTTTTTAATTAAAAAATAATATTGCACTTGCATATCTAAAAAAAAAGGTAAAGAAGCTATAGTTTAAGGACTATGGTATAAAGTGAACATTTCCTTCTTCCTAAAAATATTTCTAAAGCTTTAAGAATGAAAAACACTTATATAAAACCTATAAACCAAATAAATGATTTATTAAAAAATCACATCAAAAATAGTTGTGACAGCGGATTACATTTTGACTAAGTATTTTGACTTAAAAAAAAATCTAAGTGAACTATTACCTTAAAAAAATAAAGGGTAGGTACAAGGAATTCAAGGTCTCATGCAGAAAATGGTGAGATAATTTCGAGATGACATTTGATCATACAGAGGTCATATAAGAAGGACGTAAAGGACAAATGTCCATTAGCAAGTGGACACTAGAAGGACAAAGAAAGGCACACAACCAAAAATTAGAACAGTGAACAAAATATAATGAAACTGAACAGAAATGGCAGATAAAAGAGACAAGCAAAGGAAATCCAGGATCCAAAGCCCTGGAATCCACTCCCCCTACCTGACCTCCCCCCAAAAAGTAAATAAAATATATAAATCCAGAGAACTCTCTCAAAGAAAGAGAGTAAGACTATTTTGTTTCATTAATAAACTAAATGTTTTCATATTATATTTAATGTTTATATGATTACTTAATATTAACATTAAAATATGTGTTTAATTTTAAAAGTAATTGTCTCATTTCCAATTGTCCAACTAAAATTAAATTTAAAAAAAGGAAAACATATTGGACAACCAGGCCAAATCATCAAGTTATTCAAAAAAGAAAAGTCTAAGGCTAACTTCAGACTTCATCACAGAAGCATTGTATATGAGATAATATCAGGGTAGTGCCTTTAAAAGCCTCAAAGACTCTAACCTAAGAATGTTATTCACAACCTCACTACTGTCCAATTATAAAAGCAAGAGACGAACAGTTTTGAAATGCAGGAATCCATAGGACATTGTGGAATCTTCTCCCTAAAAAATTTAAGACTAAAGATTGGAGCTAGCATTGAATTACTTGTACTAAAGGAGATAGAATGAACAAATGTAAGGCTATAGAACAGAATGTAAAATGATAAGCTATAAAAAATAAATAAATAAATAAAATGATAAGCTATATATATGGAGAACTTCAGCAGAGCAATAAAAATACAGTAACATATGAAAATGTAATTCAGTGAGGAAGTTACCCAAATACATAAAAATATCAATTCATATAATAGCTAATGTATATGTACAGTAGCTATTGATTTTTGTATATCTAACTTTTATATATATATAAACATACATATATAATGTGTATATATGTGTACATACATACATATAACATATAATGAAAAGAAACATCTATTTCCATAACAACACAAAATTTAACATGCCTAAAGAAGAAGAATAATCTTGGTCTGAAATTTGCAATATCTATATGAAGAAAAATTATGAATACAAGTGAAGGCCACTAAAGAAGATTTGAAAAACTAGAAAGGCCAAGTATGTTCTTATATAAGAAGACAACATGGTAATAGTGAAATACACCTAAGGATATAATGAAACCTTGGAGAAAGGATGGATTATTGAAAGATTCTGGGGCAACTGGATTTCTTTATGGAATGCATAAAAGAAAACTAAATGTGGAAATGTAGAAATACATACTTTAACATTATTAAGAGAAAATACTGGAGAATATTCAAATCAAGTTTTGATTGGGCACTTAAAAAAATATACTGCTGAATCTGAATATGTATATATATATATATATTTAGGAGATGGAGGACATCATCAGACAGAGAAAGACAAGTGCCAAATGATTTCCCTCATTTGTGGAGTATAAAAATGAAGCAGAACTGAAGGAAAAGAACAGCAGCAGTCTCACAGACTCCAGGAAGGGGCTAGCAGTTACCAAAGGGGCGAGGTGGGGGAGGCAGGTGGGGAGGGAGGGAGAAGGGGATTGTGGGGTATCATGATCAGTGCACATGGTGTGTGTGGGGTCACGGGGAGGACAGTGTAGCTCAGAGAGGACAAGTGGTGACTCTGTGGCATCTTACTACACTGATGGACAGTGACTGCAATGGGGTGTGGGGGGGGGACTCGATAATAAGGATGTATGTAGTAACCACATTGTTTTTCTTGTGAAGCCTTCCTAAGAGTGTATATCAATGATACCTTAATAAAAAAAAAGATGGAGGACATCATTAGTAAAGTTCAAAATTAAAACAAGAGAAACAAGAAGACATTAGCTGCATGTAATGCAAAACATCTATCGGTAAATCAGTCAGAATCCTCATTATATTCCAGTAACCACTTGCTTCCCCCACATCTCATTTATGCACAGTTTTTTTTGTGGGTCTATTAGGATATCTCCTTCACGTCTGAGGACATAACAGCTATTTTGAGCTTGAGATACAAGCTAACCAAAATTCACCTTTAGTACCAATGGAAAAGTTTACAGTCACAGAAATATTCCTGTCTCTGTTAACCAATACAGTAGCCACCGAGCACTTAAAGTGTGGCTAGTGAGAATGAGAAAAGGAATTATAATTTTATTTCATTTTAATTAATTTAAATGTAAATACCAACATATGGTTGGTGGCAGCCATGCATCTGTATGTGAATAGTACAGATATGGAGCATTATCAGTTTTCAAAGAAGAGGGGAAATTATTGTGGCCAATGAGAAAACAGTTCTTAAAGCTCCTGTCACACAACGACAATGGCACTTCCACACATATCCATAAGTAAATAACAAATTCTCTGTAGTTTTTAAATTTCTGTTTACAAACTCTGTATCAGGAATAAAAATGCTAATGTCCATTCATTTTTGGTAGCAGGTATTTATTTACATTACCATGTAATATAAGCTTAAGTACCTTTACATTTAAAATATTTTAATAATATGAAAGCAAAGCTTTACGACTGTTGGTCCTGATTTCTGTGTATCGTTGCTTAAACTGGCAATATTGCCAAGCTCTTCTTATGTATGAATTCTTTTGGTTTCCATAGCATCAAAATCTCCTTTTCTTTCTTCCTCTTTCTTGTCATGGACCCAATTTAAGACTCTACAAATGGATTTTACCCAGTCCTCAGTTACATCATGATAATCTTCAAGTTTCTATGCTTGCACATGTATTCATTTAAATTTTTTTTTTAAGGAAGATCTAATGTATTCAACTCTTTGGTTATTATCCATATGGCTTCCAAATTGATATGTCTTTTACATCTTTTCTGAGTTCTGAATATGTCCAACTGACTATTAAAACTCCAAACCTATTCTTCCTCCTTGGAATATCATCTCAGTACATGACGCCATCATCCATTAGGAAGCATAAACCAGAAAACTCAGAACCATCCCTGAAAATTCTTCTTACTCATTCTTTGACACTTAATGAACAATTCCCGCCGGTGCGTGATATACCAATGCAGCTCTCTTAGACTTTAGTTTCGTTTTTCTCCTACTTACCTCTGAACTCGTTGAGGACAAAATTCATTTCTTTCTTGTCCCTAATGCCTGGCAGAGGATTTGGCCTAAGAGAGTTCTTTAATTAAAAATTTATGGAATAAGGGATTCAATGAGTTAGAAGACTTACTTCTATAATCTGATTTGGGTAGTTTCTAATAATAATCTCAAGCAGTTTCTAAAGAATTGTATAGGATCATTTATGTAATAACCAATGTAGATTCAATATTCCATTAAATGGCATTCCCTCTCTCCAGCCTACCTCAATCACAAATGTTTATTTTTGAGATTGTGGGGGGCGGGGTTTGTTTGATTGCTTGTTTGTTTTTTAGTCTTATGTGTGATAACTTTTGAAATGACAAGTATCTGAGAGTTCTGGTCAACTTCTTGTGACCCACTCAGTCACTAAGTGGAACTACCACCTTTATTAACACTTCTGCTCTGTTATTCTTAGCCTTTCTTCCCTTCAGTATATATTCATTGTGACAATGTGGTAGTGTTTCCTAAATGAACACAGTGGCCCTTTTACGTTTTAAATATTTAGTAGATATATGTGCCTTTTTGTGTTTTTCCCTCTGGCTTTAAAATGAGTTTATTGAATCTGTGTAAGTTGTGAAGGCTTTATAATGGGTCAGGTAAGGCAGTCTTTCCTGATAATAAGGCAATTTAATTAGATGACACTTCAAGGCTCCTTCCAGCTCTTTGAAGCTGAGTTTGAAGATCGACCTGACATAAGACTGGTGCTGTTGGCATATGCATCAACATCTTCCAGTATTTATTTTAGATAACTGAGATCTCCTGAATCTATCTTTCACACCTCTTCTCTTTTATTTTTAACTTTATTGTCTCCACATACAGAATTCAGCTTCACATAACATTGCACAGGTTTGAAATCACATTCTTCCACAATGTTGTTTCAGACAGCACAAGCAGGCTGAATAATTCAAACATAACCTAACTAAAGGACATCCATTCTGAATTAATAAAAGACAAATATGTGTGTGTGTGTGTGTGTGTTTGACTTGGGAGCCCTGAATGAATTCTGAATCTGCACATGTTCCAAGAGATGTGAGGAGTGATTCACATGATTTAATAAAGCCTCAGATGATCTTACTGTTTTCAGAACACCTCTTTTTTCATTAACAAAATAAGTAGACCAGAAAGAGTTACTGTCTACCCCCAATAGGTGAACCAAATCATCCAAGCAATGGATTATATTATTCTCCTACAAATACCACTGAATGAAAGCTGCCTGTGTATGAATTAAGAACGGGAAGCAACAGTGACTTTGCAAATCTTGAGCTGTTGTCGAGAGGATAGAGAATTGGGCTTGGGATTATAAGAAATAAATCAACCCCCATTCTGGCACTTAAGGATTGTTCACATTGACTAAATCTACCTCAACTTTGGTTTCCTTATCCTAGATAATGGAATACTTAGAACACATCCTTTGCATTTCTCCCTGGGTTGCTGAGAAAGTCAGCATTAATGAAAATGTCTTATCAAAGAGACAAGGGATTGAGAGTGATCCAGACTCCAACTCCCTGGTGTCACAAGCCAACACAGCCCTGTGATAAGGGTTATCAGGGCAAGGGGCATAACCTCTTTAGGGCCAAGCTCCTCTGGTGTAAATGTATCTACCTCAAACAACTACAGATGCCACTGATTGAAATATACAAAACCAAGTAGTAGGTCTGAAGCACGATAAGCATTCTGTGGCTAAGCATTTGATGTGAAGGCAGTTGGTAGACGAGACCTGCCTTTCCAGGGCTGTCCGGCATCACCTTCTGAGCTTGCCAGGTATGATTGCTGATCTTCTTCCATATTTTCTTCCATTAGAGTGGTTTGGCCTAAGACTCAGCCTTGGGAACTGATGAGGGGAAGAGAGAACTTTGTTTTATTTGGTTCAAGGCTTCTCAGGAGCCTGCCATACGGAAGAACCCAGAAGAGGGGTCAACTTAGCTCAGAATTTGGAGCCAAAAACCACAGCTAATTATAAGGTTTTATTTTGTCTTGCTTGGATTGAGTATTTAGCATCTTCTTATATCATGCAAGAGGAGGTTGTTTTGAAATGGAATTTGTATATTCCTAAATTCCATAGGCAAAACAGCTACTCATCTTCCATTAAAAATTACACATTATTTGGGGTTCCGGCATCACCAGCACTTTCCACATGCATTTCTCTCACCTGAACCTCTTGTCTTCTCCCAAACCAATTGTTCCCCGTTGCTCTTCATCCTCCCACATTCACATGGAATGAAACTTCATACATGAAACAATTTTTAACACTACACTTCAATCCTAGCTTTGTATTAGTTCCAGGGATGAACCTGCTAATTAGCCTCAAATAATATTTTCCTCACCATTCCTTCATTATAGCATCCAGAGTGTACTTAGGAATGCAATGAGCCTGGTTCACAAGATGGCATTTCTGAGCCCCGCTTGCAGAGTGTACGTGGCCTGTGGCAACATTCTAACTGATGAGACCTGAGAAGAACTGTGTGGGATCTGGGGGGAAGCCTCACAGAGAACACTAAGTTGAGAAGTGTGCTATCCCGCTTTTTCCATTTTTTTTCTTCGTGCTCCTCTAGATCACAGATGCAAATATGATAGAGCTTCCTCAGTTGTCTGTGAATTTGAAGGAACCTCCACAACAGGGGTCAGCACTAGATGGCAAAACAGAAAAGCGGAAGTGGTCTGACTTCCGTAGAGCTGAGAAGTCACCCTATTCTCCAGGCTGCTTTTTTGGTGAGAGATAAATAAATTATTCTTTTATATATAATGTTAGTGTTTTACTGGGTACAATATTACCAATGGTTAAATTAAAACAGTCCTCTTGTTGTGTAGGCAAGACACTTGAGTGTGCAAACTTGGTTCTATATCCAAATTCTGCATTTTCAAAATGGCACATCTCTCACTGGAGAAACTCCATATGAAAGCTTTGATCTTGGAAGTGTCCTTCTTACATGAACTTTACAAATCCGTCAAAATTATTTTCATATTAGATTATTTAATATTCTGTGAATTTAGTTTAATGTCTAATTCTTGGCATTAAGTGCTACAGGGAGGGAGACAGAAAAGTTGGAGGAGGGAGGATGGACAGATACCTTTCTTCTTGCATTCTGTTCTTGTCAAGAAACGGAAACAATTCCTCATGCTGTGAAATCCCTGTAACAACACTTTCTCATTCTGCAAAACTGGTTCTTATCACCAGCATTTCACTGGTACCCAGACCTAGGTTCATGCGCCCACTTAGAGGTTGGTAAAACTCTTGGGCAGGTGTGTGCATGTGGTGTTCAGGACAACCATCTAGAAACCTGCGGTTTAGTAGCCCCCCAGCCCCAAGTGATTCTGATACACACCTAAGTGCCTACATAATAATTACTTCATTTTCTTCTATGCAGTATATACATCTGTTTATTATTCTCTATTTTTTTCTTAAGCTCAGCATGCCTCAGAAGTCTCTGCAGTCCTGGTCAAATATCAACCGGCTATTTGCTTTTAGGCTATCTAGATGGATATGATTCTGTGATTTTCTTTCCATTCTTCATATTTCCTTCACATCTCTCCAGGGTTCATTCCTTGATTTCCTGGACCCTCATTGCATTAGAGTATACAACATCAGGTAACTTCCTGAAAAATGACACATGGGTGGTGATTTTTGGAGACCTTAACTGTTTGCAAAGGTCAAATTCTACCTTACATGTTTATGACTACTTAACCAACTACAAAATTCTAGTTTAGGAATATCTTCTAATAGAATTTTGGAAAATTTGTGCCCCTGTTTCTGCTAAAAATGAATGTTGAACTGAAAAGTCCAGTGTTATTCTCATCCTGATGTTTTGTATGTAAACTTTTCTCTCCTAATCTCTGCTGCTCCCCTTCCCCTCCTCTCTGTTCTTTTTCTCTCATTGGTCTTCTGAAACCTGTTAATGTTGTATTTGGTAATTCCTTTTTTAGTTATTGGTTTTCAAAAGGGAAGACTGATATTTTTCTAATATATAATTTTTCTTGGGGCATATTTTGGATAATTTCTGGTAATTTTCTTCTTTTAATTTTCTCTGTTCTCTCTTTTTTCCCCAATGTTAGGCTTCTGTGATTGGATTTTTGGTGTTTTGCTCATACTGTCCATGTTTGTCATTATTAGGAATTTTTTTCCTTCTGGGAGATTGCGATTGTCTAAATGTGTAGCATTCTTACCGATTTGCAGATACAGGCTCAACTGCTTAATTTCCAAAAATTCACTCTTGTTCTTTGAGTATTCGGAATCTTAATGCCTCCAGTTTTCAGAGACCTTTCCTGATTTCTTCATGGAGAATAGTGTGTTTTTAGATTTTTGGGTGCTTCATCAACTGCCTCTAATTTGTGTATATGTATTTCCCTAATAGTTAGTTTACAACATTATCTGCCATATTCAATTCCTCCCACGAATGTGCTTTATTCCATTCTTTTTATATTTAATAACAGATCACTAAAAAATAAAATTGGATGCATTGTTTTCGTGGGTGGGGTTTGTTGATTTCTTGTTCATATCGTGTGTCAATCAGACGGAGGAATGGTGTATTTGCGAGAAATCACCACACATCAGTGGCTTTTCATTTTCCCCACTAAGAAATCTTCTACCTGCAGTCTTGCAACCATAGCTATGGGGTCCAAAAAGGTAGAGGTGATGCTCTAGGTCTTACCATTCAGGAGGCCGTTTTTGACTTAGTGTCCTTCAGTCTCACCTCAGCTGTGTCTGTTGTTACAAATTCTAGATTTTCTCTGATATACATTTTGTATATAATTAATACTATTGAGAATGAAGGGAAATTGCCTCTCCAGTAGTGGTTGTTGGGAGGATTCCTGGGAGTCTTATTTATGTGCGCCCATACACACATAGACACACACGCTCTTGTAGATAATTAAGTTTCAGCTTCCTCTATTCTCAGTTAGCAGGAGTTACTTCCCTTCCATTTTCCATCCTCCAAGCTTTCACAGATGTCCCTCATCTGTTTTTTTCTCTTCTATTTGCTTTGTCCCTGTTAGTTTACACATTCTTTTATTATTCCTGGTTTGTCATTTTAGAAAAGAGGAAATAATTATATCTATTCAGTCCACCATATATAGTCAAAGCCAATATTTTATTCTATATCTTTTACATGCCTGCTAGTCAGTCTTTGTTGCTAAGTTTCAGTTGTGTTGCACTGTACAATGTCCCACTTGGTGTTGCTAAGATTGTGAGGCTACATTGGTCCCTCAATTTTCAGCAATCCAGACACTTATTAAGAATTTGAATCATCAGAGGACTTTCCACTATTGAAGTTTTATTCATTTTGTTTTGAAATCACATCTTCTTGTGCTATGATGAGTGTGCTATTCTGATGACAAGAAGTGCATGGTTCCCCATGCACTCACCTTCTATATGAAAGCTTTGCTTTTAAATATTGCTCCCCAAATCCATGCTATTACCTTCCCCTGTGGAAACACTTCTGGGTGATTATTATTAACCCTGAGCCAACAGGTGTTTAGGGTGGACATGCACTTTCTCTTTCAAACTTGCATATGGTTCAGACTACTATCGATCTTACAGGAAAAGAGGCTCCAAATTTTGGCAGTCACCATCTCTTCCATCTTTCTCTTATTTGCCAAAATTTTCTCTATTTCCCTTCTTTCACTTTCCTTCCAATATCTAATATGTTTATAATTAATTTTTATGATGTTTTTCTTTCTTAGCATAGTTTTTTGGCAATCCAACTACAGAGACAGGAGGTAAGCTTGTTTACTCAGTATCATACACACACTTCCCCTCCTCCATTCTACAAATTTAGATTTGCCACTTTTGTTGTTGTTAAGTCAACATACATTTTGAATTACAAGGCTTTATACATTGTTTTGATTAGCTTAGTATATCACAAATACATTTGCCACCTGTCAGGAATGTAGTTTCTTTGTCCATTTTGGAATCACCGATTCTTGTTATTTTACACAAAATATACTGGATCTGGCTTCATCTCAGAATGTGCTGTGTGGTTGGTACCAATTTTGTTCATTGCTGATTTGGGTTATTTGGCAGTTTGGGGTTAGGAGAGGGAACCCTGATCATCTTGTTACTATATAACCATATTGTTTGGAACTCAAAATATAATGTCTTAAAAATCTTACTGTTTTCACCATTTATCTTTCTACATATGTATCCACATATTGTATTTGATGTTATTCATATGCTAACACATACCTATATTTTAATACCTGTATACATTTAATAATACCTATCTAGAAAAAAGAAAATATTCATCTTAATTGCTGTATTCTGGTTTACAATAAAGCGGTTATATATTCATCCAGAAAATCATGGTAAAGGACAATACTTTGTGAGAAATAGTGTTGTTACTTTCAGGAGGAAAAAGGTCATTAAAATAATTATCTGGAAATAATTAGCTAAGTGTGGCAGTCATTATATTAGAAATGAAATTAAATTTTTGCTGCCAGTTACTAGGGAAATTTCACAAGGTACCTCCAGCGAAGAGCAACAATAAAAAAAAAGTCTTGACATTTCAATATAAAGCTAATTTTTGTAAAAATAAAATTAATGTTAATGTTTATTACTAAGAAGTGTATATTCAGATTTTAAGAAGTAAAATTGGCCATTAAAACACCAGTTAACAACTAAAGAATGACTCTTTTTCTGCCAAATTCATAAATATTATCAGTTGGGAGAAATTACTTTATAGAATAAAATGTTCCAGTCGTTAACCCAGAAACTTTAAATACTGGTAAAGTCCTTCATTCAGACCCGAATCCGTTACTTTTGGTGTCTGCTTTCATTCACAGTTAATTCAAAGACTGTTCCTCAGTAAGTATATTTATTCTCTATGTATAGTTTTTGCACGAGATGATTCAGTTTTAATTCCTTTCATTCTGTGATGATATTAAATTATATTAGAAATGTGCATTTTCTCAGATATGCTTCAGTATTTATCTTATATGTCTCCTTTTTTTGGTGTTTTCTATTAACTTAAATAATCAAGACATTCTAGAATTATTCACTGACCATACAGTTATCACTGGGTCACCAATGCCCTGAAATCATAGTGCTCACATTAGCACAATGTACTGCTGATTCTGAGCAAACTATTTATTTTCAGGATGTGTGCTGTGAATACATAACAAGGAACTGGTAAAGTATCTTGGGTTATCTCTTTCAAATACCAATTGGCTCCACAGGGATGTTAACAGAGCTATTTATTAGAGACTTTAAGGAGGCACTTAAGGTGAAAATATTCTCTATTACTGGCAAAATAGGATTACATGTGATCCAGATGTATTTTTGTTAAGATATCTTACTTGGATTCTCACTTTGATGTTTTAATGGAGGGCCATTCTGCTGCATGTAACATCTCTGGGAGGAATCAAGACATTAAATACACACACACACACACACACACACACACACACACACACCCCTCTTCGGCTTCTTAGTGTCATTCCCTTGGATTTACAATTCAAGTCTGTTTTATTTTTAAATACTGGATTCCTTTTGGTCAAATTACCTCCTATATCCTTTGTTTCATAGAACTTTTAAATATCTGTTATAGTTTTATTGTGTTGTTCATACTAAAATTAGTCCCTTAAGTTTGATCAGGGAGTTAAAATCAAACACATAATTTTTCTTCTTCTAGAAAGATCTACATTCAGATATTACTTTGCTTGTCCCTCACCGCATTCTAGTACCTGGGAAAATTGCTCTTATCAGAGAAATTTCCCTGATCCTGGTGACCTTTTCTGAAATAGCACCCCCCTTCTTTCAATATCTAACAGTTTTATCACACTCTTATTTTTTTTGGTGACACTATTATACCATATTTGAAATATTAGAGGTTTCACACTCACATTTGATTGTAAGGACAACTAGATCAAGGAATTTGTTTTATTCAGTATTATATCTCCAGTACTTAGAAGAATATTAGACATGAAAGAGATCATAATCAATATTTGTTGGGATAAATAAAAGAGAGGATGAGATTACCTCCCATTTTACTCTAATGACAGAAAAGATGTAAACAAGAACAACAATATCACGAAGAAGGGCAAAAGAAAAAGAAACAGACTTTCTGGAAGATAAACAGCACACAAGACAGAATTAATAGTTAAAGGAGAGCAGAGAAAGCAGCAATCCAAAAATAATACATGCCAAAAAGCAGACAAACATGCTGTACACACAGGAGAAGGCAACTACAAATTCCAGACCATTTGTGTTTTTGCCAAAAAGAAAAATCCAAATTATGGATGAAAAGAGTAGAGAAGAGTCCTGGGGCAAATACTAAGATAAATATTAACTACTTTTAAAAAGTTGTGCAACTGTGGGAATTCTCAACAAAACAAGCTGAACATATGTCTCCAGGCTAAAGAAGTAGCATAGAAGAACCACTCTACTAACAAAGTTAATTTCTGCCCCAAATCCTGTTTCATGAGTTCCGTGGACAAAAAAAAGCAGCAGCCTAGAGTTATAGGAAATGGTTACCTACAAAAATATAGAAGGATCACAGACATGACAAAAATATATTCAGTGATTGCAATATTTAATTCCAAAAGTGATTGCAAATTAAATTTGCATATTATTAATGCTGTAGCTCTTTGTTTTTGAAGAAACACTCATGAATGAAAAGAAGAATTAATGAACTAAAGATAGATCAGGAGAAAACATGTAGCCTGAAGTACAGGAGATTTAAAATGAAAGAAAACATAATAATGCTATACTGTAGAATGAAGAGGAGTTGAATTTTGTATTTGTGAGAGTAAAGCAGAAGAGACAAAGGAAAAAATGTACAGTAAAAGAAAAGTGATCAAGAAATTTTCTTCCTCAAATTGCTGCTATTATATGGTATTTAAAATGATTTGTTTAGAGCTAAAATAAACCATTACAGATAAACTCTATAAACAATAAATCTACTGTGCCCAGTTTATTTTTTAAAGAAAAACTATATATTTTATATGAAATTTCCAAATATGACATATATGACTGATTTTCAGTATCAAAAGCTCTCAGTCTATCCAAGGCACCTTGCTTGGAATAAAATGGTTGATTTTTAATGAAATTTGGTGGAAAAGGGGATTTGATATAGAAAAAAAAGCAACAAACTTGTAGATGCAACTTTTCATTCTGGGATGTAGGTGTTGGAAAAAAAAAGTCACCTACTTAGTTATCTTAATAACTTGATGGAAACTACATTCAGAACTAATAAAGTTTTTCCCCATGTGTAGGACTGCCATTTCAAATCAGCCATTATCACTTAAACAGAAATTCCCACCAATTCTCATCTTTTCAATTCTATAATGAAATTTTTTCTGAGATTAATCAGATTTGTAAACCATCACATATATTTCAGAAACAAGATTTAATGGCTAGATACATCATTATTTTGTAAAAGTAAGTGAAAAGCAAGGGAAAACAGTAAATGACATAGAAAAACAGTGCATCTTCTAACATTCTAAATTACTTTGAGGACCAAGGATAAGTGACATTTTAGAGGTGAGGTTTAATTCCAAATCTATCCTTCCATATACTATTAAAATAATAATAAAAAAGAAAGGAAAGTCACCTTTGTACCTGACAACGAAAGAGTAAAAAAAAAACTTTAGTTATTTAAGCACTCATCCAATTAAATGATTCATACACTACTTTATTTGGTTGGGCATCCATTAATAACCTTCCCAATGCTTCAGTGGTATCTTTGTCATTTGTGCACTGTCCTAGATCAGTGTGTAAGGATGTCACCTGAAGGAAGCAAATTAATTAAGAGCTTTTAATGAGCGTTAACAGCCTGTTCATTTCTCTAAGGAACGTTACAGTCTCTGAATACAATGTTACACGCAGAAAATGTTTTAAAAACCATAAAGATGCATCTCATCTGTTTCATTGTTACTTCACACAGATTCCTGATATTAGTGATTAAAATGTCAACTTGCTAAGGAAAGACATGCAAACTTGGGTCAGAGTACATTTTGAAACATCACACAAGCATCAAGAATCAGCACTTACAGCAGTGGAGGAAAAGCACTAAGAGTTGAGATCTGCAATTAAGGTGATACCAGAAAGAGCAGAGGAGGAGGCCTCCTGCTCTATTTCCTCAGCAGTGATATCTGGCTGTCATTCAGAAAAAGGCCTTTGTGGGAACTTTGGAATCCAGGTAGGAAGCTGTGAAACTCCAGTGGAGTCCAAGACCAAGGAGGGCTGTTTTGAGAAGACACGTTATGCCTAGGGGCCAACTCAGTGACCACGATCCCGGCTATAGACCCCAAAGAGCTTCTTAACCCTGTGACTGGCTACAGCCTTGTTTGGGCTTGGTCTTGCCACTAGCATAATGCTCCAAAGGACCCAGGAGTCAAGCCACCCATGCCTCAGACAAAAGGCCTGCCAACTTTAGTCCTGGTTGTGGACCCTGAAGTGGCCTGTGACCCAGCTCCAGCCCCTCTTGGCACAATCTGGAGCCCCCAAGGCAAGACCAAGGCCTGGAACTCCATCTGACAGTATATTCTGAAACTGCCATAACAACTGTTCATGCCTCCAGAAGTGAGCCCGTCCACCAGCCTGACCACATACCCTGAAATAGCCCTGTAACTCAGCTTGACCCTTCCCAGCCATGGTCAAGGAGCAGGTCAGTCTGCCCAGGACCTGGTTGGAGACTCACTCCCACAGAAGGGTCTGCAGCCCTCGGTCCAAGCAGGCCTGGGACTCAATTCCAGCCCCTCTCAGCCACAGTCTGGGTCCAGTCTTGCATGCCCAGGGACTCACACCATTACCAACCAGACACCCTCCCAGGGACATGGCTGGAAATACACGGGTCTGCACATCTGGTAACAGTTTTTTTCCTTCAGCAGTTTATAGATTGTCCTGTGGCTTATGTCTATCACAAGGTCACAAAGATTTTCTCTTGCTTTCTTCTGCAAAATTTATAGTTTTGGCTTTCATTTAGATCTATGGTCTACTTTTATTTTACAATGTAGGGTAATTGTCAAACTTAGCTTTTTTATAACATTTTTTTCCAGCATCATTTGTTGAAAGATTTTTACTTTCCAATTTAACTATGTAGCACACTTGTTAAAAAACAATTAGCTGGATATATGTGGCCTTGTTTCTGGATTCTGTGTTTTCCCCCATTGATCTATATAAATATTTTTATGCCATGTGTAAACTCTTTTCATTGTACTTTAAAGAGAAATTGGGAATATCAGATTGACACTTCTGCCATTTCCAATGGATACTCAGTATCTCTTCCATGAACTTTTGACAAATTTTTTTAAAATAAGTTTCTTATATTTACCTAAATATTTGCCGTTTCTGGCACACACTCTGTTCCTTTACGTGGATTCAGAATTTCATCTGATTTAATTTTTCCTTTGCTTAAAGAACTTCCTTTAGTATTCCCCAGAGTGAAGGTATGTAGATAATGAATAGTCCCTGATTTTGTTTGTTGGAAAAACGCTTTTACTTTCACACTTAAAAGGTTATTTTTATTGCAAATGGAATTCCAAATTGATGGGTTGTCTTGTTTTTCTTTCAGAGCTCTAACGATGCTGTTCCACTGTCCCTAGCTTGCATATATTCTGATGTTGTCAGGTATCAATGTTATTCATTTATATATATATATATATATATAGTGACTTCTGCCTGCTGTAAAATTTTTCTATTACCTGCTATATGCACTTCTACTAAATTACATTGGTGTAGTGTTTTTAATGCATATCCAGCTTCTTAGATTTGTTAGTTTATTTTTATCACATTTGGAAAACTTTTCTTCAAATTTTTTTATACCCCACTCCCTTATTCCATGACTCCAATCACACATATTTTAGAGAGTTTGTTACTGTCTCACATATCATTGTTATTCTGTATTCATTTTTTTTCAGTATGTTTTCCTCTTTGCTTCATTTTAGCTTCTAATTGGTATGTCTTTACTTTCACTGATATTTGCTGTAAAGATTAATTCCATTTAGCACATTTTTAAATCCCAGGTATCATATTTTTCACTCCAGAACTTTTATTTATATCTCTTCTGTATCTCTGATATCTCTCCTCATCAAATTCTTGTTTTTAATCTACCTTCTTGATCTTTTTTAAGGAATTGGCCTACATGATCATGAAAGCTAAGGAGTCTGAACTCTGTAGGGCAGAGCAGACTGGCAATGCAGGCAGCCTTTCTATGTTAAAGTCTTGAGGCAGAATTTTTCCCTCTAGAAACCTTAGCTTTTGCTCTTAGGGCTTCCTATTGAGTGTGGGAGGTCCACTCAGCTTACGGAGGATAATTTACTTAAAATTAAGAGATTGTAAATGTTAATCACATCTAAAAAATGCCGTCACAGAAATGTGGAGATTAGTGTTCAACCGAACAACTAGACATCTTAATTTAGCTAAGCTGACACATGAAATTAACCATCACAGATACTTTCCTCTGAGTTTTCCCTTCCTGCACGGTGGCCTGGAAATTGCTTTTAGACAGTAATCTGATGAAATTATTAGGCCCACTCTGTGTTTCCCCTTCTCCCAGGAGTGAGATTCCTGTGTTGCCTATTGTCCAATGTCTCATAAGTTTTATTTCATAACTTTTTCTTCTTTTCTAGCGGCTTAAGATGCATAAACAGATAATTGTTCTTGTTTACTTTGTTTGCATTTTTCATTGTTACTCCTGTGCATTTTTCCAGTTTTTAAAAAGTTAGATCAATGAAAAGGAAACTAGGGATGTAAATATTGATATAAGCACTACAACTGATCAATACACACATTAAAATGATCCTGTGCAAACTGGGCTATGAATTTGTATGGGCTTGGAGAATTGAATCTGTATGATTGTTTTAACTAAACAATCCTCTCCAAGAAAAGGGGGGAAGAATGCTAAATTTTTCCATCTCTACACAAAGATCTTTCTGGTGATAAAACTTAAGTTTGAAGAACAATCATAAATGATTTTCTGTACAAAACTTGAGTTTTTTCCAAAGGAAAATAATAGGTACAGAACTGCATAACTCATTATGCCTTTTTTTTTTGAGACATTAGAACACTGCTGACAAAATTGATAAAAAGAGACATGCTTTCTGTTTGCAAAGGAAACATAATGCTTTTTTAGGAAAGAAAATCATCATCAAATGACATTACGTTACCTTCCATAATTTCACTGGCACACATTTTGTAAGAGCAGTTACTGATGAATGCATAGTAACTATTTCACTTTCCAGGTAGATTGAATCTCTGGTATGCAGAGAAAAAAAAACAGTTCCTAGCATAGATGTCATAAATATATGAAATCACTGTGTCCGATGAATTTTTTGTACTCTTTATCTGTGGAACTCCATTGCAATTGAGGGACATGTCCATTTAATTGAAGATTATGTTGTGAACCATCATGTGGATTTCAACAGATGCTTGAAGTTAGTGTCGCTGGGGTATCAACAATGTGTAAAGCATAAAGAGGGCTCCCATGCAAATACGGATGCAGTCAAATGCCTACTGAGTATTATTTATTCACAGAGAACAGTTAGTGATCATTTCTCCATTTTGTTGTTTCAGTCTTGACTTAAATCTTAAGATAATTTTTATATGAACAAATTATCTCTCCTATGTTTTATACAAAGAAAGAGGAATATATGAATATTTTAAATTCACATGGATGCACAATTGATTTGCAGGAAAAAGGTACTCAAACTCTTAAGTTAGGGAAAAAGATACAGAAAAAAGTGACAGCACAAACAGCTTCTTCATTATCTGATAACTTCTAAAGATTACTTCCATTATTTTGAATGAGTTGCTCAAAGGGCTTATCTCAAAAATACACTCAGTGTCTTGAAAATGCTGACATTATTACTTTAGCCCAAATATCATGATTTTCAACACTGAAGATTTCTTACTGAAGCAAACTATTCTGAAAGCCATTTGTTAGCTGTATTTCTATTTTTCTTGACACACACAGGCTCCTTTGCTGGCTGAGAAAGATACCAAATATATATTTGGCATATCTTAATAAAACATTCAAATGCCATAACAAAATATGAAGAAATGGTCTTTCTTGCTGAATAAAATGAGAGAGCAATAGGAATACAACCCTATTGAAGAATACCTCCCAAATTGAAGAATCAACCTCCTTGCAGTACCTCCACTCTCGCCACAGACATTAAATATGACCTAGGAAAGCACTAATCCTTTGAAAGAACTGAAATGTCTCTTCATTGAAGAATACTCTTTATTTTCTGGTTTTGTATTCAATTAGAAAATCAAGAATTATCAAACATGTATCTTTTATGATGATGTAATATGGAGCTAGGCTTAGGTGATTTATTATAAAAAAGGAGCAAAAGTGAAAACTCGATGTCAAAGCTGACCAACTCAAGCAGTTCATGATTATAAACACATAACCCTTTTTCTAGATGAAATCATTTTTCCCGATTTGTTGTACATATTATCTTATTAAATCTATGACTAAGGGCATAGAATTGGATTTCCCACATACCCTAATTAACAATTTATGAACTAGTAAACTTCAAAGAAAAAGAAGGAGGCAGAATGCTACAACTTGAAAAATTCCACCGAAGAGGTCAGGCAGGGAAAGCGAGGGGAGCGCTTTCTTTGTCTTCTTACAACTTTGCATATCTCTCCCCCACTTCCTTATTGTCATAAGACACAAAGACCTGTATAATAAGTACAGTTGTATCTATGAAGCCTTACACATTTTTCAGTATAAATGATAAAGAACTACTACTCTTTGCAAATATGTACATAATCTGTTTCTCTAAATAGGAAGTTTCCATCCCAACTGAATGTTTATAATGTCAACACTTTCAGTAATTAATTGTGTGAATTAATTAGAGATAACTTTGGTTTAAAAATGACAATAACAATGGTAAAACAGAGTTCTGAAGTTTCAAAATAATTGCTTATGATAACATCTTCCAAGTCAATAATTAAACTTTTGTTTAGCTTGTCTATATGCTATAGGAGGGTTTTTTCCTCTTCAGAGTGTATTGATTGTTTGTATGTGTGCCTTATCGGTCTGAATGTGATGTGCTTAATTATATGTTTCAATGTGTTAATAGGGCTGTATTTCTCCCTTTGTATGTATGGGAACTATAGGCTTTGACAAATGCTTAAGGGTGGGAAGAAAAGTAATGAGTTTCCTATAATATTCTAATTGTGTTGTAGGATGATTTTAGCAATGATAATGCTCTTTTCCCCTATTCTTTCAAGGTTAAAGGTATGATTTGAGTTTTTACGGGTAGTTTAGATGATAATTTCTATGAACACATAATGAAATTATTTAAATAGAGAAATCTGAGGAAATTTGTTAAGTTTCTATTAAGAAGTGGATTTATGTCACAATCATTGGTTAGGTTTGGAGTGTAGGTTAAATTTCTGATTTAGGGTTTCCTGTTTGAAAACAAACATTATTCTCTGCTACAGGTGAAGAGATGATGCTGTATTACAGAATCTCTGTACCCATACACATTAAATAAATCAGATCAACAGTAGTAAAATGCAGAAAAACATTAGCAGGAATATAATAGTAATAATTCAAGTTTATGCGATAAGATTTGAAAAATGGTATGCTGAAGATATAAAAATTTTGAAAGAGCTCAGAGCAGTTCTTCATCCCACCCCACCCCCAAAATCTGCTCTTAGAAGGAGTAACGAGAAAATAATTCGAGTAGGCAATTAGATTGTTTTTCTGTTAAATAGCCACACGTTTATAGAACAACAAAATAAAAGGATGAATAAAGCTAAGTTCTAGGAGAAGGTCTGCAACAGAAGTAATCAGTGAAGGTGGGACTCAGTCTGTGTAGGTCAACCTGTAAAATGGGTCTAGGTTCTATAGATGTGGATGGTGACACAGTGGGAGGGTATAAACAGAGGGATTTGGAAGCAGACCAACAACTTTAAATTATCAATTAAAGATAAAGATAAAATAATAATGTTGCTTCCTGTTGTTATGATCTAGGTATTTTTTTTGTCTGTTATTTGCGGGAAAAATCAAAGGATATGTATAATACAAAGAAGAGATTTAATCTAATATAATAAGGGTGAAATCAGAAAATCAACAGGGAGTTACTTGAAATATCGTGACAGCTTAAATTTTAAAACTCCAGGATTTTTTGAAAGATAAATCCCTCGAAATTTAGAATTAAAAAACATAGAGAAAGAAAGTGCAAACATACGTGAAAATTAGAGGTTCAATCTAGGGATCCAATGAAAAGGAGTCCCAGAGAGAACAGAGAAACAGATGGGCAAAGTTAGAATATATGTAACAAACACGAAAAACATTATCAGGACTGATAATCATCAGTAATCAGACTGAAGCAGCCTCCAAGTACTTGACTTAATGGAAATACGAGCTCGAAGGCAAGGTCATCCCTATGGAATCTCGGAACTCTGGGTTATTAAAGAGATCCTAAAACTTCAAGTGGAAAAAAAAAAGTCACATAGAGAGGAAATTAAGCAGAATTACAATAGTCTTCCCAATAGCATTACTAGAAAATTTTGACTTACATTTTTTAAGAGATTGGTTCCAATGCCTTCTTTCCCAAAGCCTTGACCATTTGCAAGCAGCCAGGGCTTCTATGCCCATCTTCAGGGTCGGCGCACCACAGACTTGACTGTATCATTTTCCTCTCATCCACCTACAAAGAAGAGAATCATTTAAGGTATTCATTTCCTGTGGAATTTTGCTCCTCAATATCTCAAATTTCCTACTAGTCCCCCTTTAACCTGCTATATTTAAAAGCTGCATGGGCCTCCTCCTTGTTTCTTAAGCAAGTTTAATTTTATAAGAAACTGCCAAGATATTGGTTAAGAAGTTCGGAGTGTTCTTCATAATTCTGAATACAGGTCTTTTTATCAGAAATGTACTCTGCAAATACTTTCCTGTGTTTAGCTTATCTTTTTCAATTTCTTAGCAGTATCTTTCAAAGAGATGAAGTTTATAACTGATGACATTATACATATACGTATATCTTACAGATTGTGTTTTTGGTATTCTTTCTAAGAAATCTCTGCCAAGCTGAAGGTCACAGAGATTTTCTTTAATCTTGCTTTGAGGCAGCGGAATGACCCTCCTTCCTTTTACCAGAATAAAAGACCACCTCAGAGTTTTACTGCAGTGTTGACCAGGGCTTAGCAATGACACCATGTACCACAATATTCAGTGAAAGTCAGATGATTCAGACACCAGAGCTTCCCAGTCATTTCTGGGAACCAGACTGATACCCTTTTGGGGTAGCGCAAGTCCCTTACATTTTTCAGGAAAGGGAAGGTAAAGAGCATAGTACCATCGTGGAAATAGTTGAGTTCTTGATAATCTGGCCTGTGATACTTAAGCCATAGTCAACTCAAAAAGTTAATTATCTTGTAGGACTTTTACTTTGAGTTTGTAGTACAGTTCTTAGTTGTATCCATGATGAACAAGAGTCAGAAAAAGGCAAGATAGTAATGAACATGGAAATAAATGTGATGGAACCATTGCTTGGACACTCCTACTTAAGATGGCAGGAGGCTTCTTTGTCCCAGGTTACTTTGAAAAGAACAATCTCAGAAATCAAGCTAATGCTCTGAGCACTTTAGAAGTGTCACTCTGATAATTGTATCACTGACTAAAATTGTAGCTTCTATCACACTTATATCTTACTTAAACTCCATTTCACAGTAAGCCACAGACCAGTGAAATTCAGTGGTAAACTAATTCAGAATAAGGTGTAACATCCATATATCCATACTAACCTTCTCAAACATATTTTTCTCTAAAAGAGTGATTCTTGTTATACAATGTCCCCAGATTATTATTTTCTTGAATTTTAGTCAATAAAAAATACCTGGATATTTAAAAAATAATTACATATCATCAACTGCAAATTTTTTCCATGTTATGACCAACTCTTTGCTCTGTAAACCTAAGTAAGTTTCATATTTTGGTTGGGTATGTAAAGAACTGTATACAGATTCAAATACTTAACAAATGTAGGGATCATTAAATCTCATATAAGCAATGAATTTTGCTATGCTCGGTAGTCTCAGACCTTTATTTCTGTCACCCTCACTGCAATTCCTATATTACTGATGAAAAAGAATAACAAAAGATAAAACCATGACATTACAGGAAAATGTCCAATGAAGTGTGTCTTTATTACAGAAGTTTAAGGCTTATTTTCAATCACGTTGTTTTACCATCTTTCACGACTATTCATGGACAATAAGTGGAACATTTCCGAACAATGCATTAGTATTTATGAGCTTTTCACATGGCTAGTTACTAACCACAGTATTTCAATTTGTTAAACAAGAAAAGATTCAGCTGAGAATTATATACTGGTCATTCAGTTTTTAGCAAAATGGAATAAATCAATGTCATAGAAGTGAATGATGTACTCAAATCATTATGTCTCTGCTTATTCAGTTGCAGAACTGCAAAGATTATTCACAACTCAAAGATATATTGCTACTTACATATTGCATACACATTCAGATATTGATCTGTTTCCCTTTCATCACCTCTAAATACCTATACCTTAATATTCTGTTGCCCTAAAACTGTTCTCCATTTTCAGGGCATTTATCGGTGCTGTCTATCCTTGGGGACAATCCTCACGATTCTCCTGCTATTACCATGATGAGTTACTCCTCTCTAATGACTGGAAATTAATGATCATCCAAATTAGTATTACCTGTGCTGTTAATTATCTTAGTAAAATTTAAATCTAAGAAGATACTGCATTTGATTTGATAACTTAGTTTTCACACAATTGCAAATATATTTTTAAAATAAAAGAACAAATCTATAAAACAAAATAAACATTAACGCTATTAAAGTTGAGGACTTCAAAAATAAATACATCTATTGAATCAGAATTTGTTAGTGGTGACTTTAAGTGACTTTTAATAATAAAGGTTTTAAATTTTATTATGATTTAATGATAGAGATACCATCTTAATATCTCCTTTATCAAATGAATTGTAACATACATAAAGGTATTTTTAGTTCATTAAAACTGAATCTTCTTTCTGTAATAACCCATGTAATTACTGTATCAGGTAATTTCACCAGTGGATACTAATGCTAAGAGACAAAAGTTGGAAAACAATATTCCCACCATTTTAAGGCATCACTGCAAAGATTACAACTTAACTATAAAGGAGAAATGTGTATTTACAATGGAGAGAACTGGTAGCAAAGGTTTAACACTGGTCAAGTTCAGCATCGCCTTTGTGATGTAATAAGCAGAGGGAGCCATCAGTTATGCGGTGCTCGACCTCCATCTAATCAAAGGGAAACAGTGGAATCCAGAATTACATGTTCTGAGGAAAACTGGCCTGAACTTTTCAAAGGAAGTGATGCAGTGAGCTTTTTCTTGATTTTTGAGAGATAAGACATAATACCAAATGGAGTGTGAGGACATTAAGTGGATTCTGGATTGGAAATAAGATGTTATTTAGTGAAATTTGAATATGGGTCATATTTCAGATGATGCTATTGAAATAATATTGATTTTCTTAGATGTTGGATGGTGATAATAGTTTCATAGGAGAATGGCATTGTTTTGGGGAACACTTAGGGATCAACTGTCATGGTATCTCCAGACAACCTTTGACACTAACAAAAGGAAAGCATGTGTGAGTAAATACACATAAGTAGATAGTTATGAAGAGTGTGTGACGAAATGTTAAAAGTTAGTGAATCTGGAGGAATAATGTTTAGGCATTTAGTGTACTGTTCCTTGAACTTCTCTGGATAGGCTTGAAAATTTTCAAGAACATTCAATTACTGAGAAAAATGTCCTCATTGATGATTAGAATAAATTACCCTTTTAAGAAACTCTTATTTTATATATGCTGTGCAGCCTATAAAATATTAATTATAAAGTTATAAGCATGATTAAGAAAATATTACCGCTTAAGGAGTAAGGATTTGAGGGAGGCAGAATTTATTTTGTGAAGATTTTGAGCTTAAGAAGCAATCAACACTTGTTTGGTTGAAGATTAAGGGAACAAGGAAAATTATACAAGAAAAAATATAATCAAAATGTATTAATAAATTATCCTATTAATGTATTTTTAAATTTGTAAAATACCTTAGATATAATCATTTGTAATATCAGTCATTTGGAATGATTTCCGTGTCTCCCAGTTAGAGACTAGTTAAATAAGTTCTGATGTATTCATTTAAGGGAATATTATGTTGTTCTCAAAATGTGTTGATTTGTTGATATGGAACAAGTCTGAAAAATATAAATGAATTTTTAAAAGCAAATGCAGGAGTATCCTATAATTTGTGCTGTAATCATCACAAGTATATAAAGACACAGATATAGATACACATGCATATATATATATATATATACACACACTAACAGATTTTATTAAATATTATATTATGTACCTCTCAAGATACTTAAGAATTTGGCAGTAGTGGCTGCTCTGAAATGAGAAACTGGATCACTGGGAACCAGAGAGAGAAAAACATTACATAGATCTTTTTTAACATAACTACAGTGAACAATTTAAAAGGCAAATATAAACATCAAGAAAACACCTATGACAAGAAATGTGCAAAAGCTTAAAATAATTTACATCAAGTGAGCAATCAGAAATCAAAAAGTAAAAAGAACACCTAATTCAAAAATAGAGTAAGAGAAGAGGCAACCCTGATAGGAAGAAAACAAAACAGACACTAAGTACACAAAAGCAGATTTCACTTAACTAGTTCTCCTTGTTAATTAAAGGGACTACATCCTTCCCCACCCTCTTCTTTTCCTTAATCAAATTCGCTTTTACATTTGAAAATGATCATTCTTTATCATGACACAATAGTCTACGATCCTGTGCTACATCTTCTCATCACATTATTTCATGTGATTTTTTTCTTTCTGTAAACTGTTGTTCTGGTCTAAAAAAATAGATTTAAAAAATCTTGAAAAGCAGAAACTGTACACTTTCCAAAAATGGTCTCCTGTCTCTTTACGTATCACAAAAGTATATTATTTTCTAGAAATTTTTCAGGGCGGTTTTATTCTTTAAGTTACAGTTATTTCCCAGTTTCCTAATTTAGAAGCCCCTCTACATCGGTTTTGTTTGTTGTACCTGCTCTCACCTTGCGAGATCAAACACAGATCCGGCTGCCTGTGTACGTGCACCATCCTGTGGCTTCACCAGGTCCTCCCAGCCCCAGAGAGAGCAAGAGCCACTGCAGTGTAGGGTCAGTGTTTATGTCTGGTTGTCTCCCTTCCTAAGTCCCAGTCCTCATAATTAGCTGGACATTTCCATGAGACTCAATGAAGAAAAGGAGTGTTATGTGCCTGTATTCAAGAGCCTTTCTGCTCTTTCCTAGCACCCGTGGATTCCTGTATCAGAGAGAGGACGTCAAATGGTTCGGCTTCTATAGAAATCATGTTCCGAAGTCTGACTCTCCCAGCAGTTTTCAGCATAATGTTCCTGTCTTTGCTTGCTGTCCAGTATTTGACTTTCAAACTTGTCCTACATAATTATTTACTTGTTTACTTGCACTGATGTTTCTAACATATCTGCCAATATGTCATAAATAGAGAATGCCTTTACTTTGTTTTTTTGATTGGTGTTATTATTATTTTTTTATACCTTGCTTTCTGTTCACTTGAATGATGTTCAAATCTTCTCAGATATGCAGCTGGATAGTAGGTTAATATACATGGCTCTTACTCTGATCCTGTGGCTTTCATCTAGTGAAGACTGCTATTCCAAGACAGATTCTTATCTGAGCCCCACTGGCTGGCTCTCTGACATTTGTGGCAGATGAAAATACCCTGTCACAAGGCTGTCATGGTTACATTGTCTTTCTCCCCCTGTCCCCGTCTATGGCCTTTTTCTTTCAGGATTA